>OV815274.1:22510351-23710351 GCA_929108145.2 Limnephilus rhombicus
CAGCTTTGTAGTTTAGCTGAAAACAATACAGGGTGAAAATGTAATCACCATTAACTCGAAGGATTATAAACCATGATTCAGAATCATGGGTTAAATACTTTGAGTTGCTGGTAGTTTATTACAAACCTTTTGAGAGATGAAACCTAAATAAATAAATATTATGTTTTGTAAGACTAGAATCTACTTATTAAAAACCTCACATAAAAGTTATTTTGTTAAGAATCGTTTCTCAAAATATTGTTTCCAGCTACCAGCAAAGCCTCAAAAAAGAAAACACGTTTGATCATACACACATCACCTTTAAATTTTTCTATGTAAGCTTCCAGATTCCAAGAAATTAAATAATCCTTCACGGTTTTGTCTGCTATTCCAACTAGGAACTAGGAACATAAAATAAACTAGGCATAAAATAAACGCGCGCAACGAACGTCAATCCCTGTCTAGTGCGTACTGAGAACTGAGTACTGCGCCATCTTGGCCGGGCCACTAGAGAGAACGAAAAGGCCGGTGTATGCTCGTCTACCAAAGTTTGGTAGATGTAGCTAAAGTTTTGTAGCCAGTTTGCTCAAGTTTGTGCAATGCAACTAATTGTTATGTAAAAATTCCAAATTTAGATATTCCAACCTCAGTTTGGCTATTTGAAGAAAACATTTAACCAAACTAGATGTTTAGTTAAATTTAGCTAAATACTTTGGGAAGTAACAAATAAACATAAGCTACTAAAGCGAAATAGGTTTAGTAAATTACTTAAGGTTAATTAACCAAACCGTTATTTTGTTAAGGTAAGTAAGCTTTTAGTATGCTATTGTTAAAGTTTAGTTGTAGTAGCTCAAGCACCTTTTACTAAACAACGGCGGTATCTGCACATAAAGTAGTTTAGGAACTAGTAGCTGAAGTATAGACGATGGTTACACAACTTCAATTAGCTTAACACTTTAGCTAACTCATTTTTTTCAGAACTCAAGACCAGTAGGGCGAAGGAACCTGGGAAGACCAAGACTAAGATGGAGCGACAATGTCCTCAAAGACATATCTATCTTGGAGCTTCTAAACTGGAGAGAGCTGGCACAAAACCGAGATGAGTGGAGGAATACTCTTGAGGAGGCCAAGACCCACCAGGGGTTGTAGAGCCAATAGTGATGATGACGATGATTTCTCACATAGTGATGCCAATGGTGGTTATTGTAATATCCTAGATAATAGTTTAAGAGGTTGCTCATAGATGGCACAAAAGCTGTCGATAATGCAGGGATTGTGACTTAAATAAATACGATACTCAAACCGCCTGGTAAATAAGCCATTGTTATGTCTTTCACCAATTAAAAGTCCAAAGTGTTTTGTTGACCATGTTGGAGTTTTTATTCATAGCTACAAAGATATAATATCTTTGGTTTTATTGTGCCCTTGGCAGAGAGTAGAACGCTACGCTACTACCCTTTATTTGCACCACAAGCTTTATATGTACTCTTCTGATAGTCGCATCAAATCTATGCCCGCATTGTGTAGCTCGATAGTGAAATGGCCTGTATACATATACTATGTGTCCTCCGGGAACATCCCCGACTTCTTCTTCAATTCCCTCCTCATATTCACCACTCCATTAATCCATTCAACATGATAGTAAAAACTGTCAAAAATTTCACATTTCTTAGGAAAATCGCTGCACAAAATAACTCCAACCACCCATTGGTTTTGTATAAGTTAAGAACCTTATTTTTTTAGATTACCTTCACACAGGGGGCCCAGGGGAAAATTATATCACTCAGGGCTTATGTCGTCTTCGGGAATGCTGTGTGAAGGGTCTTTTGAGGTGAGAAAGGAATGAACATGGGTTTTGAAAAGACAATCAGGAAGCATTAAGGCCGGCAAATCGTTCCACAGCCGAGCTGTTGAACTGTTCTCTGAAAAACTGTTCTCGTGTAAAAAATTACAACCGTGTAAAAAGGTTGTGACTTGTGAAAGGTTGTGTTTCCCGACTACGCACCGGTGCCGAATCAATGATGCCGGTGAGGAATCAATGATGCTAGTTCTTCGGAGCATCTTCCATTGAAATATCGGTAAAAGCATTCTGATCTGATGCCGGTGCTCTAAAGCTTACTATCCGATTGTTATATAATCATATAAACCGTGGTTTCTAAAAGCAGCTATTCCGTAACATGTAGAAAGGAAATTCGATAAATAATAACTTTACCTTGTTTACCGACCACAAACCATGCCCCGGTAGTTCGCACAGTCCGAAGCCCAATTTAAACGGGTCGTTTCACTGGAGCAGAGCGGTTTTCAAACTTTTTAGAGGATTAACCACCTTTTAGTAAAAAAAAATTTTCACCACCTTGCGACTCCTTTGTGTTAAATCAGTGATGATCAATCTTTTTGATCGGAGAGTCAATTTATCCATTTTAAGTTTATACGCGGGCCTTGGGTGGTAGGATACCTACAGTTTGACATGGTTAATTTTGCATTCGGTGGTGTTGCAAACATAATATGAATGTCGTAATTTTTTATAAAATTATCAAACAAACAAAAAAAATTATTGTATGTCCTCAAGACCAAAGATTTACACAAAGTAACAAAAATATTTATAATATTTTTTTATATTTAATTTAGTCGAAGCCCGGGGCCGCACGACATGAGCTGCGGGTTGCACTGTATTAAATGGTGTGCACTTCTCGTAAATGTCAAACTTTGCACAGGCAACTTTCTTCCTTTCTTGCGATAAAAACGAAATACAGAAACAAACTAATACTGGATATGGCCTCATACTCTGTGTCTCAAATATAGTCAATTTTCGACAAATTAGTTGAAAAGCGTGCCGTTGCATTAAGAGCGTTTAACCAGCCAGCGGACGAAAATCCACATTTCGTCGAAAGTTGTTCTTCCGATCGTGCAGGACGGTTACAATGAGAAAGATTAATTATTCTCCGTACCAGCTTTTTAAAATTATAACTCAATATCGAATTTATTTCAATCCAAATTAGCTTTCATTTATACCTTCATCCAAAAATGCTGAAAGGCGTGACGATAAAACTATTAAAATAGTGTACTTTTTGTAGTTATTTTTTGATTATAAGTATTTATCATTTTTCAATAATGTCTAAATTTAATAAGAATTTAAAAAAAATCTGAAATATATTAGTTTGTGGTGACAAATGGACCAATTTTCGTCAAGAAACACATGTACGTACATATTTTTTAATGATTTTATTGAAACTAAAATTAAAATTCTAATACATAACTTTGCTAGATAATGTATTGATTTATTTTACTGCATGATTACATTATTTGAAATGGGTGTGGTATAATACAAAAACTTTTTTGAAAATATAACAAATCTGCCAACGACCTATGGAATAACCTTATGATACAAAAAATTTAAAAAAATTCTAAAAATTTATTACATACGAATGCTAGATAAAAGAACAATCTTTCGAAATCCATTTATAATTTTTTTGTGGAAAAGAGTCAATACGTCTAAAAACTTTTTTGAAAATGACGTATTTCAGGCTTTCTCTGGTAATGCCCTCTTAATTTGTATTACTTGGGAACAATTTTCATTTCTCTTATTGACCTATATTTCTGTAAAATTATAGATATAAATTAATGTAAAATGTAGTTGTCATAATGAAGTAAAAAATATATATTTATTGATGTCAGGCGACCCCCCTTTGAAAAACACTGCTCAAAAGATATTTATCGCGCCGTTTCGTTTGTTATCATCAAAAGGATTTCAAGTTCAGCGCAGCGGTTCGGCTCGCAAGTGTATACGCGCTATTAGGGTAACAACTTAAGAATCGTACATAATGTTGTGTTGTACCAGTCTTTCTGTACATATGCGTGTGAATCGTTAGACAATAATAGAAAATATAAAATGTCTTCCGGAAGAATCAAATATTTTGTACAAAGTAAACATTTAAAAAATTTACTTCATTATAATGTTTCTTTTCTTCTAATATTTGTGTGTAATAATACTAATAATCTTCTAATTATATCTAAAGTGGGATGATAAAGTCACTAGCAATTAAATTCTAAACATAGGTAGAGAAGGTGTACCGAATATGGAATAGCTTAGGTAAAAAAAATCTGATTAATTATAATTGAATCGTTTATTAAGTATTATACATTGAAATCTTTGGAAATATAGTTACGGAACTTAAAATGTCAACAAAATATGAAAAGAAACACACAAACGTCTTCATTTCAAACGAAAGGTAAAACAATAGAAAAACTGATATCAAAAAAGGAGCTCCAATTATGGGATACACTGATTTTTTTTTAAATTTTGCATGCAATAATCACAAAAAAAAAACAATATTATCGGTTCCCGAACACTCAAAATGGCATCAATGGCAGCAGGCTAAACATTAGATCCACTCTTCGCCTCTGATATCCCACGGTCTTCGATTTTACAGCTTCCATGACTTTTATCATTTTTTTGTCCCACATCTTCCGCTGTTTCTTCTACGACATTGTTTCACACTGTTTCGTTTACGACAGGCCAAAATACAACCTAGAATAGCAAAAAGAAATTTAGTTCTACTAGAATTCCATTTTGGAAACGCTCTTCCTAATATAAGATAGTATTCCATATTAGGGTCATCAAGAAATACCATATTAGGAACAAGATCAATACAAACCAAATATATTCGTAGAATAAAATCTACTTGAATTTAACTTCAAATTCTTAAAGAAAACATAAAATTTAAATAATAATTCTATCAGTGAAAGATTAACAATTTAGTGGAGAAAAATTTTTGAGAAAAAATTATGTGAAACTTACGTAAATATATAATCGGTGAGTCACAAAAACTTAAACTCTCTCAGGTCAGTGTGGTGTGGTCGGCGTCAGAACGAGTCCTGAATATTCAAGGTCGGTCGGTGGGTAATCGGGAAGGCTGGGTTACAGAGGCTGTTCTTACTTAAATTTTGAGAAACACCACCATCTCATATTAGGAACGTATGCCATATTCGGTACATCTCCTCTACTTACCAAAGATATTCAAATACAAAATAATATCTTTGGTACCTATCAAGTAACAATAATGAATATATAAAACGAGTAAATACGCATTATCATACAAATTCATAATATGCCATGACAGATAGGTGCTGTCAAAACATTAGTGTGCATAAACTTAAGGTGAGACATAACCACGTTTATCGGGGGTTTGCCCGAGGTTCACTTAATTTATTTCGGCGAATTCGTAATTGAATTATCATTTTTATTTCCACGCCTCACAAAGGATGCGAGTTATTTATATTTTAGATTAATAAAAACAGTACATTGCTATCATTTTTTTAACATACAACGCCAGTAAAAATTTTGTAATACGTTGTACAACTAAAGTTAGCGGTGAGCACCAGATTTTATTTTTCTAGACGATGAATTAATAACTTCGGGAGGTATTCATTTAGAAACATCTTAAATATTAGTAACACGTTCTTCAGAATTAATTAAAATGAACATGGCGGAAAGGTCGAATCTCCAGACCTGCTAGGGTGAATTCGACCGTACGTCTGTCCAATAAGCTAAGTCTAAGTCTAAGGCTAAGGCTAAGTCCTCCATCATAACACAAGCAACATTTTCCGCTTTCTGAGGTGGTAGTAGATTTTCAAACATTGTTGGGTTATTTGTATTTGCCGTAGTCTCACTGCCTTCAGACGTTCGGAAGTAATTGGAATATGCGTACTAGTTGAACAATTTGGGAGGCGGGTATGGATAATTGGATAACCAACACCTGTGCCATAGATCACCCCAAGTGGTTCGCTACGTTTGGTGATTTAGCAGGGGTGCCCGGGTTTACGGGTGAGGTTTGTCTAGGTCTCGGCCGCGAATGTATTTGCCCACCTACTGCGTGGCGGGTCGGGAGAGACTGGTTGAGGGAGACCTAAGCTAGATCTCTATAGCCGGACTATCGACCCATCGCCTTGCACCGCAGTGGCAGGGACGGATTCATACGTCCATCGCTCCTGGAAATACTGATCCCCAGATTCCTACCCACCCCTCATACCCTTTTCCTTTCCACTCCTTCTTTTCCCTAAAAATACCCTTCGCATAGCATCTCCACAGATGACACAGGCCCTGAGGGAATTCTTTTTGCCTCCTGCATGGAACTAATATTTTTTTAAATCGAGTGCAGTATACACGCGGTAGAAGTGAAACTTTGCCAAAACAATCTCAACCAATACTTGAAAAGTGAGGTCAAAATCAAAGCGACCAATGTGCGATGACCTCGCGTAATTTTCATTTCATAACTCAACCAATAGGAACCTTTAAAGGAGCGCAGTTGATGCATCGCAGGTGCAGTAATCGTCATTTCCGTTTCATCCAAAATCCAAATCACAGCGGTGCTACAGAGTTTCACTTCAAAAACAACAAAAAAACCTTAACAGTATTCTTCTGCAGCTGAAAAACCTAAAACTCGCAATATGGCAAAAGAAATCAATTTCGTTGTTCAAAATTGGTTGGATAAATGTATCTGAAAACATAATGGAAAATAATCCTCGTTGCAAAAATTCAACTCTTGAAAATAACGTAGGTTTTCACGGATCAAAAGAAACTGACGTTGTAAAATCTTCAGAGACTTACAAAAAAGCTTTACTAAATGATGATATGCGTGAAAGGGTTGAAGATGATCCCTTCGCTGACAAGGAGACAAATAAATGGTTTCTCGTAAAAACGCAAGAATTTGCTGTAGCTCTTTCAGATTTTGTGGATAGGTACAAATGATTTTTAAAGAAATAATCTGATAAGCTCAAAAGTGACTAGTTGACGAGGGCAACTTTTGTTATGAACGGCTTGAGGAAGATGATAGAAAAACTGCAAAAGCCAGCAAACTTCATATAGTTTTTCGGCCACGCCGCCTAATTTCATCAATTTTACATTCTTTTTCGTTAATATAACATTTAATTCGTTGTTATATGATAATCATATACATTTTACAAATAATTAAAAGTAATATACAGTGTATTTGCAGCCGGTTCCAGAGTGGTACGAGCTAGATACTCTCAATATCGCCCTGGTGTAAGACCACCATTCAGAATGGAAATGTTGCTTGAAATATTCTTGAGCCTTCCTCTACCCATTCTTCCCCTCTCCACTACCTTCAGCCTCACAACATACCCCAATTGGGGATGCCACAGTTTCATAGGGCTCAGACGGGTGTAGTTAGGATTCTTGTGCGGTATTCAAATATATTTTTTTTAAATACAGAACACATATTCCTGGGTCATGAATTCTCCAGCAATATTTGAATAGCTAGCGGTGGAAATCAGCCCGCGACTCCTCGGTGATAATCCGACGCATTTAATATTTGTCAGTTCACCGGTCATATTATTATCCCTCTTTTCTCTATAGGTTCTTCACAGAGCCTTACTGTTACAACTGACGCGTTGTCAATTATAATCATTGTTGCACTAGCGCAGACCTGTGAAAAATCACGGGATATTTTAATTGTAGGATTTGTGAAGCTTTTAGTATTTATAAAAAATATATTTGCCTTAATAGACGATTGCCGATCAATAGACGATCAGAAATTTACCTCTAGAAATTTTCTCACTTATTTTCGTTCCGTTCCTTCTCACCTTTTTAAAATGCACGTGCTTGTCTCCCCAGATGGTACTTTTTTGGTCTAGGAATGGGAAAAATGGGTCCAGGAAAGATCACATATTTTTTTTAATATCGCTCTCTAAACGCATATCCTCTCTTCTATCAAGCCATATTTAAAATTGCTTCCCCTCCGTTCATCTCTTCTAAGCCTGAACTCCTCTTCAATCTTATTATTTTGAAATTTGCCCAATGAAATAAAAATTAATATATAAATTCATCTTGCCTCTCTCTATAATTTGAAATGACGGTCTAGAACATCCTTGCAAGTCAGAAAAAAAAAAAAAAAAAAAAAAAAAACTTTGATAATTTTTATTAAATCAGACTGTTCACACGCGGTATATGGATGTAATGAGGATGCGGCGCATCCACATGTCAGTAGAATACTAAAAATCTTAATACAAAATATGCGGGGTTTAGTGAGGTGAGGTTGTTAGGTCTTGGCGGCGAATGCGTTTGCCCACCAACTGTGTTGCGAGCCGCATCGGGTTGGGGTTGGTTAAGGGAGACCTAACCCAGACCTCTCCAGACGGTCTCTCTCGACCCCTTGCCTTGCATGATTCATACGTCCGTCACTCCTGAACACATTGAACTCGAGATTACTGCCAACCCCTCATACCTTTTTCCTTCTCATAACTTCCTCTCATTCCTTTCCCTTAAAAGACCCTCCACTCAGCATCCCCAAAGATGACATAGGTCTTGGGGGATTTTTTCATCACGGTCTCCTGTGTGGAACTAAAAAAAAAATCAGAGTGTGCAATTCACACGCGGTAGAAGTTAAACCTTCAGAAAACTAAGATTAGACCGATAATCCTACGAAGCCCCGCGCAAAGAATAGACCGATTATACTATCTCAATCTCTCGCAAGCTAAATTGTATAAATTTATGTGTTTGTCTCTTTCTAGTGTCGCTCGTTTCCGTTTCATCCAGTTTCAAATCACAATGGTGCTAAAGAATTTTTCACCTCAAAATATTAAATTAAATTAAAAATAAATGAATTCTAAGATTAATAATAAATAAGTCCGGATAATACCACCAAACCTTATTACAAAAATGTACCTACAACGTTTATTATGAAATTCCGACATACACTCACTCGTAGGTGATATAATTACCTTTCCACCGCTATCGGTCCGTCTTCAAAAAGAGTTTATAAATAAAATCTAAACACAATAGGACACAGGCGTATAATCACAGACACAGCTGTTATAATATTATCAATTATAATATGTACCGTTACTACTCGTATTGCTATGTGGGTGGCAATGTTAAAGGCAACCAATGATTATTATTTTCTAACAGATCTGATAGTATCAACTCGTCACTTAAGCGATACTATACGAACTACGCTGAGCGTACAATACGTTCAAGGATTTGTGTACTTTATTATCTCATGAAAAAATGTGATCAGGGCCAGTTTAAGGCGTGGGCGGCGTTAACACAAATCTCGCAATATAGCTGAACCTGCGCTAAATCCTTCTATTTTTTTAAATACTCACATAACACTGTCGCGTCTAAATTCGTCGAAATTAATACAAATCTTATGACTAGCCGGTGAGATTGTGTGTGACTCATCGTTAATTATCTTATTCAATGCGGAGCCTTTTATAAACTTGGGTTTATGGTTTAAGAATTGCTAATTCCGTGCAAATGATTATCATGGCTGATTTAGGAATCGTTATCAAAGTTGATTTCTTTGTTTTGGTAATACGAAAAATCGTTTTAAATTTGGCTTATAATAGGTATACCTAACGGATTTAACCGTGGCTTGCAATGAAGTTAGAAAGTATTTTCAATTCATTCAAAATAGTTTTGAGGTTTAGTAGGTGTTCATAGGCATTGACGGTAAACATTTCAATCATGGGTCAGTGATTTATTGTCGAATTCATTTTTTTTGCATTAGCTCCACACAGAAGGCCCTGAGGGAAAAAAATTCTCTCGGAGCCTGTGTCATCTTTGAGGATGCTGTGTGGATGGTCTTTTTAAGGAAACGAAGGAGAGGAAGTTCTGGGAAGGAAAAGGGTACCTATGAGGGGTGACTAGGAATCTGGGGTCAATGTCTCCAGAAGTGACGAACTTATGAATCCATCCTCCCACTGATGCAAGTTGCTGGGTCGAGAGAGTCCAGCTGGAGAGGTCTCCCTCAACCAGTCTCTCCCGATCCGGCCTGCCATGCAGCTGGTGGGCAGATGCACCCACTGCCAATATCAGGACAAACCTCACTCCATGAACCCGGGCACCCCTGCAAGTCACCAAATGTATCGAACTACTTGGGGTGACCTATGGCAGAGTTGTTGGTTATCCAATACACGCGGGTTCCCGGGGCGACGGTACCAATACCTGCCTCCCAAATTGAAAAAAAAAAAACGAAATATCTATGTACCTATATATTATTCTACTTCTCCGGAGACCAAAATAGATATATAAATAGTTTAACGTGTTACCTAAGCAGATATTATTACCCTAGATATTGGTAATCTATACTCGAAACAGTTTTTTAAACTTTAAACAGAAAATACAAAAACATCCGGAAAGAAGCTAGGTACCCAAGTGTTTTGGCTGAAAACAAGTATGCCTACACAAAGCCTTCGCTCTCCACTGCGGCCCTGCTAAATGTTACAACTCTTCGATTATGATTGCATAGTCATGCATACAACGATCGGGTCATTTGGCAGTAGTAAAACGTAATCAATGACTTCATTGCCTGCAAAGCATTTTGCTTCAAATCCACACCAGATTGTATTAACAATGTACGTATTACTTAAATACCTGAAAATGGAAATATGCATTTTTTTATCTTCTTACCTTTTATCTATCGCAGTCAGCCACTCTGTTGCCATACTTCTGTTGAAGTAAGACCTGCAACCCTCAAATGTTGACTGCACCGAAAGTGCAAGTATTCACTGTTCCTCACACACACTATCTCACTCTGTGTTTATCATCTTACCTTGAGTCACAACACCGATTGCTGAATTTCGCGCAACCTATCCGAAAACGTCGGTGGAGATAACAAACTTTCTAGAAACTGCAAAGATCCTTTATCTTACTTAAATTAACTTAGGCAAATATCGGCGGAATGCTGCTAAAGTTTTCACTAGTTCGCGAGAGGTCGCCTGCTGCGCGAAAAATGTGCACAAACTGATTTGTAAACAGAGATAAACGCTCCGCACAACTTTCCCCACTTCCCAGCGCGAAAACTGCCGCTAAAGTATTAATAAAAATGTATGTAAAGTTAGGTTGGTTATGTTTTTGGCGTACGGCTGTTAAATCCGTGCGCCGGAACAGACGTTCGCAAAACAACTGAAGATTGCTTGCGAATAAGATTTGAATAATAGAGCGTGCGTCGTGTAGAAGGGCGACACCGGTCCTCCCACGCAGTTCGGCGGCTCGCGAGACACTGATGCCGGAGCCCGAGCCGTTCACCCACCTGCAGTGAGGGGAGTAGGTGGCAGAGGAAGGCGGCAGGCTGGCCACCGAGCCTCCCCGCGGCGGGCGGCGGCGGGCGGCAAAGCGGGCCCCACTCGCCGCGCCGTGCTAGGGCGGGCGCAACGCGCAAGTCCGTAACAGAACCAAACAACCGCCCGGGATTCCCGACAATCCTTTGATATATATATTTTTTTAAATTATTAATATTCAATCAAAGTAATATGACAATATAATATGTTTATTATCTCTGTGGCTTGCTTCTAAAAGAGTGAGTGTCAATTTTCGCATGCGACTTCGCTTCGAAATTGGATTCTTCCGAAATCTACAAGAACCTTTTGATTTTGAGAAAGGATTTTCGATTTTCCGGGGCCAATGTTATACTAGAAAGTCGCTTTTCAATGTTTTTTAAAATGGAAATAAGTAAAAGAAATTTCGTTTTTAATTGTATTTTTTATGTAATTAATCGGCCAATATTTTGTAATAATAAAACAACCATAAATTATTACAAGCAATAATTGTCAGCCTGAAACACTCATTTACATTGAAAAATCTTCCGAGAAAAGATACTTGCCGCCAACGGGACTTGAACCCGCATTCGACCGGCAATCGGAAGGACACGGGTTCAAGTCCCGTTGGCGGCAAGTATCTTTTCTCGGAAGATTTTTCAATGTAAATGAGTGTTTCAGGCTGACAATTATTGCTTGTAATAATTGTTACCCTTTGTGCTATGCATAAAAATCTTGTCTAAACGTTAGTTTATAAATTTAAAAAATAATAATTAATATTTAACAAGTTTAAGTATTTCCCCAATAAATGCAGACATAATTTGTCTCGACGCCACCTAGCGAGGGATTTAACACTAACAATGTCTTCCTCGCAAAAATAAAGTTGGTTGTTTTCAGGTGGAAAAAAAATATATAACAAGCAGTAATTGTTGAATGAAACACTAGTATATATTGAATTATTTGGCGGGTATTTGATAAGCCGCCATAGCTCAGTGGTCAGAGCATTCGACCGGCAATCGGAAGGACACGGGTTCAAGTCCCGTTGGCGGCAAGTATCTTTTCTCGGAAGATTTTTCAATGTAAATGAGTGTTTCAGGCTGACAATTATTGCTTGTAATAATTGTTACCCTTTGTGCTATGCATAAAAATCTTGTCTAAACGTTAGTTTATAAATTAAAAAAATAATAACCATAAATTATCAGTTAGAACATAAACGATAAATTATTAGACGTATTGACTCTTTTCCACAAACAATTATAAATGAAATAATATCGGTAATTTTTTGAGAAATACTAAAGATAAAGACCATAAATTGACTAATTCCGGAATATATAAACTCAAATGCAATGATTGTCCCTCATTTTATATTGGAAAAACAACTCGTAATTTTGAAATCAGAATCAAAGAACATTTAAGGTGTCTTAATAATAATAATTTTTCTGAGTTCGCTAACCATATCATTGAAAATAACCATAGTTTTGAAAAAAATACAGGGATAAATATTCTTCATATTAATCATAAAGGAAAACGTTTAGATAACTTAGAAGCTTTGGAAATTAAAAAATCCCTTAAAAATAATGAATCTATTATCAACAAACAAAAAATATTGTCATATAGCCCAATCATGGATTTGTTCCTACATCTATATTATTTATTATTATTATTATCTACCCTACCCACCCACTCTACACTAATACCTACCCACCCAATCTACATTATTAACTAACAACGGCTCCACCCCTACCCTAATAAAACATTGTTCTAAACTGTCAAATTAGTATAAGCTTTCCCTGACGAAGGAACGTTTGTTCCGAAACCGGTCGGATTTGCACATTTTATAAGTGGTTTATACAAAGTTGCATTGTTTCATTTTAATTATAAATGAATTTCGAAAGATTGTTCTTTTATCTAGCATTCGCATGTTTTAAGTTTTGAGAAAAAATGTTTATTTTTAGTATAAAGTTATACCATAGGTCGTTTGCAGATTTGTTAAATTTTCAAAAAAGATTTTGTATTATACCACACCCATTTCAAATCATATAATCATGCAGTAAAATAAATCAATACATTATCTGGGTATCGCATGTTTTAGAATTTTAATTTTAATTTAAATAAAATCATTAAAAAATATATACGTACATGTGTTTCTTAACGAAAATTGGTCCGTTTGTGTATTTATTTTCGCACTTAAAGAACTAATATATTTCAGATTTTTTTAACCTTCTTATTTAACTTAGACATTATTGAAAAGTGATAAATACTTATAATAAAAAAATAATTACAAAAGGTACATTATTTTAATAGTTTTATCATCACGCCTTTCGGCATTTTTGAATGTAGGTATAAATTACAGCAAATTTGCAATGAAATAAAATCGATATTGAGTTATAATTTTAAAAAGCTGGTACGGAGAATAATTAATCTTTCTCATTGTAACCGCCCTGCACGATCGGGAGAACAACTTTCGACGGAATGTGGATTTTCGGCCGCTGGCTGGTTAAACGCTCTTAAGTACATTAAGTAGAAAAACACATGTATTAATAATAACAAAATTAAGCATGTGCCATTTAAAAATTAGAAGTAAATATAATTTGCAAGGAAATGCTCTGTGAAATCATGACACACAGGTTCCCTTCATTTCTTGCATGTTTATTGGTGGGGAATATTGGCCATGAGGAAAATTATTTCCCTCGGTACACAAAAAATATATTTATTAGGTACTGTCAAATATCATTTAGGCAAAGAGATAAATTTATTTTTATTTATTTTCTCAAACATACATTTTACAAATGATTTCTGTGGTTTACATAGATAATAAGTTTCAGTAATACAAAAAATATGTTAATAATCAGTAACTTTATATAAATTCATTAGTAGTAGTGTTTTGTGAATACCTACCTCCTGCGAACCTGATTGCGCGTTATTCTGTCATCATGTCATAAGTAAAAACACAGGATCTTCCTTGATATTGTAAGGCCACTGTGGTTCGATCCATAGCGGCAATATTGCATACAAACAATTAAGATTGGCAGTTAAGGGCCTTTAACCAGCCAGCAGCCGAGAATCCAAACATCGTCGAAAGAAGTTCTTATTACGCTCGTACTCCAATGAGAAAAAATTATTATTCTCCGTACCAGCTTTTTAAAATTATAACTCAATATCGATTTTATTTCATTCCAAATTTACCTACATCCAAAAATGGCGAAATGTGTAATGATAAAACTATTAAAATTATGTACTTTTTGTAATTATTTTTTGATAATAAGTATTTATCACTTTTCAATAATGTCTAAGCAAAATATGAATGTAAAAAAATCTTATATATATTAGTTTGTAAGACCGTAAATAAATATACAATTGGACTGAAGTATTTTCGTCACAAAACACGTGTGCGGATCTTTTTTTAATGATTTTATTTAAACTAAAATTTAAATTCTGAAACATAGCTTTCCCAGATAATTTATTGATTTTTTTACTGCTTTATTATGTGATCTGAAATGTGTGTTGCATAATACACAATTTTGTTCGAAAATTTAACAAATCTGCCAACGACCTATGGTATAACCTTATTATACTTACTCAAAATAAACATTTTTTCTCAAAATTTAAAACATACCTTTACTAGATAAAATAACAATCTTTCGAAATCAATTTATTATTTTTTATGGAAAAGAGTCAATACGTCTAAAATTTGATTAAAAATGACATATTTCCGGTTTTCTCTGGTTATTCCCTCTTAGTTAAATTAATAATTATCTTGTAAAGCGGTGAGGTATATTTTTCTTTAGACCTCACGGCACTGGTGGTTCATAGAAATTGTGGTAATATTTTCTGTGCAGGAACATTTTTTTAAAGTGTAAACTTCTTTTGTGTGGTTTGAAACTCGATGAAACCGAAGCGAGCGACTTTAGTCTGCGAGAAAATGAGACAGCAATAAAATATTTATTATTTCACGGGTACTCGGTTCCAATATAATACGATAAATCCACGGTCCCACGCAAGTCTCCTTTAGTCTAGTGGCATAAAGCACCTGATGAACCCTAGCGGTCAGATATTCAACGGACCGTGGGTCAAATCCAAAGTTATTCAAACACAAAATATTAATATCTTTGGTCAAATCCTACGAAATCCAAAAAAAGTAGGTATAATATAACTTTTTTTTTTTTTATTAGTAATAGAAGGTACATAAATTACAAAGAAATTTTATACAGTATTTAATTACATAGTAGATATATTTGATGTACCCCCATAATTAAGCAAGGCTTGTGTGTATGGGAGGGTGTTATTGTATTGCTTTTTTTATATCATTCAGTTTATTTATATCACATTTAAATTACCATTTAAACGAAGTTTTCAGCATAATTTTTAAGGTGAGTTTTAAAATTTTTTATATTGGTATTCATGTTTCTAATTTTTTCTGGTAATGAATTAAAAAATTTTGCTCCGAGATATTTATGACTCAATTGTCCAATTTTTTTTTTACATTTTGGAGTTGGAAGTATTGATGTTTGTCTAAGACTTCTGTTATACATATTATGAATATTTTTTTTTGTAAATTCTATATCCAATCTTCAAACTATTCCAAAATTAAAACACAAAAGAAAGCGACATCTAGAGACTCCGAAGAAGAAAACACAAATACTAATATGACCAAATGTTTAGGAAAGGGTGCACTGGAAATCAACGACAAAAATGTGGAAAAAAAATAATCCTTCATATTGTGGTAGTGGTTAAAAAGTGCGTCGTAGTCTCCCCACCCACTCTTGTCTACTTTAGTTTTCTGAAGGTTTTATTTCCACTGCATGTGAATTGCACACTCTAATGTTTTGTTACGTTCGTTGCACTTCTCCAAGCCAGTATGCCATTTGTGATAATGGATTGACAAAGTGCAAAAAATATGTTCCTAAGGATTGTTCTTGGGAAGATGCTTTTGATTGACTTTATGAGTGACTCGTTTCAGATTGTTAGTGGTGTAATTATGTGGTCAGTCCAGTCTAAGTTGGTGTGTATTATAACTCCTAGGTGTTTAGTGTGCTTAAGAAAATCCCCTAGTCCTGAACCCATTCATATTAGGGCGAAGTAAGCGACTTTAGGGCGTTGACCAATAAAAACCATAATCAATAGCCAACAACGGTATTTTGTTATTTCACAAGTATATTTTTACAGAACGAAGCGACGCGAAGAGCAATGCACGTCTATTCGGCCTAAAATTCGGGCGTCCACTAAGTGCGACCATACGACGCGCTTTCGGTCCTTCTGTTGGCAATGAAATCGCATTTGGGTAACGCCTCTTTTAATTTACCAGAAATGAACATCGCCAAAATTCTCTTTTTTGGAAGTTCAGAAATAAATATTAAAATGTTTTCCGATTATTTTGTAAGAAAGTTAATTTGCTACATTATACAATCCGAAAAAGAGTTTTTGAATGGGAGATTTCGCACTTGAAAGCATTTTTTTATAGGCCGGATACTTTATTATTTTTTTCTAGTCTTATTAAAATACTTACCAAATAATTACTCGATTACTTCAAAGGCCAAGATGTGTTCTATTTGCAGTATTTAATTTAAGCATCTAAAATATATCTAAGCGATTATATTTTCAAACCCAAAACACGTAATTTTGCATGATTTTGTATTACTTTGCATTGTGGATCATCTGAACACTTTTTACGGGGAAGAGGACAGGGAGGGGAAAGGAGGCAGGATCGAGGACACGCGGGGGATAAGTGGGGTGGGGGATGAGGGAGAAACAGAGGGAGGGATTGCAAAGGAGATATAGTAGCGGTAGGGGATAGCAGGGAGGAATATAATTTGGAAAATACATGCTTCTCACACGGACAGCTGTATGAGGCCTGCTCACGCAAAAATCTTCTGATTTATTCGTGCGCGCATCAGACGGAAAACAAAAAATATTGTGTATCCAAAGGTACTTAAATAAAAAGAACTAAATCATAAAGTCTTCGAGTGACATTGCAACGCATACCGGGTACTCGCTAGTAACATAATAAAGTGCTTTGTGACCTTACTTTTATTTGCTAATTTATTATTTAGACATCTACTCCAATTCCATTCACCATGGGCAAATGTTCTCACAATATTTATTGTGTGTCCATAAATCCTCAGAAATGTTCCATAGATTCTATTTAGTACTCAATATTATCACAGAAAAAACACCCCCAAAAGGGAGAAGTTTCCCGCGTGAAAAATATATAGCTAATGAAATATTGAAGTACCTGCCTACATCAAGTCTTTAGGCTGGAACAATCGCGGTTTAACGCCTTATACCAGGGGCCACGTCGTCGCTCAGCGCAACAGGTTCGCAGGGATACGGAAAACGTATATTATACAACATATAAACCGTATAACGTCGTAGGGTGAGTAGGTACTGTGTACCTACTTACAAGGACGGTTCTGGGAAAGTATTTTTGGGGTGCTCTGTCAACTGAAGATACGGAAAGGTTGAGGGTACTGATTTTATCAAATATGTAACATTGCGACGGTAACAAGCCAATGTTATCGAAATACGCAGCATGTAAATAAGAATTTATCAGATTCTAGTCCGATAAATGATAAATGTAATAAAATTATAAAAACCTGTAATTTTCGAGAGTTTCTCTAACAACAAATTTATGATCGATGTTTCGAAGGACGTGTTAAACAATTCGAACAATACATCAATTTTAGAAGATTATTATTAATTTCTGAGAAAGTTCTATTAATAATTAATATATCTTTTTTAAGTTTTTAAACTTTATGAGTGAAATCTCAAATTATAATATTTAATTAAATGAAGACAATATTAGCGAAACTCACTCGAAAATCTGGAGACAGAAAAATCAGAAAAAGATATTGGCTCCGCTTGGACACGAACGAGTCCCAGCGGAGCCAATATCTTTTTCTGATTTTTCTGTCTCCAGATTTTCGAGTGAGTTTCGCTAATATTGTCTTCATTTAATTAAATATTATTATATCATTACTCATTACCATTACAGTTCACTTCATTATATCACAGTTTCTCACGTTGCGCCCCTACTTACAATAGAGAACTCCAGTCCAATTTTTTTTATTTTTTTTTAATGAATAAAGACCTTCAAACTTAAATAACTGCATTTTTATTTTTATTTTTATAGTTAGTTTTAATAGTTAAAATAATTGTCAAAGTTTTAATTTTTAAAGACTCCCAGAAACGCACCGTATCTATGGTGGTCTTCACCCAACGATAGTTTTTTTACTTTTTAAGTTGTCATTTTGAATCAGTGATGTTATGTCGAGGGAAATTTCCCTAGATCTAGGGGAGAAAAATATTTTTTAGGGATAAGGGAAATCAGGACAAAATCTAGGGAAATTTCGAACTCGGGCAATTTTTTTATTACATATATTTTTTGGAATTCCCATGAATCGTAATTATTGTTGTACTTACCATGCAATGTTATTTTTAACACTGACAACTCAAAATATTATATGTATCTAAAAAGATAAACGGGACCTCTGAAAAAAAAAACTATTTATGTTTTAAGCTCTATTTTTTCGTTGATTGCGGTTGATTTTTATTTAGCAAAGTGTTTTTTTTTATATTTGGAATTCAGTTTCTAATTCAGTGGTGAGTGTATTCGTACTTTTAAATTATTACTTCACGTAGCAAAAAGTGTTTTATTTGGAAAAGCACAGTATTATAAGTATATTTACCAAGTTCCAATATCTTTCCAATTAATTAATCATATTAATTAACATATAACAGGATTAGTGTTACACAATCAGGTGGCTACTTAGGTAATTGCGTAAATGTGAAATTCTAGGGAAATTTCACTTCGAAATCTAGGGAAATATTTTTTTTGGGCAGAGCATCCCTGATTTTGAATTTAAGAAAATGGCGAAATAAAATTAATATAGGATGACTCAATGACTTTTGTGTGAGAAATTGAGGCGTTTTTATTTAAGATTAACTGCTTTTAATATAGAAAAACATTGGTAAAATGTCCACATTTCACCGCTACTGTTATTGTATTTTAACAAAGTGCAATATAAAAAAAATAAATCATCTTTTTCATTGCAAATAGAAGTGACATCGTTCTTCAATTTTGTGTTCAGGCGTGATTTTGTACATTGTTTTAACTATAACACATACAGAAACACTGGTATTTATAATACACTGATCACGAAGATTGTGTAGTAACTTGTATAAAAAGCCCTATACTAAAAACAATTTGAAAATACAATGTCAAATATGACACGACTTTAACCTCAAATAGGCAAAATTTATTGCAGATTGTCCGCAAATATAGCCCTTTTCGTAAATTGTTGAGGGCCTAAATTATGTTTCAATAAACACAATAACTATTATTTATCTAAATCTCTATAAACAGTATGAAAATAAACCAAAAACACGAAATGTTGAATTGCATAGGTACGTGTGCACTTCAAGTCATTTCAAATGTCAATACAATACAATAAACACTATCACCAGGTGACAGGTTAACAGTGACGTCACCGTATACCATTTCAGTAATGCCAACTTAACGCTGTGTTTTGAGAAGAGGTTTAAAAATGCGCTTTTTAATAATTTTTTAAAAACTCTGCGTTTAATATTATGAAATAAAACTTATATATTCAGAATCAGCGTTTCTTGGTCTATATGAACATATTTTTTTAAAGCCATAATATTTTTCACTGGAGTTCCTTATTGTACAGAATTTAGTGATATTGCTGTTTTTTTAACGTTTAGTAATTGGGATAAAAAAGCGATTGGAAAAGTGTTTTTTAAATTTTTGATGGCTCATCATCAAAGAAGCCATTCATTGTTTTTTTTTTATTATCTAATGTACTCACAAGTTATTTATATTTGTCAATATGTACTATTAAACCAAATATGACGTAAAAATATGTAACAAACTAATAATGTATCGAGAAATAAATATTTCATTATTATTATTATGAAACGTATTAAAATTTTGCGAAAGAGACACGTACTTGTAACTTTGGATATTTAGATATGCCATTTTTCCTGTCCAACAAGGGTCAACTCCGAGGGAAAATGTGGGTATGTTTTAACCTCCGTGGGTCAAGGTTTTAAGAAAATCTTATACTTACTTGACTTACTTTAACCAGTGATTCCTGGCATTATTTGGAGTAAAAAATGTAAACGAAATTTTGGTCTCCGGTGACTTTCTCCGGTTTTCATTATTTATCTAATCAGAACGGGTCGTTTCTACGACTTGTTCTTTAGTTCAATAGTAATAGACGGAAATTATTTTCCTCGGGGCCTTCTGGGTAGAGTTAAGCTAAAAAATTACTTGAATCCTTTATTCATGTTAAAATTTTACTTATTTCCATATAATTATATTGTATTATCTTTACATAGTATAAAGCAAAGTCGCTCCCGCTGTCTGTACGCTTAGATCTTTTAAACTACGCAACGGATTTTCATGCAGATAGAGTTTTCACCAATAGATAGAGTGATTCATGAGGAAGGTTTATGTATATAATATGTCAAGGTTTTGTGTAAATTGGTTGAAATATATAACATATAAAGGGAGCGGGCTGGCAAGCGGGCGGTGTGGATTTTATATGTATGCAAATTAACAGATGGCTTTGGTTATAAAGGTTGGATAATGGCGTTGTCAGTAAATGGCGTTGTGTTTCGTTAGCCAAAACAACGTGTGTCCGGGTCTGCTAGTAAGTAAATTTATTTATTTATTTTTCCGTATAGCCTGATGAAAAGAGTTTGTGCTGTTTTGTTATGGGGAGGGGAAGAAACGGGTAAAAGGAATGTGAGGAAGTCTGGCTATTCACATATGGTCATCAAATACGAAATACGGCCAAAGTCGTTTCAAGCAATGTTTCGATTCCGAATGGTGGTCATTCACCAAGGCGATACTGAGAGTATCTACTACGATAGTGAGAGTAAGGCGATACTCTCAGTACTCTCAGTATCGCCTTGGTGAATTAAATTCAATCACTCTCAATGAAATTAAAATTATTCTTAACACTTTCCCTGTCATGTCCTTGATATGATAGGTTGCCAAATAACACTTTATTTTTTAAGAGGTAACACTGCAAATATTCTAGATATTATAGATTTTCCATTTTATTCCGAACAACAGTTTTAATAATGATAATTATTATAATTAGTATAAAATAACCCAAGTATTATAAATGAATCATCGCAAATTCATTAAGAGTAGCTTAACGCCACTAGTATTGCAGGAAATTCAAATCTGGAAATGGAAAATGGACTTCAAGCTACGTCACGACTTTCTAGCCAATCACTGCTCTGCTCCCTCGAAGAGCTAACCTTTATAAATACATTTTCTACGAACCTTGCTTGGTATGGGTAAATTATGTAGGTAGGTGTGTACATGTAGTGGTTAGTGCCGATGACAAAAAGAATACAGGATGTATCAGCAAGTACAAGACAGACTTTAACCAGCGATTCCTGGGCTTATTTGGAATTTTTAAAATGTAGATGTCATTTTGCTCTCCGGTGATTTTTTTCAATTAAATTTACAATCTAATTTAGGTCTGAAAAAGCGATTAAAAATGTTAAGAAAAAAACAAATTTTCAAAAATACTTCCTGAACCGTAAAATAAATACATTACGCAAGCGATTTTCTATCATTACATTTAGTATAAATACGTCCCAGCGAGACCTCGTGCGGACGTCATCGACGTTCATCCTCTTCCTTCTCACGCTTCTTGTTTGAAAACTATAAAGGCAGAAGAGGCAAAAACGATGACGTCACGTACGATCTCGCGCTGATATTGCTCTCTGATAGGATCGCTGCTGCCCTGTGATACCATTGGCAAAAAATACATACATAGGGCCGTGGCCAAGGGCGGATTCAGCTTTGGAGCCAGGGGGGGTCACATAGGGCCAGGGGGGGGTCACATAGTCGTGATGAAGTCACAAGAAGTTATAATTTAATTTTGATAATAATAGATACAAAAAGAGAGTAGGTAGGTAATTTTGGTAATAGATGCAAAAAAATGTATAAAAAACATTGTGTTTAACATTTTTAATTAGTGGTCGACGTAGGTCCTGGACCCAGCCCAGGGGGGGGGGTCATGACCCCCCATGACCCCCCCTGGATCCACCCTTGGCCGTGGCCGTCTAGCTAATAATCGAATCGAATCGAATGGAACATTTTTAATTTTTTTTTACATGAGCTCCACACAGGAGGCCCTGAGGAAAATAATTTCCCTCAGGGCCTATCTCATCTTTAGGGATGCTGTGTGGAGGGTTTTTTTAAGGAGAGGAGAGTTCTGGGAAGGAAAAGGGTTTAAGGGGTGGGTAGGAATCTGGGGTTCAGTGTGTCCTGGTCATCCGCCTTCAAGACCTAGACAAACCTCACCCCATGAACCCGGGCACCCCTACTAAATCACCAAACGTGGCGAACCACTTAATACCTTAGCGTCTGCGTGGTTAAACCAGCTACGAGTGCATGTCGGACGTCGTTATAAAAGATTGACGATAATACATGTTGTATCAAGTGGCTATATATTACTTTTTTTAAATTTATTTATTTCAAGAAATTTTGTTTTTACATTACAAATGATTACATATGCAAGGTTATAAAATAATTCATACTTTATTCTACTACTCCATAAGTTGAGCTCTAGGAGCTCGTGTTTATGGGAGGAGTATTTACATGCAAAAAAATAATAATGTTCTAATGAAATGTGTACACAATGATCAAGGAACTTATGAAATAAATATAAAAATTATGTTATATAGGTACACAATTTAGAAAAAAATAGTTATAGAAGGACAGTAACAATATATATATATTTTAAAATATTAAATATTATAGTTTAGGTAAGTGTAAATCACATTAAGGGTACAATATATCATTATCCAATTTCAGGGACATAATTTTTTTTTATTTTTTTTTTTTATTTAGTAACTATATAGTATTTTTTACATTTTTATATGAAACATGTTAGTTAGATGTATATATAAAATATATTCGTAGTCCTCCTCACTAGGAGATCCTGTGCTGAGGGGGACTATGCTTTGGATAAGTTTTTCAGCGACTTCTATGGTTTAACTTCATTGATTGGATAAGGTTTTCCAGAAACTTCTATGATGTTTTAAGTATACTAGTAAGTTCATTTTCCGATAGATTCTTCAGCCAACATTTAATGTCCTTAATGTAGCTATTTTTTTTTATTTGTTTGATACTAAGTGGGAGTTTGTTATATAACTTTACTGCTAAAAATGCAGAACTTCTTTGACCAAATGAAGAGTTACACTTTGGTATATTAAGTATGTCTGTTTGTTTGGCTCTGGTTTTATGAGCGTGTGAGGTGTCTGCCTCTGAATCATTTTTGTGATGATGTACTAGAATGTTTTTGGCATAGATTTTCTGTATGCTTGGAACATCAAACTGTTTAAAAATTTCTGCTGTTGACGTCCTTATGGGGACCTTTATAATGGTCTTTATAATGCAATTCTGAGTTATCTTAAGTTGTTTCAAGTGATTAGATGCTGCTGAGCCCCATCCTATTACTCCATATTCCAATCGAGAGTGGCATATGTGCTATTTGAATTGTTTATATTTCAATGTTTTCCGTTATACTAATTTTGTTTTCAATATATTTTACCATCTTACAAGTAAATACAAATAGTGGTGCTGAGCCGTGGTCGTTCTAAGCATAGGGATGGATATTAAGCCATTAGTTTTGAATCTATATTGCTTGTGCTATCTGAGGGGTGAATTTTTTTAATAAAATATTCTTTGTAAATTTGATATAAAGCGTTTCTCTTATACAATTCTGTGATCGATGGTACATTAAATTCTCGAAATATCTCTATAGTATGGAAGTATGGTTTCCTAAGGATGATTTTTATAATTATTCTTCGAATTATATTTATTGGCTGTAAGGAAGCCTTCAATGCCACTCCCCACCCAACAATGCCGTAATAAGTACTGAATTAATGCATAATAGACAATTTTGATAGTTTTCTTGTTTAAAATATTTCGTATGTTATAGAAAACACAGATAAGTTTTCTTATTCTTTCCACAGTGAGATTGATATTAAGATTCCAAGATATTTTACATTAAATTTATGATTTAGTTTAGCGCAGTCTGCATTACATGTACCGTCATTTGCACAATTTTTGGAATGAATTGTTATATTAATTAAATTATTTGGCACATATTCTTGTAGAGAGAATAGAATATAATAAGTTTTTTCTGTGTTGAGTGATAATAAATTGTTAACGAACCAATTTTTTATATGACGTTATTGCTCTGTCACGGTTACTTTGTCCCCGTGACTAGCTACAGTGGATCCGAGGAACGGGCTGTTTTATCAGTTCGTATTGGATCTATAAAATGGTCACCAACACTAACTGGGCGAAGTTGAACCAAAAGCCGCCCGCAGGGTCTAGCAGTAAAAACCTGCGGAGCGTGTTTTTAACAGCTAGTAATATTATGTACATATTATCACCTCACCGACGCTATAAATCTCTTATGCTACGTACTCACCTTTCAATTTCAACGATTTTTCATGTGAATATCTCACAAGAGTCCCAACTGCTCCCGTCTGGAGCCAGTGGGACTATGACGTTCCCAATTGGGGTAAAGTTCCGGGTTTAGGGGAGTAGGAGTAGGATCCGCTTCCAATATGCATCGGCAGTCCACATCTAGTTTTTGTCACTAAACGACAATTTATTCGTTAAAGTTGTCTTTAGTCTTTAGTCATATTTCAATCATTTTCGTTTCTCAAAGATCGAACGAAATAAATTGATTAGAACATATTAGATGCATTATTCAAATCTATGGAACGTTAATTATTTAGGTCTATGAATTTACCTCAATTCTATCACTAGTTCAATCCGTTCGATAAATGAGTCAGTCATTTTGCACAACGAGCGTCATTATTCAAAAATATTTGTATATATAAGGGGGCATCCATAAATTACGTCACACCTTAAGGGGGGGGGGGAGTAGAGAAGTGCGACATTGTGTGACAAGGGGTATGGGGGGGTCATCAGCTTTGTGACGTCACATGTAAAAATCTACATTATTAAAACGCAAACGGTTAAATTTAAAATTAAATTAAAATTGCAAAATATGTTACGTCACACTGGGGGGAGGGGTCTCACAAATGTGAAGATGTGTGATGGGGACGGAGGTGGGTCAAATTCGCGTGAAGTAATTTATGGATGGCCCCTAATTGGCAAACCGAAACTTAATTGATACTGTGGAAGCCGCGCTAAAATTTATTAATCGTCGGTCGGAATATCTGTTAAAAATCGTTGACCATGCTCACAAATATTGATAGATGATGGATTTAGTCAATGTATTGATATAAAGTTTTATCGATCGTCCATGTTAGACCTCCTGAGCCGACTGAACCGCTCGAGCTGCTCGACGGGAGTCGCACACCGCTCGAGCATGTGGACGCAACCACGAGCATTATTGGAAGTCAATATAATATATGTTCGATCTAGCCAAACCGTCGAACTTGGACGGGCGTGGGTACAAGGAATTAAATTAGAATCGAATTATTTGTTTCTAATTTATTAAACAAAAACATATTTTTTGCAGTGCCTGTCTATCGGTGACATCCGACACCATAGATAAAATATTCACATCTCCCCACATTGGCAATAGTTACACGTCTACGTCCACATCTATAGAATTATATTCAGCGAATTCAGTCAGCAAGTTTTTTGTAAACGCTGATAGATGTCGCTAGTCGCCCCTCCGGAAGACTCCGGGCCGAGTGTTCGATCGCCTAAAATTTTGACTGAAACAACTGCATCAGCAAACATGAAGATGGCTGATGGAACTCCAATTTTAAGACGAAATAGGCCAGGAACCAAAGCAGCCGTAAGTGCGATCGATTTCGTCCCACGAGCGCCAGTTTCCTTTGTTAAAAATATGTGACATTTGGATGCCTCCGTAGGCATCTTGGGTTGTCAAACATAGACTTCAGTTTCGTATTTAGACACGTCGTTTCTGTTTTAGGACTTCTGCCGCTGGCCAGATGAGCCATTCGAAGAAATGGACAGTACTCTAGCAGTACAGCAATACATCCAACAAACAATTCGGCGGAACCCTTCTAATTATGACTTCACACTCAATATGCCAGAGGGACAAGACGAGGGTGTATGGAAATACGAACATTTGAGGTATGTAAAATTGTATTTCGAGTCAGATGCCTCATATCCAGTGTTTTCTAAAGTTTATGAACCTGTTAGTTTATAAACATAATGTGTATTTAGTAATAGTTATACCGCCACACCTCTCTGTTTATTATTCATTTGACATGTCATGTTGATAGCCATGATCAACATCTCTGCGAGACTAGGGTCACTACAAAGGATCGTATGCTAACTTCAAAACACTGTTATTTATTTAAGTAATTATTCCACAAACCGCCACACTTTTAGGCACAAATTATGGAAATTACACTCCAGAAACAACTATTTGCACAAAATAGGTTATTAGTTTCTTAGTTTGGGTAAACTATGTAAATCTTGCGTATTTATATTGAAACAAAACATCGCAAATGTCAATCCGTACAAAAAAAGATGGCGGTAAAGGGATTGTTTTATCCCGGAAGTTTTGAACAAAGATTGAATAAAAATGTAATGTTATTTCATCTTTTACCATCTATCTAAATGTAATTAGTGTTAAACTTGAATTAATTAAGTTGAAACGTAGTGTAATTTCTAAAATTTGTGCTTGTAATAAAGTACCGTAATCGCAAACAATTCTGAATATAATAAACCAGCTCCAAACGATAGGCAGAGAATTCTCTTTATTGGGCAATTTCTCTTTAAAATAAACTGACTCCAACTTAACATCAGGCAATTCTGTTTATAATGAACTGACTCCAACGACAATTCTGGTTTATCGCTCCCAAAATGTATAATGCTCTGAGTGCCGATATAAAATCACAGAATAATTCTAAATCTCTCTTTAAAGCCCGTATCAAACATTGGATATTTGAAAAGGGAAGAGATTTCTTCAAACAACACATGAGAGCTTAATATTACAATAAAAACAAATATATTAATATTAAAAAAATATATTAAAAATTAATACAAATTTAATTAATTAATTAATTTAACTTAACATTACATTAAAAAAAATTACAAACAAAAAAATTTACTTTCTCTAACACTCTTTCCAACTTCCTTCAGAGAAAGAATATCAAAAGCGAATACAAACATGTACTCTCGTGCAGAAGAATACTTACCAATTTTTTTTTTCTATTTTTATTTCGAGAATAATAATACTTACCAGAGTTTATTTCAATCTTCTTAAAATTATCTTTTTATTCTTTATTTCTTAGCTTACTTTTAATTGTTATATCTTTATTTTTATCTGTTTTTACTTTTATTTATCCCTAAATATGTTTTTTTTTTCTTTCCTCTTCTCATATTTTTTTATCTGTTTATATAAAATAATATGTCATGTATGACTACCACAACACGGGCAATAGCCTAGTGTGGTAGTCAAAAAATACCAACAATGTACCTATCATGTAAACATTTATTAAATAATAAAAAATAAAAATAAAAAACTTAACATCATGCAATTCTGTTTATAAAAAACTGACTCCGACTTAATATCAGGCAATTCTGATTATAATAAACTGGCTGGTAACACGAGGACCCGAAGATGCCTTTTACTTAAATGTTGTAGAAAAGGTGCAAAAAAAGTTTATGCGAGACTTTGGTTACTACCCTCTGTTGTAACCCTTGGGTTTTGTTGCTGGAATGCTTGGACTAGATCGTCTAAACGTTAGGAGAAAATTTGCAATGGTGTTAGTAGTATATAACAGGGGTTGTACCACACAGGGTGAGGCACACAAGACTGTAGAAATCAGGTTGCTGATCGCAGTCCACAGAGGCGTTAAGATGTCGGGAGAGCGTTTTAGGGCCGTCCGCTTGGAGAGCTGGTCTGAAGGTGATCCAAGTGCTCGTAGTTCCTTCTAACTAGCCGGGTCTGGTCCGTAGAGTGTCCGAGGTCTAGGGGTAAGGCGGTGGTCAGAAGTGAAAAGAGGCGAATGGAAACAGGTCAGCGCGAATTCGGGCGGGCAGGCAGAGAGAGATGTTGACACGACGGGTAGTTCTGGATACCTGACTTTAACTTTTTCGCATTAATTCAGACATTCACATCCACATCAATTAATGCGGAATGAATGCGGATGTGGACGGGGCCAGAGTGGCGCGTGCCTAGCGCGTGTTGCTATCTTCGTTCGCTAACTGACCAATAGGAAGACACACCTTGGTGACAAGATCCTGCAGGTTTTGTTTGTTTTACTTAAGTTTTCGATGTGATTCCCATTGTGAATCAATTACAGTATTTGTTTACTGTGTTTATCCGAGTTTTTTTTGCATGGTTAACACGTCAAAGGCCAGCAAATTCCAGAAAAAATACGGAAATTTCGTAACAAAACACGATTTTGAATTTTGAATTGAATGTTTTGTTGATTAATTTTGAGCTATTGTATATTTTATTGACTGAAACACGTTCACAACACAATAAACTATCTACCAAAACAACATTACTTGCATTTATTACGTAAATTAATAGGTTTTACGATGTTTTAGTCGCGGAACACGCATTAGTTGCGACGGTTAAATTCGCGGCAAATTCTGACAGGTCACTGTCATAGACAAAATCGTTTTAAAAATATTCTGGGGTTGCAAGGAGAATGAAATTTTTAGGCGTCTATAGAGTAATGTTGGCGCAAGCGATTCTGACACTGTTCTTCATACAAATTCTGTACATAGAAGGGCCAAAATCGCAAACCAAAAGTTTTTTGTCAAAAATATTATTCAAATATTTGAATTATTTTCTCACGCATGCGCATACGATGCGCGCGCCGGCGCGTCTCCGGCCTGTCACCGGTTAATGAATATTTTGATCCAAATAAGAATGTCGCCATCAATAAAAATAAATATCTGGACTTACTTCATATTAGACAAAAATGTTCCGGAGAAGTCCGAGTGTAAAATATGTAATAAAAGTTACTCGCGGAAGGAACGTACTACTACTTTGAAAAATCACCTTAAATCAATGCTACCAGAAGGGTTTTATTTGTTCGAAAGCACGAATAATGAAAACCAGTTGAAGAAAAACAAAGATGATGCAGGTATGTATCGGATATACAATCTTATTTTATAAACTTAGTTAC
Organism: Limnephilus rhombicus; assembly: GCA_929108145.2. NCBI lineage: Eukaryota > Metazoa > Arthropoda > Insecta > Trichoptera > Limnephilidae > Limnephilus > Limnephilus rhombicus. Next base: position 22,539,545 of record OV815274.1, read on the forward strand.
GGTTGGATACGATAAATATTTTTTTTTTTTATTGACTGAGCTACATTTTTTTCTAAAAATTAATTTAATTGGGGGAATCTAGTCTTGAAGCCCGATTTTCGGGCGTTTTAAAAAAAGCATTAATATTGTAACTATACAATTTTTATAGTATATTTATTTGTATTTTAAGAATTCACAAAAAAAATGTACATATATTTCACAAAGTTACACGCTGTTGAAGTAGAGAGGGGAAAAAGGAGCGTTTCCATGTTATCACGATTTCAACCCTTTTGATCATCAGTACAAGTGTCATTATGGTAGGAAGCAGGAGTGTTATGAATATTCGTATTAATTCAGACATCTGCATCCGCGGATGTGAACCTCTAATAATCCGCATTCGCGGATGTCAAAATTTTTGCATCCACAACAACCCTGGTATATAAGCTGCTAAGGGAACGTACCCATACTACGTGACCAACTTTTTGCAATTTTTAACCCCCCTCTCCCCCCCCCCCCCACTCCGGTGACCAAAAACCTAAGCCATTCGCCGCTCATTTGTACCAAGCGTGGTATTTTGAAGACCCCCCCCGATCGGGTCACGTAGTATGGGTATGTTCCCTAAGTGGGCATATTTGCAAACCTGATGTTCTGGAATGGATTAAGTTTTATGTCCCCGATGAATTTCACCAAAGCTAGAGAACACAGACTTTTTATTTTTCCAAGAGGCAGGACCAACCTACCAATGATCCTGCCTTCGGGCAGAATAACTACACTATTCAGGTGAGCGTCCATCTGTCCGCGCCGGCCGCACGCACGCAAGGCAGGCAATGGATTTTTCTATATCTTTATATGAATTAGTAAAGCACTGTGTCCACTATCGGCAAATACCGGCGGTCGGTACGGGCAATGGATTTTTCTATATAAAGATATAGAAAAATCCATTGCGTGCGTTGCGGCCGGCGCGGACAGATGGATGCTCACCTTTAAACCACCTTTCTTCTGAGATAGACATTTTTCATTTAAACTGCAGTGACATTAAAATTGCAATTTAAAAAAAAATTAACACAAGGCTGCATCTCAACTGATATAATCCCCTACAGCGCGGCTGGCTACATTTGCAGTCTAGTGAAATAATGACTTCCTTGAGGTGCACTGCAGTGTGCAGTGTGTAAAGCTAGGTTTTAGACGTTTTTAATGTATTTCATTACCGTCAATGAAAATTCCAAAGTAAAAACTGTAGATATTGTAGAAGTGTATCTATTATTCCAAATATAATTTGAGAAATTTACTAAATTTAACCCGTCCTATAGGAGTTAATATACGTATGTTATTATTTGTATATTGAGAAATGAAATAAAACTAATAAAATGGCCCCAACTAAATATGAAACAATTTTGTTTATAATAAACTAGGAGTTATAATAAAGTATTGTAATGTTGATTGCAGACAATTCTGCATGGAGCTGAACGGGCTGGCAGTACGTCTGCAGGAAGAGTGCCACCCGAGCACTTGCATCCAGATGACAGCGACGGAACAGTGGATCTTCCTGTGCGCAGCGCACAAGACCCCCAAGGAGTGCCCCGCCATCGACTACACGCGCCACACCCTGGACGGCGCCGCGTGTCTCCTCAACAGCAATAAGTACTTTCCCAGCAGGTACAACCTGAAGCTTGTGTCATTTGTGCCACTCGGCTCTCCCGGAGTACAGCGCCTCACCCTCTAACTGTAATCCTTACTTGGCAGATATTAAACACGCTTCACTGTGTACAAACAAGCACTAAAAATTTTTTTAATGAAACTACTCTATATATTTTCAATTTTTACTTTATTCTACGTGGCTGTTGCCTATGTAATCCATCAGCAGCTATCCCTATATGCAGACGTCGCATAAGTGATTCACGAAGTTTTACTAAAACACAGTGTATCAAAACGTGCCGTGTATAAGGGGGCATACATTAATTATGTGAGCAGTATTTTTTTCCAATCTAGACTCCCCCCCCGTCCCCCCCGACCCCCTGGTGAGATTAAGTGAAATTTGGTGTGACTCCCCCTCCCCCTCAGTGAGATTCCGCGACCGTGGAAAAATTGCATAGGTTTTCAAAGTGGGCGTGGCCCCCAAAGAATCCCATCCCATAAGCACATTAGGTTGACGTGAGATTTTTTTGACCCCCCCCCTGGTTTAACCCGTCTAATCACAGGAGACCCAAGTTGTCCCAAAACATCATATGCCGTTATAATAACAGGAGACCCAGATTGTCCCAGAGCGACAGTGCATTATTAAAAGTTAGATATCTCTCTTCCTGTCATGCGAATATTTGTGATTTCTTTTATGTTAGAAACGGAATGAAATAATGCTTCTCATTGTCTTAGAATTATATGAGCTAGGTTTTTCAGATATTTTACAAACCCGATCAAAAGTGACGGTTTAATTTTTGGCCAATATGTGACGTATCATACATTTAATTTTAAAATAAAATTGTATGAAAGTGATAAAAAGTGAGCTGACAGTTTTATTACAAATTTTATTTAGAAAAGGAGTCTGTATTTTAAATGTTAAGTTTATTCTATTTTAATTACTTTAATTCGAATATTCGCAGGTATGCATTTTTTAGCCAATTTAAATTTCCAATATAAAAATTTTAATATTTAGAAACAAAAATGTTGATTTCTAATAAACACACCAGAAAGATTATTTTATCTAAATTTTAGAACAATTTTTGTTTTTGCAAAAGCGTTAAAAAAAACAATAAATAGGAACATTTAAAATGCATGGGAAGAACCAGGAATTTTGCGCGCAAACCTTGATAGGCAAAATTTGACAGAAAATTATTTTCTTATTATTCGAAGGGTTAAATGAGATTTGGTGAGATTTTACTGGACCCCTCCCCCACCCCCCACTGTGAGCTAACGTAATGTATGCCCCCAGGGGGGTATACGTTACTTGAGCTCAAGAAAGGGGGGGGTCCAGCAAAATCTCACGTTACTTGAAAAGAATATACGAAGTGGCCCAAATGTATCTCACCAAGGGAGGGGGAGGGGTCTAGATTGGAAGAAAAACTGCTTACGTAATTAATGTATGCCCCCTAAGATAGATTGCGTTAAAAGGGCCAGAGAGGAGTAAAAGTTAAAAGTAATAATAATAACAATTGTATAATTTATATAGCACCGTTTTTGTGAGAAATCACATCAAGAGCGCTCTGTACAAATATGACTCCATCAGTCACCATTTTTGACTTTTCTCGGCCTTCGAGTATAGTAGACTATTTTGTTTTTTTATTAGCAAAAATTTTTTGATATATGGAGATAGGGACATACATAATAACATGAAATATAAGAGAGTAACAAAAAAAGAGATTTAACTACAAAAGTCCACTAGACGAATTGGGTTGAATAGAAAACAATACTATGTACGTGTCTTCCGTTGCACCTAACTTTGTAGAAAATCTTGCACCAATTACACAATATTTTCGGAAAACAAATGGACCTGTTAGATTTCCTTTCCTAAATTTGGTGATGGCCTCGATTCATGAAAATTCTTTTCCTAAATCCAATCTCCATTAAAATGACAGCTAACACTATAATGTAAACCAGAGCAGACAGATTGTTCAAACAAAATTATCTACCAGGACACCAATTTAATTCTTTTCTACAGAAATATGATGCAATTAAGAATTTTCAGAATTTACGTATCATGCTTTGGTATTAAGACTGATGTTTAAACAAAATCCCCCATCTCCATCAGAATTCAAGAAAGGAAAACCTAACCTAAGGCTAGCGTTCCACTCACAAAAATTTACAACTTAACGTAAGTTTTTGACAAGTTACTAAAAGGAGCATTTACATGTGCATCCGACTTGTGGTAATTTGGTCACGGAAGTTGTTCGGAAGTTCAACCTAGGCTTCCTGTCAACAACGATTCTGCTACTGTCAAATTTACACGATTTTTTCAATAAAGGTGAAAAGGCCCAAATAAAATGTTGAAACAGAATTTGGCTTCAATTAAACAATTCTTTTATGACGTCAAAGTCGAATGACAGCTACCTGACAGCAACCAACTTCGAATTCAAATACGTAATGTTAAAAACAGAAACATTGAGATTAGAAAGGATTGGACCGATAATTGAATAAAAGGATGCTCATTTTCAGAAAACTTAAATAAGTGTAAATAAATACTAGTTTTATAGGAAAAAAAATACTATGAAAACAATTATCTTTTAATTTTTGACATCTCACAACGGCGCATTTTGGTACAACTTCTCGCGGAAACAATTATTACAAGCAATAATTGTCAGCCTGAAACACTCATTTACATTGAAAAATCTTCCGAGAAAAGATACTTGCCGCCAACGGGACTTGAACCCGTGTCCTTCCGATTGCCGGTCGAATGCTCTGACCACTGAGCTATGGCGGCTTATCTAATACCCGCCAAATAATTCAAAAGATAATTGCCGTTGGCGGCAAGTATCTTTTCTCGGAAGATTTTTCAATGTAAATGAGTGTTTCAGGCTGACAATTATTGCTTGTAATAATTGTTACCCTTTGTGCTATGCATAAAAATCTTGTCTAAACGTTAGTTTATAAATTAAAAAATAATAATTCTCGCGGAAAGTCTCTCAGCTTATCAAACTGATTTTATAAGCTGTGAGAAGGCTGGAAGTTCGCCAAAAAGAACAGAACAGCTTCTGTAACTTGCTATAAATTACGTTAAGTAACTTTTGGTGTCATATTTATTGGGAATTTGGCCATAAATCGCTTACTTGAGAAATTTACAGGAAAAAACTTACGAGTGTAAAGCTAGCCTAACAGCACAACACGAACAACCAAGAATTTATTTCAAGCTTATAATAAATAATACAATAATTTGTGAATTACATAAACAAGTTTGATTAATTCTGCAAATATTTCCAGGGTTAGCATCAAGGACTCCTCTGTCGTCAAATTGGGCTCCGTCTGCCGAAGGGTATACCGGATATTCTCACACGCATACTACCACCACAACAAGATATTCAACGAGTTTGAAAATGAGGCGTTCTTATGCCACAGATTCACACGCTTTGTAGAAAAGTACAAACTTATGTCCAACACGAATCTGATTGTGCCCATCCATCCTTCTAAGGAGTGCGAGCCCCCGGTCCAAGTGGAGACACGAACCGAGGCTCCGAGTGTGCCCACCACTAGCAAGTAGACACTTGGCAGGTTCTGTATATCCCCTCTTAGGAAAATGAAGATGCATACAGCGTTTTAAAGGATTTGTGTTTTTTTTTTTTTTACTGAGTGTTTTTGTGTGCTTAAAACATTATTTTCCTTTTGAGTAATAGTCTAACTGCTCTGAATTGAACTGTGCTTATCTTAACCCGATCTGTGCGGATGTAACCGTACCCGGTGTCACAAAATTATTAATTATTGATCCATGAACTTTTACTAAAACACATACATATTGTCAAAGCATGATGGGATGAGTTTGCGTTAAAAAGAACAGCATTATAAAGGTTAAGTTTGTCAATGTTTAGATCTCTGTCCACTTGTCTTAATGTGCCCAATTTAATAATTATGTATTATATTAATAATACAGCATTATCAATATGTGTACATATATATGAGACTTCATGATGTAAAAACATATTTGGGTTGGCAAAGTTCAATTCGATGTGGTTAAATTTGTTCATTTATCTCAGAGGACCATTATATTATTTATAAAACTAAACACCAAATTAGGTTGTCTCCTAATTTTTTTTATGAAAGTGTATTTCCAAGGGACTGGAAAAAAACAAACTTCTTAAATAGAAAAACCTCAAGGCCAGGCCATTTCACGAAAATTCACTAAAAAAGCACCATTTTAAATTTTGAATTGAATGTTTTGTGGATTAATTTTGAGCTATTGTATATTTTATTGACTGAAACCCGTTCCTAGAACAATAAACTATGTACCAAAACAACATTACTTGCGTTAATTACGTAAATTAATAGGTTTTACGATGTTTTAGTCGAGGAACATGCATCAATTTTGACAGCTAAAATTCGCGGCAAAAATGACATTTCTATGTCACAGATAAAATTGTTTAAAAATATTCCGAGGTTGCAAGGTGAATGAAATTTTTACCCAACTTATGGGGTAATGTTGGCGCAAGCGATTCTGAACCTGTTCTTCATACAAATTCTGTACATAGAAGGGCCAAAATCGCAAACATTTTTTTTGAATTATTTTCTCGCGCATGCGCATACGACGCGCGCGCCGGCTTGTCTCCGGCCCGTCACCGGTTAAGAAGTTTGTTTTTTCCGGTTCCTTGGAAAACTTCTTAAGAGGGTTTCAATGTAGGTGGGAAAAATTGGGCCGAGGGACCGAAAAAAACAAACTTAAGCATTCTTAAACAGTTATTTCTTAAGAGGGTTTGACAGCATATAAAGAGATAATAATGACAGTAAAATTAGTTTTTCGAAGTCCGAAAATGTCAAATTTATGAGCTTTCAAAGCGAACATTGGTAAAATTGTGTCTGTTCACACTCGGTACAATTCATAATTTGAATAGTGCCGCAGTACTGCCACCTATGTACCATTATGTCATACGTTTTTTGGCCGACTGCAAACGTTAACGTTTTGACGGCTTATATCTTCAGTACTATTCAGTATTTTCGAAAAATTCTAAAAGTTCTGTTCTGAGCATACTCTATATACATTTGCAAATAATATTAACTGTAATTGTAGGAGACAACCTCATTCAAATATGTAATGTCTTTGAACATTGGTTAAATAATTATTTTTTACTTGTATGTAAGAGTGGCCAAACCAATAAATAATATGAAAAGTGTATTGACATGTGATATGCAGGGTGTTCCCTACATTCCGGATATCATAAGTCCAGTCAAATAACTTGTTGGAAAGGAATTATTGTAAATCTCAATCATCTGAGATCAAACAAGAACCATGCATTTATGAAATAAGCTTCTAGAAAGTAGTTGAATTTTTGCTTAGAATAAACGTTTTTCTATGAAATTACTAACCTTTTTCTAAAGTTCAAGTTACATAATTATTACACATAGAGGATTTACAATAAATTACATCTAAGGTTTTTTTTTATACATACTGAAGTGAGTATGTTCTTCGGAACTGCATCCTTATAATATTTGATGGTCATATGTTAATACCTAGGGCTCAGAGGTAAACTATTGCATATCACATTTGACACATTTTACAGGAAGAGCGGAGTGATTCTATGCCCCTAGAACGAAAGTGAACATGCAATAGTATTTAAACAGTTATTTCTTTTTCCATTGATAATGAACTTATAATGGCCATCGTATATTGAACCTTCTGATCGGTATACATATACCATTAAAATACCACAACATAAGGATGTGTAATAATTTATCTCTGAGCCACAGACATTACATGGTTGTTCGTGTTCCTAGTCCATATTCCGTAAACTGAAATAATATGAACCTCAAGTCGATGTAATGAAGTGCAAAAACATGTAAATAAATTTGTGTCACATTTTTTAATGTGTGATTTTAGCCGATGAGATTGATTTCTTGACTGTGTTGTTGGATTAATGATTTGTTTCTGGAATTATTGTTTTCTAACCTTTTTATTTAAACACCCATATCTAAGCTGTAAATTTAACCAAATAGACATTAGTTAATAGAGCACCAAGTTATTTTCATAACCTTTCTTCTGTTACTAACAATGCACTAAATGAAAAATTGCAGCAATAAAAATTTAATTTAATACAGTGAAACTCTCTAAAGTTTTTCAAGGGACCGGAAAAAAAAACTTTTAAACATGAAAACTTCTTAAGTGGGTTTCACCGTATATAATATAATTGTGAAATTTATCAAAACAATTATTGTAGTGCTTATTGAAAACATGTATGCTTCTATTTTGATGTTACAGTAAAACTCTCTTATAAGGTTTTCCGGGGACCGGGAATAAGTATTTATTACGTGTGAACCTTATAAGTGGGTTTCACTGGATTTTTCTTTGTGTGACTAGATTATGATAGTGCGCTTAGTTTGTATATTCTGTGATTTAAAACCTGTAATTTGTCCGGTTATTTAATTTAAAAAAAATGTCCCAACGATGCTCACATTCTACAAAGCCCTTACATTTTAATTTTGTTATACAAGGTGTCCGGGGGTAAAGTGCACAAATTTTGAGAGGTGATTCTACATGATAGTACAATAAAAAAATGCATAACTTTTTTCGAAATTCCAACATTAAGGTAGTTTTTGGGTAAAAAAGTTGAATTGTTCGAATGGAAAAAAAAAATATTTTTCTATTGGTAAATATTTTTGTAGGGGAAAAGACATTGAATGTTTGAAAAAAGTTATTTATCTTTTTTACTTCTACCATCATGTAGAATCACCTCCTGAAGTTTGTACACTTTACCCCCGGACACCCTGTATTTGATTGTACTGCCATATACAACAATATTAAAATTTTAAATTCATTAATGTTTGATATACGTAGTAATGGTCCGTCAAACCAATTTGATATTTTTTTAAACCCTATCATTCTTTCGATGATTAGTTGAATGCATTTTTTTAACTACGAATAAGTATTTGTATATTTTTTTAATATAAAATTGTCGTAGATCTTAACATTTTTTTAATAGTAATTATTATTATCATGATACATTAAATTATAAGTTGTAATATTTTTTTATTGTTTCATTAAATTACATCACTTACGAGGGTTGAATTAATTCTAACACCCATCTTGTTATGCATACTATAAGTTTTCTGGTTCCATGTCAACTCAGAGTCAATTCAACTCAATACCCCTTTAAAAAGTTATTAAATGCTATGAAAAAAAATATTTTAAAATAGCCCATAGACCGTAACATATTTAACCAATTTTTTTTCATCACTTTCAATGCCTTTTCAAAGGAGGTTCTTAGTTGATTTCATTCCGAGTTGTCCGGTCACCAAACATTCTATGTCTGCTATATGCATGTGGTAAACCACCCCATTTTCAGATGAAATTCATACTGTAGATATATATTATGTTTAAAGTTGTAATTTCTGTGTTGAGATGTAATTTCGAATAGGTTTCATTACTTCATTTAGTTTACCTGCCGAGCGATTCTTTATCTTTTGTGGGATCGAGATCTCCTATCAGATTTGTGTGATTTTTTATGGCTGTTATTTGCTTTTTCTATGGGCCGATGTCAGATTTCAACTGTGAGCTGTCACAAATTTTAGTTTAGATGGTTTTAAATCGGCGAAGCTGGCCTGATACCCATAGAAAAAACAAATAACAGCCATAGAAAATCACACAAATCTGACCGGAAATCTCGTTCGTCGGGAGATCTCGATCCCACAAAAGATATAGAATCGCTCGGCTGGCTTAAATAAGCCTTCTTAATAATATTTTAAAAAATATAATACATACACAGTTAATTCTTAAGGTTATTTTTAATCTTAGGAACAATTCTAAAATTTGAAAACCTAGTACATAACCTTGTTACATAATAAAAATATGAGGAGCCCTGTAATCTCCTGAAGTCTATGTAAAGACTACATTTTTGGAAATCAAAGTATTAACTTGATTGACCAGTGCTCTGAACACGGTCATCAATAAAATATATTCATTAGATCATCATCACATCGCAATGAAAAAATAATAAGTGTAGATATTTAAATAAACATATACATGTAATTCTACTTTTCCCCTGAGGATATCTCTTTTTTATTTTTGACATTTCCATATTTCTTCTTTCCCTTATTCCTGTCTGACTGGAGTCCCATGGCCGCTATCTCATCTGAGTGCACTTTTGGCTTTGTTTTTCGCTTTACCGTCTTTTTGATTTCACTACTTTCAGAGCCCTTCCAAAATGCATTTTTATTTTCAACTGACTGATATCTGAAATACAAAACAAGACAATGAAGGAAGCTGTATGTGATTCAGAGAATTTGGTAAACAATAATAAATTCAGATTTGTTGGATGTTCCACTTACCCGGGTTCCGAAGCATTGAGAGGATCTAACGACAGGAGAATGTGAACAATAGGAACTTCTCGATTTACAACTAATCTTTCAAGACCATCCATTTTCGGCTCCCAAAATTCCTCACTACTGAAATAATAAGACAGTTAAATTAACATTTTAGGCCATTGACTGATTTTATAATTCCCGCGGCGAAGGCAATAGCACGCGGCATCTCATTTCTTTAATAGGAGTTAGGGAGATGCGAGAAAATGATTACTTTTTTCCTTTGGAGGAAGCAGACATTAAGGGTTGACCGAGATCTCGGTCTTGGCTTTCTCGGCTACAAATTCTACCGAGAACTCTGTCTCGGTTCTCGGCGAAAGATCGCCGAGATTCTTGGCCATAACCGAGACCGTTGTAAGTAGGTTCGGTATAGGATAATGGGATTCAAATATACCATGCGCATCCACTCTTTAGCAAAGCTGGTCAATTATACAACATGAGGCGACACTCTTTGAAGGGTGAAAACGCAGAAAAATTGCTTTTTATGTGCCACAACATCATGTTAATCAATTTTGATTATTAAAACTATTTAAAACAAATTATTATTACATTCCTAAATATACTATATTATGAAAAATAGCGCATTTTCATTTTTTTTCTTAATTTATCTATTCTCTGTCTCGGCCGAGATTTTAATTTATTCTCGGTCTCAGAAGAGAACCTGTCTCGGTCGACCCTTAGCAGACATGTATCATTCGTCATTTTGGCTAGTCACTACCGGGTGTGGTCGGTGCCTTAAATGCTTGGTGGTTTACAGTCATTCATCAAAAACATAATGTATATGAATTATGTAGACACTACATTAAAAAACCCTTGACATCATGCAAGATTTTACATTGTTTACTATCTAAAAAACATGCATTATGTCTAGAGTTTTTAATAAGTGTCCTCTGCTTGCTAAGTCGTATCTGCTCCAATCATAAACTTTCTTATAAAATGCATTTATGGGAAGTGACCTGTCAGGTAAGTATGTTTCCTGTTTCTAAATAATAAAATTAGATAAGAGTCTAGGAATCCTATTATCCTCAAAGACGTTACATACTTTAGTCGCGGGGTAGAAATCTCAAAGTGGGAAGCCAAACGCAAGACAATTGCACTGTTCTCGATTTCTAGTACTAAACTGTCACTCGTCAAGTAAGGTCATGTCTTACCAGTAGGAAAATTGCATTTAAAAAGTGCCAAAATGCCCCTCCTGTATGATGAGAAAATGTTTCCATTACATGGTAAACATTAGTAAAAGTGAAGAAATAACATTTAATTTATATGTACACACAAATTACTTATTATTATCGATTATTATAAGCAATACAATTAATTTTCATGTTCCCCGTCTGACAATTTTGTACGTCATTTGAGAAAAAACACACATTCTTTAATTGTCTTATGGTACAGTCACACTGAGGTCAAATTCCAACTTCAAACTTTCGGACGATTGCGTAGAAGGGTAGTTCATGCGTTGGAAGTTTGGCTTCAGTGTGAATGTAGCATAACTTTTTAATATATGAATAACTTTTGAATTTAGAAATTACTGAAAACCGCTGAAAACAAAAGAGTGTTGCTTACTTGCCACATTATTTTAAAAGCATGTGAGACTATGGCGAGTCCATTTATATAACGTCATTGATTATCCTATTAATATTATATTATATAAATTGTATTATAATTATAATATTATAAAGGTGAAAGTTTGTATGGATGTATGTTTGTTACTCTTTCACACAAAAACTACTGAATGGATTTTAAAAATTCTTTCACTAATAGAAAGCTACATCATTTGCGATTATTATAGGCTATATATATTGGAAAGCTCTGGCGTTATAAAATTATTTATCATACGTTTTCTGTCGCTAACAAAATCGATTTATTGCAAACGCCAGAAACAACCAATTGTCGCCTTGAAAACAATTTTTTTTATTTATTTTTTAACTAGGCAATTCACCATAAAAAGAGTGCTTTGTTAGCGTCGTACTTAATAACAATCTCTAAAAATGAATCACCGAAATGTATGTATAAACCCGAATGACTGCACCAAATTGGATAATTCTTTTTTTTTTTGTTCGTCATTTTGTATAAAACTACCGTTGAGTTCTTACATTATGAAATTTGTATAAAAAATTATAATGGATGGCACGCGAGCAGTTTGAAGACTGAATGTATCGGGAATGAATGTGTGGAATGCGAGAGTGGGGAGGGGGTGTTGGTGGAGGGGGGAAGGGGAGGAGGGTGGGGGTAGTGGGTTAGGGGTGGGAGAGGGGGGGAAGGAAGGGGAAAGGGGAAGGAGGTTAATAAGGGGGAGTGGTGTGGGGAGAGGGAATGTAGAGGGGTAGGGGGTGAGGTGAGGTGTGGGTGGAGGGAGAGGGGGAGGGAGTTGATGGGGGGAGTAGAGTGGAGAGAGGGAAGGTGGAGAAGGCTGAGTGGGGTGGGAGAGGGGGCGGGAAGGAACGGGAAGGGGGAGGGTTGGAGGAAGGTGGGGAAAGGTGGAGGAGGTGGAGTGGGGTGGGAGAGGGGGGATGGAAGGAAGGGGGAGGGGTGGAGGAAGGTGGGGAAAGGTGGAGGAGGTGGAGTGGGGTGGGAGAGGGGGGATGGAAGGAAGGGGGAGGGGTGGAGGATGGTAGGTGGAGTGGGGAGGTGTGGGGTGGGGGAGGGGTGGGTGGAGAAGGAGGGGGAGGGAGAGGGGGATGAGTGGAGTGGGGAGAGGGAAGGTGGAGGGGGGGAGGGGTGGGTGGAGGTAGAGGGGGGGGAGGGGGTTGATGGGGAGAGAGGAGTGGGAAGAGGGAAGATGGAGGAGGCTGAGTGGGAATCCCCTAATACCATGCGAGCGAAGCCGCGGGAAAAAGCTAGTTCATAATAATTTGTACAGCGTCCTTGAGGTGATTTTTCAGAAAAACGGAACTTTACAAATTTATTATTAAAGAATTATTCTGGTATCAATATTTTTAGATACATTTTATACCACTATTGATATTTATTACATCTATTAGAAGATTAGTGGCATAATTCGAATTGATATTAAGGATGTGACATGAAAAGGATGCAGCAAATGATTAAAGACAATTTAAACATATATCTTTTAGTGTCACTATTGTTCATTTCATCAAGTTTCAAATCGCAACGGTGCTAAAGAAGTTTTCACTTTAATTAACACAATACATAATTATTATTACAACATTTTTCGACGGTTAGATGTTTGTTAAGAGCTTCATACAAAATGACAATTCCCAAACGGGATGCATAGCTCTGTCGCACGGAATGGTTTGTACCTCAGTTCCTTTTTGGTCTCCGGTGACTTTTTTGATGACTTTTTTCATAATTTTTTTTCCGTATGTCATCACTGATTACTAAGACCAATCCCTTACTTCGTCTCCAACTATCTGACACCAACCATTTTTTTATGTTTTTGTAGAAAAAAAAACATCAAAAATTTCACCGGAGACTTTTAAACTTTTTATTTACATTTTTTACTCCAAATAATGTAAGGAATCACTAGTTAAAGTAAGTCAAGTACGTTCCTTAACACCTTGTATATATATATATATATACATGTCTGTATTAGTCTGCATCTGTCTGCCTGAAGAAAGTTAGTTATAACTGAAACTACTCGTGGATGACTATTGTGTGATATAAAATAATAAGTAAAATAAAAATTAGTAAGTAATTAGTCATTTAAATTCTAATCTTTCTATTTTCTGTGTCTCGTTTATTTTGATGTTCATGTTAAAATTTGTGTACTTACTTCCGGTATGCTATTTTCGTTATTTGGTAAGGTATTTTGGATTCTCTCTTCATGACCTCGGCGCAGGAGATGGCCCTGGGGGCACCCTGGCCGCTCCCGGTCCACACGACGCACCGCCCCCCATCTGCAATTACGCCCTGGGCATGCCGCAGTAAGTTTGGCAACTTGCTGCCACCATTTACCTGGAAAAGGAAATAAAAATAAACATAAAATAACAACATTTTTGTTGTCAAATCACAGCAATTTATATGTTACCGCTAGTGCACCCGACTTCTGGAAGTCATGTTCTCTTGTTAACCGCGCATAGCTAGAAATTATTATGTTACGAGGCAACATGGTTAACCTTTCCTGACTTCTGGAAGTCGTGTTCCTTTCTTGTTAGCCACTTGCAGCTAGAATTTATATGTTACAAAGCATCACGGTTGGCATACCCAACTTCTGGAAGCCGTGTTATCTTGTTGTTAGCCACTTGCAGCTAGAATTAACACAATCGGGTTGTTCTTCTTTTTAACCTACATTTTCATGAATTATTAGCTCAAAATCAAAGAAAAATTCTAACATTCTAGTCAGCACTTATTTTTATATGATTGAATTCCTACTCTATTAGAAAATGTTGTCGGCTGCGAAGTTTACATATTTTTGTATAATTATCAGGACTTGAAAGATGGATTCGACCGAAAATTGTACACCTTCATCACAAAATCTTTTATTTTATTTTATCGCTTATTATTTTCTGTTATTATAATGAATAAAGAACCCTTTTAGAAAACATGTACAGCAATATATAGATAAAAGTGAAAATATTTATTTAGGAACTTCTGTCACATTTTCACCAAAAGTGGAAATGTGACAGAGTGGTTATAGACGACTGCTGCGCGGTCTCTTATTCTCAGAGGGGAAATTGTAGCAAGGGGGGAAGGAGGTCTAAACCACCTATCGGGATGACAAATACGAGCTGCTTGTATACCTATTTCGAATGACAACCCATGTGACAGAATTAATGTACTAAAATATCAGTTGTATGAGACAAGTTTTGAGATTTTTAAAATATTTTAACATAAAAAATAATAATCGCTTTTACTTGCTAGGTTATATATACCTTTTGGAGTTTAAAAATAAAATAGTTTTATGTTTATGTCGTCATGTCATTTTTTTGTAACATTATGGAATATACGCAAGTCGGGGTGGTGGTGGGAGACAACTGTAATTTGTATGAAATACACTTCTGTCACGAGGATTTACAACTCTGTATCGTAATTTTTACTACAAAAATATAAACACATTTTTTTTTTTAAACTCACACAGTCGTTACGTCTTTAGTACAGTAGATTTTAAAGTAATTATAAAATAATAATATTGGTAATTCTGTTGAATTTTTCTCCACTAACTGGTGGAGATAACTTTATGTAGATTAAAGAGAAGAATAACCCAATCGACTTCTGGAAGTCGTGTTCCCTTCTTGTTAACTGCGCACAGCTAGTATTTCAGTTAAATAAAAGCATACCTATCTTAATCTAATTAAGATAGAAAACTAACGCCGCTAAACTACACAAGACTTTCGAGTCCTAGGCCCCAGACAGCCCTGTTTATCTGCTAATGAAAAAATTATGATGTTTAAAAACATGTTGTTCGAAAATATACCGTTTAAATGATATGAACATTTTCAGTCAGGGGTTGGTTCACGGATTAGGAAGTCGAATAAACATTATTGAAACAAATAGTGATTTGTGAAAAGGAAAATGCTAAACACTTATTTTTATTTTACCTGCATCCATAGGAAATCTTTTGGAATATCTGGTATTGGAATTCTCTCTCTATCTAGCGGTTCTTCAACACTTTTGCCTTTTGTGTAATTTTCCATTTTAAATCAACTGTATTATTTAGATGAGAAAAACAAGTGTCATTGTACAAAAATGTAATAAAATTATTGTACATAAAGCCTTGAAATGGTCCTATTCGGTTTCCAAACCTATAGTAGGAAAAACAAAAAAAAATATGAGAATCCAGGTAATGTTTGATCTCAAAGTATTGCACAATACATAATTATTAATTTATTTTTTTACATGAGCTCCACACAGGAGGCCCTGAGGAAAATAATTTCCCTCAGAGCCCGTTCACACTTCCGTTTTAAAAACGGAGGCTGGTCCCGTTTTTAAAACGGAAGCCCTAGCCGCTGTAGTGGCTCGATGGAGCTGTTCACACTTGTCAGTTCCGGCTTGAAAACGATGTTTTGCCGGAGAGATTGCCTACGCAGAGCGTCCGTTTTGAAGTCGGAACGGAATGCGCTGGCTCATACATTTCAATGGAGCTGTTCACACTACACGGAGAACGGAACCGTTTTGACCCCGCCACACCCCGCTTCACCACCGCCCGCTCAAATTACGCGGTTGTGTTTTATGGGGCGCGCGTTTGGCGTTTATAATATTATTATATAATACATATTATATTAATAATTACAATAATGGATAATGAAATGCACTCTCTCAATTTTGTATTTTGATACGTTAAGCTCTCTGAAACTCGTTCCAGTAGATAGTTAAAGGAAGTGATAGACATTCTAAAATAATTAAAGAACTTTAGTTCATCACTTCTCAACTCACCAATTAACCCTTGGAAAGTTCCTACAGAAAATCATTCAGCTATAATTGGGTGTACCCAAAATTTACTTGGCTTAAAAGTACCACATGACAACAAGAGCTTCATCGTCGTCCATTGCGCACGACCGTCTACTGAAGATGAGCAAATAAAATGTTTTGGTCGTTGTTTTCGTAGAGTAGGATCCGTTTTAAAAACGGAAGTGTGAACAGGTTCCTAGGGCTTCTCCGTTTTAAAAACGGGACCCACCTCCGTTTTTAAAACGGAAGTGTGAACGGGCTCTCAGGGCCTATGTCATCTTTAAGGATGCTGTGTGAAGGGTTTTTTTAAGTAAAGGAAGGAGAGGAGAGTTCTGGGAAGGAAAAGGGTTTAAGGGGTGGGTAGGAATCTGGGGTTCAGTGTGTCCTGGCTAGACAAACCTCACCCCATGAACCCGGGCACCCCTGCTAAATCACCAAACGTAGCGAACCACTTGGGGTGACCTATGGCAGAGGTGTTGACTATCCAATAGATGGTTCCCGGGGCGGCGGTACCCATTTCCGCCTCCCAAATTGAAACAAAATTGGAATAAACAAAACTGACATAACCTGAAATAATAATCACTTTATTTTGTTAGTTGGGGTGAGATGAATTAAACGGTAAGCGCTAACTAATTTCAATCAAATTTTGATTGATTCAAAATATATTATAGATATTTATTTTACACAACGGGTTTGACGTTAATATAACACGAAAATTACAATCTGTCAACGCTGTCAAGTGTCAACCGCGTTGTCATCAGAGTTGCCAATGCACATGTTCTAAAATACCCAAAATGACCGTTCAAATTCCCTACAAGTTCCTTAACCCCCAAAATGAAATAAAATTCTATTGAAATGAGCATTTATTTTTTATTATCTTGTCATTTTCGGGATTCCTCTTTCGTTCAGGCTTTAAAAATAGATTTTTTTTAAATTTGCTACGAAATTGTACAACATTCTCAAAAGTATGTAAGTAATATAATCAAGAAATGCCCAGAAACCCCGCATTTTCCCCATAAAATTGTCGAAAAATGTTAAGAATTCTCCATGACTGGCAACCCTCGTTTTAAAATCCATAGATACTCTGGTAGTGATGGATCTTCAATGCTAGTGATGTTTATGTTATCGATACGAGTTAAAAGTTTATAAATTATTTTATGTACGATTCCAAACATTATTGTGTAGAAATATAAAACGGGATTAGCAGTAGCCTATTAGTTGGCCCTATTTTACCACGAGACGTTTCGCTCTTATCATTGAAATGGTAATAATCACTTTATAAGTTTACATTTATTTGCAACGTATTTCTATACATTTATGTTCATTTCTTAAATGGATTGGTTGCAGTGGCGAACTAACGGGGGTCGGAAGGGGAGGCCCGCCCGGGCCTATGGTCCTGGGGCCTGGGGGTCTTCCGAACGCCTCCATGTTCCCTTGATCAAATTCTAAACAAGGCGACGACAAAATACCCTAAAATATTTTCAAAATCTTAACGACGTAAGTAAAGAAGCCGTGTACACAAATTGCAACTCGCAACCCGATATATTGGACTGACCTGGTGTCGAATTTTCTAATATGTTGCCAACCAGGTTGAAAAACGTAGTTTCGAGAAAAACGTGTTCAAAGTTTTGCTGAAGGATATTTCAAAATAGAAATACAAACTGTTTAAAACGGTTTCATATAAAATATTGTATCTCCTTCAATTTTACGAATTTCCTTAAAACATTTGGTGAGAGCATTGTTAACAAATGCATCCAGAAAATTACCATTTTTTACAGTGTCGTGCCTTAAAGCCTTGTTTAAGATTCAAGAAACATGGAGGCTTTTGGAGGCCCTGAATTATACTGAACTGAACTGAATAAAAAGCATGTAAAATTGTATAATAAAATCCCCCCAGAATTAAATATTAAAACATGCAAAATGACAATTAAAACATGCAAATGGTTGAGTCTGAAAAATTATTAAACAATGTCACTTAAAACATAAAATTTTACATCATGGTTAACTATTAAATGGCACTATCAGTAAAAACTTTGTATATATTTATTCAACCAAAAGAAATAATATTTTGACAAGTTTTAAGATTTTCACGGCCAAAAGCATTTTCGTTATTTGTTTTTGGGGTGTTATGCCGTGTTGCGCTACCTCCTTCTTTAGCCAACGTTTCGGACATCGTTGCAGTGTCCATCATCAGGGCAGATCCGGTAGATGTGTCTAGATGTGTCTACCGGATCTGCCCTGATGATGGACACTGCAACGATGTCCGAAACGTTGGCTAAAGAAGGAGGTAGCGCAACACGGCATAACACCCCAAAAACAAATATCGAAAATAATATTTTGTTTTTTTGTACAGAATACTTTTTTGGCATTTTTCACCAGCATTTGGTTCCTTTGAACGGGCAATCTGTCTAGCTATGAACTAATATAGACAAACAAGACATAATAACAGTTGTACACATTTTAATATTTACAGTTATTTTTAAATATTATTATTATGTTGTTTTTGCTGTATAAATGTATCTTATGTAAAAAATAAATTTAAAAAATTACATCAACTTCTTAAGCTAAATGGAATAGTTGGTGCAGGTATGGGCTCTACTGCGTTCCGTACTTCGTAATTTTTTTTCCACGGTCGAGTTTAGTGTCACCCCCCCTCAGGTGGCACCCGGTTCAGACCCCCTCCCCCTTGCTACGCTACTGGCCCCAGGCCTCTGACGGACTTAGTCTGCCACTGATTGCTCTATTAGCACTTCCGTTGCTTCCACTTTGGTGCCAGGAACTTACCGAATTTACAAATAATAATAAAATTTTATTTTTTTACCCATTTCATTTCCATCCCACATTATTAATAAATAAATTAGACAATTATTTATTCTTTTACGTTTTCTAATGAAGTGCGGCAGTTAAAGTCCTTAAATTCAACGTCAGATTTTAAGTGACGTACTCTAGCTATAATCTTCAAATTCATAGTAAGCTTTAAAATATCAATAATTGTACAAAAAACGCTCCATTTTGCTATACCCCCAAAACACACAAATATAATATATACTTCCAACTTCGAATATAGTTCGGAGTTGGAAGGTTGGCCGATCGTGTATTCGCTGCGGCCAACCCTTCGAACTTCGAACTCCAACATGGCGGACGTCGAACAGCTGATTCGGCGATGTATCTTAAGAGTTGCCTACAATTGTGCAGGCGATGTTTTGGTGTCTTTAATACTGATTTCGATTCGTAAAGCTAAAAAAATAATAATTTCAATCAATTTTTATACCACTCTTCCGTAATAATATAGCGCAGACTGATGTGTTGGGCCAACTCGTACGAACCAGCCATCGCCGATTGCCTCGGAGGCGATCCCGGGCCAACTCGAACTCCAACCTCCAACTCGAACTTTCAGTGCACGAATTATCCCCCTACACAATCGTCCGAACGTTTGAAGTTGGCCTTGTGTGGCCGTACCATAAGAATGACATTGTGAGCTGCAAAGAGTTGCATCTGCCAAGAAAATTAAAATAAAAATGTGTGAAAGATTACCCACCAATCAGATTTTTTTTACTCAAAATACGGTAGGTGGTCATAGTACACTGTTTTGTATTTTTTTTATTTCTTATATATATAAAAGAAATAAAAATTAAAATGGAGTTCTACAAAATAAACTTTAAACAATGATTTTTTTCTTTCCATGAATATATTTGATATCAGCGGAGATCATCTTAGCTTTTTTCTTTACATGATAGCCTGCTTTACGAAGTTAACTCAATTATGAAACAATAAAACCAGGAAGTTTTTTTAATGAACTTTGGATTACGATTTGTACAAATTTTACATCTAAATATAAGGTCTGCTTTTTTCTAACCTTATCACTTATCATTGACCGCCTCCAGAGCTCCTTTTGTCCGACATATTTTGGAATAAATAATTGGTAGTGAAAAAATATTCTCGACCAATTATGAAATGAGGCCAAACAGTCAAACGTCATGTGCAGACCGCGGGGGCGTTGCTATCGGCGAAATTGGATTTCAACAAGTCCCCCTTTCGCCACCTACCCGCCATCACCCCTTCCATTCCTTGGCCGCTATTTCCTTTTATTTTCCGTCTCCCCCTTTCCCCCTTTCTCCCACCGTGGCCGCCCCACGGCGCTCTTAGCGAAATTATTCCGGGAACCGGCAAGTACCTATCTGCTAGCTCCTTATACCGATGATTGCAGTCGAGGATGATTAGGATATGAGAATGGGGCATTCAGAACTCAATACGGTGACTAAATAGAGAAATATATTTAGATGCCAACCTACACACCCCTCAAAAGCACTATTTGGTAAAATTATGGCCTTGGATATTCGCTAGTTATTTATTAAGACATTTTTACTCTACATTAGGAAAAATAACATGCTATAGATGAACAGAACACATTTATCACAATGGATCCTTACAACTAGAAATGATGTTTAGAAACGATGTTCCTTTATTCCTTAATTCAACAAATAATTAAATTACTATTTCTTATATGTTTTATTTTAATAACTATTATTATCAACTTATTATTACAATATTATTACTTATTTTTGTTATTATTATTAATTAATTAATTATTAATTGATAGTGGTTAATAATTATTAATTATTATTAATTAATTAAATATTATTATTAATTGTTATTACTTATTCATTATTATTAATTAATTATTATTTTTATAAAATTTTGCAATTTAATTTAATCTGTACAACTTCTAATTTTATTTATCAACCATTACAAATGTATAATTTCAAATCTGTAAACTTCACCCTCCATAACACAGGGATATCCCTAGCATGGCGGATGAAACACCACAAAAAAACAGCAATGTACAATATTCTTATAAATAAAAATAAAATAAAATAAAATAGATAACAAATGCACTCCGAAAATTTCACACGGAGATTAAACATTAAAAACTTCGAAAAACCCAAACTCGAAAGCCACTCTACCATTATATTATTAATATTTATATTTTTAATATCTTATTATTTATTCGACCCTCAAAAATTACGATTTTCAGAAATACATTAAACTGGATTATAGGAACAATATTTCACACGATACCTAATAATTATACGCTGCGAAACAAAATTTATAAAAGGCTGTTATTCCCGTTAATTGGGCGACTAAATCATTTGGAAATTCCATTGTTTTTTTTTTATATCATGCCACTATAAAAGCAAACAATTAATGATTCTACATTCAGTAATAAGTAGTGACTTCGTAAGATCAAAAACCAGACCATTACTTTATTTTCGATTTAATCTACTTTATTAATGTCATTTCCCGCGGCGGATAACACGTGGTGTCACCCCCCCCCCCCCCCCCCCCAATTTCGACTTCACAAATGTGAAGAAAATTGGTTCGTGCGGAGCGGGGGGGGGGGGGGATACACCAACGACACGAATTGCAGGCAGGTGAAAAAACGATAGTTTATAATGTTATCAAGTTTTTCCAAAAAATACGTGACAATCCAGAATACATCAAACAGCAGAGGCTTGCGGCCTCAACCTGTCGAACATTCGAAGAGTGTCGTCGGAAGCTTCTCATTTCTCAAGTTCCTAAAATATACAACGCATTGAGCACCGATGAAAATCAAATAATACTATATCTTCTTTTACTATACGTATCCAACATTGGATATTTGAAAGTCAGCACTTTATTAATTTTCCACCTCGAAGCATTTTTTTTACATTAGCTCCACACAGGAGGCCCTTAGGAAAATGATTTCCATGAGGGTCTATATCATATTTGGTTGTGTGGAGGGTCTTTTTAGGAAAGGAAGGAGAGGAAGTAATGGGAAGGAAAAGGTTTGAGGAGTGGGTGTCAGTGTGTCAGGTGTTTGTGTGTCCAGAAGGGACGGATATATGAATCTATCTCTCCTACTGCGGTGCAAGGCGATGTTCCTGTGTGATGAGTTTTGTTTGAGAGGTCAATAAGTCTTCCTCAACAAGTTTCTCCCGATTTGGCCTGCCACGTAATTGGTGGGCAGATGCATCTTTCGCCAAGATCTGGACAATCCTAACCCAATGAACCCGAGCACCCCCGCCAAGTCACCAAACGTAGCGAACCACTTGGGGTGACCTATGGCAAAGGTGTTGGTTATCCAATAAATTTTGTTTCTAGGGCGGCGGTACCCATACTCACCTCCTTAATTGTAAAGCATTAATAACATGAACTAATTCTCCTCCCAACTTCCTTTGAATACCACTATTGGAGTATCTAATCATCACTCTACAGTAATCATATCGACCCTTCCACCTGTTGCGGCAACGTCTGAAATGAACTCTAAAGTAGCATACCATAGATCCCATTATCGCATGACGTTACCGCCATAGATGGAACCTTATTATTCCAAAGGGTTGACATCTCAAATCACTAAGAAATTGGATCTCATAAATAAACTTTTCTTTATTAAAACTCATTGTTACAGACGTGCAGTCGCCGCCGCGCAGTGGACGGAATGAAGAAAAAACATGAATTCATTCAATGGTTCATCGTTTGGTCACAATACCGTTATCTAATACTAATTTCTCCAACGAACTAGCAATAATTAAAAAAATCGCGGTTAATAATGGTTATAATGCCGAACTCATTGATGCAATTTTAAATAAAAAACAAAAACAAATAGCCACTAAGAATTTCTTATTTACTAATCATAATAATATAAATAATAATAATAATCTTTGTTACCAATGGCGTCGTATTTTATTCATTAATCAGTTCTCTTCCTGCAGTGTAAAAAATCTACCTCCCGAAATAAGACCGGCATTTTACACAAACAATAATTTAGGAAAGTTTTTAATTAATTCGAAAGATAAGGACGAAAAACTAAGTCATTCCGGAATATATAAATTAGATTGTAATGATTGTTCATCATTTTATGTAGGTAAAACGACGCGTAATGTCAATATTAGAATCAAAGAGCATCTTAGATGCTTAAATAATAATGGATTTTCGGAATTCGCTAATCACCTTATTGATAAAGATCATACCTTCAATCAAAACACCGGTGTTAAGATTTTACACAGAAATAGTCATGGTAACAGGCTTAATAATTTAGAAGCACTCGAAATAAAGAAAGCCGTTAAAACAAAAACCCAAATCCTTAATAATCAGTTAAATGTGTCCAACAGTCCGATATTAGGAATATTTCCCATAAACTAAAAAAACCCGTAGCCACTTTATTCCTTAATCACCTGTTTAAATGACGTTTTGTCCTGGTAGATATAATGTAATTATTCATTAGATATACCCGTCTCTTTCTCTCTATCACTATGTAGGATGTTAATTACAATCTCTCACTCTTACTTTATATTATGTTTTGTCTCTGTCTGTATGTATATATAAGCTCACACAATGTATTTTTTCATCAGTTTTAATTTATACCCTGATGATGCTTGTATTAAGCGAAACCGGTCGGTAAATAAAAATTAAATCAATAAATCGTGGTTACAAACAAAGTGATTGTTTTCCTTTAATGAATTAATTCCTTGCTGACTAAATATTAATGCATTTTTTTTTAAATTTTATTAATGAATTATAACTATTTTGAAGTAAAAATTATTAATTTACTCTTCCGTAGAAATTTACAACAACAAAATAATACATTTTGAAGATATACAAATATCTACGCAAATAAAACATATTAAATTTTACAAGAAAAACTGTCTTTTTATAACTTTCGAAGGTTATTCGAATCATGTAATATATCATTGAAGAATATAATAATAAAAATCTAAACGAAAATATGAAAAAGAACAAGACACAGAAAATAGACGAGAGGTTTTGGGTTCGAGTCCCAGTTGCGACCATTATCTTTTTTGTTTTTCTCTATCTTGTTATCTTTCATATTTTCGTTTAGATTATTATTATTATCTTCTTCAAAAAAAATATTAATTTGAAATATTATATTTCACATCTATGAACACAAAAAGACGGGCAATAATTAGGTACACACATATTTAAATCGAAAAATGGTAGAAAATCTAAGTGCTAAAGGTGTCTCCGTTGTCATTGGAGTCTAAATCATCACAAAAATTTCCAGAACCGTTGGACGAATTTTTAGTAGGCTTAAAACTTCAGGAGGTGAACAGAACCTTTTTTACATTTGTGCAAACTGACATCTGCTGCTAACTGGAATTCATCAAGATTGCGTGACTCTAACAGATCATGCACTTTTTTCTTCCTTGATCTAGAACCACTTTCTTGAAATAGTTTTATTAGTCTATCCAAAGATTTGGAGACAACTATCATTTCTTGCAACCACTCTAAATTATGTTTTTCAAACCTCACAATAATAAAAATGGCTTTTACTCCATTTCTTCATCGATTGTAGTGAAAAATACTGTACAGTTTTGTAAAATGTAGGGCTTAAAATGTTCGAACCTGTCACCATGTAGTATTTTTGTCTTGGCCAATTAATTAAAAACTTCTCTCATTTCACAGAAGTGGCATTTAATATACCCCGTGCATTTAATACCTCGAATAATTCTCTCCGGGGAATGCATATAGGCCGTCCTGAAAATAACAAAATTGTTCAACGGAGGACAAAAGATGATTACAATTTATATATGAAATAAAAGGTGAAACTTCAGTCTACAATATGTATATATTCATAAATGGAAACAAACGATATTTTGTTTCTAAATGCTCATTGAAATAAACATATTTTAACAGTAAAAAAAATATTAAAATAGTGGAAAATTAGATGTTAGTTCAAATCTCACACACATGTGATATTGATATATAATTAAGTAAATTAAATAGAGAATACCTTGAAGAATGTCAGACAACATAAACTTTTGTATATATATCCAACCGTATGTGCTCACGCGTAATAGACAACGGAAAAATGCGATGTCGAACATCAAATTTACGACACACTTTGCGGCCTTGCCAAACTATTGACATATTTAAATAATCACATAAAGTGCAGAAACTATTGTGCTACACTAAAAAAATATAAATATTTAAAACCACTTAATTCGGGTTTTTTCTCAATTTCGTCCACTGTGCGCCGTGTGCCTTATACCGTGTGCCGTGCGATGTGTTCACGCTGTAAATAACTGTCGCCCATTGCGAAAGGGATCTAAATGTACATTTTTACCTTTGAACCGTCTTGGCGTAGCAATTTAAACTATTGCAGCACCCTTAATTTTTTCTACCATGAATTGGCAGCATATTTTAAGGTCACAACAGATAATAACATTTGGTAATATTTTACGTTTCGTGATTTGCAAAATAACAGTAAAAAACAATTATTATTATTGTAGTAACAGCGACAATGATAAGGGGGACCGAGATTAATATCACTTGTATAACATTATTAGCTTCGCTGAATTCACTTTAATAACAACAAAGGCAATTATTTCATTATTCTTAAAGCTTGATTAATTTCTTCACATTTTTTTTTTATTTCATCAAACTTACCCCACAATTTAGTATTTTATTTGGAAACGAGAATATGAAATAATTCGATTTGTTTCGGCAAACCGACTTACGCTTATTACTTAGATCACGTTTATTCAACATCGGCTCAAAAATAAATCTCTTGTCATTTTATTAAATAGGTAGGCACAATCACTTCGCCTAGATCAGTGATTCCCAAAGTGGTTCAGGTGGACCCCCAGGGGTTTACGGGAGACTCGACGGGGTTCTACGTTGGCTTGATAAAAAAATGGGGATCCACAAGTTATAAGTGGGGGTCCACGAAAATTTATCTGGACTAAAGTTTAAAGAACAAAAATGTTGACTTGGCTTTACCTATCAATGTAGGCAGACTATTACACTACTCAAAAAATTAAGGGGAAAAAAATCAATTGTGATTAAAGCAGTTAACAAAATAAGTAGCAATGCGTTGAATATCCGTTTACTTTTTATTTGCACAATAGTGCGACGAAAATGATGAAGACTTCCAACGATTGCTCTTACATACTAAAGTACTGGTTGGCAAAAGGTGCACGTTTAACAAGATTTTACTTCCTTTTTAATCAGTTTTGGAGTTTCTGGAAAGTAAAATGGAAAGTAAGATCCAGATTTAAAAGAAAACCTGATCAAATTGTAAGCAGACGTCGCGTGTTTGACAGATTAGTTCAAAAAAATTACTGATATTAAATTGCAGTTACATGGGGACAGTCTAATTTTAATATTAATAAAGGGTGTAATTTCGACTTTTCTTGGAAAATTGAAATTTATGAGGCAAAATATTAGTTGGCGCGAATTCTTCCAGTTTCAAAACTTGTCACAGGCAGAATGTTTTGAAGAGGATATTCAGACATACGTTCAACACCTAAGTGCCCTCCACGATGACTTCAAAAATAGATTTGAAAATATTCTGACGATGGAAATACCACTATGGATCATAAATTCATTTGATGAAACTGAAGTGGCGAATGTGGTATTACAAGAGGAGCTACTCAAGCTTAGCACCAATGAGGAGCTGAAGGTGAAATTTAAAAAAGGCTATCAAACATTTTGACTGCAGGCAGAAATACTTGTGTGGCGGCCACTTTTGCCGAATTCATTGCGCCGCCACTGGACTCCACCGAACGCGCTAGAAGCACACTACGAAATACCTACAGCGTAAGGTATCGCACACCGGCTGGTACACGTACCTACAGCGGTGAATTTTCCACCACTTATGCAAAAGGCCTAGAACGTGTGGCTGTGCAATACAAATGCCCACAGAAAGTTCGAGCGATTTCTCTGCTTTGCATGAATTCACCCAACATTACCTGGCGCGCTAACCAGCTACTCTGCCGATCGCGCCAGTATATAAAGCGATGCATTTCGGCGCTCGCTCGCTCAGTCCCTATCAGTCAGTCAGTTATCTTTCCCATTCATCGGTCAAGCAACACAATCCGACCAGTGCCGCGACTAAGTACGTGCCTGCGCGAGGCACTTGTCCGCGAAGTCAACAGCAGTGAATAACATTTGTCCAGTGTGACTCCAGGAACATTTTCAACACCTTCGAGGATTCTTTCTCCAATCACCATCCGCTGTCATAAGCCCGCCGTGCTTTCTGCTTGGGATGCAACCCGTTCTCTGGCAAATCGAAACCCATCGCGTTCCGCTTCCAGAGATCATCCTCATCGCCTCTCAAGGTTCCTTCCTGCGTCACGTGTGTGAGCCGACTCAAAGGACACACAGCTACCATATCTCGTCAGCACGACGACGATCGACCGCCTGGACCAAGGTCACTTCTACACCGCCATGGTGTAAAGCAACACGCCGGCTCCCTGAAGACCAGTGACCTTCACCGCCGTAGTCTCCTGACCTTCTTCACGCATCATCACGCAGCAGCAACACTAACGGCACCACTGTCACTCCGCTCCGCTCCGACCCACGCTACGTAGCTCAATAAAGACTGACTCATTACATACCACGACGACTTTTATTTCACGTCCCGTCTCTACCGATCCGGCCCGCTCCCTCACTTGAAAAATATCCTGGGCTGTGGGAAATTGCGAGAAAACTTCGTTACCATCATCGAAATTTTTTTTAGTGTCGTTACAAACCTATTAACAAAAAAGGAGCAGATTGACCATCACAGAAAGGAGAGATTTGCGGTTATTCCTTAAAAAACTGAAGTCAAACATTGATCATTTTTTTGTCAATCCATCAAGAACGTACATCCCTCCCATTAAAAATGTGATTATTTTTTATTGTTGATTTTCATTGTTGAAGTTACGGTACGTTAGTAATGTTTAATTTTAATTCTATTTAAATAAACTATTTTATTTTTATTTTACCACTCACTTTAGGGTTGGAACTCAGCCGCGACGCAAATTTCCATCGTTAGATCTAATCTTCACATTTTTTACGAGTTTTGGGAATGTGGTTTCTACATTTCTATGTAGCAGAGGGGGTCCACCAAAACCAGTAAAATTTTGAAAGTGGTCTACGAGAAAAACAAGTTTGGGAACCTCTGGTATAAACAAATGAAAAATATTTGGAGAACATGTTTGCTATGTGTTCTTCATCGTTTGCGGAAATATCATCAAGATGCATTACTTTAGGAATACAATTGGTTTTTCGTAATTATTTTGAGTATGACCAGAATACCTTAATGTTATCTTGCAGACCACTTTCGACAGAGTTGATGTATGATTTATAACATTCAATTTGCACTTTTTTGGCCATTTTCCGTAAATTAGAGAATTCTCTATAATCTGAAACGTTGTAACGGTTAATAAAAAAGGAGTCTAACCTAATAGTTCCATTATTACTATGTATGTATTAAAAATATATGGTTAGCTACAGTCTGAAAAGTAGAAACATGAAATAAGTCAAGTCAATCGAAATTAAAAGAGGAAATTAATTTTATAATAATATGATTTATTGAATTTAGATTATCATGACATTGCGAAGTATATATTAAAGACTCTTATAAAATTATATGATCTCAAGGGGTGCTTGTAATTCTCTTCGAGAATCAATCAAACAATCAAACTATTATGCGTAATAAGAATTTAAGTTATGTGGAAGATAAAACGAAGAGTTGGACGCCAGAGTATTTAAACTACAACACTCAAGTATTAAAAATTTAATAAGGAATTGGTAACCTTGATAATATATATATATAATCTAAATAAAATGTTAGGATGAAAATTAACGTTACAAATTCGATGCGCCATGGTAATGTTGGTTTCGTCCGTCGCAGGTACGTGTACCTCCCGCTGGGCTTGCTCGATCCAAACCATAAATAAACCAATCCCTAGATCGATATCTTCGGGCCTTCTCCATACTAGGAATTTCGTCATCACTGTCACCAACTTAACCAAAAATAAAATGGTCCACCAAAGACAATAACATAGAGGAAGTTCAAGGCCATTTGCCACCATAGACAATATAATCGCATTGGACCTACTTTATTAATTCATTAGCCAAATAAATTATTTAAAAATAAAAATGCTTGAAAGCAGAAAAATGTTTTATTTTCCCCAAGAAAACAACCTTCCATCTGACAAAGCCTGAGGGAATGAGCTTTACATAATTTTTAAAGCTCATTTCCTCAGCAAGGAGCTTTGTCAGATGGAAACCTGTTATCCTGAGGAAATCAAAAATTCAAGCGTTAGTAAAAAACCTAAAATACTTGAAATATGAACTCCTTATAAAAGGAAAACATTTTCAAATAATGATTGGTTTTCTACGACGAATTTACATTTTTCTGCTTGAAAAATGATAACTCGGGGGTACATGTTTAAATTCTTTTTATTTTCAGAAAGACAATCGATAATAGCACATAAAAACACTGGTTCGGTGAATTCGATGAATTGAAAAATGGTTTGAAAAAGAATATCGACAAAGGAATGGAAAGGAAACATGGCTAAAGCGTCATACAGCTGTGACATTAAAGATCAACATAAACAATAGCTGTATTGTTTGTTTATATACGTTCATCTTCAATGTCACATCTATATAGCGTTTTATCAATTTTTCCTTTCCAGCAGTCACCGTACAGTTCTTGTAGAATGAAATAAAAAATCTACATATTCTAAATTTCCTTTCAACCGAAATTAAACAGAGTACCTATACCTTCATCGGGACCCATTTCAGCCATCTCACGGTAAAAACCGCATCATGTGTTCTGAAAAGAATATATCACATTAAACAAAGTTTGTGAACAGAATATACAGTATTTTTCCCGGAGCCGAAAACATTTATCACATTTCTTGATACTTTGAGCTGCTGCTCTTTGGAGACTTTGGATGGCTTTTCAGCCAATGCGTCCTGTAGGGCATTTAGGGCAATTTGAGTCCCGGATAATGTTTTGTGTCCTGATACATGACTAAGGTCAGGGTTGGTTTAGGCTTCAATCTCCTCAGCTTCAGAGTCCGATTCTTCAGATTGGGAGGTGTAAGGATAGGCAATAATAGAGCTTTTAATAAGTTCTTTTTTTCCATAATTATTAAACATATGTAACTTTAAAATGTTAAAACAAGTTTTTTTTTTTTCAAAATAAAATTAGTTTTGATTTGCGATGTAGGTATTCAAAGTTGTGATGTATTGCATTGATCAACAGTGAAAATTAGAAAATATCGTAGCTTCCCACTCTAATTTAAAAAGAAAATATCAATTACTTATAAAACGGACACACCTACGACATCTATCGGATCAGAGTAAAGTGAATTCATATTTACGGTAGGGATCTATAATTAGACAAAGTGAGACGAGTATTGATTAAAAAAATCACAGATGGTATCAACAAATAACCACGGACAGGGACTTCCCAAATTTTTTTAGGCCAAATTCCAAATACGAGGATTGAAACAACCAATTAAATAGCAGGAAAAGCAATTAAAAATCAAGTCGGCCTATCAGCAAGAAGAGGGCCGAGCCCATTTTTAATACAAAGGCCTGGACTTTGACCAGAGTGATTAGTGAGATAATTAATGGGTTTGACGTTCCCACGGAGAACGGGGGTTAAGGCACTGAGATGTAAATAACGAACAATTCAAGGATTTTAGTACGATGAACTCAAGGAATGTTATTAATAACGGGTACATTCAAGAGATCGGGAACCTTAGTTCTCGAATGCATTGGAGCCTTTTAGGTGCGGAAAAACACACTTGGATAACGATGGAAAGTTTTTATCAGTAATATATTGAGTAGAAAACGCAGGGATCGAGAGGCACGTCTGCGGGAGGATTTTCAACTATAGAATAACTATGTATGACGGCCGAGATGCCAAATTCGAGGGAAAACGTGCTAAAGGAAATGGAAATGTTGAAAAAACAATGGAAAATTATTGTTATCAATTCTAGACGGAGCGAGGATATTACGATAAAAGATTTAGGGAGAAAACTTCAAAAAAAATGAGAGTTATAAAGAGTGGACGAGGGTACATTTCAGAGGTTTAGTGCAGTAACAAGTGTTTGAGAGGAAAATAGAGTAGAGTACGGAGGGGAGTGGAAAATGCTGAAAACATTGCGATAGATTTAACTCAGGAAAAGTAGTCATTTTACGTAATTAAAATGGAGATCATAGTGTTGCATAGCACGCGACTGCTGGTAAAAATGAGACATTACAATGGTTGTCGATCTCACATGTATTTTGTTGATATAAACAAGGAATATTCGAACATAAAAAGTGTTTAGATTAAAGCAATTAGTCGTTAAAAGGGCTATAAAGATTAACATTGGTCTTACGTAATATTTACATTATAGAATTTCACATAAAAGTTAACGACACTGAAATAAAAGAGAATTTATTGCGAGGTGGGTACAGATATTA
The DNA here is from genome assembly GCA_929108145.2 of Limnephilus rhombicus. Lineage (NCBI taxonomy): Eukaryota > Metazoa > Arthropoda > Insecta > Trichoptera > Limnephilidae > Limnephilus > Limnephilus rhombicus. The sequence continues at coordinate 22,571,111 of OV815274.1, forward strand.
ACGTATACAACTGTCAAAGCATATGGTTTATGGGATTCTGGGTAAGAGAGAGACAGAATTTGGGGGACGTTCACTATGGATTAATAAAAATGACAGAAATTTAAGGGCCGAAGTGGGGGTATCTCCTATAAAAATGTTAAAAATGATATATTAATTAATAACAAATAGAAAATGAAATTTTCCAAGAGGCAGCAAACATCAAAAAAACGATATGGTTATATAAGGGGGGTACAGTGAAACGATGGGAGAGTAGATACGACAGAGAAAAACAAAGGAAATCTTAGATTAGCAGTGAATAAAATAAATACGGCTTGAAATGTAAAAATTTATAGGGATATGGATAATAGCGTGAGAATAAATAAGGAAATTCATGGAAAGAGTGTCGTGAATAAAAGAAAATTCGAGAAAAAAATGGAAAATTCAAATATACGACGTAAATAGAGAAAATTCGGTTTTAAATGGAAAGGTTCATATAGAAGACAGAAAAACTCGAGGAAAAATAATAAAATAAAAATGAACAATTTGCGAGAAAGACTTCGACATGAAGATATCTCTGATAGGCGAATTTGAGAACAGATTTGGAACATATGGTAGATGCCGTACGCATGGATATGTTGCGAAATAGATGAAAATAGAACTTTAAAATTATTAAATTCAAGCTAATTTTGTATGAACATCTAAACAAAGGAAGTTGAGGCGGTTTAACATGATCGTACTGAATCCGGTTCTTGTAAGTATGAAAGTACGGGACAGGAGTCAAAGGTACAATCGCGGAAGGGACTAAGGGACAGCATTCAATAATAATGAGGAAATTTCAAGAAATTACGAGTTGATAGAAATTAGATTGGTTTATTACAGGAAATTCAGATACTCTCTTTTGGACCTGAGAGGGGTATAAAAGGGAAGACAAATGCCAGTTGGAGGAGTTTTACGGCGGTTGTTGAAAGGGTTGAAAGTTCGCGACACACGACGAAACGTTTGGTAATTTAAAGTTGAAAAATTCTAAGTGATAATTATTATGAGACTTAGAAAAATTTCACATTCAAGCCAGTGATCTACAAAAAAATACTTTGCAGCTAAAGTCAGTGAAAATAAAAATAAAGTCAACGCATTAATTACTTGTGAAAAATAAAAGTGCTCGTGATAAATACAATTTGTTTTAGTGGAAAATTCGGATTTTATAATCACTTAATATTGTATTTTCAGACTTAGAAATTTCGCGTCGAGTACCAGTGATAATTAAGTGTGAAGAAGTTATAATTAAATACGTGTGTCCAATCTAAATGAAAAGTGTTCTAATAAATAATAAATATTTAAATTAATTATCTAAAATAATAATAATAAAACAAAATAATATTTTATTAATACATAAAAGTTCGGAGGGATAAAAATTTAATTTAACAACAATTTACCATCTCGAAATTAATCGTGAAGTAACTATCATTTAAAGTGTTATTTAACCAACGAGTTTTGAAATAAAATACAGTTTAGAACGATAGAGTTTATACATCATTTAAATTAATTAGATTAAACGAAAAAAAAAATTGAAGTCAAAAAGATTTATTTAAATTTAGAACAATGAAAATTAATTTAGGAAAATTGCAGCAAGGTTTATCCGTGTAGAACCCGGGTCGGAAAATCTTGTAGGGGTAAGTTTTTCCCATTATAAAAATTTTCCAGATTCCAAGGAGAAAGCGGAATGCAGCAAACGTTGGTATTTGAATTAATTATTATTACAAAATATTACTCGCTTAATATGTGATATGTAACTATATTAAAATATTATAAATATAATAGGGATATTTTATATTTATATATATATAATTTTATTGTTCCCAAGAAAATTTTAATCAAAAAGAAACACACTTATATAAAAAGAAAAAAAAGGGTATCGATTCCTACCTCTGAATTCATCAATAACTATTAAAAATAGTTGTGTGTTTGATAAATTTCCAAGTCAATGTTTTGTATTTAATTTTATATATGTATTAATATAACTTCAGAAAATCCAGAGCATTTGAAATAAGTTATGATATTAGAAATTATTTCAATCATAATATAATTATATATACCAGTTTATTATTAATAATTTATTGAGACAAAGTATATATAATTTAATATATATGTATACATAATGACTATACTTATCGGGGATCAGACTAGACAACTGCGCAAGGTAGGTCATTATCAAACAAAGAAAAAAAAATTAGAGCCATCGCACACGTCTTCGGGAATGTCTAAAGTAAACACACATCGTACGCTTTGAATCTAGGTCACGAGGCCGTCGGGAATGTTTACATAATTAAAATTGTTTACAAAATAAGTCGGTCACCGGGATACTAGTTCGAATACGGTAGAAAGAAGAAAAAAAAATGACCTTGATTAGTGGATATCGTACTTAGGTATTAACTTCTAGCGATAAAATTATGATATTGCGCAATTATGAGAAACAAAAAAAATTAAACACAATCTTTAATTTGAACGTGAAGAGATATCTATAGAACTAAACAATTGAAAATAAACAGATTTATTATAGCAAATCAAATAAAAGGTGTATTGAAGATTTACATGAAGCAGTTGATAAATCTCGGGATAGCTTAATAAGGTGTATTGAGGATTTACATGAAGCAGTTGATAATTCACGGGATAGTTTAATAAGGTGTATAGAAAATTTACATGCAGCAGTTGATAAATCACGGGATAGTTTAATAAGTTGTAATGAAGATTTACATGAATCAATTGAGAATCACGGGATAGTAAGAATTTATCAAAAGTTGAACCCTGGAGGGAGGGAAAGAAAAAAATACAGTTCAACCAACAGAAGGCAGTGGTCACTTCTATAACAAAGACCATTAACCAAACAATAGAGATGACGGGTACCTCAAATAAAACCGTCAAAAAACCAAACAAAAGCTTGGAGTTTTGGCGAATCTCCACAACACATCGCCAGATAAGATCTTAATATACTAGTATATATTTATATTACCAACTATTCTTACGTATGTATTCGGTATCAATCTTAGAACTTCGCAGAATTCTATGGGCGAGATCCGAGCTTGAAATGCGATGCAAGTAGTTTCGTATTGCAAGTTATAAACCTTCCCAAAATGTATGTTTATATATATATCTTTTTATGTACTGTTCATTGGATGAAACGAACTCACTTACAATTAGTGCTTTAGACCTGTCGGGTCACTCTCGTCTCATTTCTTGAACGTGGAGGGAGGATTCACGACCCGTAACTCCACACAACCCCGTGAGTATATGATTGCATATAGGACGAAACCGGTTCGCCCTAAGTAAATAGTAAACTTTGGAGGAGCAGGAATTTGGAGGTATCTAGGCTCGGGTGAAGACCTGAAGGCAGTGCATGATGGCGAGAGGAAGGTTCGGTTGGGACGCAATAACTGAGGTATCAATCAATCAAACCGTGCCAAAAGATTGTGCGAATTTCGAGTTGAAACCTGATCACCTTGCTTACTTGATGGAGGCAGGAGCCAAATTTTTCCAGAAAAGGGTTATTCTGAGTTCGTCAAATATGCAATTAACTAATTACATTAACCTACTAAATCCATCTTTATATGTACCTTATAGCAGCTGAATCAAAATGGAGGGGCGCCAAGCAAATACAAGATACAATCATAATCAAATTTACTAACATTTAACCATTTGAGTTATATTTAATTATCTGTTCAATTAGTCATGTGTAGTTTCGATTAGTACTGATTATTTACGGATTCATTAGGATGTAGGGAATCATAATAATCGACAAAGGGAAGCTAGCTCATTTAGAGAAATTACTTAAAGTTAGATTTGCAAGAGAGAGACCAATACAGTTTGAAACTCAACGCTCCGTTTAGAATCAAAAGGGTTACCACAAAAATGAAAGCATTTAAAGTCCTATATCATAAATCAAAAAAATTACACAACGTTTGATGGAGTTTAATTACAACCTAAATACGAAAATATTTACGTTCAAAGTCGTAAATAACGTATTAATTAGTTAAGTACATATATCTTTAAAGATATGTAGTACAAGGGAGCTTTAAGTAGCTTTCTGTAATTATCAGAGGAAATAAGGGTCCAATTTTCATGAAGGCTTGTGTGACGTAGGGGAGGAATTTTCCATCTCTACCACACATATGCAAAGCCTTAAGAATTTAAATATCGATCAGAGCCAAGAGAAAACGAAAATATTACGACTGGTGCCAAGTGCCCAGGAGTAAATAAAATACAACGATAAAAGACGAAACATCACAAAGTTCACAGCACTTAACAACCAATTGGAGCCCAGTAAAGTGAGCTCATAATCAAATGCAGCCAATGAACGCACTTTCTGTCGTAAACATCACTAGGTACTTCTGTTTGTGAAACAATTATTATGGGTGATTAGTTTACTACTTTAAAAATACGCTTAAAAGCGAAGAATTAACAAGATAACACTTCCACAGGTTGAACATTCGTTGTTTTTTACGAAAGATAGTTTTTGTTTTCCAGCGGATTTGTTGAACTTGTATTTTTCTTAGTATAAATAACAGCTTGACAGAACACGACAAGTAGTACGGTAGGTAGGTAGATATTGATATAGGTAGGTATATGTGCTGATGTACTTTTATAGCTGAACTATTTAAGTACTAGCTTTTTCGCGTGGTATTAGGGGATTCCCACTCCGCCTCCTCCTCCTTCCCTCTCCCCACTCCACTCCCCCCATCAACCTCCCTCCCCAGACTCCACTGCCCCCATCAAACCCCCTCCCCTCTCCCCCTCTACCCACCCCTCCCCCACTCCTCCCCCCTTAACCATCCCTCTCCACACTCCACTCATCCATCAACCCCCCTCTCCATCCCCCTCATTCTCCACCCACCCCTCCCCCACCCCATACCCCTCCCCACTCCACCTCTCCCCACCTTCCGCCCCCCCTCCCCCTTCTCCTTCCTTCCCCCCCCTCTCCCACCCCACTCCACCTTCTCCATCTTCCCTCTCTCCACTCCACTCCCCCCCATCAACCCCCTCACCCTCTCCCTCCACCCACCCCTCCCCTCACTCCCTACCCCTCCACATTCCCTCTCCCCACACCTCTCTCCCCCATCAACCCTCTTCCCCCCACCCCCTACCCCTCCCCACACCCTCCCCCTTTCCCCTTCCTTCCCTCCCCCCTCTCCCTCCCCTAACACCCTCCCCCCACCCTCCTCCCCTTCCCCTTTCCCCCTCCACCAACACCCTCCCAACACCCCCTACCACCCTCCCCACTCCCCCCTCTCACTTCTCGCATTCCACACATTCATTCCCGATACATTCAGTTTTTAAACTGCTCGCGTGCCACCTATTATAATTTTTTATACAAATTTCATAATGCCAGAACTCAACGGTAGTTTTATACAAAATAACGAACAAAAAAAGAATTATCCAATTTGATGCAGTCGTTCGGGTTTATGCGCATACATACATACATTTCAATAGTAGTTAAGTTCGAGGTAGTAAAAAAATCTTTTTAGGGTGAATTGCCTAGTTAAAAAAAACGTCGTTTCCAAGACGTCGTTTCGACAGAAAACGTATGATAAATAATTTCTTAACGCCAGAGATTATTCATAACGCCAGAGCTTACCAATATATAAAGCCTATAGTACCCGCAAATAATGTACATTTCTATTAGAATTTTTAAAATCAATTAAGTAGTTTTTGCGTGAAAGAGTTACAAACATACATCCAGACATCCATACATCCATACAAACTTTCGCCTTTATAAGATTAAGAAGGATCATATTTTAAAAAAAATCTTGCGCATACTTGCGTTTCTACGGCCCAGTAATTTTTACATAATTTACTTACTGTAAAATTGAGGGCTTCATAAATAATATTTTTGTCACAGGTTCGGTTTTAAAGGATTTGTTCTTAAGACAAAAGGAGTTATTTGACATAGTGATGAACTCAAAGTGCCAACAGATGGAAAAAGATTTTTTTTTTGAAAAAAAAACTTATAAACCTCGCCTTAAAGAGGGGTTGGATAAACTCTTAAAAAGATCGCGGGCTTCAAATTTCACTTTAAAACAAGATGCTTGTCGAGATGAAGCTAGATTTGAAATGGAAAATAAAAAATCACTTGAGAGTCCGATTGGTTTTATATTGTTCGCAATTTCTTCTGAAAATGGCACGATGCAGTCGTAAACACAATTTGATTGTAGTTCTGACCGATCCAAATGCTTGAAAACCAAAGATCATCGTAAAAGTGCACCTCTTTCTCATTTGGCGTTTGCTACAAAAATGAACTTGAGAGCTTTTGGTCAATCGGTTGCATCAAATTTTTTATTTTTTTTTTATTTTTTTTTTATTTATTAACGCCGATTATAGCGGCTTTTACAAAAGAATTACAAATATTTATCATATGAATACAGAATATACATAGATAAAGAAAAAGAAAAATATAAATATAAAATTCATAAAGGAGAACAATAAAAATTGTAGTATCACATAAAAAAGTACAAAGAGTAGGTTATTATAAATACAAAACAACATATTATATATCCCGGATATTATGTATTAGGAAATTAATACTTTTAATCTGTATTTGATTATAGTCAAACTGAGAAGCGCTGACAGACAGTTTTAATTAAGTAGTGTTTGTATGAGGTTAGACTAGCAATGTTTATAGATTCATCCAAAACATATTTATTTCCAAGTACATGCATTAGAAGACATTATTCTGGGAGCACATCTACATATTAACAGACAAGTAAGTGTACAAGGTATTTGATGATAATCGCCCTTCTTACAAACAGATGTTCATTAGGACGCGAGAGGATGCGGATTATTCTAGTATTTTTTATATCTTCAATTGTACCTATACGATTAGTTTGCGGGAAGTCTGACAATATAAACGTAGTGTGCCAGAATCTTTGCCCATCGTCTACCAGATATTGCCGCCCGATTAAGATTATCAGAAGAGGCTCAGGAAGCACGGAACAAAAATTTTAAAAAGTATCGCGAGAACTAATCTAGAAAATGTTCTCATGATAAATTTAATGAGAATATTTTCACTTTAATGTTAGTTACATCTGATCCTGTCATAACTAGTTACAGGCAACCCCCAAAGAAACAATTAAATCTTTTCCTAAGGAAGTTTTAGATTTAATAATTCCTCCGGATATTCATTCTTCAAATACCTTTTGCACCGACGATGATGATTGTTCATCGTCTGCATCAAAATATTAAAAAACAAAATTAGACATTACTCGGCCTTTATTTTCACATGTTTGTATATGGATATAAATAATTTGAATTTTAAGATATTTTTTAAATTTTACATTTTTTGTTAATAAAATCCTAAAAACGTTAATAAAATTCAGTAAAACTTACTAAAACCGAATATTTTTATTTTTTTTAAACATACCGAAAAAAGACATAACATTTTTTTCCCCGTAAATCCTCCCTGCGAATTGTTTCCAACTTTTGTGGTATTTGGAACCACTGTGGTGTGGTTCGAATGGGAAAGATTGATTATTTTCATATATTCTATAACTCAATATCGATTTTATTTCATTCAGAGCTTGCTTTAATTAAATTAGCATTAAAAAATGCTCAAACACGTGATGATAAAATTATTAAAATTATGTACAATTTGTAATTATTTTTTGATTATAAGTATTTATATTTTTTTCAATAATGTCTAAGCAACGTGCATAAAAAATATCTGAAAACCTACATTAGTTTGTAAGACCGTAAATAAATTTAAAAAAACTGAAGTATTTTCGCCGCCAAACACGTGCACGGAATTTTATTTGAACTAAAATTTAAAATCTGAACAGTGACTTCCCTAGATAATTTATTGATTTATTTTACTGTATGATGATAACATGGTTTGAAATGTGTGCTGTGTAATACAACATTTTATTGGAAAATTTAACAAATCTGCCAACGACCAACTAACCTTATTATAATAAACATAAACATTATTTTCAAAATTTACAACATAGATGAAATAACGATCTTTCGAAATCAATTTAGATTTTTTTAAAGAAAAAAGTCGATACGTTCAGAATTCAATTTAAAAATGACATTTCCAGTCGTATCTGGTTATTCCCTGTGAACGAGTTATTTTCTGTAACATTATCTGATCGATGAACATTTTGAATCAGTTGACAGTTGGTACCCCGTACAGTTGGCCCCCGGCATACTTATACACAATACGCAGTCGGTATAGGAAAAATAAGGTACATCTACTTACACTAAATATAACTAAGTGTCCACCATAGATTATGCAGAGAGGATGTACCGCCGAACAATAAATGTATAATATATATATATATATATATATATTATACATTTATTGTTCGGCGGTACATCCTCTCTGCATAATCTATATATATATATATATATATATATATATATATATATATATATATATATATATATATATATATATATATATATATATTCATATATTTATATATATTTATTTTCATTCAAATTCATCAAGGATAAAACTACTTGTCTATTTGTTTACACCAGCGTATAAGTAGGTACAAAAAATCGTCATCATGAATAATTTCGTATGATATCCGTACCAACTTTGAAGACGATTTTAGTTTTGAAATTGGTAAATTATAATGCACAAAAAATTATAATTTTTATAATTTCAAGGGCCAACTGTCGGGGATCAACTGTCGGATAAGTATTTTTATGGAAAGATAACGTCCCCGAATGGCGAAGCTTGATGTGAATTTTCTATTTTAGACCAACCTTTACATTTCTTACAACCTTTCCAAATCGGTTTACATTTTGAACATTAAAAAAATATATATTTTTGAATGTAGCTATCACTTTGTGGTTATCCATTATAGAAAAATGAAACAATACAACTTTGTATAAACCACTTATATAATGCGTAAATCCTACCGGTTTCGGAACAAACGTTCCTTCTTCAGGGAAAGCTTATACTAATTTGACAGTTTCGAACAATGTTTAATTATGGTAGGGGTGGAGCCGTTGCTAGTTATTAATGTAGATTGGGTGGGTGGGATTTGTTCCCCTACCCACCCACTCTACATTAATACCTACCCACCCAATCTACATTAATAACTAGCAACGGCTCCACCCCTATCATAAAAAAAACATTGTTCGAAACTGTCAAATTAGTATAAGCTTTCCCTGAAGAAGGAACGTTTGTTCCGAAACCGGGAAGATTTACGCATTATATAAGTGGTTTATACAAAGTTGTATTGTTTCATTATTCTATTAAAAAATATGTTTTAAAGAAATTAATGCTTTTCTTATCGTTTCGCCTGAATAAAATAAAATTCTTAATTACTGTATAAAAAAAATAAGCGTAAACTACTTAATATATTATTATTATTTTTTTTTAATTTATAAACGTTTAGACAAGATTTTTATGCATAGCACAAAGGGTAACAATTATTATAAGCAATAATTGTCAGCCTGAAACACTCATTTACATTGAAAAATCTTCCGAGAAAAGATACTTGCCGCCAACGGGACTTCAACCCGTGTCCTTCTGATTGCCGGTCGGATGCTCTGACCACTGAGCTATGGGGGCTTATCAAATACCCGCCAAATAATTCAATATATACTAGTGTTTCATTCAACAATTACTGCTTGTTATATTTTTTCCACCTGAAAACAACCAACTTTATTTTTGTGAGAGAGACATTGTTAGTGTTAAATCCCTCGCTAGGTGGCGTCGAGACAAATTATGTCTTTTTTTAAAATTTATAAACGTTAGTTTATAAATTTAAAAAAAATAATAATAATTAATATTTGACAAGTTTAAGTAATTCCCCAATAAATGCAGACATAATTTTAAGTATTTCCCCAATAAATGCAGGCAATCAGAAGGACACGGGTTCAAGTCCCGTTGGCGGCAAGTATCTTTTCTCGTAAGATTTTTCAATGTAAATGAGTGTTTCAGGCTGACAATTATTGCTTATAATAATTGTTACCCTTTGTGCTATGCATAAAAATCTTGTCTAAACGTTAGTTTATAAATTAAAAAAAAAAAAAAATAATAATTAATATTTGACAAGTTTAAGTATTTCCCCAATAAATGCAGACATAATTTGTCTCGACGCCACCTAGCGAGGGATTTAACACTAACAATGTCTCTCTCACAAAAATAAAGTTGGTTGTTTTCAGGTGGAAAAAATATAACAAGCAGTAATTGTTGAATGAAACACTAGTATATATTGAATTATTTGGCTGGTATTTGATAAGCCCCCATAGCTCAGTGGTCAGAGCATCCGACCGGCAATCAGAAGGACACGGGTTCAAGTCCCGTTGGCGGCAAGTATCTTTTCTCGGAAGATTTTTCAATGTAAATGAGTGTTTCAGGCTGACAATTATTGCTTATAATAATTGTTACTTAGTATATTTTTACTTTAGAAATGGATGAAAATTATGAGAAAAAACTTTTAAATATTATTTTATGGCTAAGACGAGCTTTAACAGATTCCTTTGGATAAGGCAAATTAAGAATATACTCATTTATGATTTGTCCTATTCCTTTTCATAAATTTTCGAGAGGTACATCTCTGCTTAACCAAGTGACTCTCTAATCTCTTTTTTTTTTTTTTTTTTAGTTTATTTATTCAGTTTTTTTTTTAAATTTTACAATATTAATCTTTAAAATCTTACAAAACTGATCAATCAGTTTGTTTGTAAGAAATCTCTCAGTTGTCCTATTTAATTAATACTATTATACTTTTATGTTTTACATTGTAATAACTGTGTAAAATCTAAAATACTAATTATTATAAACTACTAATTATTATAATGTTTATGAATACAGTGTGTGATAGTAATTTCCAGGTATTTGATCAATATTCGATCTGGGTATTTGTATACAATATTGTTTGCTTTCATGTTCTACGGAGATAGAATGATTTAATTTTTTTTTTGATATTTGAATAAGATGTCTCATTTTTAATATTTTCAGGTAATGCGTTAAATATTTTCGGAATTCTATGCCTCTTTGTTCTATCACCGTATACATTTTGAGATTTATTAATAATAAACATTTGTGCTTCTCTATGCCTAGTAGGGTAGTTGTGGTTTATAGGTTTTTTGAATTCTGTATTCCAGAATTCATCTAGCGTTAATTGATAATCTACCTTACTGTGTATAGAGAGGACATTACACAAGGAGAAAATTTTTTTATAATCGCCTTCACATAATTGAACTTTTTTTTTGCCTGATATCAATTTTAGGAAACGGATTTGTAGTTGTTCTATTTTATTTAAGTACGTTTTGTACGTTAATCCGTAACTATTTATTCCGTATCCCATAATTGATTCTGCTAATGCGTTGTATATACAGCATAATATATTTTTATCAACAAAGTTTTTTAGGTGGTAAAATTTCCCTTATATGGATCTTAATCTATTACATACATTTTCAATATGATTTGACCAGTTAAAATTGACATCTATAGTAAGACCAAGGTATGTATATTGGTACACTTTTTCTATATTTGGGCAATTACACTGTTGGGATTGGTTTTTTGTGTGTAAACAATCATACGAATGACTTTTTATATGCAATTCCTTATCCTGACAATTTATATATGGTGAGTGAATAAGCATATATTTGTTTTTTTTTGCGTTTATAATAATGCCATTGTCGTGTGACCATTTAATTATGTTGTTTAGGTCTTCTTGTAAAATTTCCTCAATTTTTTGTGGATTTTTGTCAGCACATATAATGCAAGTATCGTCTGCAAACATGTAGCATTTACAACGTTTTATTATGTTAGGTAAACTGTTTACTTGCATTATATAACACGTAGGTCCCGATATCGAGCCCGTAGCTACTCCAGTGCTTGCCAACATTTCATCACTTAAAATTCCGTCAATTTTAACTTTAATTTTTCTATTAAACAGGTAATTTTTAAACAAATTATTTAAAGGACCTCTAATACCACATTCCTCCATTGCCCTTAGTAATGTTTCATGGTCCAATGTGTCAAAGGCCTTTTTAAAATCTATAAAAATTATACCAATATAATATTTTTCATTTAATTGGCAATTTATATGATCAGTGAATTTAGAAAGTAATTGTGTAGTACTTTTTTCTTTTTGAAATCCGTACTGTATGGGATTTATGATTCTATTTTTTTCTATAAAATTTTGTATTTGGTTAAAGATAGCCCTTTCAATAATTTTATCAATACACGAGAGAATCGCTATTGGTCGATAGTTTGTGAAATCTTTGTGGTTTCCTGGTTTATATATAGGTCTGATAATGGATGTTTTTAGTTCGTCAGGCATGATACTTTTACTTACACAAAGGTTAATTAATTTAGTCAGTACTGGGATTATATTATCAGCAATTAACTTTAGGTCTTTAATTCTTATTTGGTCATTGCCTTCTGATTTTTTAACATCCATATCATTAATTATTTTTTTAACATCTTTTTGTGATACAGGTCTAAATCTCATTGACATAATAGCAGGAGTTGTATACGTGTTACGATCTAGGAATTTTTTAGTACAATTATGTCTTATGTCTTTTATTTCATTTACGAATGTTGTAGCAAATTTATCGCATAAAAAATTTGTGTCTCCTTGACTTCCCATATGTTGAAGGATTATTTTATCTAGATTTTGTTTAGGTTTCCCTATTAGATTATTTATTTCGTCCCAGAGTTTCCTCGGGTTGCCGTTTAAGCTATTTATTAAGTTTTTATGGAATGTGTTTTTGGTAATATTAATATGTTTGTTTGTTTTGTTTCTATATCGCGTATATTCTAAACGAAATACCGGGTTATTTGGGCTATTCTTGCATTTTCGGTAAAGATAATCTCTTTTTTTAATCATGTTCTTAATTTCTTCCGTAACCCATGAATTGCTGTGCCTAAGATTACTTTCAAATAATTTTTCTTTTTTCGAGGACGCATAGATATTATCAAAAATATTTTTTAAATTATAGTACAGTTCTGATGGACAGTCAGTTTGTAATAATTTTCCCCAATTTACTAGTTTTAATTTAGAATATACTAATTTATTATCAATAATTTTACATTTTTTATTTAAATCCTTTGTAAGTACCTCTTTCCCTATGGCAACTCCTGTTATATAATGGTCAGATATTTTGTTTGTCACAATACATGAAAATACAGTGTTATTACGGTTACGAATTGCAATATGGTCAATACATGAATAAACATTTTTTCCGTTTAAAATTTCATCCCGGGTCACATCTAATATTACATTTTGTAAACCATTTTCACTGAGTAGATTTTGATATTCTGTAATTACACTATTTTTTGTATCCAACAAATTCAAGTTGATGTCACCACAATACAAGTAGTTTGAATCAGTTGAAGTCAATTGTAATATTTGTTTTAGTTCCTTTAAATATATATTCTTGTTGCTGTTCGGCGGACAATATACCGCAAGTATATTTATGATTTCTTGATAAACGGTGGTGATTTCTCCAGATATTGTCTCGCAGCTTTTAAAAGAAATGTTTGTTTTCTTAAAAGTATGATGGTTTTTTAAGTACATGATTAATCCCCCTCCTCTTCTATTCTCTCGAGTATTTGCAATCGGTATGAAGTTAGGTATATTGAACATAGGTATCATTTCGCTTCTAATATTTATTTCCGTTAGAACAATTACATCTATATACTGCAGAACGTCATTTATTTGTGCAATAAATGAATTAATTCTAATGCCATCGACTGCCCAACAATCTTAGCATTCCACTTTATCCACCACCGTACTAAGAAGAAGAAGGAGATATATATTTAAATAAGTGTGGTATAACATTTTTATTTAACTGGAACATATTCCCTATAATCAGACCGGTCAGTGGCTGAGGTGGGATGGTGTTCGAGTCCCATTCCGGCATCGTATCGTGTGTTTAATTCCTAGGCTAGCTAAGTCTTCCATCACGCCACAAGCAACATTTTCCGCTCATCGTAAGGGAACGTACCTATACTACGTGACCCGTTAAGGGGGGGAGGGGGATCTTCAAAATACCACGCTTGGTCACAATGAAGGGCGGGGGGCTTATGTTTTTATCACGTAGTCAATCTAGAAATCTAAATTAATTTCTGGTTGCAATTTATTTTGACATAAGTTTTATCTTGATAATATTTTTTCCACTTGTAATTATAGGTATGCATGCACTCTTGTAGTCACGCAGCAAGCGCCGTATTAATAAAGAAAAATATAAGTCAAATTATTATTTTTTTACTTTTTGTTAGCAAGAAATGATTCAAAACCATATTTATGAATTACTACGTGAAAACCGAGTATGGAGGGGGGGGGGGGTCTTTGAAAATACTACACGTGGTCACCGAGGGGGGAGGGGAGGTTAAAAATTGCAAAAAGTGGGCCACGTAGTATGGGTACATTCCTTAATGGTAATAGGAAATTCATAACACGGGAATGTTTTTCTTTCTTTAAAAAATATCCCAATGGTTGATTATTACATATTATAATAACAACGATTATGCTCAATGGAAAAAATGTAAATACGTAAAGATTGTGTTAAAATTGTAACGACTTCAAATAATGATGATTGTGTAATGACAGTTTTCATAAGATATTCTTGTGTAGACTGTTTTTGTGATTTAGTTTCTCGACGCGCAAACGATACTTTTCGTAAAAGTATTAGCAAGAAGGTTAATTAATGAATTAATTATTTTTTTCAACGATCCAATTACGAAAACTTTGAACAAAAAGATATAAGAGACGCAAATTAAAATCAAGAGATAAAAGTTACGCAAAAGAAATGCAAAAAATGAGGTGCAAAAGAAGACAAAAGTGACACAACAGATTTTTTAAATACGAATTAATTGTTATTTTTTAAAGTGAATTATACCGCACCAGAGTCCCGTCTGCTTCAATTTTTTTTCGGATTTGCTTCACAAATACATAAAAAACGTGGATTTTGACCGATGTTTTTTTTTTGCATTGAATGATACTAGACTACCAGGTCAAGGAGTGCGTGATGTCGATCGAGTTTTATTAATTTGATCCCCTTGTGTGCTGTGCAATACAAAACATTGTCCAAAAATATGAATGTTATATAAATAAATCTTGCACTTTTTATTTTACCCCGATTACCTTCGGCATCCTCAATAGGAGTAGACTGAAGGTAGAGTGTGGAGGAGAATGAGATGAGGAAGAGGGAGGTGTGGAAGTACCTTGCTATTCAGATCTAGTCACCAAACACGGCTAAAGCCATTTCAAGCAACGGTTTACGAATAAAAGAAAAAATAGGGATAAAATAAAATTTATTTATTTATTAATTTATTTATACTGCGTTTTTACAGGTTGTTCACACACATGTGAGATCAACCCAGTTATAAAAACTCAGTTAATTATACAAATAAGGTAAAGTAAAAATTTATATAAATCAATTAACCAAATAATAAAATAATAATTTTGGAACAGATAAAATAAAAATTAGATTAAAAAAAAAAACAGTTACATATAGAATTTAACAAAAAAATCAAAGTTTACTCAAATAACAATTAAAGAGAGGCAAGATAAGAGACATAATTAGAGACAAACATGATACACATAATAATGGCATAAAATAATTAAAGCGTTCACGCCTAATGCACAAGAATTGACCCATTATTAATTTCTGTAACCTAGAATCATGACAATTTGGGGTGTAATTAAATAAATGCACAACTCGTCCCATTTCACGAGCGTCTTTCAAGTTTCCAAGCCTTTGGCGGGGGTGTAGATATACTAATCACAGAAAGAGCTCGATGCACATCATCAACGGTTGTCCTCTTCCTACTCACACGGCTTGTATGAAAATGAAAAAGACATAAGATACTAGAATTATGACGCCACGATAGACTTCTCGCTGGGAGTAGTATTTGACGGCCGCCGCTGTATTGGCTCGCACGCCGCTCTTGGCGTTTGACGCACTGAGGAATCCCTGATATGAATGGAAATAGGGAAGTGTTCCCCCTCCCCCCACTGAGGAATGCCAGGAATGAAGGGGCCGACGCCGACACAACAGCCTGTGCTGAATATCTTTCCCCGGCTTCAGATAAAGATCTGGCGGGAGGTAAATGACGAATAATACGGGATATAGAGGTCGTCACATTCTATCGAACCATTGTGTCTAGGTTCTCTTAGTTCTCGGACATTAACAATAGTATTCGCGTAACATTATTGACAACACGGATATCCTGAATTCTTGTGCATAAACGGGATTTTCTAAAACATCCGCTTTTCAATGGCCTATTGGAATTTTCTTATCCTGCACGATTTGCACATTTTGTACCTAATGTCGTAATATCTACGTCAGAAACACAACACGTGCGCTAACCTTTTTCTAATCTAAATCACCATTCACTACAATTGATTAGGTACCTAGATGTTATGAAAATATGTATGTTCGATTAAATTAGAGATTTAAATCAATGAAATTTACGAGTACCAAATCGCAACACGAGACTTCCAGAGTTGATCTTTGTTTATTCGTCGAAAACAAACTATTTTATCCATTCCTATGCTCCGAAGAACTAGCGTCATTGATCCCCTCGGCATCGGTGCACAGTCGGGAAACACGCCAAACACGCGCCCAACATATGCACACGGTTGACATTTGTCACATGAGAATGAGTCGTTTCTTGAGTTCAAAAACTCGGCTGTGAAACGATTTGCCGGCCTCTTTTCCTCCCTCTCTCAACATGGGTCTCTTCAAGACCCAGGTTCACTCCTTTCTATTATAAATATCACAAATGTGTTACTATCACTTTACTTTTTGCGTTCCATGAAAAGATAATTAATTAAAAATTTTCAAAGTTTTATAATATTTTTCATGTTGTGATCCGAAACTTTGGTTTCATAAAAGTGTATTTAAGTTGTAGTTGTTTTTAGATATGAATATAAAGCGCTGTGTTTTTTATCTCTAACACCGTTTATATCTTATTTGTCATTATGATAGGAAGGAATACACAACGATTTATATGAAACCTATATGAGTTGTTCCAAAAAGCAACCGGAAATATGTCATTTTTAAATCAAATTTTAGACGTATTGACCCTTTTCCACAAAAAATTATAAATTGATTTCGAAAGATTGTTCTTTTATCTAGCATTCGCATGTTTTAAATTTTGAGAAAAAATGTTTATTTTTAGAATATTAAGGTTACACCCATAGGTCGTTGGCAGATTTCTTAAATTTTCAAACGAAAAGCCATATTTTACAAGACATATTTTATATCATGTAATCATAGGTACAATATTGTAAATCAATACGTTATCTAGCAAACGCATGTTTCAAAAATTTTATTTTAGTTTAAATAAAATCATTAAAAAAATATCCGAATACTTATTTACGACGAAAATTTATCTATTTTGTCTATCTATTTACAGTCTTATAAATTAATATATTTCAGTTTTTGTTTGCACATTTATATTGCTCAGACATTATTGAATAATTATAAATACTTATAATAAAAAAGTAATATTTTAATAGTTTTATCATCACGCCTTTCAGCATTTTTGGATGTAGGTATAAATTAAAGCAAATTTGGAATGAAATAAAATCGATTTTGAGTTATAATTTTAAAAAGCTGGTACGGAGAATAATTAATCTTCCTCATTGTAACCGCCCTGTACGATCGTAAGAACATATTTCGACGAAATGTGGATTTTCGATCGCTGGCTGATTAAAGGCCCTTAACCTAAGGGGTTAATGACTTTTCAAAGGGGTGTTGAAATGCCAGTTTCTCATTGAACCTGGTACACGATAGTTTCCCGGAAATTGTATTTTCCCAATTTGTCAATTTTGGACCAACGCCAATCTATTTATTATATTATGTACATAACTTCATTCAATACGTTATTTGCTTAACATTTTGGATGTTTTATTACTTTATTCGGTTCCCTCACTCGCGTTTAGCGAAGTCTAACCTCGTTGCTACGTTTTCCATAGTCACGTTCTTCCAATATCGTTAAATTACATAAAGCCGTATATCTAATATCTCTTCACAATTCAGCTCACATATCGTAATGTGGTGGTATTTACGTAGGAAGTACCTACTTAAATACGTCACTAGATAGATGTAGACAAGTAGGTATACTTCTACATGAACCTCAATACCATTCACTGTGTTATGCCAAATAAAGTGGGTACTTTTATATTTATGCCTTTCTCAAAAAAGGTTTCATGACAGTTGATCCCCGCCAGTTGGCCCCCGCATACGGTACATACATAAACACAGTGTACCTACTAACACAAAATATAATTATGAAATAAGAATAACAAGGAAATAAATTCTTGTCTGTATACTGTATACCAGCGTAAAAGTACAAAAAATCTACATTAAATGATACATATTAAATACTAAATCTATAAATATAAAAATGAATCCTTGTTTCCCTTGGTCACGCCGTAACATCGGAACGACTTCACCTATTTCATTCATCTTTTTTTTTAATTTTCTTATACTGAAAATTGGATAATTTCAGAAAACTCAACGACTATTTTATTTTCGCGTTTGATGAATGTGAATTTAGCAGGCAGCTGGTCTTTTTTTGTAACAAAAGATTTGTCTATGGATTTTTTAAATTGCGGATATTTTAAGTAGGTACATATGTTAGGTACCAAATTAGATTGATTGTTCTTATAATATACAAAAATGAATATTTGTAATGTATGAAAAATTAAAAATTGGATTAAAAAAATTGTAATAGGTGGCACGCGAGCCGTTTGAAAACTGAATGTACTGGAACTGAATATATGGAATGCGGGAGAGGGGTTGGCGGGAGGTCGAGCGGGAGAGGGGAGTGGGTAGACGGTGTATGCGGGAAGGGAACGGGGATGCACGGGAAAGGGCACGCGGGGAGAAACAATTTATTTCTTTGAATATGGCATCGCAACGCATGCCGGGAACCAGTTAGTAGTAAATAAATTCGTTTGATATCCATACCTTATTACTAAAGGTGTATATCTCATATCATATCTCTTTTCACAATCCTAAAACTAGGGATTCGATTCTCTCAGTAAAAAGTGCGGCCAAAACACTTAACTTGAGTTCGCCGATTTACATCAGTGAAGTGCTTTCACCTTACTTTAAGGAACTATTGTGGAAAACCAAACAAACTGCCAAAGAAACTCTTTTCCAATTCGTGTGGTTTAAAGCGAGCAGACTACTTGTACGTAAAGGACCCGGGGAAAAAACCATCCAGATCAAACACGAAAGTGATCTTAAAAAAATGGGGACTCATCCATAAATCATTAACCATCAAATTTACATTTTCTAATTTACTTAATATTAACATGGCTGATCTACTGAAAATGAATCTTAATAACTTGCACCGCCATTACACTACTGCAGATCAGAAATTATGTGATACAATCCTCTCTAGCCCACCTTCACTAACTATACTAAATCAAAACATACGTTCTCTCAACAAAAATTACGATGAACTCGACATCCTAACCAACACTTTTACTACAGATTTTAATATCATTATTCTTACAGAATGTTGGATCACAAACGCCTTCACCCAGAAACACAAACAAAATTACACCCAGTACTACACATCAAATAATAAAAAACAAAACGACGGTGTTGTGGTCTATATTCATAACAACCTTAGTAGCTTAGTTTCCGAAATTTTCATTGATAACTCAAACTGTTTACAAATAATCGTCAACCAAGAAACATGTATACTTGCACTATACAGATCACCATCCACCCATGATATCGCACCATTCATATCTTCCCTTAATAGTCATCTTAATAAGCTAAATTCCTTTAAAAATATCATATTAGCCGGTGACCTTAATATTAATCTACTGCCTAATGGTCACCCACAAAACCACGATTACCTTTTGATGCTGATGCAACATGGTATCTTCAGTACTATTAATACCCCCACTAGGGTAACCAATAACACTGAGTCTTGTATAGACCACATTATGGTAAAATCAAAACATTATATTAAAAGTATAGTCTACGAATCCTCCATTACGGACCACTACACAACTTTACTAGGCCTGACTACACCAACTCCAAATTTGCCTACTCAACGCTATTTCACAATTAAGAATATTGCCTATGACAACATAAAATCATGTTTAGATAAACAATCGTGGAAGCATTTAAGGAGTATAACGTCAACCGATAAGGCTTGGCACTACTTCATTACATACTTACAAACCACCATCACACAAAATACTAAGACATCAACAAAAATTATTCCCCACCGCAAAAAAAAACTAAAAACTTGGATAACCCAAAGCATCTTAAACTGTATTAAAAAAAGAGATAAGTTACACAAACAAGTCAAACTCAACCCTTCTGATACTATTCTCTACTCATTCTACAAAAGATATAGAAATCTATGCACCCAAATTATACGAAAAGCTAAAGAGCTACATTTCAAAAATAAACTGATAGAATCCAATTACGATCCCAAAAGTGTATGGTCAATACTAAAGGAAAGTACTTGCACTCATAATTTCGATGATGATAATATCAAAAATATTGTCATCAACAATGAAGAAATCCTCTTCCACAACAATCCTACACTAGTTTTAAATTACATTAACAATCATTACACAAATATTGGAGGCATTCTGGCAGAAAACATTACAAGTACTGTGGCAGAGAATCTACATTCATCTAACCATCAAGATACTCCTAACTCCAATAAAGATATACAATTTAAACTCCAAACCATCTCATGCGATAAGACGATTAAAATAATACAATCATTAAAGAATAGCTCAGCTGCAGGTACTGACAACATAGATGCTAAAACCATTAAAACTCTAAGTGACCAACTCCTCAATCCACTTACATACCTGATAAATCGTAGCCTAAAAGAAGGTATTTTTCCTAGCTGCTTAAAAAATGGACTAGTAATTCCTATCTATAAGTCAGGACCTAAAAATGACATCAACAACTACAGACCTATCACTCTTCTAAATACTATGTCCAAAATCCTGGAAAAAGCCATCAAAGAACAGCTCTACCACTACCTAGAAACAAACCATCTACTCTCGAAGAACCAGCATGGCTTTAGAAAGAACAGAAGTACACAACACGCTTTAACCTCGGTAACAGACTTTATTAACTCTAACCTTGACTCAAAGAAAAAAGTAATTTCAATATATCTCGACTTATGTAAAGCCTTCGATACAATATCTCACAATATACTTTTTAAGAAACTTAATAAACTCGGCATAACTGGAAATGAACTTAACTTACTGAAAAGTTTTATGTCAGAGAGAACTCAACAAGTCATTATCAACAAAGTGAAAAGTGAACCCCTTCCGATCAGTTACGGAGTGCCCCAGGGTAGTGTTCTAGGTCCCATAATGTTTCTTATCTACATCAATGATATCTGTGAACTAATTACAGAAGGCAACATTGTGACATTCGCTGATGACACCGTAATACTTTGTCAAGCTGACTCATGGATCAAGGCATTCCTTAAAGCTGAGAAATGTCTTGCTGTCATCAAACAATGGCTCAATGAAAACAAACTTACTCTAAATACAAAAAAAACTAAATTCATTACACATAGTATAACTCAAAGAGGTCAACCTCCTCCAACCTTCACTCTGAAAATACACGACTGCTCCCAACCCTTCTCATCGTGCAATTGCGAAATCATACAAAATGTCAAACAAATAAAATATCTAGGCGTGATAATTGACGAAAACCTACGCTGGAATGACCACATTAACTTAATTACATCCAAGCTTAAAAAAATCATGTATCTTTTAAATAATATAAAAAATATCTTCCCACGCACAATACTAAGATCTATCTACTTTGCTATTTCCCAATCTTTAATCATGTATGGTCTTCTGTCTTGGGGAAGTGCAAGTAATATTTCTCTAGATCCACTAGAAAAGGCACAAAAGGCAACAATCAAACTAATACTTCAAGTGGCATATGATACAGACTCTGAAAAAATTTTCAAGATGCTCGACGTTTTGTCAATCAGACAACTCTACGCTAAATCGTCTATTCTTCACCTCTTCAAATTCAAACTTCATATCCCTTTACTTTCTCAGTCCTCAATATCAAGCCGGTCCTCAACAAACCTAACACTCAACATCCCGCTAAAGCACACGACCCACGGACAAAGATCCTTTAACTACTATTCTATCAAACTATATAACAGCATGCCACCTTCTTTGAAACAATCTGCTGATTTTTCACCAACAAATAAACTAAAAAAACAAATCACAGTCTGGATAAAAGCTAAAGGAACACTATTTTTCCAAAACCTATTTACTCCAAACCAAACATAAAAATTAACTTATTAATAACCAATGTGCAATAACCATTAAATAAAATAAATATAAAACTTTCTTCTACAACACATTAATACTTGTCACACAGAATCATAAATATACACGTAAACACCTCAGCACAGGTTCTCCTAGTGAGGTGTTCACGAAACATACAATATCTATCCACAGTTTCACCTTCGCAAACCTACCATACACCCTACATAATAAAATTGTAAAATATATTATGTAAAAATGTTTTCAAAATTTATCTATTATGTAAAAATGTTAATTAATAGGTAAATACTGTAATACATAGAAATAAATAAATAAAATAAATAAAATAAAAAGGTGTTGTTTTTATTGGTAAAAATTGCGCAAAAAAATATAATTTTATTAAAATTATAATTTATCGGATCAACTTTCGGGTCACCCTAAAAAAAGACCCTAAATCTGTGTAAATGTTAACATTGAACATCAAATTTATTAACTTATCTGCCACTACCGGCTGTCAACTCAGCCACCGTATATTAAATGTCAGTATTTTATTCACTTGATCATGCCTTGTCTTTTAAACGGTCATCCCCGACTTCTTGTACCATTCAATTTTATTTCGTATAATTCTCCTTTCTTTGCGTATATCGGATGGTGTATACGAGTACACGTCCAAACTCGTCCATTAATGCCTACATCAGCTTTTCATTCTTTCCGGATTCCCACATTTGTAACACGGTCAAACATTTTATATCACACGTACGCCTCAGAGATCTAGTTTCTGTGAATTTCACAAAATTAATAAGTTATTATTTTTTTACATTGGTTCCACACAGGAGATCCTCAGGAAAATAATTCACAACATAGCCTATGTCATCTTTGGGGATGCTGTGTGGAGGGTATTTTCAATAGAGGAAGGATAGGAAGTACTGGAAGAAAAGGGTATGAGGTGTGGGTAGGAATCTGGGGGTCAGTGTGTCCAGAGGTGACGGATATTAATCTATCTCTCCTAATGCGGTGCAAGGCGATGTTCCGAGAGAGTGGTCAAAAAGTCTTCCTCAACCAATCTTTCCCGATCTGGCCTTCCACGCAGTTGGTGGGCAGAAGCATCTGCCGCCAAAATCCGGACAAACCTCACCCCATGAACCCGGGCACCCCTGCTAAGTCACCAAACGTAGCGAACCACTTGGGGTGACCCATAGAAGAGGTGTTGGTTTTCCAATAAATGGGGCGGCGGTACCCATACCCACCTCCCAAATTACAAATACATAGTTCCTTACACTAATATGAGAAAATTTTGCACACTCTAAATAATTACAATCCAGTGTTTACCTAGAAAAAGGAGAAAAATTGAAATAAAAAAAAAGTCGAACTAACTGAAGATTAGAGGATATAGGAGAAAACATAATCCGGATTATGTGATTTTAGAATAACTGGAGTTCTGGAATTCATTGAACCGGAGCTTCAGATACAGTTCTTTTTGTTTGTCTTTTAACTACGAGTAAATTCATTTGCCACAAAAATGCATATTTTTAATGTCTACATATTCTACCCTTTCTGCAATTATGTTACCTTATAGGAGTAAGCTAACTTTATGTCCAGCGAAAGAGTATAGGTAAGTAAATAGACGGTTCGTCAAAAAAAATCATATCATCCGGATCTTGGGATATGATAATTTTTTTACTTAAAAATTTGTTAGCCAGTACAACGAAATGTTAAAAGGTTTTATCACACAAACGCCTCAGGGATCTCATATCTGCAGAATTCAGTCTACTTTAATCCTTTCCATGCCTTTCTGTTATAACTACATCAGAGTTACTATCCGCACCCAATGCAATAGGTATATCTAATAGGTATCTACCTACCTAATAAGAACTTAATTTTATCAATAATAGCTGGGGTACCCGGCTTCGCTCAGGGAGTTGATATGATATTGAACTGACGTTCTAACCCACGACGGATCTTGCTTTATATTCCCCTACCAATGGTACAAAAAAGGCTTCGAATGGGTCACAATGTTCCTGAACATTCCACAATATTCGAGAGTGTTCTGCAATGTTTTGGAATGTTTCCGAACGTTCAAGACTATTTCCGAATATTCCAAAACATTCCAGAATGTTCCGGGATATTCTGGAATGTTCTGGAATGCTCTTGAATGTTCTGGACTGTCCTATAAATTTCTAGAAGACGAAACTTCCAACTCTTATATCTTCAAAAGCATGGAGTATGCGTCCCCGGTATGGAATCCTCAATATAAGGTGTACATAGATATAGTAGAAAGTATACAGAATAAATTCTCTAAATATTTATTCAAGAAATACAACAAAACTACAAATAACATGTTAAATTTACAAAAAAGACGCACATTATCAGATCTGCTGTTTCTGTATAACCTGCTAAATAATAAAATAGATAGTCCTGAATTGCTATCCACTATTGGTTTAAATGTCCCAATGAGGCGTACCAGGCACACTTCTCTTTTTCATATAGAATCCAATAACACTAATGCAGCGAGTAACTCACCAATTACTCGCGCAATCATAACTTATAATCACTATGAAAAATTACTACACTTAGACATTTTTCATGATTCCTTGCAAACATACAAAACTAATTTATTAAATTTCTTGGCGTGATATAATTGTTTTAAAATTACTTACACTTAACTTTTCATTAAACTTTAATCAGTCAGTTACAATTAGTGAGCATATAATTCTTGATTTCAAAATGTCTCCTTATCTCCCCCCCCCCTCTTTTCTTCCTTTTTATTATTATTACTTCATTCATTCAATAATTAAGTTTTAAGACCGGTTCATATCTCAGGCGTAATTATCAAATGACATTCTATGGACTTACGTAATAGGTACATAACCATGTAATAATTTAATTTAACATACCTTATAATCTGTATTATAATGTACTGTGTATGTCTTGATAAACAAATAAATAAATAAATAAATAAATAAATAAATGCCCTTCAGGTAAAAGCGAGAACCTTCTTCATGGATGGGGGAAAGAGAGCTACCGTACCATATAACTCCCTTGATCGTACCGGAACGCGTTTCTGAGTTTTAGCGGGACGCACACTTTCGTACACTTTCTTTTATAATATATATATATTAATATTAACTATTATTATTAATTACCTAAGTACATAATAATTTATCGTGGGTGACATAATCCCATTGGCTTTGGGCAATGGCAGTAGCAATGATGTTGGCGTTAAAAATAATATGCGATAGTTTTCATAGAGAATTTATACGGAAATCAACACAGATAACCGCAGAATCTCGTGCATTTACATAATCTGTCGCGCAATCTTCAATACAAAAGTAATTTAACATTCCTGACTCCGTTGCTCTTAAAAATTCTATTAATTTTGGTTCTTTAGAAGGTTTAATCTCTAAACATAAATTATGAATATTATGTTCACTGTACAGAAAACAATGAACAATACACAATAGGCACTTTTACCATATTCGCACCAACTGTTTCACTCGAATATAAAAGAAATACCTAGCTGGAGATAAGGAATGGAAGCCTGACGCCGAACTATGACCAAGCTGCACGGACTATCTTCGGGCGAAAATATTAGAACGATGACTTCGCTTATGATCTCTCGCCGGGAATAGTATACAAATTGCAAAACGCTTGATGAATGTACAGAGACCTACCTTTAATTAATTAATAAAATATAATTGTTTCTGTAATGAAAACAAATAACTTAGTATGCACCACTATAATATTAACAAAATCGACATATTTCAAAAACAATGTTTTCTTAGTCAAATCAAATACTCGAACTATAAAACAAATTGCAATCAATAACGGTTATACTTCAAAATGAATAGACAATATGTTAAACAAAAAATATAAGAAAAGTTTTTAAATTAAAACTTCTTTACGCACGCTTGACTTGTGGAGTAAGCTGGTGAATGCGTGACGATAGCGTTACGAAAAGCGAGGCGAACGGTAGTTGAGAGGGAGATATAAGATAGAAAGAGAGAGAGTTACGTTTCGTATATTACTGTAGGGGCAAGACAGAGAGGTGCGAGCACACATTTTCTTTCACTCTTTCTCCCATAGCCAGTCACGTTTCGTATACCTAAGACACAGTGCAGGCCTATTGTCTGTATCGCACTGTAGGAACAAGAGAGGGCAGTGCGCGCGCACATTTTCTTTCTCTCTTCCTATCATATAGATGGAGCTAAAGAAGTTTTTCTTCAGTGGTGTGGTCTAAAACACACTCGTTTTTTAAGTAAAACTTCTTTACGCACGCTTAACTTGGGGAGTAAGCTGGTGAATGCGTGACGAGAGCGTTACGAAAAGTCTGATCAGGCGAGGCGAACGGTCGGGCAAGGCGAACGGAAGCTGAGAGGGAGATATAAGTTAGTGATGTTTTACTTCAGTCGTGTGGTCTAAATAACACTCGTTTTACGAAGAAAAACGAACTCGACGAAGAAAACATTGTTATTTAAACATGTCGATTTTGTTAAAAAATATAGTGGTGCATTCAAGTTATTTGTTTTTATTATATCAATAATGACGCCACGAGGTACATTTGCGAAGTTTGAAGAAGAAAATATAATTGTTTGAATCAAAGATTTGAATAAATAATATTACGTAGGTACTTATGTTAATTCATTTATTTATTTGTTTATTTGCAAAAACAGTATAATAAATAATAACCAATACATTACAAAAGCGGTAAATAAAATTACAAAACACTTTTTAGCATAATAAATACCTACATTTACAATAGGATCGAAATTTACACGTAGGTACGAGTACATACAGTAGTTTAAGCTTAAATAACACCTTAATGGACACCTCTCACCCCAGAAGATAGGTGGAAGCTTTAGTGGCAATCAGCCAACGTCAAAAACGCCAATCTCGTTCAAGACCCCACTGAGAGACAGCCTGGGTTCTCTTTGCCTCGCAAACTCTGGACTGCCATCAATGGGATAAGGTGCTCTCATAGCCGTTGTGCTCACATAATGCATAGATGGGGCCTTAAAGAGTCGGCGATGTGTGAATGCGGTGCGGTGCAGACCACCGAACATGTGGTCAACGAATGCCCGCTCCCCCGGCGGGATTGATGAGGTCCACAGGGCAACAACGCCTGAGGCCCTAGACTGGCTCGGCCTAGATGTCCCCCTCTGACCCTCCACCATACGAAAGAAGAAGAAAAGCTTAAATAACATTTCACGCTTAAATTCCTTGTGGGACAAACGTTAAGTTAGTTAGTTAAAGATATTTGAGCAATTTTCCACGATTGAACCAACTCCAGGTATTTTTTCCTTCATAATTTAGCTGGCTAAAGTTGGCTAACTCAAAAATATTATAAGTAAGGCAACAGTTTTGCATAAATCATTACAACGCGTAGAGATTTAAAAAATATTAATTATTTTTTCAAATGAATCGAGTTAAAAATTAAAAAAAGGGGATTTAATAATAAAATAATTTTATTGAATTATCTGAAATGAGGATAATGTACTAAGTAAGTAATATTTTTGTATTATTTTAGTGAATGAAAATGGAAGGACTGAAAATTTTCGCGGTCGAGGTTACGCATGGAATAAATAATGACCCGGGTCAGGGGTCAGGTAATCTCATGTCCCGCCACTGTAAAAAATAGTGTTCAGGTGATACAGAATATGCTTTTTTAAGAAGTGTTAACTACACAGTTTTTTAGGTGTTAAAAATTTTAACACACTTTTAATTAAAAGTTTGAAGAGGTGTTTTGTCTATTGAGTCTTAATTAATGACGCCATCAAGTTTTCATTATTACTTACATTATTCTAATTAAAATCAGTTGACACCAAGAAATCTATTTTTATCACAGACATTCAAATTATATAATATATATATATATATATGTTATGATTAAGGTTTTCACGGGTGTAAGATGTAGAACAATTTTCTCGGTTTACCCGCGTAACGTAGTCCTTAAAAGGACTTTTTAACTCCTGACGTTTCGGACAGATCACACTGTCCATCTTCAGAGGCCTTATGTCTTGAGTTTTTGTCTCAAACTGATAGCTTTCGCATGTCTGTTCGGTCCAAAAGCTAAAACTTAAGTGAGTGCAAGTCACTTCTTATGTCTAGAACGAAGTACCCGGGTTGCAGGTGATTGATGGTGGAGGGGGTGGGGGGCGGGGCTGACAGTAGATACCTGATTGGTAAAGCTAATTGGAGACACTACTGGTAATTTTGGAAATGCCGTTTTTGGGGTATTTTCATCGATTAAGACTTTCCAGGTGTTGGGAATTCTGATTGCGTCATTTCTAGTATTCATATTATTTTTATGTTTATAAATTTCTATTGCTTCGCGGTAAATTCTTTTTGGTTCATTGTATATGCTAGCTATTGTTTTTGTATTATTAAAGTCTATTTTATGACCTTCATTAAGGACGTGTTGCACTATGGATGAAGTTAAGCGTTTATTAGTGACATCTACTTTATGTTCTGCAATTCTACATGATATTTTTCTATTGCAACGTCCAATATACACCTTTTCACATGCCCCACAAGGTATTTTATAAATACCATGTGACTCAAGTGGAATGTGGTCCTTTGGACTTCTTAATAGAGACGAGATTTTATTTTCTGATTTATAAATAGTTTTGATTTTATTTCTTTTGAGGATTCGACTGATTTTATCTGTCGAGCCTTTGATGAATGGGAGAATTGCTATAGAAAGGGGTTCTTCTTTCGTTTCAGAAATAGTTTTTTTGCGTTTATTTATGGATTTGTCTATTAAATATTTGGAGAAACCGTTTGCTTGAAGAGCACTACTAAGAAGACCCAGTTCTTCATGAATATGATCTTTGTCCGCTAGTCGTTTTGACCGGGTGACTAGGGTATTTATAACTGATGACAACTGAGATGGGTTATGATTTGAGTTGGCGTTTAAGTATCTATTTGTATGTGTCGGTTTACGATATACGGTATGGCCAAGGCTGCCGTTCTTTTTCTTTTTAACTGAAATATCGAGAAATGGGAGACAATCGTTTTCTTCGATTTCCATGGTAAATTTAATATCTTCATGGATACTATTCAAATGAATAAGAAAGTTATAAGTCAGAACATAAAGTAGATGTCACTAATAAACGCTTAACTTCATCCATAGTGCAACACGTCCTCAATGAAGGTCATAAAATAGACTTTAATAATACAAAAACAATAGCTAGCATATACAATGAACCAAAAAGAATTTACCGCGAAGCAATAGAAATTTATAAACATAAAAATAATATGAATACTAGAAATGACGCAATCAGAATTCCCAACACTTGGAAAGTCTTAATCGATGAAAATACCCCAAAAACGGCATTTCCAAAATTACCAGTAGTGTCTCCAATTAGCTTTACCAATCAGGTATCTACTGTCAGCCCCGCCCCCCACCCCCTCCACCATCAATCACCTGCAACCCGGGTACTTCGTTCTAGACATAAGAAGTGACTTGCACTCACTTAAGTTTTAGCTTTTGGACCGAAAAGACATGCGAAAGCTATCAGTTTGAGACAAAAACTCAAGACATAAGGCCTCTGAAGATGGACAGTGTGATCTGTCCGAAACGTCAGGAGTTAAAAAGTCCTTTTAAGGACTACGTTACGCGGGTAAACCGAGAAAATTGCAAAAACCGCAAAAATTTCAAAATTTCTTGCCCAACGCTTTCAGCCTTTTGTTGAGAAAGCAGATTCTTACGTGCGTAATGCTGAGCATTTTATTTCAACAATTTCTAATATAACTTTAAACAAGGGTGACATTTTAGTGAGCTTCGATGTAGTCTCTTTGTTCACAAAAATACCAATAAATGAAGCATTAGAGTTAATTAAATCGAAACTAGACGTTCCGACTGATTTTATCACTCTGACGGAACATTGCCTTAAAAATACCTATTTTCAATTTGAGGGACAAATATATAAACAAATTCAAGGGGCCCCGATGGACTCACCCCTCAGCCCGGTAATCGCTAATATTTACATGATGTTCTTTGAAATAAAGGCATTAGAGAGCGCCCCTCTGAAACCTTCACTATGGCGTCGCTATGTGGATGATACCTTCATTATTTGGCAACACGGAATTGAAGAATTAAATAACTTTCTTATTCATTTGAATAGTATCCATGAAGATATTAAATTTACCATGGAAATCGAAGAAAACGATTGTCTCCCATTTCTCGATATTTTAGTTAAAAAGAAAAAAGAACGGCAGCCTTGGCCATACCGTATATCGTAAACCGACACATACAAATAGATACTTAAACGCCAACTCAAATCATAACCCATCTCAGTTGTCATCAGTTATAAATACCCTAGTTACCCGGTCAAAACGACTAGCGGACAAAGATCATATTCATGAAGAACTGGGTCTTCTTAGTAGTGCTCTTCAAGCAAACGGTTTCTCCAAATATTTAATAGACAAATCCATAAATAAACGCAAAAAAACTATTTCTGAAACGAAAGAAGAACCCCTTTCTATAGCAATTCTCCCATTCATCAAAGGCTCGACAGATAAAATCAGTCGAATCCTCAAAAGAAATAAAATCAAAACTATTTATAAATCAGAAAATAAAATCTCGTCTCTATTAAGAAGTCCAAAGGACCACATTCCACTTGAGTCACATGGTATTTATAAAATACCTTGTGGGGCATGTGAAAAGGTGTATATTGGACGTTGCAATAGAAAAATATCATGTAGAATTGCAGAACATAAAGTAGATGTCACTAATAAACGCTTAACTTCATCCATAGTGCAACACGTCCTTAATGAAGGTCATAAAATAGACTTTAATAATACAAAAACAATAGCTAGCATATACAATGAACCAAAAAGAATTTACCGCGAAGCAATAGAAATTTATAAACATAAAAATAATATGAATACTAGAAATGACGCAATCAGAATTCCCAACACCTGGAAAGTCTTAATCGATGAAAATACCCCAAAAACGGCATTTCCAAAATTACCAGTAGTGTCTCCAATTAGCTTTACCAATCAGGTATCTACTGTCAGCCCCGCCCCCCACCCCCTCCACCATCAATCACCTGCAACCCGGGTACTTCGTTCTAGACATAAGAAGTGACTTGCACTCACTTAAGTTTTAGCTTTTGGACCGAACAGACATGCGAAAGCTATCAGTTTGAGACAAAAACTCAAGACATAAGGCCTCTGAAGATGGACAGTGTGATCTGTCCGAAACGTCAGGAGTTAAAAAGTCCTTTTAAGGACTACGTTACGCGGGTAAACCGAGAAAATTGTTCTACATCTTACACCCGTGAAAACCTTAATCATAACATATATATATATATTACGATAATTATATATATATTACTATAATATATTTATATAATATATATATATATATTACTAGCTGACCCGGCCACGCGTTGCTGTGGCTAACGAAGCACAACGCCATCTACTGGATGGTTACCCAACCTATATAACCAAGTGTTGTATCGATAAATTAACTCACACCGCTATCTGTTAACTACAAAGCTATGTCCTATAACAAACATTTAATGAACATTTAATTAAAACTAAACATTAATTAAACCTATCCCATCTTTTAAGTTGGACTAAATTATACACAGTAAGCCAAACTTCATCAAAATCGGTTAAGTAGCTTCGGAGTTTATCTCAAACATCTTGACGCGAGATTTTTATATATAACACTTATATATAAAGATATGAACACTGTGGCGGGCGATTTGATTTGTATACAAATCTCTACGGTTTTATACCGAGATTTATGAAATTTTGCACATTTAACCTTCAACACAAGAGGAACGTCACGGTCTACAATAGATACCACAGAGTTTTCGTTGAAATCAATAGTAAGTATAGCTGAGAGTTTTTTGTAAAAAGAAACAGCGTAAAATATTATCCAGTAGATAATTTTGTAATTTATTGTTATCGATGTTAGAGAGGATAAATGGCTAAAGTGTCACTTACCTGTATAGCGTTTTACCTATTGAGGAGCTTTTTCACAAATAATAATAATAAATTTTAGAAATATCTACGAAGACTTTTTTATTTTTATTTTTGAGTAAAATCCCAAATTGTAAAATTTGATGAATGAAGACAATAGGATCATTCTGCGTGCGATTCCAGAGGGTAGACGTCCAGGGGCCGCGCCAACGGGCGAGGCAATTGCAGAAACTGTGTGAGGAGAGGATGGGACTGCTATGGACGGAGGCCGCACAAACAGTGCAAGACAGGGACGAATGGAAGGGCCTTGTCGATGCAGTGTATTCCCGACCCGGATATGGCAGGGGGAAGAAGATGATGAAGACAATATTAGAGATACTCACTATTACTACACTATCTAGATAGCATTTAGTTCTGGTTGAATCTTGCAATCATACATAAAGATAGCAGCCAAAAAAAATGTGCGTTAAGAAAATGAAGATAATGTTGGTAGTTCTTGGTCGAAGAATGATACAGTTAAATGTGACCTAATCGGATAGGGGCACATTAGCTCAGTTGGTAGAGCATCGACCCGGTAAGTCGTAGGTCCTGGGTTCGAGTCCCAGATGTGACTATATCTTTTTCTGATTTTTCCGTTTCAGATTTTCGATTGAGTTTCGCCAATATTGTCTTCATTCATTAAAAAAAAACTGTGAGACAGTTTTAAGTGAATAATCACTCCCAAGTCGATATTTAATGATAATCTTTAAATGCACATTCAATTAACCACTAGACACGATGAATAATAAGCAAACTCAATACATTTTTGAGCAGCCAATTTTATTTTTAAAGAAATCAAAATTGCGAATTTCAACAAAAATTCTACATATTTAAAAAAAAGTTTTCACAATGCGAAATATCAAAACATTTTTGATCTGCAATATTTTTTTTTAAATTTAAAAAACTTTTTCTTACAAAAGGTAGCTACTTACCTACCTACACCTAAAAAAATAATCATAAAAATTCTTTATCAAAAATTAAAAAATATAATTAATAAAAGTTGATACGTAGGTGCTACAAAATAAAGCTCAAGTAAAAAATAATGAAAAGGATTCAGAAAAAAGTTTTTTTTATATTAGATCCTTACACATGAAATTGGCGTTTTGCCGTCCTGGCAACTTTGATCTCAAATATCTTCTCTTTGGTTAGGAATTCCAAATTCAAATTTATACAGCCATTTACTCATGTATTTGTGTTTCGAAAATTATAATTAATTTGTTTTTTCCTTAATTGTTTTTTTTTCTTTGCGTCACTTAGTTTACAAAATGGAAAACTTGAAGTACGAGTTCCACCGTGGCACCAGTGCTGCAGAAACGGCTCGAAGGTTTAATGATGTGTATGGCGACGGTGCCGCAGAAGAAAACACGGTTGTGTTTTTTTTTCACAGCTTTCTTAAATCTGGCCAGACGATTACGGCACATGTCTATTGTCAGCAACTGCAAGCCATGATGGAAAATCTAGCTGCTAAACAACCGAGGCTGGTTAATCGCTCTAGTTGGACATCCACCGTACTCTCCGGACCTTGCCCCAACAGATTACCATTTTTTTTCGAAATTTGGATAATTTCTTGCGAGGAAAAAAATTCAACTCCGATGGGGCAGTCCAAACAGCCTTCAAAGATTTTATTGATTCCCGTCCGAAGGGATCGATGAACTACCTACGAGATGGCAAAAGTGCATAGATAGCAATGGTATATACTTTGATTAAATAAATATATATTATATTAAAAAAATCGACTTTATGTTCTTCCCATACAAAACGCCAATTTCATATGTAAGGACCTAATAAAACCAGGGGCCTACTCAGATACATTGAAATAAAATAATGATGTTATTTTACATTATATACCTACCTAGTTATTTCCCTTTCGTATGAAGGTACGTAAATGTTCCTATTTGTGAAAATTTACCATTTTGTTTTTCACATAAAGCAGTAAAATTATGTGATTTTGAAAATCAGAAACGAGCCATTTCGTAGACACCTACGATTTGGCTCGATAATAAGATTTTCTTAAATAAGATATAATTTGCTAGAATAAGATTTTTTTAAACCTTTTGGATTAGATGTTTCCCATTTGTAAAAAGGCTCCCCAATTTATCCTTTCCAGTGTCGATATGTTTTAGGGGAAGGAAAAAAACTGTTGACCAGTCATAACACGGAAATAGCTCGATGCTTATATCGAGGGTTGAAGTATCCCTACCCGTGATTTTAATTAATTCCAAGTAAACTCTGAATCCTCAAAATTGGGAGCTGGTTGAGCACCTCTGCCCCCGTGGATCTTTGCGTTGGAGGGAAAAATTGAATTGCGGTAGGTATGTCGCTGAGGAAGCGGAGGGTGGGGAAGGATATCCCTTTCAGTACCAGAGAAAAAAA
Organism: Limnephilus rhombicus; assembly: GCA_929108145.2. NCBI lineage: Eukaryota > Metazoa > Arthropoda > Insecta > Trichoptera > Limnephilidae > Limnephilus > Limnephilus rhombicus. The sequence continues at coordinate 22,605,697 of OV815274.1, forward strand.
AATTCTCTAATAAATTATATTATTATATACTTTTGAATGCAGCTTTAACTTTGCGGATATCCATTATAGATAAATGAAACATTGTTACTTTGTTTGAACCACTTGTATATTTGTTTAAAGCCGACCGATTTCGGAACGACCGTTCCTTCCTCAGGGCAAACGTATACTTTTTTTTCTTACATGAGCACACAGGAGGCCCTGAGGAAAATAATTTCCCTCGGGGCCTATGTCATCTTTGGGGATGCTGCGTGGAGGGTTTTTTTAAGGAAAGGAAGGAGAGGAGAAATCTGGGAAGGAAAAGGTTTTAAGGGGTGGGTCGGAATGAAAAAATGTTAGATAAATGAAACAATTTAACTTTGTTTGAATCACTTATATATTTCAGTAAAGCCGACCGGTTTCGGAACGACCGTTACTTCCTTAGATAACTTAGCAATGTATCATAATACATTGTTCCCATCCATATTTCATAACTGTCAAATCAGTATACGCTTGCCCTGAAGAAGGAAGGTCGTTCCGAAACCGGTCGGCTTTACCGACATATATAAGTGGTTCAAACAAAGTTAAATTGTTTCATTTATCTAACATTTTTTCATGTATCAATTATATTATTACTTAAACAGTTGTAGGTACTTTTATTCTTAATTTTGACCTCAAGATTATGGAAGGATTTTTCCTCAATTGGCAACTAAACCCAAATGGGTCGAAAATAGTTATGACAGCTCTCCATCTCAGTAATTCACAGGCAAACGTAAAACTCTGTGTTCAGTTTCATGGAAAAAATATTTACCATGACCCCCATCCCCGCTATCTTGGAGTAACTTTAGACAGGAGCCTGAATTTACGGAAACACGTGGAAACAATGGGCAAAAAAACCTGGACAAGACTAAACTTAGTCAGTAAGCTAGCTGGTACCAGCTGAGGAACGGCATCCATTAACCCTGGTTTTCTCGGCAGCTGAATACTGCGCTTCAGTATGGGCTAGAAGCGCCCACACTTCCATGGTCGACGTTCAGCTTAATGCCACAATGCGAACCATCAGCGGAACTTTAAAATCGACTCCTTTCCCTTGGCTCCCCGTACTTGCAAATATAACCCCGCCAGGGTATATCAGGCGAGAGATTGCAGCACTGAGAGAATACAAGAAGGCTCGGCAAAAAACCGCAATACCTTTGCACGATGACGGCGTTTCTCACCCGGCATGCCGCTTGAAGTCTCGAAAACCCTTCAGGCCGATCATGATGCGCCTGAAGCATTGCACGATCTGCCGCCAGGCATTTTACGAAGAAGCTAGACGCATCATGATCTGCCTGATTTTACGATCGGCCGCCGACATAGACACGCGAGTCAAACTGAGGAGCTGAATCACGACTTATGGGATATTAGCAAATTGTTCCACGGCAACTCAACAAAGTGACATTTCACAACCCCTTTAAAAAGTTATGAAAAGAAAATTAAAAAACAACCTAAGGTGACCTATTTAACCAATTTAAAATTTAAAAAAATATAAATTAACGTTTCAAAGGAGGTGTTGAAGTTGTATGTTGTTGAGTTAGCTAACTATTATTAAATAACTCCCTAAAGACTGCGCCAAATTGGATAATTTTTTTTTTGGGTTTTTTGTGTAAAACTACTGGTGAGCTGTGGCATTATGAAATTTGTATTAAAAAATTGCTATATGTGAAAACTGAATGTATAGAATGAGTTTTAAAACTGAATGTGTAGAATGCTGGAGGGGGGGGGTAATTTAAGTAGGGGGTTCACGTGAGGGAGGGGGGAAGGGGGGAGTGGAGGTGAGTGAGGGAATGTGGAGGAGGCGGAGTGGGAACACGAGAGAGGAAGGGGACATGGGAAAGGAAGGGGAGGCGGAAGGGGAACGGGACGAACGGGAAGGGACACGCAGGGAGAAACAATTTCTTTACTAAACGGCATAGCAATGCATGCCGGGAACCAGCTAGTATGTTATAACTTTAATAATATAAGCCTATCATAAATGACAATTTATCATATTTTAATATTTTGAGTGCACCGCTCATTTATTGATTGAAAATCTGAAGTGCATTGGGTAAAATAAGTAGGTACGGTGACTGATTTTATTATTTACTAGCTTTTGCCCCCGGCTTCGCTCGCGCCACTTGCCCCTCCTTCCCCCCTCCCCCTTCACTTCCCCTCAACCCCCACCCCACTCCCCCACTCCCCTCCCTATTCCCCTCCCCCCTCCCCTCACACCACGCTCCATACCCGTCACATTCATTTTTCAAACTGCTCGCGTGCAACCTACTAAAACGTAACAATCAGACACGCGCAGTTTCTCATTTAAAATATTAGTATAATTTTAATTGTCAAAGGGATCTCCATAGTAACCTAAACAAATAACAAAATGGACAGCGCACAATTACTTGGCAACGCTTTGCTTTTCGTCCGGACAATAAACGTATAATAAATAATTTCATAACGCCAGAGCTTATTCATAACGCCAGAACTTACCAATATATATCTACAGCCTATGGTATTCGCAAATAATGTAGCTTTATATTAGTGAAAGAATTTTTAAAGTCCATTCATTATTTTTTGTGTGAAAGCATACATCCATACAAACTTTCCCCTTTATAATTTTAAATAGGATAGGATAGGATAGTAGGAGATGTATTATTATCCTAGTATCCTATAGGATAATAATATAATTAATTAATAGGATTATGCACATTTATTTTATTGGTGAAAAATAGTTGTATAACATGCTAACTTTAGAAATGTTATCTCTTTTTTAATTTTATTCTCTGCGGAAAAAAAACATGTGTGTCATTAAACATTTTTATGTATTGAGTAGGTATTTACCACATTGATTAATAAAAGTATTATTTTTATGCCTCGTAACTTTATTATATTACATTATTAGTTACTATTTTAGTTTTGCATGTGTACAGAACAGGAATGTTACAGCAAGATTATTATGAGTCAGGTAGTAAATATACACACTATGTAATTTATTAATGTTATGTGACCGATCAGTGGCTAAGTTGGCATCGCGTTTGGGTCCCACCCAGGGTTCCGCAACTTTTCATCCTGCGACAAAATATCTCCAGCAAATATCCCCGACAAAATGTTCCCAACAAATATCCCCGACAAAATATCCTACGGACAAAACATCCCCCAACAAAATATCTACTAAAACCTAACCTAACCTAACATAAAATGTGACAAAAATAATACAGACATCCTTTAAAGCCAATAAATTATCGTTCGAAATAGTAAAATGGGACAAAAATAATACAAACATCCTTTAAAGACAATAAAATTATCGTTCAAAAATAGTAAAATGGGACTAAAATAATCAGGGTTGCCGATTTGTGGATAATTCCCATTGCGGGGAATTTTTAAGATCTTTCAAGAAATGGGTATTTTGCGGGGAACACCGTTTTGCTGGGAAAATGCGGCAAATCTGAGCATTTTTTAATTATCCAAAGTTTTGAGAAATATGTTTATTCAATGGAAGATTTCGTAGCTTATTTTATGGCAGTATTGTAACATTTATTTCCAAACAATAATAGTCAGGGGATTCTGAAATTCGAGACCCTAACTCGAAGACACATGAATTTGCTAGTCATAGAACTTCTACGATAGAAGCATCCCGCTATTCTTGATTTCTCCCAACATGATCTGAATGTAAATGACGATGCTGAAAGTTACTGGGCTAAAGTGTTTGGCCTAAAAAATAATACAGGACGATACTTGTTCCAAAAATTTAAAAATTGTAAGAAGTTTATTGTTCGTGTTGTCGTTTTCCAACGCTTCTGTTGAGAGGAAATTCAGTGTTCTTAAAAATATGGAAACAGAACATAGAGATACAATTCATACAGATACTGTGGTAGCATTCATAGCTACTCGGGAAGGGATTGAGAAAGAAGGGGGAAGTTTGAAGTTTAATCTTTCATACAAAATGTTAATAAAGAAAAGCATGACGCAGTAATTGATGAAAGAAGGTAATTATTTTATATCACCTGTATTATGATGAAAGAAGGTAATTATTTTACATCACCTGTATTATGCTTATTTCGTTAATAATCCTTTACATGTTGTTAATTAAGTCTTATAATTATGTAAATTGCTTTAATAATGAATTGAACTTCACTGTTTAAATTATATTGTAACACTAAAATGCTACTTTATCTTCTTTTCTTCAACTAGCTCTCTTTTGTTTCATTCAAATTACTTGTCTTTCCAGTTATTTTTTTCTCCTAGCAATACCTGGCACACCATATGTATGAATATATTACCATATTTGTTTATGTTTCCTTTTTTCCTACTAGACAATTTATCGGCACACCGAATTGAATTTTTTTTAAATGTCATTACTTTTGTTTCAATATTGGTTATTGGGTTGTAACTTGTAATCTATTTTTTAATCTTGTATCATGGTATGTAAATATGTTTAATCAATTTTCATAAATAAAAAATGCTATTTTAAATAGAATTTAGTTTTATTTTGGGGGTAGAGTTATGAGGAAATTTGTGGGAAATTTGCGGGGAATTTGATATTTTGCTCTCCCCGATTTGGGTATTTTGAACATTTATTGCGGGTATTTTAGAACGTAAGCATTGGCAACCCTAAAAATAATACAGACATCCTTTAAAGACAATAAATTATCTTTCAAAAAATAAAATGGGACATAAATAATACAGACATGCTTTGAAGACAATAAATTATCGTTCAAAAATAGTAAAATGGGACAAAAATAATAAAGACATCCTTTTAAAACAATAAATTATCGTTCAAAAATAGTAAAATGGGCCAAAAATAATAGAGATATCCTGAAAGGTTACGTTTTAGTACATATTTTGTTGAAGGATGTTTTGTCCGTAGGATATTTTGTCGGGGATATTTTGTCACGAGATGAAAATTCGCAGTATCCCCACCTAGACGATTCCTCGGCTGGCTAAGTCCTCCATCACGACACAAGCAACATTTCAACGTATACTCGTGGGAGATCCCCCGCACTTTGTTGTGCTCCGAAATCGAGAACTTCTTCCTTTCAGAAAGCGCCATTAAATAGAGCAATTCAACTGCTCAACGATTCTGCTTTGAGTATCGACATCTTCAATGCTACCTATAGAGAGTTCAGTAACTATCTTTTGACATATGTATCAACATAGTGAAACTGCCCCCTTGGAGTTTTTTTAATCTTAAATTTTGTAATCTTCTCCGTAATAATTTGGTGTATAACTGTTTTATGGAGAACCTGAAAAAATAAATAAATTTTGCGCATACTGTGGTGGTAGTAGGAGAATTTCAAATATTGTCAGGTTATTCGTAAAACCCGAGAATATTTGTTTTTTTTTATATTTATAAGAAATATATTTAGTAGAATAGAATATGTTGGTAGATTACTTGAAGGGCAGTAGAATTTATTTTTATGATTTTTAGCAGGAACGATGCAATATATATATTTACATTAGCACCACACTAGAGTCCCTGAGGAAAATGGTATCCTACGTCATCTTAGGGGATGCTGTGTGGAGGGTCTTTTTATGGAAAGGTATGAGAGGAAGTTGGGAAAGAAAAGGTATAAGGGGTGACTAGGAATCTGGGAGTCATTGTGTACAGGAGTGAGAGATCCTCCAACTCCGATGCAAGGCGATGGGTCGAGAGAGTCCGGCTGGAGAGGTCTAGGTTAGGTATCCATCAACCAGTCTCCCCTGATCCGGCCCGCCATGCAGTAGGTGGACAAATGCATTTACCGCCAAGACCTAGACAAAACTCACCCTATGAACATTATATATAAATATATTTTTTTTATATTGGTACCGACCAGGATTCGCTGGCACCGTGGCTTCATCAGGGCAGTTCAATTTGAGAGGCGGGTATGGGTATCGCCGCCCCGGGAACCATTTATTGGATAACCAATGCCTCTGCCTTAGATCAACCCAAGTGGTTCGCTACGTTTGGTGGTTTAGCAAGGGTGCCGGGTTCATGGGGTGAGGTTTATCTAGATCTTGGTGGCGAATGCGTTTGCCCACTTTATTTTTCATTTTATGCGGAATTAATATTTTTATTGCCCATTCAGGCTTACCTAGTTGAATCAAAATAAACTAGTATATGGTACGTATACATTATGAATATTTTGTATGTTTTTAAACAAAACCAAACTGAGAACCTACCTGGCGATGCACATTCAATGTGAGTTATTTTAAATTATAACTAGCCATAACAATACCTATCGTTCCATGTATGTCGCAGGCCAAGTGCCTAAGGCGCATCATGATCTACCGCCATTTTTTTCTCGATGCGGCAGATCATGAACAATGGCAGTTTATTCACGCAGTTAGTCCGAGTACGCAATTAGTTAATCCGAGTAACCTCACTAACATGACACGTGTCGGTGTTATTGATAATATAAAAATAATTTAAAGATAAAATAAAATAACCGGTGTCCTTTAGACCACACGACTGAAGTAAAACTTCACTAACTTATATCTCCCTCTCAACTTCCATCCGCCTCGCCCGATCACACTTTTCATAACGCTCTCGTCACGCATTCACCAGCTTACTCCTCAAGTCAAGCGTGCGTAAAGGCTCGACCGTTCGCCTCGCTCGATCACTTTTCGTAACGCTCTCGTCACGCATTCACCAGCTTACACTCCAAGTCAAGCGTGCGTAAAGAAGTGTTACTTCAAAAAATCTTTAAAAAGTGTGTAGAGGAATCTCTGAAAGCAGTTGTTTTTAAAAGGGTTAACCGTGTGCTTTTGCCACAACCCTTTAAATACAAAGACTTAAAAATGCGGCATTTTTCATCTATTACATAATAAATGTGTTGTACAATATAATATTATTATCGGAGGCTGTGAAGTGTGAAGGGTGACGTCTCTCATAGCACTCGTGCCACGCCGGGCAGTGGGGGGGGAGGTATGCGGGGGAATGGGGAGGGGTGGCGGAGAGGGGGAGGGGGAGGGTTGGTCTCGAGGTAAGGAGGACTCTCCGGAGCAGCCAGATCACATTCTGTCAACCACCACAGTTCAAGGAAGTCGGGTCCCTTCACACGCAGGTCAGTGGATCTCTAACATTTTCATTAGTTATTGTATTACTACATAATGTAATGAAATACTGTTACTATATGTAAACCTAAAAGTTCATACATTTTGAATTGCAACGTATGCTAGGCATTTTTAACGAGGTAATTTTTTAAATATAACATTTTCAAATTAAAGTCGAACCTTTGTTTTTTGTACCTACTTTCTAATTAAATCTAAATTCTGATAAGGGTTGTGATTTTATCGATTTCTGTAATCATATTACAAATTAATAAAGTATTATGTTTTTATCAAGTACGTTGTTTTCCAAAAGTGCAGATAAATCAAATATCTAAACTGCATACTACTTTAATGCTTTGTAATGTCTTGTATAAAATGAGATTCTTTCCCATATTAAAAAAATAATAATTTAAAACACAAGTGGGTACCAATACATTTCACCTTGCCTTTTTGAACTTGCATTCAATTATTTATATTTCTTTTTAAATTTCTATTATTAAGATTAAGAGGAAATAACCAGAGAAAACCGGAAATATGAAATCAAATTTTAGACCTATTGACACTTTTCCACAAAAAATTATAAATTGATTTCGACAGATCGTTCTTTTATCTAGTAAAGCTATTTTTTTTAATTTTGAGAAAAAATGTTTAATTTTAGTATAATAAGGTTATACCATAGGTCATTGGCAGATTTCTTAAATTTTCTAACAAAATTTTGTATTATACCAAATTGTATTATACACATTTCAAATCATATAATCATGCAGTAAAATAAATCAATAAATTATCTGGGAAAGCTATGTTTCAGAATTTAAATTTTAGTTTAAATAGAATCATTAAAAAAAAGTTCCGCGAAGTGTTTTGTGACGAAAATACTTCAGTTTGTCTATTTATTTACGGTCTTACAAACTAACATATTTATTTTTTTTGTACATTCTTATTTTGCTTAGACATTATTGAAAAATTATAAATACTTATGATCAAAAAATAATCACAAAAATTACATAATTTTAATAGTTTTATTATCACGCCTTTCAGCATTTTTGGAAGTAGGTATAAATTAAAGCAAAATTTGAGTTATAATTTTAAAAAGCTGGTACGGAGAGTAATTAATCTTTCTCATTAGAACCGCCCTGTACGATCGTAAGAACATCTTTCGATGAAATTTGGATTACCATTCAAACTGTACAGAACTAATGCAACACACAAAAAAAATATTTCGTGGTTTCAAGTACACTGCATTGTTTGCAAAAACCTATCCAAAGGTCCAATTACCGTATTATAATATAATATATAGTAACATAATATGTTACCCTATAGACAATATATGTAAGCCACAAGTTTATACCTTTTTCAAAGCAATAGCCAACAGGTTGCAGAGCGATTCCCTTTTAAGTGTTCCCAGAATAAACCCACATTCGTGCGCATGAGAACGGGGTACTAAACTTGTAGAACTTACAAGCAACAGTTGGTTCCGTCACTAAAATGTATTACCAGTTGCGTTAAAGCGGAAAATGAGTTTGGTGGAAGGTTACATAGATATATTGCATAATATTGCATTTAATACATTCACGGCGTCCGTTTCACAGACGTTCTTAACGACATCTGAATAACCGGGTACACATTTCTCATCTCCATCTTCTTCCTCCCCGTTCCTTTAGCCTCTTAATATAATCCAATTTGAGGACAAAATAGTCTCACGGACTCCAGAAAATCAGAAATCATGTGAATTTATTTGGTAAAGTTCAAAAAGCCCAAATCAACTGTCCCAACCAACGAACAATGTCGGATGTGCAAAGCAAATTTTGATAACAACTATCCATTAGAGCTGCTTAAAGATTCATATTTGTATAATAATAATAATAACGTAGTATTTATATAGCGCAGTTTTGTGATGTTTCACTTCAAGTGCGCTTAATTATAATAAACTTATAATTAACCTACAGTGTTCCTTACGAGTCCTTAAAATATTAATTAAATAATGTGAAATAACGAATATACAAAAATATACAAAGCAATTCCTAAAGAACAATATTAACAACAATAGTGAGTGCTGTTTTGGCACAGGACAATATATAATGATAAACCATCACTGTGCCACTCAACAAGAATCATTTAAACTAAATTATATAGAACAGGAGGCAGTTAACATTTAGAAATAATACAAATTCAGAGTGCACATAAAACTATAGTAAAGAGGTAATCGAAACCAAACAATTTCCAGAAACTTGAGGAACATGGCTTATTATAGTAGATTGAAAAGGAGTTAAAATTCATGAAAGGTATGATTTTTTAAATAAGTTTGTTTTTAAAGCTCTTTTGAATTCAGCCAAGTTCTGGATATTAGTAAGAGCTGAGGGAAGTTTGTTCCAAATGAGCGGGCTAGTTACACGAAAAGATCGATCATAGTAAACGGCTCGATTTGACCTAGAAAGCTCGATTAAACGATTAGTAACATCTTGATCTGCTGACCTTAGAGTAAGCTGCCTATCGCTTAAGTTTTGTCGGACACATAGTTCCGATATATAGGCTGGCGCCATTCCTTGCAATGCTTTGAAGGTCATTAAGCAGATCTTGAACTCTATTCTTTCAGGGCATCGAAGCCAATGAAGATCCTTTAGAAGCGGGGTTATACGGCAATACTTAGATTCACCAAAAATCATTCTCGCCGCAGCATTAAAAACGGACTGGATTCTATTGAATTGTTTTTTAGGCAAGCCAGCATACGCACTATTACAATAGTCCATACGTGAGACAACGAACGAATTTATGAGTGACTTTGCTCCATCAGAGGGAAGGCAACGCCTGATTGATTTTATCTGCCTTAGATGGAAAAAGCCTGAACTTACAGATTTTGAAATTTGTGATTCAAGAGAAAGACTATTGTCTATAGTGAAACCTAGAAACTTTATTTCTGTAGAAGGGATTATATCTGTGCCCTGAATATGGATTGGATTAGAGTCGATGAGGGCTTGCCTTCCAGGAGAAGCTATCCAAATAAATTCCGTCTTGGTCGGATTAAGTTTGAGTTTATTGACAGACATCCAACTTGAGACTGTGTTAATAAAACTAACCACCTCGTTTTTAAGGACGTCTTTTTCATCCGGGGAACAAAACTTGAAAATGAAACGATCGTCTGCATAGCCTTGTGATTCAAAGCCAGCTGATTGAATGAGTTTCTCGAGGCGATTCGTATAGAGAATGAAAAGAATGGGACCCAAGACAGAACCCTGGGGAACTCCACATTCTATGGGAGTTTCAGGTGAAGTAGAATTATTGAAAATTACTGAGGCTACTCGTCCAGACAGGTATGATTTCATCCATTGGAGAACATCACCTCGAACGCCAAATTCGGTTTCAAGCACATTTAATAAAATACTATGATCTACCGTGTCAAATGCCGCACTCATGTCAAGAACAGATACCAAACCCAACTTACCTGCTTCCATCCCGATGATCACTATGTATGTATGTAGCGATGTTTTGTCTAAAGTCTAAATCATAAGTTCCCAACTAATAGGTCAGGACCTCAAAAGGGATCGCGAAGGGTTTTCTGTTGGGGCGCCTACCTATGAAATGGCCCGGAACAAGACCGTCTCATAAATCGAAAAATTGTTTTTTTTTTCTTTTCAGATATACCCATAGCGGTTTTATTAAGATAAATGATCAATAAATTTTTATCCGTTGGTAATTTTTTTTCTTTTGTATATTTAAAATAATTTCAAAGTACTTACGTGTTTAGACCGAGATATTTAATTAAATCAAAATGTGGAATATTTCGTGGTACAAAATTTAAAGCATTTGGGCTAGTTTATATATAATTTATTATACGTCACCGTAAAGGTTGTTTTTTTAAGCTTTAATAATGAGTATTTTTAATATTTTACTTTTAAATAGTAGTGATTAAATTACCTAAACCAGTTTTTGAATTTCGCGTAAACTTTCAACTGGTCGCGGGGTTTCCCCCTGTAGATATTAAAACACAATTTCAAATAAAAACATTTTTTAAATTTGTTCATTAAAGAAAATCTGCGGATTTTTGGCGCAACTGCGTCAAAAAATCGTATTTTATGTTGCTCTTTTTTATCAGAAAATTTACTTGTAGCAGTAAAATTGTTTTTTCAATGACATGACAAAAATATTACAATTCACTATTATTTCACTATTGTTTCATTTTATTTATGCGTGTGAGGAAAATTTATTATAATTATTGTATTTTTCCTTTGAAAGGGCGAAGACACACGTTAACCGTTTGTCTCATTTTCGACTGTTGACATTTAGTGTGTAAGAAAGAGAGACAGCATTATATGTTAAAGAACAAAAGCGAAACAATCAGCGCATTGACATTTGACGTTTTCGAAATTTAGAAATTCATGCAAACTTCAACTGACACAACATTGCCACAGCTCTTTCAAAAGATGAAAATTCGTTCCATACAAAATGTATGAAGAAATTAATTTTCTTCATAACTTTCTTGTTCGTGAATTTTTGCGATGTTTTAATAGTTATTCTGTTGTCCGGGCTGGAGACTAATCCAACAAATCAAAGATCATCAAAATCGGTCCAGCCGTTCTCGAGTTATTTTTTTTTTTTTTTTTTTTTTTTTTAATTCGTTTATTCCAGATCTCGGGGAGGGTGGTGCAGTCCCACGAGTTCCATATTATACATATATAATACATTAAATTAAAATATTTCAAGATGAAAGATATTTTTTTTTTACATAATGAAAGGAAATAAATAAAAGAAAATAATAACAATACAAAAATTAAAATAAAATTTGAAAAAAAAAAAAAAAAAAAGTTAACTTTTTGTTATCTATTTCATCAGGAAGTGGCTCCATCGCTTATAAATGGGACCCTGCCAGAAGTGGAATGCTGCCATCACAAGAGTGTTTTCGCTCGAGGCCAATCGCGTTCTGTAGCTGGTGATCCGTTTTTTTATTAATGTTCGGAATCCGGGAACGCGCCCTTCTTCAAACATCTCGGTGGCACTGCAGTACCAGGACAACCCAAAAAGCGTTCGATATGAATTGTTGTACTGTATTTCCATTCTTTTTAGTGACGCTTTGTTGAAGTTGGTCCACAACTCCGAGGTATATAGGCTCGTGCAGTACGTGTTAAAAAGTTGCCTTTTTGCAGCTGGGCTGCACTTGTTAAATCTTCGAGAAATCATATTTGCCCTAATGCACAGTGATCTTCTCTGTCGCTCAATATCCGAGTCGTCACTGAGGTCCGCTGCTACGATGTGTCCCAAGTATTTGACCTCGATTTTTTCTATTATTTTTGTGTCGTTTAGACTGACGGGTAATACTTTCATGGTGCCTGCACCTGACTTGAATACGAGCAACACAGACTTAGTGGGGTTATAGACCATATTATGTTCAGCAGCGTATTCTTCACAAATCTTTAACAGCTTTCTCAGTCCTTTTATACTTGGTGACAAAATGACCATATCATCTGCATACGCAATGTTATTTACACAGTTATTTCCCAGGTGACAGCCTACGTTTGCCGAGGTGAGTTTATCGCTTAAATCGTTCATGTAGACGTTAAATAAAATCGGTGATAAGCTTCCCCCTTGTCTGACGCCGCATTCCATATTCACAGGTGTTGACATTTTATTTTTCCAAATAACTTGGTTCTCTTGTTCATGATGCCAGACTGCCAGAATGTTAATTATTGAACCTGGCACCTTCCTTTCTTTAAGTTTTTTCCAAAGTAGTGCGTGAGAAACCCGATCGAAGGCTTTACTTAAATCAAGAAAACAAGCATACACTGTTGTTTTTCTTCCCTTATAATATTCGATACATTGTTTTAAGCTGAATATTGCCATATCTGTAGACAATTTAGATTTAAAACCAAATTGATTGTCGGATGTGAATAGTTTGCCTTCTATTTGAATTTGTATAACTCTTTCAAATATTCTGGATATTATTGTGGCAAGAGATATCGGCCTATAGTTGGAAGTATTGGATAAGTCTTCTTGTCTGGATTTAACTAGTGGTACTATAATTGTACGTGAGAAGTTTCTTGGCATGTGCGTGTGTTGAAGAATCTGTGTAAATAATGTTGCTAGAAGCGTGTATATTTTTTCACCAGCGTTTCTTACATGTTCTATGCTCAGGCTATCATAACCGGGAGATTTTCCAGCTTTCATTCGTTTGACAGCGGTTTTAACCATATCTTCCGTAACGATTATGTTTTCGTCCTCATCTTCGCATGGTTTTTCTAAGAAGGTGGGTTCTTTTCTTTCCGATGTTTTCGCAAAGTAGGTTATGAAAATATTAGCAATCTTTTCTGCGTCTGATTCTCCTTCAATATGAGTCGATATCTGTGCTTTAGATTTTAAGATGTTGTTGGTTTTTTGCCAAAATTCTTAAAATCTCTATCCTCAAATGCACCCGATATTTTGTCCAGTTTTATTTGTTCCGCTGTTTTTTGACATTTTCTTAGCTCAGATTTGAATTTTCTTCTCAATATTTTTCGGTTTTCTGCCAAAGGACCCGTCCGGGGTTTTCCATTTTCAATCCATTTCATAAGTGCATTTCGTGATGCTTCATAATGAATCGAAACACTGTCGTTCCATCCAGGAATATGTTTGGCTGTGGTGCTGTTATGTTTACGTCCACTCTCGAAGACGTTTTTTGCGGCCGTGCATAGTGACTCTACAATTCTCGCATACAGTTCATTGATGGCATCTTTATGAAAGTTATTTTTGCATCCTGACTTTTTACAGAGTTCGACACTGCTGCTGTAGTTAATGCGGTTTATTAAAAATGATGCTGTTATAGAATAGGACATGATCTGGGATATATTATGTGCTCTCCATTATAAATAGTGTAACTAACCCGACTTTGTTTTATATATTAATAAGATAAGATAAGATAAGATATATAAAATTATCGATAAATTTTACGTTGAAAAAAATTTTATTTTTGTCTTTTTGTATATTTAAAATAATGTCAAAGTACGGGTTCAGGCTGAGATATTTAATTGGATCAAACAGTGGAAAATTTCGTCGTACAAATTTAAAACATTTGAGCTAGTTTATATAAGGCCAGTGGCGTAGCAAGGAGGGGGGGGACGGACCGCCCCGGGTGCTATCCGAGGAGGGGGTGACACTCGAACGTGGAGAAAAAACTTACTTAATTGCCGCAAAATATATTTTACACGTGAACACTGACTGCTATTTAGCTCTATATGGCTCGGTTGGTCAGGGATTTCCGAAAAAAATGTTTTTTTTTCGTTCCTATTCGTCGGGGATTTCCCTGAAATATTCCTTGTGTCATTCTAATTTCGTTCGTATATTGTGATTGGCGTCAACTCGTAAAGTAAAGAGTTATCTATTGACTGGCGTGAATTAGTGAAAAGGTTGTTTTTCTGTTAGCGTTTTTATTAGCGCTGAAAGATCATTTTCAAAAAACAAGGTAAGTGAATTTGATGGTTCACTTTTCTAATAGACGCAAAACTTTAATACAATTACACCAGAATCGATCGATATCTGATTGAAGAAAAATGATCAACCATCTGTATGTGTCTGTTTTATATTGTTTTGTGTAAGTACACGAAAAAAAATTAAGAAATAATAAGTCAAACTGATTGATCAGTTTTGAAAGATTTGAAATAAAAAAATATTTCAAAATTAAAAACTGAATAAACATACTTAAAAAAAAGGTAATTTGGAGGATTTCACTACGTTTTCCGCCCCGGGTGCCACCCATGCTAGCTACGCCACTGTATATGGTTTAATATATTTAGTGGCAATTTTTGTTTTTAAAGCTTAATATGTATTTTTAATATTTTAGATTTAAATAATAGTGATTTATAAGCTCCCTAGCAAATGACATCTAAACCAGATTTTGACAAAGTTCAGGTAAACTTTCAATTGGTTGCAGGGTTTGCCCCTGAAAAAGACCTTCGGCTTTCCGGGCAGCAACTCTACCAACTGGGCTAATGTGTCCCTATCAGTGGCGTGCACAAAATTTTTGATCAGGGTTGGTAGAAGGAAAACCGCCGAATTGATTAAAAAAAAACTTAACACAGATACAGCTAACACCTTCATAACACTTAACAATTTCGTACAAGTTTTCGTTAAGTGTGATTGCTGGTGGCTGCGGATGTTGTAGGTTTGGATTATCTAAGCCACATCAAATATCCAAATAATCGCTTCATTTATGCATATTATCACAAGCCAATTACTGGATTTATGAAAGACAACTAATTGATAGAAATAGATAACAACAGATGCCACTGTCGTCACTGATTGCCATTTGCTAATTTTGTTCCAGAAAGCACTGCCTAATAATAACATAAAAACCTCATGGAAGCAAATTCAAAACGACAGTAGAGAACTCCAGTCCAATTTTTTAATTTTTTTTAATGAATAAAGACCTTCAAACTTAAATAACTGCACTTTTATTTTTATTTTTATAGTTAGTTTTAATAGTTAAAATAATTGTCAAAGTTTTAATTTGTCGAGACCCCACGAAAAGCACCGTATCTATGGTGGATTGTGTGACTTCTTCACCCACCGATAGTTTATTTACTTTCAAGTTGTCATTTTGAATCAGTGATGTTATGTCTAGGGAAATTTCCCTAGATCTAGGTGAGTAAAATATTTGGTAATTATCGGTTCGGACTGGCCACGCTTATTACGAATAATTTTTAGAAAAAACTTTAGATTCGCCTTAATTACTATAAAAGGAAACTTTTTGGCTTTGGGGCGGCGGAAAATAATGCATTTTAATTTTCAATTGCATAAAACCAAAATTCACTTCGCGAACCGACGCAGCGAAAATCCGCGGCCGTAGCTGTCACTGTTATGGACTGTAGCTGACTTCGTGGGATACCTACATGAAATACCGCGAATCACAAACCATGTTACACAAACCTAGCGTAGCCGCTAAGCCACTTGAAAACTGGGATGTTTTTCTTGCCTTGACGCGAGTAGGCGTTATAAAGGGGCACTTTCTTTTGTATCACAAACCATGTTACACAAACAAGCCCGCTAGACAAATTTCATAATTACGCGCCTTATCCCACGAAGTCGGCTACAGTCGTATTAGCTCTTGTTAATTTATCAAGGATACCAACATCACAGTGACATGTACGGCCGCGGATTTTCGCTGTGTCAGTCGCGAAGCGAATTTTGGTTTTATGCAATTGAAAATTAAAATGCATTATTTTCCGCCGCCCCAAAGCCAAAAAGTTTCCTTTTATAGTAATTAAGGGGAATCTAAAGTTTTTTTCTAAAAATTATTCGTAATAAGCGTGGCCAGTCCGAACCGATATTTACCAAATATTTTTTAGGGAAAAGGGAAATCAGGACAAAATCTAGGGAAATTTCGAACTCTGGCAAATTTTTTATTACATATGACAATATTACTGGTATTATTTTATATTTTTATATATATTTTTATATACGTATATATATTTTTTGGAATTCCTATGAATCTTAATTATTGTTCATGTACTTACATGCAATGTTATTTTTAACACTGACAACTCAAAATGATATTATGTATCTAAAAAGATAAATGGGACCTCTGAAAAAATAAAAATATTTTTTAAGTTCCGTTTTATCGGTGATTCCGGTTGATTTTTACTGTGCAAAGTGTTTTTTTTTTTATTTGGAATTCAGTGGTGAGAGTATTCTTACTTTTAAATTATTATTTCATGTAGCAAAAAGTGTTTTATTTGGAAGAGCACAGTATTATAAGTACATGTATCAAATTCCGATATCTTCCCAATTAATTAATCATATTAATTAACATATAACAGGATTAGTGTTACACAATCAGGTGGCTACGTAGGTAATTGCGTAAATGTGAAATTCTAGGGAAATTTCACTTCGAAATCTAGGGAAATATTTTTTTTGGGCAGAACATCCCTGTTTGAATGAAGAATCCAGAAGAATCAATGGCGGAATGCTTTGGGATGACTTTTAGGTGTGAGGTGTGTTTTTTATTTTTGAAGATTAACTGCTTTTAATATAGAAAAACATTGGTAAAATGTCCACATTTCACCGCAGTGGCGTAGCGTGGGTTTCGGCCGCCCGGGGCGTAGGAAAATTTTGCCCCCCCCCCCCCCCCCACCCCCCCCTCTAACTTCTACAGGTACTTTTTCCGTATATTTTCAAGCACTGACCGGGGGGGTTGATATCCTATTTTTTATGCGCATTTTTATAATCCTATGTGCCGAGTACTCTTCCAATAAAATCACGCTTATAAATTCTATTACAAATTTATATATAACTGCTTTCAGAAATCGAGAATTGTATGCTTGTAATAGAATTTCGCATCTTCATCACGTATACGTATGGAATGCAACTCAAACTCAAAGCTTCACTCGGTACACGATGAATCGGCAAATTATTGATATATTGATAACACACGTTACACACGCAACAATCAATTTCTTAGAATTTTACAGCATTATGTAACTCAAATGTAAAGCCTTACTGGATGCAGGATGAATCTGCAACTCGTTATTTAATTTATCGTTGTATTCTGAATACAAAACCAGTTTGTATGCGTTGAATTAAAACAACACTCAGAACATGCAAATGGTTTTTCTTTGATTCTGGCAGCACATACATAGTCTGCAAATAGAATTTAATAACTGAACTTCGAATAAAATAATGTTTTCCTTTGAATTGTGTCAGCAGATGAATTCTCAAATGGAATTTTACATCCTGAAAACTGGTTTAACCCTTCGAATAATAAGAAAAAAATATCTATAAACTTTTGCCTGTCAATGTTTGCGCACAAAATTTCGGGTTTTTCCCATGCAATGTTCCTCTTTATTAAAACCAAACTGTTCTAAAATCTAGATAAAGTAATTTTTTTCGACGTGCTTATTAGAATATTATTGTTTCCAAACATTAAAATTTTCATATTGGAAATGTGAATTGGCTCAAAAATACACGCCTGCAAATATTCGTATTAAAGTACCTAAAATAGAATAAACTTAAAATTTTAAATACAGATTCCTTTTCTTAAAAAATGTTATAAAACTGTATCTTAACTTTTTATTGCAATCATAAATTTATTTAAAATTAAATGTGTGGGACATAATTTCACAATTTTATTTTAAAATTAAATGTGTGGGATAATTTGCGTCTCCTGTGATTAGACGGGTCAAATTAAATCTGTATTTGCCGAATTAAAACTACACACAGAAAATAAAAATGGTTTTTCTTTGATTCTGGCAGCACATACATAATCTACAACTAGAATTGTATAACTGGACTTTGAATAAAATAATGGTCCCTTTTGAAATGTATCAGCAGATGAGAATACACAACTGAAATTCAGTCGTTAATACATTCTGAACACAATTCTGATTTTAATTAAGAGTGAATCTGTTTGCGAGTTATCAGCTTTAATTAGTATTATTCTCATAATATGCGTACGGTTTTCCTACAAATTGCGAAATTCGCAGCTTAAAAAAATGTAGTTATTGATATTTTTGATGAATTAACAAAAGAGTTGGATTCGTAAACGAAAGGATCGTAGAACATGTTCAAATAATGATTTGAAATGGTTTAAATTTTTCCACGATAATGCTATTATTTATTGTGAAAATTTGCCGCCCCCCTTAACAGTGCCGCCCGGGGCGGGCCGCCCCCGCCCCCCCCCCCACGCTACGCCACTGTTTCACCGGTACTGTTATTGTATTTTAACAAAGTGCAATATAAAAACAATAAATCATCTTTTTCATTGCAAATACAAGTGACATCGTAAGCCTCGAATTTTGTGTTCAGGCGTGACTGCACATTGTTTTATGTATAACACATACAGAAACACTGGTATTTATAATATACTGATCATGACGATTGTGTAATAACTTGTATAAAAAGCTCTTGATACTAAAAACAATTCGAAAATACGACCGATGTATCGTAAACCAAATGTCAAATATGACATATGACCTATTTATGACTATGCTTAACCTCAAATATAGCCCTTTTACGTCATAATTTTAATTGTTGAGAGCCTAAATATTGTTTCCAATAAACACAATAACTATTATTTATCTAAATCTCTTTAACAGTATGAAAATAACCAAAAAACACGAAATGTTGAATGGCGTGCGTGTCTTTCGTGGCGTAAGGCGTAAGATTGCAAATGTCAATACATCTTGATACACTTCGGTGAATTGGTTAGCAGGTTAACAGTGACGTCACCGTTAACCATTTCAGTAATGCCAACTTGACGCTGTGTTTTGAGGAGAAAAAGTGCATTTTTAATATTTTTTTAAAAACTCTGCGTTTAATATTATGAAATAAAACTTATATATTCAGAATAAGCGTTTATTGGTCTACATGGACATATTTTTTTAAAGCCATAATATTTTTCACTGGAGTTCCTTGTTCTACTCAATGCTATGTGCCTTTCGTAAACATTGATATTAAATCTTATATGAAGTTAGCTCTAAGCAGAAATAAGGCCGCATTTTAGTGAGGCAGTCGGAGGGCGCGCGTGTTTCTAGTTACAGTTTACGCCACGTTTGTAGTTTCGGTTGCTCAGCTTTTTAATCGTTTATTTTTTAAAGCGTGTATTGAAAGCAATAATTTAATAAATTATAATATTATTTACATGCTTACGTTTTATAAATACGGTAGAGTAGGCAGTGCTTATGTGCCTATATGGAGTGCACGCCTCTGGTCCCTACTCGATTCGGTCATTTTTAACTGTATCATACTTCGACTAAGAACTACCAACATTTTTTTCATTTTATTAAGGCATATTTTATTGGCGGCTATCTTTACGCTACATTACGTTTTTTTTACACTACGTTGTTATTAAAGAGAATTTAACCCGTTAAATAACATTAATTTAATCGTCTTGTCTTTTTTGTTTTGTTTTTAATGAGAACGGCTCTGGAATTCTTAATTTTGCCACCGCCTAGCTTTGCTCTACCTATATAGGTATCATAATTTAAAACAAAAATAAATAAAATAGCCAGTACCTACCTGTACTAGATATTAAATATAACTTTTCATTAAAAAATATTAATTTTGGTTAGATATTTTGGCCTCAAATCCAAAATTAAATTTTGTATGAAGAAGGCCGTTCCTCTTAGAAGAAATAGAGAAATATCGACATATTTTTAGTATTTCTACGCCAATAAAGAGAAATTGCTCTTGGGATTGGTATTTTTGTTTATGTGTATATATACAACATTGCATTACTTAGAGTAAGTTCGGGTAATATGGCCTAGTCGGCCAATATGGCCAGTATTATTTTCTCCGACACCAACCAAAACTAGTGGTTTATGTATCCGCCATATTGTCAGACCCCTTCCCTTGACCCCTTCAGTAGATCCTTGCGTTGCGCGTTTGTCCGGCAAGTGCGCCGATCGAAAAATATCTGATTTGATGTTATTTTTTGGTATGTTTCACTCATTACTGTCCCTAAAATAATCATTGTTTTTATTTTGCTTATACACAGTTTTGTAGGTAAACTTTTAATTAATAGTGTGGTGACCTTTTTTAAGCACTTAACTTACTAGTTTTTGGGTTAGAATTTTATTGGTCATAAACGTCTTTGCGGCCATTATTGCCACTAGGTAGGTGGCCAATATGTTCTACCGGGCCATATTAGCCTCGCAAAACGTAAATCTTTATAATATGTTAAAACAAAATTCCTAAAGGCAATGGATTCACGAAAACCAATTTCACAAAGAAAACGCCAAACTGTGTGCAAGGTGTCAATGAAAAATGAGCCAGAATGTAGAATCACCAATCAAGAAAATATTACACCAAAACCAACCACTTTAGGTTCTACTCCTGCAATAGAAAATGATTATGTTGACATGACTTCCACCATAAATGAACCTGATATGAGTCATGCGTTGGCTACTGGTGTAGCCTCTGCTTCAAGAGATGAGAACAGCACACCACCTGTCCGTTTTGAATAAGTTGTAGTTCCCATAAAGAGGTCGCCACAGCCTTCGACTTCAATAGATCAGACTTTTGACAACGCCGTTCCAATGGTCTCCAATAACAGAAAAAGCACTTAGAAAAACTACCAACTGAGGCAGAAAGGCTGCTACGTCAACATTGCTTACTTCATCCCCGTACAAAATGAATAGCAAGACTCTTTAAAAAAGATAAAAAAATAAATCGAAAAGACTATGGGTAAAGGCAAAAAACGAAAGGTCAAAGGTAAAAATCAAAGTCAAAATCTAAGGGGGTACAAATGTCTAGCTCGGAGGAAGAAAGTGAACCATTGTACGATGACAGTTCTGACGAAAGTCCTCATTTGTTTTATTTTTTTTATGTTATTTGATATGGTGGGCAATATGGCACACTTCAGTTGTGGCCAATACGGCCTAGGTCGTACTACATTTATATTTAAGATTATTCAAGACTATGAAAAAAGTTTATTATAGCCATATTTCGAAGTCAAATAACCTTAAACTTATAATTGTTTTGTACCATTAAGTTCAAAGGACTAATTTAACCAATAAAAGCTGTTTGATCTCAAAAATTTCGTATTTTATTACCAAAAAGGCTTATGGTGTGCCATATTACCCGAACTTACTCTACCTATTTTGCAAAAATACCTCAACGGTAAGTAAAAGTTTAGTATGTTGAAAATTTTTTGAACAAATGATTTCTGTCATTCGGATTGTTCACTGTACAGCTAAACTGTCCTCTCCCATCATGTTGTCTTAAAAAATTCTACAATGTAACTTGGACCAGAGAGAGGTCGTAATGACGTCATCTAGTATCTTCCGTCTTTTTCTTTATCATACAAGACGTGGGAGAAGAAAGAGAACGATTGTCGACGACGTACGAACGAGCTCTCTCTGCGACTAGTATACCGGGGCTGTTAAGACCCTACTGGCTCCGTGCAACTGTTGGCATTATGGTTGTGTGACGTTAAAATAAGCACTAATGAAGCTTGTAAACAGTTAATTAATGAATAGACTGTCCCCTTTTCATTGCGACCAAAGATATTGGTTACATACTCCTACGCATGCACTTGTGTGCTGAATTTAAGCAGGTAACTAATTGTTAAGAACTAGGAAAAAACATGTTGTGTCTACAAATTTGGGGTTTTGTTTCAAGTAATGTGATAATTCAATGACAAAATGTTTAGCTTTAAAATTATACACGTCTAAAGTGTGACTACGTGATAAAATGGTCATCCCACGACAATTAGGTAAAGATATTTTTTAAGGTTCGAAAAATCTTGAAAATTTTTGCAAGAAAATAATTAAATCCTGCACTTATGTTTTAATGGTTTAGCACGTACAGAATATTCCGATTGTTTAAAACTAAGCCTAGCCTCGCCTAGAAAATTATTGATTGAGGGTAGCGAAGTCTTCTTTTAACTCGACCGTTTGGCATTTGGTAGTCAGGCCAGTCTTCATACGATAAAGAGAGAATGAGATAGAAAAATCGGTCTCCTCTTTTGAGGTGCTTCGTAGCCTCCTCACTCTTATGTAGTTTAGTTTTCTGAATGTTTCACTTCTACTCCGTATGCACTGCACACTTGTAATTTTAGGAAACCTTTCTAGTTAAAAATCTTTAATATTAATTTTAATATTAATTAACACATGTAATTATTATGTTAAGTCTTTTCAAGGGACCTTGAGGTATTCTCTCAGTGGCTACATTTTGGTAGTTCATTTGCGCAGATATCTTATTAAGCAATAGGCCACTTGCATTGAATTCATAACGACTTGGAAAAAATCGTGTGGATAGATCTTTTTATTAAGATTGCGAAAATATTACTAAATGTTTTTAGAAATGTACAGTTTTTTTTTTATTTTTAAATAAATAAATCCATTATTTGGGCTCGTTACGTCACTACATGAAAACGTCCCGTCTCCGAAAATGTTCCTGTTAATTTGTAAAATATGGCATCACTTTGATTTCAGGCGAATTTTTTAATTCGTTCACTAGATTTATTGTTTGTTCTCTGCGAACTTATCATTTGGTTTGACTTTTTGACAGAAGAGAACCCCGTACATTTTAGAAGTTGGTACGTGTTTTAGAGGCATAATGGTTATGGTGCTGATTTTAACAAAATCAAATTTTATAATATTCTTATTATTATTATAATTTACAAGTACAAGTATATTACATTGGATTTAGTAATATATACGTTGTACATTATAATGATTTATGGTCAATAAGATGGATCAAGGAAAAAAAAATTTATGAGATGTAATATTTTTGATATGCCTCGTTATTCTCCTGTGCCATTCTTGTGGAAAACGTTCTTTTTTTTTAATGATTTTCGGCTATGTAATTATCGTTTTTTCGCACCTATAAAATTATGTCCCGTCTTTCCAGTTTATAAAAAATGGTCCGATTTTTCGGATTGAAATTTTCAAAAAATCCCCAGGGTTTCAAAAATACGATTAAAAAAAATACAGAATGTCTTAGAATATTTGTCTAAACCGGAAAAAATTTTAAAAAATGTGATGCAAGTGGCCTATTGTTTGACTAATATTAAAACGTTAAGTGATTCACAAAGCAACGCAATTGTAACGTTTTTAGTCACGCTTCTAGCCACAAATTACTAATAGAGCTATTGACCTCTGAAGTTCGGCTTTCTATTCGAGTCACAATTTTTTACCTGTTGGAACGGCTCTTACATTAGATTTGCTCGGACGGAGTCCTATAATTTCAATACCCGCTACACCTACCCGATTTTTTGAGTATGACATCTTGTTCACATTTTTGCGAGGAACAAGATGAGCCTAAAATTGAGTTTCAAATCTTCCCTTATCACGATCAAAACCATGTTAAAACTGCCAGTGAGAAACAAACCCCGCTATATCATTCAAAAAGTTATTATCAAAACCCGCTATATCGAAATTCAACCAATTGCGAGCAGTTATTTTGCCAAGATGGCGGGTTTAGAAACACGCGCGCCACGTATCAAAATCCGCTATATCCATTTTATTTATAGAAATTACTTAAATATTGCTAGACATACAATGAAAAATGAACACGTTTCGAATTTATATTACTCCAATTCAATATATAAAAAAAATAAGATGTAATTATTTATTTACCATAGAGAGATGTGACAGTTTTTGCGGTTTTCTCCGAATTAGTGAAAGTTGATATAGCGGATTTAGAAATTAGACGAAACTTTCATTCCTTGTATAAGTTTTTTTATGTTTTGGCATTTTTATTAGTGGGATCGCTCTTCCATTTCCATCCAAATCCTCTTAAAGGCCCTCCACAAAAACAAATTATGTGCACGTAAAAATTAAAATCCCGTGAACAAATGAAAGAAACTCAGTGGTTGAGTGGGCATAGCGCTTGGGTCCCACCCGGGCGTCGCATGTTCGATTCCTCGGCTGGTTAAGTCCTCCATCACAACACAAGCAACATTTTCGGCTGTCTGTGGTAGTAGTAGGAGATTTTCAAACATTGTTGGGTTATTCGTAACGTTTGTCAGGAATGTTTGTCTTTATTAATTATTATAAACACGTTTGTTTCAGTTATTTTACAAGTCATATGTATTAAAAATTCACAGTGTTTCTTTAAATGCTGTTTTAGACAACCCAGCGAGATTTTTGCTCTATTTTAAACGAGTCGTGTTTTATTAAACCTTTTCACAATCAATTTTAACATTAGTTCGCTTTCTTTAACATTCGTATTTACAAATCTTTCCATCTTCTTCTTTTTGAGCGGGTATACAGCGCCTTAATTATAATAATACTAACAATGGCCTTTACTCCAGAATGTAGAATGTGGTCTTATTGACTGAGCCTAGCAAACTCCTGTTTTAACTCGACCACTAGGCATTTCATCTTTCTGTAAAAATGTGTGTGTGTTCAGTTTCCGTTTTAGTAAAACTACTACGTTCAAGTTAGTAGTAGTTAGTTATTTTATTTTTTATTATTTTGTTTTTTGTTAGTTATTTTTTTTTAGTTAGTTATTTTTTTAGTAGTTCTGCTGCCTTACTTCGAGTAGGTTGCTAACGTAAACTATGGTTCAGTAACGATTCTTTTTTCAAATGTAATATCGTGGGGCATTTTTTTTTTTTTTTTTTTTTTAATGGCTCTTCACCCCAAAAGAGTGTTCTGGCCAGTGTCAAGTGAATGCTTTTGTGAGTGTAATTTTGTGAGTGTAATTTTTGGTTAATATTAACTAATTTAGTTTTAATAACAAGAACCTATCTACATTATATAATAATACTATACAAATAATAATAATAATAATACGCAAAATTATTACAATAAGAGATGATTTTAATTAAACATAACAAGGAAATTAAAAGATATGCTGACACAATTTATTGTGCGTAAAAAATAAAATAAATAAATAAATACATGAAACTTAACTTACAGTTACAAATTGATGCTGTTAATATTCAGGAAATTAGCCAAGACTTTAAACACGCGTTTGTTCACAGAAGATAACAGGCATGCAATGTTGTAGGGAGGCAATATACCCGAACTGATTAGGTGAGGGAAGAAATTTTTGTATGAATTATTTAAAGGACAACTGAAAAAAATATGATTGAGATCCTCTTCACCAAGACGACATTCACACATCGCAGAATTCTTAATATGAATTTTTGTCAGGTGAACATTGTGGCAGCAATGCCCTATCCGCATGCGGCAAATGGATGATGTCGAGAATTTGTTAAAAGAAAGTCTTGAAAACCACGGTTTTGAAGGAATCGTTGGCTGAATTGTGAAAAAGCTATATCCTTTTGATTGACTAGATTCTTCCCAATGATTCTGCCATGTGGAAATCATGTTTTCCTTCAATTTTATGAAAATGTCATCGGTGTTTAAAAATTTATATAAAATATCCCCCGAAATAATGGCATCTTTCGCCAATGAATCGGCCTTTTCATTTCCAGGGATACCGAAGTGACTAGGTATCCAAGCCAAGACGATTTCCTTGCCAGAGTCGGTTAATTTATGAATTAAAGTGCGAATTCCAACACAGAAATCGTCTTCTGGGTAATGGAAAGGGGAAGAGTTTAATTTTTGAAGTGCACTCAGGGAGTCGGAGAGAATTAAGAATTTTCCAATGTTAACATCGTCAATGTATTTGAGGGATTCAAAAATGGCTATACATTCAGCAGTGAAAACGGAAGCCTCTTTTGGAAGTTTAATTTTTCTATCGACTTGATCTGATGGACAGTGGAATGCCGCTCCCACGTGGTTTGATAAGGGAGACTTGGAACCATCTGTGTAAATAATTTTCCAGTTGGAATATTTCGAATTTAAAATTTGGATAAGTTTTGTTGGAGCTTCGTGATTGTTAATTATGCCGAGAGAAAAAAGAATATTTGGTTTACACAAATGAATACGAAAGGAGTTGGCATATAATGGAAGTCTGTCTGATGGATTTAAGAGGGGTTTATACGAACAGTACGTATGGAGGCTTTTAACAAGAAGAGGGATTGATTTGTTCCTCCAATATGGAAGTGATTTCACTTGAGCAGTGAGTGCAGTAATTTTGTCTTTCAGTGGGTGATTAGAGAGTCTTAAGCATTTAAATAAAAACTTGTCAGCCAAGAACTGTCTTCTGAAATGAAGAGGAGCCTCCACAGCCTCCACTTGTAAAGCGTTAATTGGGGAAGAACGCATTGCTCCGATAATCAATCTTAAACATTGAAATTGAATACGGTCCAACCTTGCGAGGTTCTTTTTAGAAGTGGGTTCAATGAGGAATGACGCGTAATCCAAATGACTCCTAATATATGCGTTATAAAAAAGTTTTTGGGTGAATGGATGACTTCCCCACCAGACCCGTGAAACGGCACGTAAAGTGTTGAGGCCAGCTTGACATTTGTTAATGATTAAATTAACATACGGGTTCCATGTTAACTTAGAGTCTAAAATTACCCCAAGGAATCTTATTTGTACCTGCATAGGGAGAATTGAATTATTTATTTGGACTGTTACACGCGGAGTAACACGTTTTCTGGAAAATACGATAACATTGCTTTTGGACGGAGAAATTTCTAAGCCGTGATTTTTTAACCAGGTGTCAAGGTTTTTCATGCAAATGTTAATCACTTCCTCCAGAATAGAAATAATTCGTCCTGAAATATATATAAAAAGATCATCCGCATACTGGAGTATTTTACAAGATGGATGCATACTCCGATGCAGGTCAAAGGTATAAATATTAAAAAGGATAGGACTAAGGACGGAGCCCTGAGGCAAACCCTTGTTTACTATTCTTTCCAGTGGAGGAGAATCCAGCACCTGGATTTGAATTTTCCTGGTAAGAAGGAGGTTAATTATAAAACTAGAAAGCTTACGAGGGATGCCAATTTTTAATAATTTATTAAATAAAACATCCAATAAAACATTGTCAAAAGCTCCGCACACATCAAGGCAAACACCGACAAGGAATTCATTATCGGCCAGGGCTAACTGGATATCAGAAGTCAGGATGGACACACTTTCGATCGTACTTTTTCTTTTTCGAAAGCCAAACTGAGAGCTGGGAAGAATTTTCTCATTTTCTGCATACCAGTCTAGACGTCTTTTAATCATATGTTCAGCTATTTTAACTAAGGAAGATGACAGAGCTATAGGTCTGTAAGAAAGTCCAGAGTTAGGGTCTTTCTGGGGTTTCAGAATGGGAACAATTATTTGAGTTTTCCAGGATGATGGAATTTTGCCGGAGTCAAAGATCAGATTTATAATTGAAAGAAAATAGTTTAGTGTGGTAACGTCGCAGTTTTTAATAAAGCTATAAGGAATTCCATCTACACCAGCGGATGAGTCTGTGAGATCGTTTAAGACCTCCCTAAGTTCCGTTAAATTGAAGTGGATGTCCATCCAACCCCGTGTTTTAAATGAGTATGTGAATTCTGTTTCATTAAAATTACTTGCAGTTTGAGGAGCTAGTTTATCGGCAAATTCTTTCACCCACTCTGAAGTGAGTGGTCGAGTCACCGTTGGGACGTGAGAACCCTTAAACCTGCGAATTGAATTCCAAACAACTGAAAGAGGAACTTCGGGAGATAATGATGTGCAAAATTTTTTCCAGCCTTGACGTTTTTTGTTTTTTAGAAGACGTTTGGTCTTAGCTTCAATTTGTTTATACTGAAGGAAGTTCTCCATATTCATATTTGTTGAATAAATTTTCGCATATTTTTTCCTCATATCTACTGCGTCTGAGCATTCAATATCCCACCAAGGAGCTGGGGGAGGTTTCCCTTTGCTACGTGTCGTTTTAATGGGGATAAATTTTTCTGCGGCCGTAATGACTGCAGACACAAATAAATCGTAACATTCCGCAACATTTTCTGTAGTTGGAGAGGGCAGATTTTGCACAGAGAACTTTGTACGATTTGAATAGTCATTCCAGTTGGCTCTGGCAGTTAAGAACCTTGGTTTTCGACTACTGCACTTGACATTTTTGTTGGAATGATAAATATTTGAGGATTCAATGAGGATGGGGTAATGATCACTCCCATGAGGGTCATCCAAAACTTTCCATAACAGGGATGCGGCTATGTTGGAATTGCAAATAGTAAGATCAACCATGCTGGGTCGCTGACCAGGCACCTGAAGACGAGTAGGAGAACCATCATTGATAATACAAAAGTCTAGTTCATCTAGTAGATCAACAATATCTCTGCCCATTCTGTCACAATTGTGAGCTCCCCATAATCCGTGATGGGCATTGAAATCTCCCAGAACAAGAGAAGGGGTAGTGACCTTGGATAACATAGCTTTTAGGATTGATTTAGAAGGTTTATTAGATGGTGATATATACAAAGAAATTATTGTAGTGTCAAAAACCTTTGCGGCCGTCACTTGAAAAGGACAACCAATTGGTTTTACATCTACAGGGGAGAAGGGTAATGATTTTTTAATGAAAAGAGCGGAGCCGCCCTTTCCATCTTGACGGTCGTCTCGAAGACAGTGGTATCCCCTGACTCTGAAATCAGAATCCGGTTCCAGCCACGTCTCCGAGATGGCAGCCACTGCAATTGAGTTTGAGTGTAATGTGTTTAAAAATTCTTCAGTCTTATTTCTGAGACTATGACAATTCCACTGAAGAATCCTCATCAGAGGAGCCATTTCTAGTTGAGTTGATAATATTAGTAATTTGTTTAGCAACGTGGGACGGTATTTGAATGTTGTTTTTATTTAAAGTTTGTAAAATATGTAAAAATGAGGTGATTAGTGTAGAGTTAAGGTCTATATTATAATTTTGTTCTTTAGTAGATGACTTTAGGTAAGAATTGAAATTTGAACTGGAAGGAATTTGTCCATTAGGGAACCACAGAAGGGATTCGTGATTAGCATTATTTTTTTTTGTTAGAACTCTAGGTTTCACGACCCTTTCAACAGTTTTTCTAAATGAAGAAGAAGAAGGTTGAGAAGGGGTGGATTTTTTAGAATTTTTGGAAGTTACTTCAGAATAAGATGGAATGGATTTGTTAAACATTCTTGATGCTTCCGCATAAGAGATGCTCTTCTCGGCCATTGTGTGTTTAATATTGCGCTGTCTTGACAGTTCAGGGCAAGTTTTGCTGATGGACATGTGGGTACCGGAGCAGTTTAAACATTTATAATTTTCCTCTGTTTTATCACAGGAATCGCCACTATGGGACGAACTGCACTTGAAGCAACGGGGTTCTGATCTGCAGAGGTTCTTCGTGTGTCCAAATCTGCAGCACTTGTAGCATTGCACAGTTGGGAACACATAGAGCTCTACTGGTAGAGAGACGTTAAACATAGTAACATTTTGTGGAAGGTCTTTGCTGTCAAATGTTAGGACAACGGATTGGGAGGGTCTCCATTCTACAGAGTTTCCCGTATTAAACCTGTAATTTAGACGACGCGCTTTTAAAACTTTTCCGAAACCTTGAGGAACAGTAATGTTTTCCAGGATGTCCTCTATCGACCAATGCGGTGGGATCCCTTTTGTGACACCTAACTTTGTAACCTGATATGTAGGTATGAAAACGTTGTACGAGTTTTTTTTGGCAACATCAGATTTTACAAAGCTATTGGCCTCAGCCGCTGTCTTGAATTCAACAGAAAGACGGTTACGCCCAACCGATTTTACTCCATTCCAGACAGGGTGGATTTTATTTTTAAACATAAAATGTCCAAAGTCCACATCGTATAAATTTGATTGTTTTTCATCCTTTGAAATTTTAGTCACGTGTGTAATGTAAGGTGGTCTATCAAGATTATTATACAGACGTGACATTTGTGAAGGAGTATTGTTTACCAGTGTGGCGGGTGTGGTTGAAGGGCTTGCTGGACTTAGACTTGAAATCGAGGAAGAAGTGGACGGAATTACATCCTGTAAAACAGAATTATTTGGTAGGGAGTCGTTTTGCGTGGAGAGTGTTTTTCGATGTATTTGTTCAAAATCTGTTGCATTTCTATTATCTGCTGGTTTAGCAATTTTTCTTTTTTTTGACGTAATCGTTACGAAGTCCGAAGCCTCCGGAATATTAACCGCGATTATTTTTTTTGTAACACCCGAGGATTCAGATAGCAAACCATCATCTGGGGGATCAGGTGGTTTTTCTTTATCCATCGTGGGGCATTGAAACTCTTTGAAGAAAATTTAAAAAAAAATTCATCCATATTTGAAATTTCAAAATGTAGTTTATAATTAAGTGGGTATGTATTTATGTACCTACTTACAAATCTAATGATTTCAGAAGAAAATTTGGTTTTTATTAAAAAATTCTTATTGGTTTCTTAATTAATTTATTTATTCTTAATTGTTTCTAAATTTCTCATCAATCTATCTATCGATATATACAAAAATCTATTGCTGTTCGTTTGTCTCGCTAAAACTCGAGAATGGCTGGGCCGATTTAGCTATATTTTTGGTTTAGAAATGTTTATCGTAGTCCAGGGAAGGTTTAAACAAAAAAAATCGAGAATTATGGAAAAATTGCAAGGAAGATAGTAAAAACAACAATTTCATTTTCCCATACAAACTGTTCTACCTACTTTCATGTCAATCATTTGACGTTTGTCCCTTCGGTACAGTAGACTCGGGTCCACTCGAATTGAAGAACGTATTAAATTAAGGGTTTTGAATCGTTATCCACGAACATATATCCACAATTCTCGGATTATCGCGTATTTAAATTTCAATAGTTTGATGGTTGTCATTGTTGGTTCGTTCAGAATAACAAAATTGCAAAAGCCAGAAGAAAAGCAAACAAATTGTTGCTTTGGAAACGATGTTGTTTTTTTTAATTAGGCAATTTACCCTAAAAAGAATGCTTTGTTGGCGTCGTAGAATATTTATGACTGCACCAAATTGGATAATTATTTTTTTTCCTTATTTTTTTTAAACTACTGTTGAGCTCTGGCATTATGAAATTTGTATAAAAAAATTGTAACGCGAGCAGTTTGAAAACTGAATGTACCGGGAATGAATGTGTGGAATGTGAGAGGTGGGAGGGGGAGGGGGGTGTTGGGAGGGGAGGAGGTTGAGATTGGGGGAGGGGGTTGGGGGAGGGGGCGAAGGGGAGGGAAGGAAGAGGGAGGGGAGGAGGAGGGTAGGGGGGAAAGTTAGGGTTGTGGGGAGGGGTGGGGGGGGGAGTGGAGTGGAGAGAGGGAAGGTGGAGGAGGCGGAGTGGGAATCACCCTAATACCATGCGAGCGAAGCCGCGGGAAAAAGCTAGCGTTTTATAGGTAATCAAGACGCCAAAGTCGAAAGGCGTTGTGCTCATAATCCATCAGGGAAACGAACCATTATCCAAGAACTGCAAACGTTTCTTCATCAGAATAATGATTTAGTTAAAAAATATTACAAATGGCATTAGATCGTATGCCATCGGACAGTCATAATATTAAACGAACACGGATCTTTGTGTTTGTTACCCTTTCACGCAAAAACTACTGAATGTATTTCAATGAAACTTTACAATAATATAGCTCATACATCAGAATAACACATACGAGCTCTGGAATCATGAAATCTGTATAAAAAAATTGCAATAGGTGGCACGCGAGGTGTTTGAAGATTGGATGTATCGGGAATGAATGTATGGAATGCAGGAGGGGTAGGGGAACCCTGGAGGGCGGGGAACTCAAGAGGGGGGAGGGGAACTCGGGAGGGTGGTGAGCGGGATGGGGGGGAAGGGGGGGAGTAGAATGAGAAGAGGGAAGGTGGAGGAGGAGGAGTGGGAACGCGAGAGGGGAAGGGGACGCGGGGGAGGAAGGGAGGAGGAAGGTGAACGAGACGAATCTTAGAAGAGGAAATTATCCCGACATCCGGTCGAGCTGAAACTCAACAGATAGACAAGTGGAAATCACGCACTTACACGCGGACATATCTGCATTTTTATGAAATAAGAAGAAATTAATCCACTTAAGGCTAAGTGGTAAGCGTTCAAAAAGAAGAATAGGAAATATGTAAATACTTACGAATGTTAGAGGGAGCGCACTTATAATAGAAACGATAATAATGAAGGGAAAATTGTGAAAACGTTTAAAATACGACTCCTTTTAAATAGAGCAAAATCTCGTGGGAAATGTCTTAAATAACACAAATAGAATTAATGAAACACTGTGAATTTTTTCTTACACATAACTTGTAAAATAACAGAAAAAAATGTTTATAATAATTTTCGGAGCATATTTAGGGAATTTCATATAATTATCGTTTCGGCGTGGCATGTAGGTATAATGTATAGATATTATCTTAAAAAATAATAAGTATTTTTTTTAAACTTAAAAACTTGTGTTGTTGTTTAAATATTTAGAAATAAAATTATTGATTTCTAACATACACATCAGAAAGATTATTTTATCTAGATTTTAGAACAATTTTTGTTTTCGCAATGTGATAAAAAAATAACCAATATAGAGGTATATTTAAAATCTAAATTGTCGCTACCGCGACTGAATCGGTATAGGTTTTGGAAATACGCGTCCCGGTTGGTAGCGCGGTTGGTTCCGATCAGTTAGGACGGTTCAAACTTCAGTCAAACTAAATGTAATATATATTTATTATATATATATTTTTTTTTTAAGTATTAAATATATTTGAAAAAAATAGATGAGATTCACTGTTAGAAAATAGAGAATACTGTAGTAAAAAAACTTTTTTTTACGGGTATGATATTTTTATATTATTAGGTTACAGTTATTGCGAATTCCAAGAATATTTATAGTGATATCTCGAAGAAAATGCTCATATCATCCAAGGTTCAGCTGTTTTATTGGGTTTGTGATATTTATTCGAGAAAATGAGGCATGCCGGAATTTATATCGTATTTTTCTCTTTCAAAAAATGCCATTATTTGTGTGAATGTTTTAGGTTTTCACAACTAAGGCCAACCAATTGAAAGTGACGAATAGGCGTGAAACTATTAAAGTACACTATTCTTGTGGCTTCCTGAAAATAATATCAATTCCAGGTTGCTCTTTACAACACCTACAATATGTTGCCTTGT
Source organism: Limnephilus rhombicus (assembly GCA_929108145.2). NCBI lineage: Eukaryota > Metazoa > Arthropoda > Insecta > Trichoptera > Limnephilidae > Limnephilus > Limnephilus rhombicus. The sequence goes on from OV815274.1 coordinate 22,639,124, forward strand.
ACAATAATGTAATTTTTCTAAACTATTTATATACTAGCTGACCCGACGAACTTCGTACCGCCTCAGAATCAATAACTGTTGAATTAAATAAGGTTTTTTTATTAAGTTAAAAATTACACGATGAAGCAATTATCGATGCCCAACTGTCCGTGTTTGATTTTGTTAGTATCAGAGATGGCGTTGTGGACGGATTTATATTTTTTGTGATTTTCTTACTTTTCCACTTACTTACGGGAATTTTTGAAAGGAAGCGGGTACGGGTGCCGCCGCCCCGGGAACAATTTATTGGATAACCAACACCTCTGCCATAGGTCACCCCAAGTGGTTCGCTACGTTTGGTGATTTAGCAGGGGTGTCCGGTGGTCTTGGCAGCGGATGCGTCTGTCCACATGCTGCGTGGCGGGCCGGATCGAGATAAACTGGTTGAGGGAGGCCTTTTGACCTTTCCAGCTGGATTCTATCGACCAATGGGTCGAAAGAGTCCGGCTGGAAAGGTCAAGGTAAAAGGTCAATTCCGGTCGAATCAATGCCCTTGCACCGCAGTTGGAGGAATGGATTCACTCCCGGATACACTGACCTCCAGATTCCTCATGCCTTTTTCCTTCCCAGAACTTCCTATCCTACCCTTCCTTAAAAAGACCCTTCTCAAAGCATCCCTGAAGATGACAGGTCCTGAGTGGAGCTTATTATTATTGTATTTTTCCTTTGGAGGGGTGCAGAGACATACGTTCACCGTTTGTCTCATTTTCTACTATTGACATTTAGTGTGTAAGAAAGAGGGGCAGCATTATATGATGAACAAAAACAAAACAATCAGCGCCTTGACATTTGACGTTTTTGAATTTTTGGAATAGCCGCACAGTTAAATTTTAAACCTATCACAATATTGCTGCAGTTCTTTCAAAATATGGGAATTCGTTCCATACAAAATGTATGAAAAAATTATTTTTCTTCATAACTTTCTATTTCGTGAATTTTTGCGATGTTTTAATAGTTATTCTTTTATCCGGGGCGGAGACAAATCCAACAAATCAAAGATCATCAAAATGGGTCCAGCCGATCTCGAGTTTTAAATAGTGTAACTAACCCGACTTTGTTTTATATATTAAGATAATGTACATTCACTTATCTTTCCATTCGGATAATTTTAACATTCAATTAACGTTTCCTATTTCTATATTTATTATTTATACATTACTCCGTTTACGGGTTAATACGCAATATTTCTTATTCAAACAGTTAGATTTAGCTTTATTATCACGAAAAGTGAGTATCTGTATCGGGGGAGACAAAAAAACATGCAAAAATATACATTCAACATTTTAATTTTGTTTAAATTAATTCACTTACGCGGTAACGCCATTTTCATATGTATCGTTTTTATTAATTTGACATTTCAAAGACAATCAATCAATGCTGCCAAACATAGAAAAAATATTATTGCCATATAAAACAAAGTAAATGTATTATTAACAATTTTGTACCTGTATTTATAACAGTGGAATATGGATAGAAATGTATTGGAATAATTACACAAACCCGCTAGACAAACCCTGCTTTGCCAAACAAATCATTCGAAATCTTGGATGTTTTTTTTTAAATATGATGACATGCGATTTATTTTAGAGAATTTATTTTATAAGATTAGTACTTCCGACAAATGTCATATTTGATTGTCTATTAGTTAAAAAGGAAAATTCCGTAATATCCGTGCCTCAAACTTCGACAACACGAACGTTCTGTATTATCTGTGAGGTGGACTAACTGCATATTTACCTCTTTTGAAGTGAAAATTTCTTTAGCACCATTGTGATTTGAAACTCGAAGAAACGAAAAATAGCGACCTTAAAAGAGACAAACACATAAATGTAGAATATAAATTTATTATGTATTATATTATTAAAGAAAAACAAACAGGACAGGCAGAGTTTTGCTTTAACCAAGTGACCAAATCTAATTCTAAAACAACGGACATTCATCTTCTAGATCTAATTTTGAAATAAGAACAAATACATGTTTGCTTAGGGGGCGTTCAAGTATTACGTAACGCAATTTTTGAAGATTTTTGACCCCCCCCCCCCCCCTAAACGTTACGTAACGCTCAAGTGACAATTTTTACCTGAAAGTCACAATTAAGTTGCGCAAAGTACTGGAAAGTCGCTTAAATATCTTTTTCTTGTTTTAATGACGTTTGCGGTAATAAATAAAACACGAGATTTCGAGAACGAAAAGGATTGCCAACTTGGAAGATTTTAATTCCCTAGTTTTTTTATCTAAATAAAGTAAAACATTTTACGCAATGCGTTGTTCGACCCCCCCCCCCCCCCCCCACCTCGTAACGCACAGTAACGTTTCACAAGACCCCCCCCCCCCAAGTGCGTTACGTAATACTTAAACGGCCCCTTATCAGCGTGCGAAAGTACTTGTCGCCTTGTTACGATTTTTAGCACCCACATTAAAAATTTTAATATTTCCAGCCACATATTTTTTGCCCCTACATTCATCTATAGGATTTAGCTTGCGAGAGAATGAGATAGTATAATCAGTCTCCTCTTTGTGCGGTGGTTCGTAGCCTATCGGTCTCCTTTTTCTGCGGTGCTTCGTAGCCTCCCCACTTTATTTTTCCGAAGGTTTCACTTTTCTACTGCATGTGAATTGCACATTCTGATTTTTTTTTAAGGGTTGATATAATTAGGTACCTATTTTAATCGAGTTCAGTTTTCGCGTAAGCTTAACATATTTAACTTTGCAGTCAGTGACGTTCCGAGCGATGAGTGTGTCGGGTTGTTAATAGACTTATTTATTTTACGTGTGAATAGTGTATCGCATTCCAAAAGCGTTGTCAAACAGTTGGACCAAGCCTTCGGAAGCATAAATTTTATTAAAAAAACCATAAATAAATGTTTTATGTGAATAAATTGCTCACAAAGAGATTTTTTAAGGAGACATTTAAATACCTGCCTGAAAGCATCAAGTTTTTACAAAATTTAAGCATAAAAACTGTCATTTGTTACAGATAACGTAATTGATTTTCCACGTATTTCGTTGTTTTATTTGTTATTGATTTGGGACTTTGCATCGGCATCGAGCAATAATCGACAGATAATAAGACCAATGAATGCCGAACCTATTTTGTAATCAGATCATTCTAATAAAGAAATTCAACGATATTGATTAAGCCAGTGGCGTAGCTAACGGGGGGGCGGCACCCAATGGGGTTTTTTTTTTTTTTTACATGAGCTCCACACAGAAGGCCCTGAGGAAAATAATTTCCCTCAGGGCCTATTTCATCTTTGAGGATGCTGTGTGGAGGGTTTTTTTTAAGGAAAGGGGAAGGAGAGGAGAGTTCTGGGAAGGAAAAGGGTTTAAGGGGTGGGTAGGAATCTGGGGTTCAGTATGTCCCGGTCATCCGCCTCCAAGACCTAGACAAACCTCACCCCATGAACCCGGGCACCCCTGCTAAATCACCAAACGTAGCGAACCACTTGGGATGGGTACCAAATGTAGCGAACCACTTGTGGTTACACCCGACCGTGAAAAAACTTGAGAGGGTAGAATATTGCCACAAAAATATTTAATACATGAAAACTGTTTGTTATTTATATTTTCATGGCTTGGTCAGTCGGGAATTCCCCAAAAATGATGTTGTTTTATTTTCGTTCCTACCTCTAACCGTTGCTCGGTTGGAGTTTCCCCTGATATATTCAATACACAATTATAGAAGAATAGCTAGTAATATTTTTATTTTTATGATGTCGAAATTTGCATTTTTAATTTCTCAAAGTTACTTTAATGGCTCCATTACATTGGGTCGTCTGTCACCTTCTTAGTAATATTAATTCTATTCTCATTCTTCTTCTGCCATATCCAACATTCAATTTCATATATCAATATGAAAGAATGCATGATAAAACAATATTATTACTATCATAATATTGTTACTTGAGACTCTCGATTTATTAGTTATTTAATTTAATCATACTTTACGATTATCTGATTTTTATTAATTTTAACAGTTTTCATTCTTGGGGTGACACCACGTCATCCGCACCGGGTGCTAGCTACGCCACTGGATTAAGCACTATAATAATCGTCTTGTCGTGCCACGCCGAATTATTTATATTCTTTGGATCTCCATCATTTTATATCTTTGATTGAAGCAGTACTATCTTATTATTTTACATCGAGCAGCTATCGGCAGATCCGGCAGATGTGCGATGATGATGGACACTGCAACGCTGTCCGAAACGTTGGCTAATGAAGGGGGTAGCGCAACACGACATAACACCCCAAAAACAAATAACGAAAATTCATGATAATGTAATCAATCTAACAAACGTAACATTCGTAAATATTTACAAGATGAAAAACAACAGAGTGAAAACCCAATAAAATATTGGTAATCGATTGAAAACTGCAAAGTAATGTTTTTCATAGGTGTTGAATCATAGAAAATCTAAAATCATATCAATTATCATGAAGATGAATATGCGGTTTAGAAATATATGTATGCCAATTAATATTATATTTACAAGAAAGTCCAAATATCAGGTATTTTCAAATATCAGGTATTTTCTCCGGTATTTTAATTTTTGATCTGGGAACCCTAACCGGGAAGCGGATAAAGATTTTTTGGGTTCTCTATGTTTCACCAGTTTCCCGCTTGTAGTACGAGTTTCCGGACACTGTATAAGGTTCCTTTAAAAATATATATATAAAACACACATATCATTATAATTCGTTAATTAATTTTAACTTAATGGCACCAACCTGTAAGCGAATATCTATCTTCCTGCAAAAGCGGCTTCCCGATGGCATCCACACATTAAAGGGCACTTCACAAAATTATTATATTTCTTTATAAACAAATAAGTTCTCCCAAGTTGACACAACAAAAATAAAATTCACAATGAAGAATCGTAGGAGGTTTTTTCATGTTACAATAACAAATTATTTGAAAATTAAATTTGTTGTTTAAACCGACATTAGCACGTCATCTGAAAAGCATTTCAACATGCACAAATATTTGGTGCAACTTAAAATAGGCAGGGGCAAGTCAACCGTCTTTGAGATATAAAATAATATTTATTTTTTTATAACTAGCGAGTTTCCGGCATGGGTTGCATTACCACTTTAATAAAGATTTTTTCTCCCTGCATGTCTTTTCCCATTCATCCCCGTTCCCCTTTCGCCTGCCCTTCCCTTTCCGCGTCCCCTTCCCCTCACGCGTTATCCCTCTACCTTCTCCGCCTTTCCCCCTCCACTCTACCGCTTTCCCCCGTCCCGCACAACAACTCACAAAAGTAACATCGCGGGCATGCGCCCATTAAATCCCCAAAGTTTCATCGCAATCGGATGAATACTTTAGGAACACGTAAGGGTCAAACAAAGAAACATTCATAGACAAAAAAAGGAAGTACCTAAATATAATGCTGCTTAACAAACAGTATAATAATTTAAACAGGACAATAATAATTTTCATTTTGAGAGGCGGTTATGGGTATCGCCACCCTGAAACTATTTATTGGGTAACCAACACCTGACCAACATATGACCTATGTCACCCTAATGATTCGCTATATTTGGGAACTCAACAGGGGTGCCCGGGTTCATGAGATGAGGTTCGTCTAGGCGTTTGCGTCTGCCCACAGTGGGAGGGATGATTCCGTCACTCCTGGACACACTGACCCCCCAGATTCTTATCCACCCCTCTTACCCGTTTACTCTCCTTTCTTTCCTTAAAAAGACCCACAACTCAGCATCCAAAAAGATGCAAAAAAAATATTATTTGAAATTGTAAAACTACGACGTGAGCTTAAAATTAGGCTATTTGTCACAATAGTGTGTCTAAATTTCCATTTTATCATTTCTACCAACATCTTACAAGCACATAACAACAGCATTTGTGGTTGCCCTCAGGCTGCGCGCAGAAGTAGTGTTGCGCAATGAACAAAAACTCTAATAATACCAAACTAATTTGCATCGGTTCGTGGTTGTCATTCTTTGGCAGTTTCGATTTTGGCTGAAAAGTTGTTGAATGGTAACAATTTTACCATACAATGCGCAATAAGAGAGAAAGTTTCCGAAAACAAGTAATTTAATAGCCTGTTAGATGCGAGTTGACAATGATTTCACGGTACTTATAGAATATGATTAAAATGATGTTATTCATGATATTTTTCAAAATCCACTTTATTTCCAGATCATGTTTCAGATAATATTATCAACGAGCGTATAACTGATTTAATTGGGAAAATAAAATTTTCGTGTGAAATTTACTTTAAGTACTGCATTATTTTTTGCATTTATTATTGTTTGTGATTTTCAAGTCTCACTTAAAAGGGGGTATAACCAGAAAAGACTGGAAATATGTAATTTTTAAATCAAATTTTAGACGTATTGACTCTTTTCCACAAAAAATATGAATTGATTTCGAAAGAGTGTTCTTTTATCTAGTAAACACATGTTTCAAATTTGGTGAAAAAATGTTTATTTTTAGTATAATAAGGTTACACCATAGGTCGTTATCAGATTTGTTAAATTTTAAAACGAAAAATCTTATTTTACAAGACATATTTCATATCATGTAACATTATTGTATCTAGTAAACGCATGTTTCAAAATTTTAATTTTAGTTTAAAAAAAATATCCGAACACATATTTATGACGAAATTTTCTCTATTTTGTCTATCTATTTACGGCCTTACAAATTAATATATTTCAGATTTTTCTTGCACATTTATTTTGCTTAGACATTATTGAAAAATTATAAATACTTATAATAAAAAAATACTTACAAAAAGTACATAATTTTAATAGTTTTATCATCACGCCTTTCAACATTTTTGGATGTAGGTATAAATTAAAGCAAATTTGGAATGAAATAAAATCGATATTCAGTTTTTATTTTAAAAAGCTCGTACAAGAATAATTAATCTTTCTCATTGGAACCGCCCTGTACGATCGTAAGAACATCTTTCGACGAAATGTGAATTTTCGGCCGCTGGCTGGCTTTCGGGGGCCCTGTCCCGATGTCCCAAAGGAAAGCGTCGGCATCGGAACGCGGAAGTCTGCAAAATAATTTTGAAGAGTAGCGTCCGTTAAAAAGGAAGATCCCTCGAAGATCGTGAAATAAAAAACAGAAAATTTGAAAAATGATTTCAGCAAGATCAGAGGAGCGGGGATTGCTCTTGAATAGGTAGGTACAACCATCTGAAGTCCCAGGCATTGCCCGGGCTATACGTAGGATTTTTCGTAATCAAATATAGACAATAAGTTGTACATTCGTATAAAAAAACAAATCCACACCGCCACAGCGGGACACTTCTTTACATGAATAGTTAGATAATATTACATAGCTGAAGTCCCCGTCATCACCCGGACTTTATGTAGAGATTGTCGAAATCCGATGTAGACAGTTTTACTTTTACTCTTATTTTGAAGGTTAAGTGTGCAAAATTTCATCAAGGAGTACCGAATCTCTTCTTTCCGCTTATATATATTGAAATTATGAGTACTTCTTTTTAGAAATACTATGTAGAGTAATTTTACTCTTATTTTGAAGGTCGAGTGTGTATAATTTCATCGATCTCGGAATTAAACAGATTTGTATTTTTTACATTAATGGAGGAAAATAATTTCCCACGGAGCCTATGTCATCTTTAGAGATGCCGTTTAGAGGTTCTTTTTAAGGAAAAGTAATAGATTATGTTAATATAAAAATCAAATCCACCTTCTGCCACATACACTCCTTATTTATATTAAAATAAGAGTCTACGTAACATTCTTCTTTAACCTTAATCTGACCATTTCCGGTTAAAGTCCTCCCACTTATCTCTCCAATATTTCATCGCCCCCATGTGCTGTTGTTTTCATGGTGACCCTTTTCTTTCTGGTCCCCGATATTTATCTGGTGTTGTACTCAATGTAATCTGCTTGTTTCCATTTTGGATCAGCCATCTTGCAATTGCCACGTGTCTCTATTTGATGACATTTACTAATTGATTGATTTAATGACACAGGCAGCACATCATCCGTCACCATGGACCGGGAAGAGTTCAGAATCCACGGCAAGGAGATGATCGACTACATCTGCAAGTACCGCGAAACCATGAAGGACATGCGCGTGACGCCGGTGGTGGACCCGGGCTACATGCGCAAGGTGCTCCCTTCCGCGGCGCCACAGGATCCGGAGGCCTTCGACCAGATCCTGTCAGATATCGACACCAAGATCATGCCGGGCATGACCCACTGGGGGCACCCTCGCTTCCACGCCTACTTTCCCGCGGGCAACTCCTTCGCCTCCCTCCTCGGAGGGATGATGTGTGACGCCTTTGGGTGCATCGGATTTTCCTGGGTGAATATTTTATATTTATTTTTTTCACAGATTTACAAACGCATATCATCTATTTTAATTTAAAAAAAAAAACAATCATTAAATACAGTTAGCATAGTGTGATTTAAAAAAAAGATTGTATCGTGACCGGAATTTGAAGTCAATTCGCAATTGGCGTATATTAGATGTTCGCTATAATAACTGAGCTATCATCAGATCAACTTCACCAAAGAGCTGCGGTTCCCCAACATACAAGATGATATTGTTTTTATTTTTATTTTTCACTCTATAAAAAAATCTTTAGAAAACACAAAAAGTTGGACTCGCCAATATCTCCCAAAACATCTAATAAACCTCCATGATTATTTGCAAAGAGCAATCAAGTTAAGAGGAAACTTGGGGTCTTTTGTCCATGCAAACATATTCCCCAATTTCCTCTCTGGATTTTGTCCATGCAAACATATTCCCCAATTTCCTCTCTGGATTTTGTCCATGCAAACATATTCCCCAATTTCCTCTCTGTATTTTGTCCATGCAAACATATTCCCCAATTTCCTCTCTGGATTTTGTCCATGCAAACATATTCCCCAATTTCCTCTCTGTATTTTGTCCATGCAAACATATTCCCCAATTTCCTCTCTGGATTTTGAAACTAGTGCAAATATTTTTAGTGTAATATAGATATCGACCACTATCGTATCGGTATGTTTTTCTTTTTTTTTGTTAAGTTACTTCTTACAGGAATTAGGACACTCCAAAATTCCTTAAAGTAATATTGACGATTTTATTTAGACATTATCAGCCTGAGATGCAGTTGTCCCTTTCGCTCGGTATTCGGGGGATAAAAAGCGACAGTGACAATTACAGTGATAAAATCCCTATTATTCGATTGCCATCTCTAACGCACAGACGCAACGTAGGCATGCTGAATCTGTACTACAGGTATTTCAATGAAGCCTGCAGCAATGAACTTGCAGCAATGATCGCCTGTGTACCGGTACACATATCATAAAAAAATAAATACCAGTTTTTGCGGTTAATAACGTATTTTTTAATACATACATAAATACATAAATTAAGGTTTGAGTATACATTAAAAAATATATTTTTTTGATTAAATATTTAATTAATGGTTTGTTAATCAAGGTCGGATTTACTGTCCAGTGAGCCTGCCTCACTGAACTTTTTCGATTGAACAGAATTTTAAGATCAGTATTTATTTCTCACGCTCAAAACTATTACCCAGGCGTGACTGCCGAAGATTATGATATGATCCGGGCCACGAGAAGAGCAATTTCGGGGAAATTATTTCCGTTGGCGAACTGTCACGTTTTAAAAGTAGGGAAAAGATTTCCTTGGTATAAAGAATTTTCATCATTACCACTGTCATGACATTGCAATGAACTTGAGAGCTAATAGTTAACTGTGCTGAGTTTGGTTTTCAGTGAAGTAAATATCGAATAAACCGAAATTATGCAACTGAACAAAAATTTTTTTATCACTCCGCACATTTCTTTTGTGTTCATTCCATGAATCATGTGGTTTTTTGTATGAATAGTCGATTATATATTTTTAATGTGGAATTTTTTAAATTTAATCATTGAACTGAATAGGAACTAACAATCAATTAATCTATTGAAATAGATTTGTTTGAATTAACTTACCTGAAATCATGACACAAGCGGAAATTCCAAATTTTATCTCAAAAATTCCAACTTCGGACTTGATTGATTCATAAAATAAAAGTTACGCAACAAAACCCCTTTTTCATTGTCTCCTCGCAGGAGGCCCTGAAGAAAATAATTCTTTTCAGGGCCTATGTCATCTTTGGGAATGCTGTGTGAGATTGTGTTGATTTGAGGAAAGCAAGGAGATGAGAAAGGGTGTGTGGGGTGGCTAGGAATCTGGGGGTCAATATCTCCAGGACTGAGGGAGCTCCCACTGCGATGCAAGGCTATATTCGAAGAGAGTCCTGCGAGTGGTCAAAAGGTCTCCCTAAACCAATCTCTCCCGATCCGGCCTTCCATGCAGCTGGTGGACAGATGAATCCATCGCCAAGACCCGGACAATCAGTTGGTCGGTATATCAGTTGCTTTAATGCTCGATATGAGAGAAAATTTACATCCGTCAAGTTATTCATAAAAGCATAGTGATTACATGCTAAAAAATAATGATACACCGACCCTAAATGATTGTGAGTAGGAACTAAATATGAACCTACCTCACGACTTATTTAACTTATTTCCTAACTTGAAAATATAATATTATAATAATGGGCTCTCCACACGACACTGCATGTAGTGACTGCGGCAGTGACTGCAGAGAGCGTGGAGTTGAGCAAACTAGCGCTGTCTCGTTTGTTAAAGGGCCGCTAGAACGAGACAGCGCTAGTTCGCTCAACTCCACCCTCTTTGCAGTCACTGCCGCAGTCACTACATGCAGTGTCGTGTGTAGGCCGCTTAATAACACACGACTTTTATGCAGGTAGACGTATGTTTGTGCCAGTTTTGAAATGGTAGTTATTTTGAAATGCGTATCTCTGTGGTTAGAAGTTTTATTTGGAAATACTTATCTCATAATGGTGGTTACCTGTAGAGGTGCTTAACCACCTGTAAAGGTACTTAACCCCTCAGGTATTTTTTTTCGTTTTTCGGAGCAACATACGTCTCATAGAAATCGTTATGTCTCCCTTACTATCATAATTAAAAATATGATCTAAATGGTGTTAGAAAGAGAAAACACCTCACTTTATATTCAAATCTAAAAGCTTACAACAAAATAATTTAAACGTACACCTTTATGAAGTCGGAGTTTCCGACCGAAATTTTTATTATTTTAACATGAATGAATTTTTTATTAATTATTTTAACATGAAACAACAAAACAGTGAGGTGATCAAGGGCGGCTGGTTGCACAGAGTGTTCGTGTGCAGCACTGGTAAATTATATCGTCTAAAATTACTTTATAATATCTTACCCAAAAATATAAAATCTACGAATCTCATTAAAAATATCACCTACCAATATAATGCCTAATATAATATGAATCATGGAGAGCAAATTCTCAAAGTTCCGCGCGAAGTTACCCTGTCCCGGTGTGCAGGCCGATTGCAAGCGGAACGAATTATGTTTTTATATCGAATATCCCAAACATCGCCAGCGCGCAACGCCGGCCACATGTATGAAAAATAAAGATATACATATATTGGTGTGCCACCCGGCGGCCTTTATCACACAAACTTAAATTTGGATTTAATGCAAAAATACTTAACCAAACTGAATAATTCTTCTTTTAATCGAAAGGTACAGCAAATACCTAAATTTAACATATATTTTATTTTTTATTGATTGGTGTTTATAATTATAAAACTCAGATCATTAAGTAACTATAGGTAACTTTGATAATTTTGCCCTCGTGCTGTTTATACATTGTTTATAAATACTGTTTGTATCCTGTTTATAATGAAATATAAAACTAACTAACCAACCATCACGCCGTTCCCCCGCAGGGGTAGGCAGAGAGGACGGACCGCCAAATAACTCTGTCTTGGCAACACTCTTTGCCTCACTCACATTTATACATCGTCTTATACATTCTCTTATATTATTCCGACTTTCGACATGGCCCGACTCAAGTATCTGATTCACTTGCTCGTGCCATGTCTTCCTCGGGCGTCCCCGACTTCTTCTACCATTCACATTTGCGTCGTAAATTCTTCTTACACTACTTACAAATTTGTTTTATTTTATGAAATATAAAATAAAATAAATTAAACATTGTAAAAAAATAGTTTTTTGGGTTTAAATTTAAGATTTATTTACGAAAAAATTGTAATGTATTTCTATTTTCTTAGTACAGAAAAAAGATCTGTTCAAAAAAATTAAAATTTTAATTAAAAAGCGATATGTAGAAGTTTTCGCCCTTCGAAAACAGCTTAAAGTAGACCTTCTCTCCAAATAAGATTAGTGGAATCATTTTTACCTAATGTTGCTTAGTAATCGTTATCTCATAGTTACGGATTATCAGTGAACCACCACGTTTTCAGGGCAGCGGCCGCCACTGGAGGTGATTACCATTTATAGTACATATTTGTCTAAAAAAATATGTGTGTTTTAATTTTTTTTCGTTATCAGGTTATCAGGAATTTTTAGTTAGAAAAAAACGCAAGGTGATCCAATTTAAAAAAAAAATTATATTCGATTTCCAAATTTTTGTATTTCAAAAGTCAAACGTTTATTTCGAATACACTTTTATTGTAAAGCGGATATATTTTGACATTTAGAGAATATGTGGCTAAGGCCTGAGGAGTTAATCTGAAGTATAAAGCAGAATCTAGTTCGTTTAGAGGTCGTTTCTGGCGTTATGAAATTTGAGCACGTTTTTCGGACTGAAAATTCTAGGACAACTCAAATAATTTATGCTCAAAACCCCATTTCCATCATGAGCTATGGAGCTTTAAAATATTAATTTAACTGTCGTGAAATAAGAGACATGCCGTCATTTTGTTCGTTCTAAATTTTCATTGGATTTGGCTTTATAAAAAAAAGTGGCGAAACCGAACAATATTTGATTTGTAAAATTACATTAGTATGAAATGGCTGTACAGCAATATCATTTTCCGCTGACGATGTTATAACATGCCATAAACTTTTTTCTAACTAACGCATAATATTTCATTAGTCATTACGTATACTAAATCTAACAATAACAAGCTTGTAAGTGCCTACACAAGTATTCGTTACTTGTAGGATTTCACTTTTGTACGTGATTGGAGATCAATTTCTAATTTTTGTTTTATAAACCATATTATTGAAGTTATGCAAATAAAAACACGACTGTGCCCAGAACCAAGTTTGATACCTTATCGAATTCCACATTCTCTTTCTGGTCTCAATAAATTTGATGCATTTTTCCTTTGGATTAAAATGCTATTCTGATAACGAAGTGATAAAAATAGCAATTGTAAAAAGTTTATGAGTAAAAAAGAAAATATCTTAAAGTTAATAATCCATTAATTTTACACAAAGTCATTATTTATTTATTTGTAAGAAACAAACAGCTTTTACATAACATACAGTGATAAATATACAAAAGTGAATTGAAGTCAGGCCGCAGAGGTTTCTTATGCTAAAGTACATTGGAAATGAAGTTTTAATATCTTAAAATTAATTTTGGGCTATAGGAAGGGGAGAGGAAGAGGAATATAGGAAAAGGATAGGATATGCTCCCGATACATTCCATAATCTCATATTAATAATCGATCGTACGCGTTACTTCATATCGATATGTTTTTAAGTTATTACTAAAAATGTCAATGCTGTGAAATTTTTTATTATATTGTGCACATGCACGAGGAATTGGGGAATTTCTTCTAATATTTGTTCTACGTGAGGGTAAATAAAATAAATCGGATTATCGTTGATCTTGATGGAATATGAAAATTTTAAACAATAGTATTTGATCAAAAATTAGACCTTGTGTTTGGAAGGATTTGAAATTGTGAAATTTAATGGATTCGGTTTAATTTGTGAAGTGTAAGTTTAGTTTGTAATTTATGTGTTTAAAATTTTTTATAGCAACATTTGTAATCATTATCATTACATAGTATAAAATGAAGTCGCTCAAAATGTATGTGCGCGTTAATCTTTTAAACTACGCAACGGATTTTCGTGCGGTTTTCACCAATAAATAGAGTGATTAAAGAGGAATGTTTATGTGTATAATTCATGTAAATTATATTAGAGAAAAGCCGAGAAATCCAAAGAAAACATATTTTTGTGCGATTTAAAACGGCTGGCGGGCCGTACTATAGTCACTTTTGAAATTCGTTCTACGGTAGAAATTGGAAAATAGATGTCCTAGAGTAAGTAGGTATTTGATTTTCCCTTTTCAAATATCCAGTGGCGATCGCTCGAATTGCATTACATTACATAGTATAAAATGAAGTCGCTCAAAATGTATGTGCGCATAGATCTTTTAAACTACTCAAGGGATTTTCATGCGGTTTTCACCAATAGATAGAGTGATTCAAGAGGATGGTTTATATGTATAATACATACTTATTATAATAGAGAAAAGCCGAGAAATTCAAATATTCAATTCAGGCAGCGGGCAGCGGGCAGCGGGCAGCTGGCAAGCCGGTGGTGTGGATTTTATAAAGGTTGGGTAATGGCGTTGCGTTTCGTTAGCCACAGCAACGTGTGGCCGCGTCTGCTAGTATCTAATAAATTGACAATATTTATAGATCTGTTTTTCAATGAAAATTCAAATCAAAAGCGCTTTAGGGGTCGTCCATTAATCACGTGAGGCTCCAAAGGGGGGGGGGTCGGAAAAAATCACGAAATATCACGACGGGGGGGGGGGTAACATGAGGTATCACGTGTATTTATTTATCGTGATAATATTCTGAAAATTTCAAAATACTTTGTACTAAAAAAAATACACGTGATTTTGGGGGGGGGGTTAGTCTACAACCTCACCACATATCACCAGGGGGGGGGGGTTAAAAATTTGCTAAAAAAACATCACGTGATTAATGGACGACCCCTTACTGTGAGTAAAATGACCTAAAGAAACAAAACAAAACAAAAAATATAGGTATATATTTACAATAGCTCCACACGGGAGAGCAAAATTATAATTTCCTTCAGGGCCTTTATCATTTTTAGAGATGCTGGGTGGAGAGTCTTTCAAATGAAAAGAAGGAGAGAATGTTCTGGAAAGAAATGAGTATGAGTATGGGTGTCCATCACTGTAAGCGCAAAATGTTGGTGTTTGTGCAACGATGTGGGACTAGGCTAGCAGAGGAATTCATTAATTTATTAATTATTATTTATCATTGGTCTTTTACAAGATATTTGCATTTTACATTATTTAGTGTAACATGATATTTTTGAATGAGCCGTTATTAAACTTGTTCCCTTTGTAAATTGTTTGTTTGTTTGGGAAGGGCGATTAGGCCCCCCTGGGAAGCATCCGCCACCTCCAGTTAGTAGCCCCAGGGCTGAACCGAGCCGCCTAACGGTTAATTTATTTTATTTTGATACAGTAAGACCAAATACATAAGAGTGCAATGCTATTGCATTACCTCTAGTAAGACTGCAATACGATTGTGTCCGCAGCAGACATTATTATTTGTTTAATGAACAAGAGCGGTCGGTAGCTAATTCTTATTTCTAGATTCAAATGTTGAAGCGAGAGAGTGAGAGATAATCATTATCATTATCATTACATAGTATAAAATGAAGTCGCTCAAAATGTATGTGCGCGTTAATCTTTTAAACTACGCAACGGATTTTCATACGGTTTTCACCAATAACTAGCAGACCCGGCCACACGTTGCTGTGGCTAACGAAACACAACGCCATTACCCAATCTTTATAAAATCCACACCACCCGCTTGCCAGCTGCCCGCTGCCTGAATTGAATATTTGAATTTATTGGCTTTTCTCTACTATAATAAGCATGTATTATACACATAAACTAATAAACTCGCCACTAATTATACAATGCTTGCAATGCAACACTGGATATTTGAAAAGGGAAAATCAAATACTTACTTACTCTAGGACATCTATTTTCCAATTTCTTCCGTAGAACGATTTTCAAAAGTGACTATAGTACGGCCCGCCAGCCGTTTTAAATCGCACAAAAATATGTTTTCTTTGAATTTCTCGGCTTTTCTCTAATATAATTTACATGTATTATATATATAAACATTCCTCTTCAATCACTCATCTATTGGTGAAAACCGTATGAAAATCCGCTGCGTAGTTTAAAAGATTAACGCGCACATACATTTTGAGCGACTTCATTTTATACTATGTAATGATGATACATTTATTTATTTATTTATTTATTTATTTATTGATTTATTGTGAAAAACAGTATAATCCATTTACATTTCACAAATAACAGTTTATAAATTACAGTTTATAATAAGTAAGTATATACATTTATTTGCATGGGTAAGTACATCAATACTATCTGATTAGCCAGATTTGGTAAATAGTATGCTGATTGCTGTCTTAAATTCTCCTTGGTTCAAATTGAAAATGTCAATCACAGAAGAAATGTGATTTAACAAAGTAGTTATTCTCCCCAAAGGCATGATCATTGGTAGGTTGGTCCTGCCCCTTGGAAAAATAAATAATCTGTGCTGTCTAGCTCTGATGAAATTATCAGGGACATAAAAAGAAATTCGTTCCAGAATATCTGGATTGCAAGTGTGCCCATTTAGCAGCTTGTGCGCCACTAACACCATTGCAATATTTCTCCTGACGTCTAGACGTTCTATCCCCAGCATTCCAGCGAGAAAATCAGAGGGATACAATAAAGGGTAATATCCGAACTCTCGCATGTAGAGGTATCGCATAAACTTTTTTTGCACCTTTTCTACATCATTTGAGTAAAGGGTATCTTCGGGTCCCCATATTATCGATCCACTCTCAAGAATGCTGCGAACCAGAGTAAAATAAAGCATTTTTATGACTGCCGTATTCGTAAAAGATTTCGAATTACATATAACAAAACCCAGCATTCGCATTGCAGAGTTGCACACCGAATCGATATGAGTTCGAAAAGTCAGACGTGTGTCAAAAATGATTCCTAAATCCTTCGTTATCGAGATATGTTTTATAGAGGTACCAGACATTTTATAGTTAAAATATAAAGTACGCTTTGCCCTTGTAATGCACATAATTGTACACTTACTACTGTTAAAAAGAAGTTTATTTTGATGACTCCACTCTACTATACCGTCGATATCGTTTTGTAGACGAATGGAGTCTTCATTTGTCGTTATACAGGTGTATAGTTTAATGTCATCCGCAAATAACAAAAATTTTACAAATCTTATAAACAACCCTATGTCATTAATAAACAATAAAAATAAAAGTGGTCCTAAATTAGACCCTTGAGGGACCCCAGAAGTTGTGGCGTAGAGTTTCGATGTGAACTGCCCGTAAACAACGTATTGTTTTCTGTTAGACAAATAATTATGAAAGAACAAAAGCAGCATGTATGAGAAGCCGAAGCTTTCAAGTTTATTCAGTAATATGAGGTGATCTACTTTGTCAAAAGCTTTCGCAAAATCATTATATGAGACATCTACTTGTTCGTTGTTGTCCAATATATTTGAGACGTAATCCGTAAATACCATTAAGTTGGTCGTCGTAGACCTGCCCTCTCTAAACCCATGCTGCTGGTTTATGAGAAATGGTTCTACTTTATAGTATATACGTTTTTGTATTACGAGTTCAAATAATTTGGCCGGTGCCGAAAGAATTGCCACAGGTCTGTAGTTAGATACACATGATTTATCGCCGTTTTTGTGTAAGGGCGTGACCTTTGAGATTTTCCAACGGTCGGGGAATTTACCGGAGTTAAGTGAAATATTAAAGATATGTAAAAGCGGTACCATTAACGGATCGGCATATCCCTTCAGGACAATTGTGTTAATAAAATCCGGTCCAACAGATTTTTTTGGTTTCAGTTTTTTAATTGCAGCTAGGTAATCATTTTTATTTACACTTAAAATGTCAACATTTTGAGCTAGCGAAGAGTAACCGCCTGGGGTGTATGAGTCAAATTCTGCACTATGTTCGCTATAGACTGACTTAAAGTAATTCGCAAATGCTTCCGGAATATCGGGCCCAGTATGAGTACTTCCGTTCCATGACACTGAGTTTAGAAACCCACCGTCTTTCCTCTTTTCGGATACAAATTTCCAGAAGGATTTCGGATCATTCTTGACGTTTTTTTCGATATTATTTATGTAATCCTTATACGCAATATTTATACTACGTTTGATTTTAGATCGTAGAATACAAAACTTTTCCCGATATCTCATCAATCCGGTGCGCCTCCAGTTTCTGTGAAGTTTGCATTTCCTTTTCAGATCACTAAGAATCTCACCATTAAACCATTTAGGGTATCTTCTTTTAAAACAAGGTACACGCTTTCTCTCAAAACACATGTCAAAAAGGTCATAAATTACATTATAAAAATATTCTACTGCTAAATCTGCATCTTTAAGTTTTAATAAGGGTTTCCAGTCGTGAGAATTCAAGTAAACATAAAAATATTCGAAATTACCACGTTCTAGGTTCCATCCTCGCTTAACACAATTTCCATTGTCATCATTTAATAAATTCCGACAATAGGCTTTGCTTACATTGAGCGCGAATTCTATACATAAAGATGGGTGGTATGAATCTTCATTAACAAGTGAGTATACGGATTTGAACACTTTTAAGTCAAAATTACTGATAATAACGTCCAGTGTCCTGTTCGTTATATTAGTGATTAAGTTTTTCTGTTCCAATTGAAATAGTTCCATAAAATATAACAAATCTGTTTGAGTTGCTTTGTGACTCACACAGGAGTGTAAGTTAAAATCGCCAACAATAATAATTTTTTTATCTATTAAAAAGTTAAAATTAGCTATGGTTTTATCGAAAAACTCAGAGTAAGTAGTTCTCTGAGAAGCCGGTGGAATGTACACTATACATATATAAATACTAATTTCATTTATTTTAGCCTTAATCCATAAGTTTTCACCATCATTTTCTAGAAACATGAGTCTCTGGCATTGATTGACGCGGTCACGCCTCGCGGCTAGTAGCACTACATACATGCTTATTATAGTAGAGAAAAGCCGATAAATTCAAATATTCAATTCAGGCAGCGGGTAGCTGGCAAGCGGGTGGTGTGAATTTTATAAAGATTGGGTAATGGCGTTGTGTTTCGTTAGCCACAGCAACGTGTGGCCGGGTCTGCTAGTTATATATATTCCGATAATCTTGAAATGCGTACATATAAAAAGATAAAGTAAAATCCATGCTAATTTGTACTACCACCCCCCCCCCCCGCCCCCTCTCCCCTTCCCCACTCCCGCTGTCCATTAACACCTTTAAGTCTACGTCTATTGTTGTAATTAGTTTTAAGTAAACCCTGAGGAAGTAAGCATTGCTTACTAAACATGGTGGATTTATTGCAACCCCTATTGGGGTATGTTGCGAGGCTGAAGGTAGTAGGGAAGGGAAGGAGATGGGGAAGATGAAGGTAGGGAAGTACCTGGCTATTCAGATCTGGACACCACACACGGCTAAAACCATTTTAAAGAACGTTTCAATTCTGAATGGTGGTCTTACACCAGGGCGATACTAGGAGTATCTTCCACTCTTGAACGTGCCGCAAATATACTAAACTTATGTAATTTTTAATTTTAAATTAATGATAAATTTATTTGAATTTTTAGTGCTTTATTTTTGTTTTAACTTTATGAGTAAAACCTCAAATTGTAATATTTAATTAAATGAAGACTATAAGCGAAACGCAATCCAAAATCTGGAAACAGAAAAAAATATTGGCACCTCTGGGAATCAAAGTCCCAGAGTCGAGGGTCTGAGTCGAGTCCCAGAGTCCGGGAATCGAGTCCCAAAGGTGCCAATATCTTTTTCTCATTTTTTTCTGTTTTCAAATTTTCGTTTGCGTTTCGCTTATATTGTCTTCATTGAATTGAATTTTAGTGGTTAAAACTAAAAGTGTTCTATTAATTTTTAATTAAAATGGTGCCACAAAATAAGTTTGCTGTCTTTGAAGACATAATACATCTTTTTTTCCATTATCTATGAAATAAATCTCTCGCCAAAATATTAACTGGAAACGTGTCTATGTTTCAGGCTGCCAGTCCTGCCTGCACGGAGCTGGAAACCATCGTAATGGACTGGATGGGTAATTTTTTTTTATTATTCCTATAAAACCAAGCAAATAATTTCAGGCTGGAAGATAGTGTCAGTATCGCCCTGCCGAAAAAGCACCCCTTTCACAATTTCATGAAATGGCTTTACCCTTGTGAGCACGTCGCTCCGTGTGGCGGTTGGCTCACTAACTACTAATTGTTGTGTTTTTTCAGCAAAGGCTATCGGATTGCCAAAAGACTTCATAGCTCTGGAAGAAGGAAGCAAGGGTGGTGGCGTTATCCAGGTAAAGAGTCTTGTGTCATTTTAACGATTCGAAGTTTGATTTTGTCTTGATTCAGAATTATTTCTGCACTTCACAAAACTTTTAACGCCGTTGACAAAATCCGTCACAATCCTAAGAAGTTTCCTTTCGTAAAAACAGTGTAACAAAATCTGCTTTTATTTAGAATAACCAAAAAAGGCGTTGAAGCGTATAAAAACAGTCATGCTGCTAATAAGCGCGTAGACAACTTTGAGCAGATACAGATACAGTGTGTTCTCATGGTCGGAGACTAGTTCATGGATGCTTCTATCGAAGTAAAAATCTATGGAATGGGAATTTGTTCGGAACATTGACAAGTCGGTTCCGCACCTAGGAAGTACCAAAAGCCAGCGTTGGCTGCTTCGCGTCAAATTATTCTGAATATAGAAATCCATCTCATCCGCATGGTATCGAAGTTCAGAAGTTTATTTTCGCTTGATACTCACCTCAGCTGTGACTATCCCAGATGCGATTAAATAATATATCAAAAGCCTGTGTTGGCGGCCTGGCGTATAATTATTCTGAATATAGAATTCCATCTCAGTCAGAATATCTGATATAGATTGGTTACCTTCAGAAGTTCATATTCGTTTGGACGGCACGGCAGCTGTAACTACACCAGACGTGATTAAATAATGTATCAAAAGCGTGTCTTGGGGGCCTCGCATAAAATTTTTTGATCAAAGATATCAGGTATCGGTAGACCACCATTTAGAAGTTTAAATATATACACAGCGGCTGTGATTGCATCGGATTTATTGAATAATGTACTTATTACTTATTTGGTAGGGTTCCGCCAGCGACTGCGTTCTCGCCGTGATGCTGTCTGCTCGCGCCAATGCCATCAAGAGGCTAAAGCAGATGCACCCCAACGTGGACGACGGTCTGCTGCTGACCAAGCTGATCGCCTACTGCTCCAAGGAGGCGCATAGCTGCGTGGAGAAGGGCGCCATGATTGCCTTCGTTAAGCTGCGCATCCTTCAGCCCGACGAGAACAACAGGCTTCGTGGGGAGACTCTGAAAAAGGTGCCCTACTTATAGCCCCTACTGCGAACATACTTCACTTTGAATAATTTTGAACTTTTGTTGGTCTTATGTGGTGCTCATCTAAACACTCACACATCTTGAGAAATATGCTAACTAAGCTTCCACTTTGAACCATTTTGAACTTTATTTTGGTCTTCTGTGGCACAAAGAAGAGATGGACTTTCCATTTTGAAACAGTTTCTCATGATACCAATCAAAAAAATGTTCGTTGTTTTCCATTTTTGGCTCTGTAGCATCAAGTGTGTTGGTGACTTGAAAGGTTTTTTACCCTGTTCCTACTTATTTCGGCATCGGATTTGCGTAGAAAGCTACGGAAATCCGACTAAGGAGTCATAGCCTTTTATTGGAGTTTGGAGCACATCAGTCTACGAGTACGGTTTGTCTTTTATCGTGTGCCATGTTTATGACAATCAAATTATCACTAGGATTACTGCGGCCAGTTGTATTTTATATCAAAAAACTCTTTCCTAAAATGGGTTACGTGCCAGGTCGTAAAACACGTCTGCCAGTTCGATGTACCGTAAAATATCACGTTAACCATACCTGGTTTAGCCGATCGGTTGATGGTTCGAGATCAATTCAAAGTCAAAGCGTTGCGTTGCGTTGGTACGTGGAGCGTAGACGTACGTATTCTTCTCTTCTGATAATAACATAAATTGTTGTGATATTTTTCGTTTAGTCTACGTGTATGTACGGAGTAAATTCAAATCTTTTATGTCTTACCTGACTCTCTCCGTGACTGCAAGACAATAAGCATTTTCATCTTTCTTTTAATAAGTTTTTAGATATTTCTTGGAATGTCAATACCTACTTTAGAATAGACCACGACAATAATTATTGTTGTTGTACTTTTCCAATTAATATTACTCAAAAACTATGTCAAATTAAAAATAGAAAACATCGTGTTGCGCTTCAACGGTTCAGAAAAACCAATCAGTGAGGTCATTGCATTATCCAATTCACTGAAAAACACATGAAATAATGTATTACTTATTAAGTTAATTTAAACGCCATTATCGTTTCAATTTAATGCGAATGTTTAAAAAGCGCATATTAATAAACGAGCTGTTTGATTCCGCCACTTATCAAAAGACTCATTGAATCGATTTTTTAAATGAATTAATCAATTAATTAAGAGGAACCAGAATTAGGCCAGTGAAATTTATTTTTGAGATTCCGGAAATCACGATTTAAAATCAATTGGTTTGTAAGTATGAAAGAAATGAATTTCTTTCACTGTTTTTAAATAGTGACCGGCTTTTAGCACGAACAAAGTGCCAGGGGCGATGGGGCGATGGGGAGATCTGGGAGGCTTGTAGCGAGCAACAGTCAATAAGGGGTCATTAGGAGAAATACGGAGGCAACGGTGGCAAAACAAAGGTGTTGAAAAAATTTTCTCAGCGAAAAAAATTTCCTTCGTTGGCTACACAGATGCAGTCAGGGGTCAGGGGTTATTGCAAGAATCAAACCTGTAAACGCTCGTGTAAGCTTCAAAATTCATTATTTTTCATATTTAAAATTCAAAAACCATTTATTGCACAAAACACAAGTACAAAAGGTGTAGCTTATAGCATGCATTCTATTTCTTCCAGCCAACCAATAAATACAAATATAATACGATACATATAAAACCAAACTATTACAGGTATTTAATTTACATAAGCTATAGAGTATAATGACATTTATTTAAAAGAAATGTTTTAATGACGATTTAAATTTGAATACATCGTTTATTTGTTTAATGTTACGTGGAAGGTTGTTATATACTTTAATGGCCATGTAGAAGGGTCCTTTTTGAAATTTAGTTTTGTTTGCTTTTGGTATTAATAAGTTTTCTGTGTACCTTGTAGCGTTTTTATTTGTTGAGTTTTTTTGTGGGAACTTTTCTGGAGATGATCGAACTAACAGGCATAACTCTATTTTAAGTTTAAGGTTTTTAAATACGGGTCTACGTCAATCCAGGTGATCAGCGTTTGTAATTTATCGTGGGCATCTCTTTTGGATGATAAAAACATCTTTGGCGTTTATTGAGTTTCCCCAAAAAACTATTCGTATTTTATCATTGTATATACGTATCCATAGTATGCATTGATTACTGACTCGATATTTAAGATTTTTCGTATGCCTAAAACAAAAGAAAAGCTACTAATTTTTGCTACTACTTTTGATAAATATTCTTTCCAGTTTGTATTTGCATCTAAATGTATTCCCAGCAGTGAATAAGTTTGGGAAGGTTCGATGTGATTGTTATAAAAGTTTACATTTATGTTTTTAGGTGTAGCTTGTACTGGACAAAACTTTAGAACTGTTTTGTTTGTGTTAAGTGACAGATTTTGTGATAACAGCCAGTTTGCTATTGATTGACAAGTCTCGTTAACATGTTTATTAAACTCGTCAACGTCTCCGTACATTTAAATAACAAAGCGGTGTCGTCAGCAAACATTGAACATTCTGTGCCAGCAATAATAGGAAGTTCGTTTATGTACATAAGGAAGAGGCGAGTCCCAAGAATGCTTCCTTGTGGCACACCCTTGTTAATAGTTCTCCATTGGGATTCTACCATGTACTGCATATAAAAAGACACATATTAATATCATAGCGCCATGGCAGACCTTAACTTTCGTACTTCGATAATGTGAATTTACTTGTGTTTTTTTTCGATTTCATTTTCCGAATACTGATGAACGGAACACGGTATGGAAACTCTACTGTTAAACTCAATTAAAGTTAATTTTCAATTTGGTAGACGGGAATGGGTACCGCCGCCCCGGGAACCTTTATTGGACAACTAACACCTTTGCCACACCTCACCAACCCCAAGTGGTTCGCTACGTTTGGTGATTTAGCAGGGGTGCCCGGGTTCATGGGGTGAGGTTTGTCTAGGTCTTGGAGGCGGATGACCAGGACACACTGAACCCCAGATTCCTATCCACCCCTTAAACCCTTTTACTTCCCAGAACTCTCCCCTCCTTCCTTTCCCTAAAAAACCATCCACACAGCATCCCCAAAGATGACATAGGCCCTGAGGGAAAATAATTGTCCTCAGGGCCTCCTGTGTGGAGCTAATGTAAAAAAACCAAAAACTGACCAACAAAATGTATTTTTCAACAAGTAAACAGATACATTTGCATGTAGTGTATTAAAATGTTATGTGTTGTACACCTGCCCGCAGGCCATGGAGGAAGACGTGGAGGCCGGGCGGGTACCCTTCTTCGTGTGCGCCACCCTCGGCACCACATCGGTGTGCTCCTTCGACGCCCTGGACGAGATCGGGCCCGTCTGTCGCCGCTTTCCCGCCGTGTGGCTGCATGTGGACGCGGCCTACGCGGGCTCCTCTTTCATCTGCCCGGAGCTGCGTCACAACCTCGTGTGCGTTACCTCGTGTTCCATACCCGATTCATAAGTACCTACCATATATTATAAGGCAGGGTTTCCCAACCACTGGTCCGAAAGAGGCTAGAAGATGGTCCGCGATGGTCCGCCGGTCAATAAGCAAGCAAGCGCGCGGGCGGTCCCTGGTCGAGAAGTCTAAATAAAACAATATTCCGCGTATCATTATTGTACCTTGTGGTCAGTGGCCATTATGGTATTCCGTTTCGCCCCATCCCATCCTACCCCGTTCTACCCCCTCCGTTGTAGTAAATATTCTGCTAGAACCCGTCCCACCCTATCCCATTCTGCGCCTTCCGTTGTGGTAAATATTCTGCTAGAACCCGTCCTACCCTATCCCATTACGCCCCCCCCCCCCGTTGTGCTATCCGTCCCGGGTGCCACCCAGGTGACCACGTTGTACGTGTTCACCCCCCCCCCCCCCCATTAAAGTTGACAAACACAAATCAAGACTTCATAAAAAATTTAAAAATGGGCCACCCTGGGGGGGAGTGGTGGCTAGAGAATTGTGGTTTTGGGGGTGAAGCTCGGTCGCTACGCCACTGCTTGTGGTCCCTGTCGAAAAAATATACATACAAGTGGTCCCGGGTCAGAAAAAGGTTGGGAACCACTATTATAAGGGATCTACGCGGGATTCTACTTCATCTACCCGGAGCTGCGATCCAACCTCCTGTGCGCTACCCCGTTTTGCATACCCGTTCCATAAATACCATTGATAATAAGGGGTCTACGCGGGATTCTACTTGATGTACTTGGAGCTGCATTCCAACCTCGTGTGCGCTACCTTGTGTTGCATACCCCTTCCATAAATACCATAGATAATATGAGGTGTACGCGGGATTCTACTTCATCTACCTGGAGCTGTGATACAACCTCGCATGCGTAAACCTCGCGTTCCATTATCGATTCATAAGTGTAGGTACCGACCATAGATAATAAGGGATCTACGCGGGATCCTACTTCATCTGCCCGGAACTGAGGCACAACTTCTTTATATCAGATTTTTTAACGACAACATAAGAATATTTTTTCAGAACTTCAAAATCTGGACCGTCAGAAGCTGAAAATATCAGAAAAATAACATTATATGACTGAGCTATACTAGAATCACCCCAGGTCGGGCACCAGGACACCGAATCAAATCATTATTTTATCTTCCATAAGGTCCTTCTTTGTTAAATGAAAAAAAAATTTACAACGTTTTAATAAAATAAAAACAACGAGTATTTTAGTAAAGCCCGTCTTGACATCGGATTCGGTAAATATAATAATCCAAGACTGTTACAGAAATTCTTTGAATCCTGGAATTTCCTACTTACGAACAGTTTGTTTTATTGCGTGGCAAAACATTAAAACATTGTAGCTTTTTGGCGAATTTTTGCGTATTTCGAGACAGACGGTAGATGTGTGGACGCACTTTTAGCGTTTATAACCAAATACTCAATTATATGAAGTCCTTTTTTCATCACAGTCAAGTACTGCTGAAGTTCTAAAATAGCCTAAGACGTGAATTAAAATCTTCGTATATTTCTCATAAAACACAACAAAGCATGTTCGATATACCATAAATGGGTTTCTATAGAATTTGAAACCCCTTCAACTTGTAACGGAAAGAACTTTACGAACCTCAATTAAATTAATTATCGATCTCTGGTAATTCAAATCATTCAATTTTGATTCAAATTTTCGGAGGTTTCTAAACTGCGCGGCGTGCATCTCGAGGTCAATGCCCGGCGCTTGAGCTCTTTTGACTAGCGAAATTGACACCTTTGCACGTTTTATACTGCAGTAGGGCCTATATTTTCATTTTTTTATTTAAATACACAAGTACCTACATATTTTGAAACTTGTATTCCAATATCTGTGTTTGATATATTTAAAAATGCTAATTATAAAAAGTGTAGTTTTTACAAAACTGCCCAACTGAATTGAGTAAAATTGATTTCTCGGATTTGAATTGTATTTTATTTGAATGTATTATATTATATAATATACACAATGCCCGGCGCTAGGGCTCGTTTGACTAGTATAATTATATTTTAGGGGTATCGACTTCGCAGATTCGTTCAATACCAACGCCAACAAGTGGCTGTTGACGCACTTCGACTGCTCCTTGATGTGGGTCCGCAACAAGCTCCTGCACACATCAGCCCTGGTGGTGGACCCTATCTATCTGCAGCACGCCCACGATGGCACCGTCATCGACTACCGCCACTGGGGCATCCCCCTCAGCAGGCGGTTCCGCTCTCTCAAGCTATGGTTCGTTCTGAGGACCCATGGAATCTCTGGTCTCCAGGAGTATATAAGGAACCACATACGACTGGCCAAGTATTTCGAGACGCTGGTTAAGAAAGACAGTCGGTTTGAAATTTGCAATCAAGTCGAGGTAAAGATGACCTTCAATCCCATGAACAAGTGGCGGCTTATAACTTTTAAGTGAGCTTAGTGAAAAATACGACTTTATTTTCGGGATTCTTTTAGTTAAAGGAGATAGGTTAACTCTCTTAAAGGTCACGAGTCGCCACTGTCTTCAATTTTCATCTAATTGTGATATTTGAGAAATAAATAAATTCCATAGATGTGAATACCACAAGATTTGCCTTAACGAGTCCCCAACGTTCGACAAAAATCTTCTTCGGCCCTCTAAACACGCTTTTGAATTTTAGAGTTTTTAGTAAGAAGGTACCTTCTAGGGACTCTAAAATTCTACACATTTTTGGTAATTTTATTCAACAAACAAGAACAATTACGGCAGGCAATAAATGTGCATCCACTTAAGATTTGGCTAACCAACAAGAAACGACTGTTCGAATAAATGTGCATCCACTTAAGATTTGGCTAACCAACAAGAAACGACTGTTCGAATAACCAAGTGTTGAATTTTAGATTTACATGTGCCATTTAAAATTGTACTTATTCCATTTTAGTTGGGGCTGGTTTGTTTACGACTCTCGGAGTACGACGGGCAAAGTTTGGCGGACGCTAATGAAATGAACAAAAAATTAATCACGAAAATCAACGAATCGGGGCAGATTCACATTGTTCCTGCTTCTGTCAAGGATAAGTTCATTCTGAGATTCTGCGTTTGTGCCCCGGATGCTGTTCAGGAAGACATGGGTAGGTGTTATAGAGTTAAATCATCTTATTAAGTTGCGGATTTGTTTGTACCTTACTTTTGTACCGGATTTGTTTCCTCATAAAATTGATAAATACCTAATTAATAGGATTCATCAGGATGTCCCCAAAATACTTTAACTAGCGATTCATTAGCTTAATTGGAGTTAAAAATTTGATGGCGTTTACACTTTCGGTGTCTTTTTCTTTTCAATTAAAAACAAAAATATACATATAACTCTGATACACATGTCGTCACTGGTCACTCAGTCGAGTAGCTATCCACCGCACCGCCCCGACCTTCCCCCGACCTAAGGGTAACAATGTACCGTGGTACAAGTGAATCTTGTGAACAATCAAAGTGACCAGTGACGACTTATGACAATGGTGACCGGCCAACTCAGAATGAAACCAACTCAGAACCACCTCAGAAAATGTCATTAAGAGTGATGATAAAAAAAAATTAAAAAAGGTTAAATAGGTTAAGTTAGGTTAGGGTTACTGGCTATTATAACATTATTTTTTCATAGCTTTTATTGACCTTTCTGAGGTGGTTCTGAGTTGGTTTCATTCTGAGTTGGCATGGAACCGACAGAAATATTATTATTTTTGGTTTTCAAGTGTTAAAAAAAATGTAACCAGTAAATAAAATTCCATCTAGGTATATTCTTTTCTCCAAATAATCTCAGAAATAGTTAGCTTTCGGTTACATCCTGGTACACTGAGTATAACCAACAATGTATTTTGCAGATTTCGCCTGGGAGGTGATAACTCACTTTGCAAATGAACTGTCTGAAGTTAGCGACGAGAACTCTGTAACTATTCCTTTTATGTCTTATAAAAAATCGACGCTGTGGAGTGAAAAGTCACTAACAACTAACAAATTGATACATTTGAGATAATGGGTGTTTTGTGGTTGTAATTTTAAATGTCTCTTCTTGAAGGAAAACCGAGGGTGATAATAAAAGATTTTTTTATGATTAAGGTGTTATTAAAATGACACAATCAGATCTTTTAATTTCCTGTAAAAAATACAAAAGAATACATATAGTGATTATTTACAATATCGATTTCTTTGAGTATGAGTATCAAGTATTTTACTTGACTTTTCGCAGTATCGGTTTTTAGAGTTAAACATACCTATTTGACAGTTCTTATTTTCATCTCATAGTGAGAGACGTTTTCACCAAAATGCGACAAGTTACCACGTGTTTGGTATCCACGTATTATGTAGGAATTCTCGCAAGACGATGCCATGCGATAACTACATAATTGTTACACTTACAAAATAATAAATAAAGCAAACTAAAATAATCGTAGTCAAAACTTTATAATGCACAAAAAACTATTAACCAAGCTTCTTTTTTTAAAAAAAAAAAGAAAGACAAACATTCCCGGGTTACGAATAACCCAACAATGTTTGAAAATCTCCTACTACCACCACAAAAAGCCGAAAATGTTGCTTGTGTTGTGATGGAGGACTTAGCCAGCCGAGGAATCGAACACGCGACGCTCGGGTGGGACCCAAGCGATATGCCCACTCAACCACTGACCAGTCGTTCCATGCAAGCACGCATCTATGGATAAAGTAGATAACTTCGTGAAAATTCATTAAATCGATTTAAGTCATGGGCATAAGTCACTAACAGCACAGAATCAGTTTTTTCCAAGTCATCAAACCTCTTAGAAATTTATCGTATACGATCGCTTCGTTCACTTTGTATTCAAATATATTATTTGATATAATGTTACCAAAATAGCTTGGTTAATAGTTTTTTGCGCATCATAACGTATCGAGTACAAAAATTAACTAATTAACTTTAGGGCGTATCAACGCCTCATTTTTACCAAAAATGTTAATGTTAACTGGTGACTTGTCGCTCCACGGCAACGAAATACACGTATTTATTTATATTAGGTATTTAAATTTCGCATTGAAGTTCGTAGTAAGAGTGCTATTTTGCGGATTTTGGCCACAGTGTTCTTTTGTCCGATTCCGGATTACTCGTTTTTCTTTGCTCTTTGAAAGATAATGCATGGCCTCTATTTCGTTGTACTTTCCGATATAATAAGAAATAAATTTGTCATTAACTTTACATCAAAACCCCTGCTTCACCTTCAAAAACCCAGCTTAGTCGATTCATCTGTTCATTCTATACATTTACTTTCATTTTACAGTTTTTTTTCTTTTCAGTTATTTCATTCGTATATTTTTTTTTCATGTGAATACCGCACAAGAGTCCCAACTGCTCTCGTCTGGAGCCAATGAGACTATGGCATCCCCAATTGGGGTATGTAGTGAGGCTGAAGGTAGTGGTAAGGAGTTTGGAAAGAGGAAGGTGGGGAAGTACCTGGCCATTCAGATTTGTCACCAAATACAGCTAAACCCATTTCAAGCAACGTTTCAATTCTAAATGGTGGTCACACCAGGGAAATACTGAGAGTATCTTCCATTCGTAGTATGTTAGGTTATGGGCTATTTTCAATTATTTTTATATAACTTTTAATGACTTTTAAAAGGGGTATTGAAATACCATTTTGTTGAGTTGTCGTGGAATCTATCAAACTGTTTTATTTTTAACTGATTCATCGTGAATTAACATAAATTAATTAAATAAAATTTATTTGCGCACACGGGGAACTCGTGAGCTTCGGATTGCTAGTCGAGAGCTTTACCCCTCGGCCACGAAGTCCGTCAGAGTATAAATGGATTTAGCCGTGTTTGGTGACCAGATCTGAATAGCCAGGCACTTCTTTACCTTCCTCTTCCTCGCCACCTTCCCCTCCCCCTACCACAAGTCTCACAACATATCCGAATTGGGGATTCCATAGTCTCGCTGGCTCCAGACGGTTGCAAGCAGTAAGGACTCTTGTGTAGTACATCTACTAACAAATACCTAATTAAAAGTCGTTAAGGCTCTGCAACCGGGTTCGAAAAGAAGAAGATGGAGAGATAAGAAATTACGAATGTTAGAGGAGAGCGCTAACATTTACAGCGACAAAATCGATGCGAAAATGTTTAATAAAACACGACTCGTTTAAAAAAAGAGCAAAAATCTCGCGGGCATTGTCTTAAACAGCATTTAAAGAAACACTGTGAATTTTTTCATACATATAACTTGTAAAATAACTTAAACAAACGTGTTTATAATAATTTTTGGAGCATACTTTGCGATTTTTTTCTATCGAGGGAATTTTATATAATTTGCGTTTCGGCGCGGGCAAAGTCCTAGATATTATCTTCAATAATAACATATATTTTTTTAAGAGCTTTAAAACTTACAGTGTTTAAGGGAAATATGTAATAAATCGGTAGAAATCCGGGTTGCGGGCCCTTAATCTGCTTATTCAATTTTATTTATTACAAATTTGTAATCTGTTTAACAAATGTTTATTAATCTTTTTTATTAGAAATGAATACATTTTCGTGCATCTCTTAAAACTTCATGTAGTTAGGTTCATCTATTTTTAACACATTATTATTTAACATATTTTCACTGTCATTTTTTACTTATCTTAATTTATTATTGATTTTTTTTTCATTTTTTATCTTGTAAATTACATTTTTACTATTATTAATCTTTCCTTACATCGTATAAAAATTAATCAAACTTTCAGATTTGTTATGTTGATTATTCTCTCCCTTATTGTGTATAACCCCCATAAATAAAATTAAATAACGGTTTTTTAAATAATGCATGACATATTATTTTCATTTTTATTTACTGTTGTTGGAATAAGGAACTCCAGTGAAAAATATTATGGCTTTAAAAAAATATGTTCATATAGACCAGTAAACACTGATTCTGAATATATAAGTTTTATTTAATAATATTAAACGCAGAGTTTGTAAAAAATTATTAAAAAGTCCACTTTTAATCTGGTCATAGAAAGACGCCGCCAAGTTGGTATTATTGAAATGTTTAGTGGTGACGTCACTGAACACCGTAAAGTCATTGTATGGGAATGTAGGTATGACACAAGCCATCGTATTAACAAAGTTTCATCTTATTCGTTTATTTACATACTTTTTATAGAGATTTAGTTGTTGTGTTTATTGAAACATTATTTAGGCCTAAATAATTCAGTTTCAAAAATAAAGGTATCTCTTATTAGTTTATCTCTATTATTGAAAATATTCAAAAACTACTGCACAAAAAAATAGTAATGCTACTCTAGGGAGAATACTTCTAACTCTGAATTTCAAAATGGCGCCAGTTAAACAGCTGAACAGCTGATTCCCCTATCTTATAGTAACTTTTCTGGAGTGATGACGTCACACGATTCACTACACATACGGTGGTTTTCGGGGATCTTGAAAAATTAAAACTTTGACAATTTAAACTAACTCTAAAAATAAAAATAAATATGCAGTTATTTAAGTTCGAAGGTCATTTAATCATTTTTTTTTTTTAATTGGACTGGAGTTCCTTATTAGTTCTTCTCTTCTTTGCTATCTATTTGAATACATGATTTCTTCTTTCCCCTTGCTATATTGTATTAATGCATGAATGCTTCTTTCTATTTGCTATTTTGTACTAATGCATGGCTTTTTTCCTATTTTCTTTTTCTTAATAATGAACATAGATCGTGCCACCCACTGAGCGTCTATCACTAACACCAATAACAGGAGCTGGTGAATATGAGCAGTGCGTTGGAGAAGAAGAGGAAGGATACACTGGCGTACAAGCGTTCTTTCTTCGTCCGAATGGTCAGCGACCCAAAAATATACAACCCTGTAATCACCAAGTCATCCTCTACCCAGAAACTGTCGCCGGGGAACCGCGAGAAGAACACTTCACAAACCCCTACCGCAGCGTGAGTGCACCCTTTTATATTTCGCTTCCAGCAATTTTATTGAATTCCGAACGTACCTACCTAAACTTTGAGAGAAAACGCGGGGAAAACAAATCTTTATCTGCCCTTTGATGGAAATCATTTGGAATGTCGGAGACGCTCAGTTTTCTCTTGAAACGTGACGCTACGAATTCAGTCAAATTGCTATCTTTTTTTCATACTGTGTAGATTGTTGCCTTAGATGGCACCTGACGCAGGTTGAATTAATGCGCCTTTTAAAATGTTGCTGATTTCTGCGTGGAACTACGTAACCATTTAACCATAGCCAGTGTTATCATTTTGAAAACAGTACCGTATACAATTAAATGAAGTATTACTATTCTTAGTTTTATATCACTTTATTTTCTATTATTCGCTGTTTCGAAATGGATTCCACTATGATGAGCATGCGGGGCACGGCGCAGAGCGGTGCGCAGGGTTCGGTAGTTTCCGTTGTTTCGTAGCTAAAGCACTGGGGTGCATACACTGCATACCCCTAACTAAGTGGATTTTTTTTGTTTAGTGTCGCATCTAAATATAATATATCATTGAATGAAGTAACTTAGCGAGGCGCACCAGTTGCGGAATACCCGCACAGAGCTAAAAAAATAAAAGGGCTAAGGGAGTTTGAAAAAACAATAAAGTAAGCATGCGTATTAATTAATCGCATATTGATAAATACGACACCTCAGTAACAATAGGACCAGTTCTGGTAGTAAGTACTATAGTATCCATTAATGCCGGGTTGTTGGCGAAGTAGGCTTCCTCAATTGAAATTACTTTGATTTTTGTTTCGGGTGTGTCCTATTTATCATTTATATCTGTAATAATTTATAGCATGACCTCTGGAGGAACTGTCAGTGACAGATCAGATCAAAGCATTTTCCGGATATTTGTGAAGCTTCTTCACATCTGTGTCAGTCCTATCTAGGACTGACCTGTCAAAACACGGTGACATTGAAATATACATGATTTCTGGTAAAAGTTAAAATGGAAAAATAAGGGTATTACAAGAAATGAAAATTTAAATACAATGCTGCGGAGTTATACAAAGAAATAAAATGATATAACTTATACCTCTAATGTACTTAATCTCTTAAGACGTGTTGTTTCACAGAATTTGAAGAATTCGTCAAATTTCAAAGTAAATATTCAAGTTTCGTGAAATCCCTTCTCAAGTTCTGCTATTATCTATGTGAAACAACCGGCCCATGATGAAATACTAACATAACTTGAATAGAATTTTCACAGATCTTGAATTTTAACTTTGAAATTTTATGAATTGTATAAATTTTACGAAACAACCCGTCCTTAATTATTTTGTGCAAACGTTTAACAGTTTACACTAATAACATCAGAACATGATACTAACAATGATAGAAGAGTTTTAAGGGAGCAAAAAAATATATTTTCATAGTTACAGGCGATCAAAATCTTTGAGTTGACCCCCCTCCTCATACCCAGTCCATTAGGCGCAGTCCATTAGGATATACATTAAAAGTGTAAGTAAGTATGTAAGTCATTGGGAAGATAATAAGAAAAACAAGTAAATTAGGTAGGGGTGTACGAATCCTTTTCACGTTTGATTGACGATCAGCGCCATTTTGATTATTTGTCATTTCAACTGTACTCATTAAATACCAATTCGCGACCCGGTTCAGTATTTGATAAGTTTGACGAGTCGTCAAGCATAATGTAGGTGCCACAAAAAAAGATCATCACACGCACAATATCGCTCGCCATACAATACCATACGGACAAGTGGCGGTTTTGTGAGCTAGAGTGCTAAGATTGAAAAATACGACGTTATTGATGTTGTTGCAGCTGAAAATGATTTTTTTTCCAAAATTTTAACTTTTTGTATGAAGATCTTTAAGTTTGTGAAAGAATCCTGAAAAACTTCATACAAAAGGTTGAAATTTTGAAAAAAAAAATCATTTTCAGCTGCAATAACATTAATAAAGTCGTATTTTTCAATCTTTAGCACTTTAGCTCACTGAAAACTCACGGACCGCCACTGATTCAGATCTATCACACCTAAGCAGATGATGCACTCGAAGCTCAAAGTTATACACCGTAACTGCTGCTGAGGCGATATGCGAAAAATTATGCGACACCGATCATTTTAATTAGCTGCGTAAACGTGCGTATGACAGCTGTCAAGTTGACAGATCCAGTACAAAGAAATGTCATTTCGCGGCAGTTCTGTAATTCAACTGACCCCCTCTCCTACCATAGGAAGAAATATTCTATAGCGTAGTTCGCCGTTACAATACATAAGCGCTCGCGGTTCAGCGGATAAGTGCTGGCGCTTTTCGCTGCGTGTGACCTTACCTTAATGGCGATGCCATTTGCTTGACTTACCTGAAATGTGCCAAGAATAGGTGGTTAACAAATAAAATATTGTATCGGTGATTTAATTCAATATTGTATTTGTTAGATTAAGTACTTGAAAGATTTGAGTTTGTTTATGGACTAAACTATTTATTCATATTCATATTGCGTGTGTACGGGCGTAAACAATTGATTCTTCTTAAAATTAGCGTAACTTGCAAAAAGTGCTTAACGCAAAATAATTGAACTCTCGCTCATACAATGAAAGAGCAAACTATGAATTCTTTTAGAGCATTCGCGCGGCCCGGTTCGGTCCGTTTCATACAAATCTTAATTTTGGATTTGAGATCAAAATACCCAACCGGACTGAATTTTTTTTAAATTAAAAAATGTGTAGTACGGATATCAGCTACTTGTCGTTATTTGTTTTTGGGGTTTTATGCCGTGTTGCGCTACCTCCTTCTTTAGCCAACGTTTCGGACATCGTTGTAGTGTCCATCATCAGGGCAGATCCGGCAGATCCGGTAGATGTGTTCAGCTACTTGATTTATTTTTACTTTTAATTGTAAGATATAGGCTATTAAAGATTTTTGTGTTTCATGATTTTAAAGACAAATTGGGCAATTATTTGCGAGAAAATAAAAAAATTTACTATATTGAGTTTAAAAATATGATGAAAAATAAAACATCGTTAAAAATTGGGATACTTGATAGAAGTTAAAAATGCGTTTTTTTGGTAGTAATTTCAATATTTAAACGAAAATTTTTTCTTCTGGCGTAAATAGGTAATTTGTAATTAAAATTTACACCCATCAAAATGATTTATTTTATTAATTTTTATTTTTTTATTTTATATTTCATCATATTTTTATAATAAACTTAGTAAAATTATTTTTTTATGTGTTTCATTTACTCACAAATAATTGCCCAAGATGCCTCTAAAATCGTGATATATTAAAATCTTTAATGGCCTTTATCTTATAATTTAAATCAAAAATAAAATAATAAATACCTTTTGGTTACAAAAATAATTATTCAGTTTGGTTGGGTATTTTGATCGCAAATCCAAAATTAAGATTTGTATGAAACGGGCCGAAACGGGTTGCGCAAACGTTCCTCGGTTAACGATTAAATGTTAAAAATTACGTTAATCGTCGATTGGATCGTCAATTAAACGTGACAGGTTGAAACAATCCAACATTAACATTTTGTTTACAAACACGTAAATATGTGAAGATTTGATACAGATTATCAATTTAATTAATTTATTATAAAATGTCTCCGAATTAACGATCCTTTCTAATTTTCAATAACACGCTACTCAAGTTCGTGATATGTAAATCACGCAATTGTCCAAGTAATTCAGCGCCTACGCAATAGAGCAGTTTCTGCTTTAATAGTAAGTACGTGACTGATTAAAATATCGCAGTTGGGAGTTTTCTATTGTGCTCACTGCCTCCGTTGGGGCACGTTGCCTCCATACTGGCTACAGCCTCCTTGGTTTAAAATATTGCTATTGTTCGCGTAATAAAAACTTTCACTGCAACTTTTCCTAGTCTAAATACGTCATGTTTATTAAGCAGTGAATTTGTAAGAGATGTGATATAAAACAGACTGATTAATTGCTGTTTTTGTAACATTGCAAATGTTTATTTCTATAATACTCAAAATTCTAAGTTTCAGCTGGCATTTTAAAACTAGACAAAGAGTTTAGGTTAAATAGACACAATACATTCATATCAAATTCAGTTTTGTAGGACTTTTATATGAAAACTATAAAGTTAATTAAATATGTATGTTTAAAATTTAACGCCAACGAACTCTCGAATATGGCAGAGTTGATGTCAATTGATAAAGCCTACTCCTCGTGTGCTTCTATTCCACTCGAGCGACAACGCGATTTTTAAGTTTTTCCTTCGATTGCTCGTGATTTTTTGGTGACCATTTTGAATATTTTCCGCCGTGATAAAAAAAAAGCATACCTTTGAATTTTAATACGGAAAAAATTATAAAAAAAAATTATGCATCTAGGGAAAATTTACCTAAAACCGGCAGCAAAGCAATCCGAGGTATTATAAATGGTGCCATATTGTGGCAAAAAGCGCTCCAGTGGTTATGTACATAAAACTTTCATCAAAACCTGGTTCCATCAGTTCCGACAAAGATGTCAACTTGACATACACTTGCTTGATTCCCCACATTGTAGTTTCTAGTTTCCACATTGTAGTGGACTAGGAGTGGGACGATACATCACATATTTTTTGGATGTCCGTCATAAACAAATAACCTCATTTTTATCTAACCTTTAACTCAAATCTAATATATTATCTCCCATTTGCAACATTCGGTTAAGTATGATTCCTAAATCTAAACTCGACTTCAATTTTCTTCATAATTTCAGAATTTTCCCGTTTAAATATAAATTCACCTTCCCTTTCCCCGTCCATTGACACTACGGCCAACACCACTGAAGGTTGAACGGCAGAAACATTGAAAAAAAAACATTCGAATTACTGTACTTTATATTCAACAAGTAGCAAATTGAGCAAGTATTGAAGACATGACTTGCGAATACATTCATTTTACAGGGAAATTAATATTTTACCTTTAATTATTATTACTCATGAAGTATTTCTCATTTCTTTATCAACCAACCTACCTTTTACTCATTTGATGTTTGTCTATGGTTTGTGTCGATGATCCCACAGAAAAACCTTGCAGGTGGAAAGTTTTTACAACATTACCTACAATAAATAAAATAATGATGTACTTGTTTTTCACAACAGAAGCAATTCGTGGATTTCGTGGCCCTTAGCGTTTTTCTTTCAAAGCGCCGACAATGAGAATGGAAGTGCACCCAACGATCTACCCATCAGGTAATATACCACATTTTAATATTACACAACTTTATACCTCACAACATCAACACTTCCAACCATTGATTTACAAAGATCTCACAAATTCTTCGGGAAAATTATGACAGGAGAACCGAGATGCATCAAAACGTGCTAAAAAAATTGTGAAAACAAACACGAGAAATAATATAACACATTGTCCATTTTCTGCATTGATAATTTTGGACATTGATCATTATGCACATTGATCATGTTGTACATTGATTATTTTGTACATTTATCACTTTGAGCATTGATCATGTTGCACATTGATCATTTTCTACATTGATCATCTTGGACAATAATCATTTTGCATATCGATCATTTTGCACAATAATCATGTTGTACATCGGTACATCATACATTTTATACATTCATCACTTCGGACATTGATCATTTCGTACTTTGATCTTTTTGTACATTGATCATTTTGCGCATTGATCATGTTGTACATTGATTATTTTATACATTTATCACTTTGGACAATGATAATTATGCATATTGATCTTTTTGTACATTGATCATTTTGCGCATTGATCATGTTGTACATTGATTATTTTATACATTTATCACTTTGGACAATGATATTTATGCATATTGATCATTTTGTATATTGATCACGTTGCACATTGCTTCTTTTGTGCATTTATAACTTTGGACTTTGATCATTTTACACATTAATCATTTTGAACATTGATCATTTGATTTGATCAGTAAACTTTTGAAATCACGTGTTATACGAATATGTTTTAGAAAAAACCTTTTGATTGATTACGAGGCCGCGAACTCGTGCTAGTAATTGAAATTTTAAATGCTGTTTTTTCCATCGCCTCGAATGCAAAAAGTTGTATTTTACAGTAATTAAGGTGAATCTAAATATTTTTTCTAAAAATATATTCGTAGTAAGTTGTCCAGCGATTTCGAAAGTATACACATAGGTCATTTTGGATAATAATCATGTTGTGCATTGATTTTTTTTGTACAATACCATTTTCCATATTGATCATTTTGCACACTGATTATTTTGCAGATTGATCATTTTGTACATTGATCATTTTGTACATTGATCATTTTTTACATTGATCATTTTGTACATTGATCATTTTGGACAGTGATGCGTAAAAAGTCATAACATTGCTTCAAAATAAAGGGTGAAACAATTTTCACACGAAATATTAAAAAAAAAAAAAAACAACAAAGCAAACCTCGACTTCGTCGATGAGATAAAATCTAACAAATTTTCAGTTCGGATGAATTTGGTCTTCCTCGAGCGTTCCCGACTTCATCCAATCTTTCACCTTGTGTGATGTTGTTTGGTTGCAGGTTTCGCCACCTAGACACGATGGTGCGCCTGAAGAGCCCGGGGCAGGTGCGACGGGGCAGCTCCCCTTCTCCCGAGCATGACCCCTCCCGCTCCCCGCGTCGTCTCTCCCCGGTCCCGGCCCCCGCACCAGCAACCACCACCATCGCTCTCAAAAACCACGCATACAATGCTACCAAATAAATACACGACCTAATTGACAAATTATTCCAAAAATAAGTCATATGAAGAGTGCCAACCTTTGAATGTCGAGATTTTTCCAAAAAATACATGGTATATTACTGACCTAACCTTAGTTTTTTCAAAAATATGCTGTAGAACCATTGTTTCAACGTAGAATTACAATCAGCTAACAATGTGTAGGTACTGAATAATCAACGCCCGACTGAGAGACTGCCCACATGCCCATTTGCCCAACCAACCACTAGTATAGTCAATAATGTATAAACAATTTAGTGACCTATTACATACACTTGGGTAATCACTCACATCAAGCCGATTGCATCCTTCTGTGGAAATAGTTTGACTTATGTACAAACAAACACCTTAAGGGTGAATACAGGTTTTCATATCTACATTTTTTATAACTTTCATGCAAAAAAAAATCGCTGTATTGTAATAGGATTAACTTCAGGAGTGAATAATTTAACTCCCCAAGGGCGGATCCAGGGTTTTTTTCTGGGGGGGCACAAGGGGCGGACGGGCAAAAAAATCAGCAATTATTGTTAGGATTTTTTTCTGGGGGGGGGGGGGGGGGGCACAAGGGGCGAACGGGCAAAAAAATCAACAATTACTGTTAGAAATAAACTTGAAGTATCATACTTCAAGTTTATTTCTACAAGTATGTATAGCAAGGTTTATGAAAGTGTTAAAACAATCGAAAAATTAAATGTTTAATAAAGACAGTTTTAGCTTCTAAGTATGTAGGTACTGTGATGGAATCTCCACAGTACAAAAAAAAACCGTGCCCCCCCCCCCCCCCCCCCCTGAATCCGCCCTTGTAACTCCCTGCATACAAAATACAGAAATCTTTCAGGTGTAAAAACAAAACAAGCTTTAATTTGTGTACTCTGTAATGGTCGCGAAAATAAAAGCGATAAACGTAACGGCACGCGACTTGTCCGTGATAACCTATACATATATTAAAATGGTGTTACTTTCCATAATTAAACTGTATTTGCATTTATCATCTGTTATTTTCAAAAGTCTTTAGTTAAATCACAAGATAATATCGTCACATCATGCGATGTTACCAGCGAACTTACCTTGTTTCTGACACTTCTCATATTCCTTGGCAGAGTAACTCATTGGACTTCTTCATAATCAGGTGTACGTCTACGTCTACATTGGCTTGATAAATAACGCAGTTTAATTCCTACTCTTTACCTTCTAGTTTATGCGTGATTAATCTTCACGTAAATTAATGATGTTTAGAACCCATAGGTTAGAGAATTATAAAAATTATCAATTAGGTGGTCATAATTATCTAGTCACCGATAAAATTTTAAATAGGAAAAAACATGCAATGTTTAACCCGTGTCAAATAAGAAGGCGCTAATCGGTCAAAATCTAACACTTTTCCCGTCTTAATATTGTGTAAACATTAAAAAAATGCAAGTCAATCATGTATTTATAAAAACAATGAATTGCTTAATAATTGATAAATAATGCTGCATTGCGAATCTCTGTTGTTTTCATATTATTTATTCATTTAAAATCACAATATTAAAAATAAAACAACAGAAAGTCTATTAGGTACTTTATAAAAGAGATTTTTTTTCAGCAACATATTTCATTCTGTTCTTCGATATAAACGCTATATAAGTATCCCATAATCCTAATTAATGTAAAAATAATTAGATCGTGTCTACCCTTGCCTTTGTCCTCAAAGAATTTTAATAAAAACACATTTGAAAGTTATATTATATTGCAAAAACCTGCCTCACTTTAAAAAAAAAACACTTTATAAACATAAAAAAGAGCAATTTTTAATACTATTAAACTATTGTTTAGAGCCCACAACAAAATAGTGCTTTTTATTGTTTACTAAAAAAAATTATTATTTATTTTACATTTGACAAATGTGTTTTTTTACATATTTTTACTTTTTATGTAGGTACTTTACTAGAAGGTCATTAACATTCCGCACAAATTTATTAGAAAGAATCAAATGCTTTATAATGAATAAGGCATCTAAAAATTTCAATTTCGTTCAATTCTTCAGTAAATTTATAAATAATTTTCTTTAAAATGTGTTAGTTCTCGTTTGCACTATTGTAGGAGATCCAATAAAATTCAGTATTTAGGAGAACTTAAATTATTTATTTACTCAAAAAAATTGTCAAATATTTCATTATTGTGATCTATGTGTTAATAAAAAGATTTTAAAAAAACTTTTGGGTTAATTTATTATTCCCTTCAGTAATATGAATAGGTATTTAATGTTATGTAAACACATATAAAAAATATAAAAACAAAAATACAGTTATAATATGTTTATTTCGTAAAATAACAACTAATATAAAAATATGGCTCATAAAATTAGCTGCTGATTGGAAAATGTACCCACGCGACAAATATTTAAAATGAGCAGTATAATTAAAAATAGACAACTGAAAAAGCTCCCCTCAAAGTTTAACAAATCATTGTTATTATATCAAAAACCTTATTATCACCATGAGAATATAAACTAAGCAAAATGGTACTAAAAGATTAAAGTATTTCACCCTTAAAAAGAGTTGTTAACTCGAATCTTTCCTCCCGCATTTTCAACTTATGAACTTCTGCTTTATGCCGACGAAAAATAATTATTATTTCGAATAATGGCTTATTTTTTTAAATTATGGAAGAAAGCGGTTCTTGCGCGAAGATGAACATCATGTCCCCGTCAGTTCAGCTTCTGGAGCCGTCCTGTAGTTCCCTCCATGCAGATGTCCTCCAGAGGAATCATTGGAGGAGTTTAGGTCATCTACTTCACTGGCTTCTTCTTGCGTCTTCTTTCTTTGTCCTGTACTTGAATATTTTTTGTAATTTCCGCCATGCTTCGGTCCCTTGTTCCGTTTGATCACTGACGTTAATACCTCAACCTCGGAGGCCACTGGGGGATCTTCGGACTGGCTGGTAGCCCGTGGTGACAATTCTGCCGCATGTTCTTGTTTATATGCACCTCCGTATTCTTCAGGTAGTTCAAGATATTTATCTGAATACCTTTTTGGTTGATCGGACGTGTCCCCAAATAAATCAAATGAATATGAATCCTCGTCACTTTGATAAGCACTCAACATAGAAGGAGCATTGGCGCTATCCGCCACGAAGGAGCTACTGGTGATCACTTTTGATGGTGTTTTGTCAATCTCAGAAACGCCTTGCGTTTGAAAGTTGTGCCTTTTGGAGAATTTTTTACTTTTCGGGCTCTGATCGACACTATCAATGTGTCTATAATTTCCACCGTGCATAGGGCCTTCCGCTTTTATGTCTGTACTAAATACTTCAACGTCAGAGTGAGTCGGATATTGATCTTTATTTTTTTTTGGTCTAGTGTCAATATTCCAAACTTCGGGTCCATAATTAAACTCCAGAGCCCTTCTTAAATGAGCGCCTACGTAATCTTGACCGGCATCTTGTCTTTTTGGTTTAATAGTTTCGTTTTCCTCTTTCTTTTTATCTAAATCATGTCCTGCAACATCCTCGAATCTCTTTTCTACACTACCAGACATGACAATCTTCTGATTTTTCTTGAAGTATCTTGTAGGTTTATAGCTCGTGTTTTGAGAATTCCTTTTTTCCGAACCGGCTTCTGTTAAGTCATCATCGTCACTTTCTGCGTATTTTCCGTTTGTTTTGCCGAAATTCTCTCGATCATCATAATCTTCGCTACTCCCTTCATCATTTGACCAAGTTTTACCACTGGATATATCTTGCCCACTTTGCGATTTGCCTCCATCATCATAAGAATGATCACCATTACTTTTATATAAACCGGAACCATCGAGTTTTGATTTAAGGAATCCGCCGTGACCCTCGTGGTTTGAAGCTTGCTTGGTGTGTCCAGCATGATCGTAAGCACCATCTTCGTATCCTTCTTCTGAATATACTATCTGAGCTTTAGATGTTTTGATAGCTTCCCTCAATCTAGGAGCATTGACCAGATCATCGTGAGTAACGGCATCTTCGTACGCAGATTCTCGTGGTAAGTGCTTCGTGGTTTCTACGTGGCGAACTTGGGCGTACGTTTTGACTGGAATAAATTCAACTGGATCATTTGAATTTTTATCTTCCGAGTAATCAAGACTTCCTTGTAAAGGTGGGGCATTCGGATGATTTTTGCCTGTGAATTCCTTAAAATTTGTATTAAAATTTGAATTCTGATTATCAAATCCCTTTTTCTGATGCTCAAATATATCCTGACCCTCGACTTCATCATCTTCATCCTCGTCAGCTGGTCTATTTTGTGGGTATTCATTTTTCTCGTTTCCAAAATGATTACCTTGAATATTTTTAAGTTGAGAAACACGGTTTTTTAAAGGTTGAAAAGTATCAGGATGAACTCTTACGTTTTCGAAATTTGGCCGTGGATAAGCTGCATATTTATTTAAATTTGAGTAATTAGGGGGGATCTTTGTGGGCTTTTTATAATAGGTAGGTTTAAGTTCGGGGTAATATTTCTCAAATTGTGGGACATGATTCTCATGTTCCTGGTTGCGATGTATTTCATGACTCTCTTCATCGTCATCCTCGTTTTCACTGGGGTGGTTTTTTGGAACTTGTTCATTTTTCTTAAGGCGGATTTCATTTGTATTGACATCATTTACAACTTTTCGTAGAACTGGATCTTCAGATTGCTGATTAGCATATGTTTTGACAGAAGCATATGGTCGGTAAGCTGCATAGGATTGATGCTGTGGTGCTGCCAGGTAGGGGCTAGCCGTGCTCTTTGAAACAGGCGAATTTCCATAACCATTTGGATGTTTTATTGGTAAGTTGAGATATTTCACTGGTGGATTTGAATATTGTACTGGTCCATTAGAATATTTTGCTTGTACAGTTCCGTACTGTGGTCGACTATTTATATGTTGGGCAGGTAGGTTTCTATTATATACTGGTCCGTTTGGATATTTTGCCGGTGAATTAACGAATTGTGTTTGCCCATTTGAATATTGTATCATTGCATTTCCATATTGTTTTGGCCCACTTGAATATTTCACTGGCGCATTT
Source organism: Limnephilus rhombicus (assembly GCA_929108145.2). Classification (NCBI taxonomy): domain Eukaryota; kingdom Metazoa; phylum Arthropoda; class Insecta; order Trichoptera; family Limnephilidae; genus Limnephilus; species Limnephilus rhombicus. The sequence goes on from OV815274.1 coordinate 22,683,615, forward strand.
TGATATTTTGCTGGTGCATTTGGGTATTTTGTAGACGCACTTGGTACATGATACTTCTGGTTATGCGCTTGCGTCTGCATATAACTTGGGGCATAATGTTGTAGAGGACGCGACGGATTCAGATGATTGCTATTGCCGTGGTACACAGTTATATATTGATTAGTGGGATTAACGTAGCGAACTTGAGGATTATTGGGATATGCAGCATGCTTGACTGGAGGGTTCACGTGTTGACTGCTTGGAGAAAGTTTTGGGTAGCCATTCCACGGTCTGGACCACTGGTCATCATTGTTGGCCGCACAGCAAATTGTGGGCAACAAAAATAACAGCACTCTTAAAATCCTTTGATTCATCTTGACTAAACACTGTTCACATATTGATCAAACAATTCTTTGTTCGATCTGTTTCACTTTGCTTTAAATAAAAAATAACAGCTCTTGAAAATTGCACCAGAACTCGACAGAACTTGTAGCTACTTTCGTAATAATGCCACTCATACTAATTCACAAACACATATTTAGCGACACGATTGCGGTAAAGAGAATTATTTTCAACACTGTTACACGAAGTAATAGAGAAAAGTTTCATTAAACTATTGGTATTAAATTGACGGAGCTCGAAGAAGGAAGGCTGATCATTCGCGACTGAACCGAGACCACAGAAAAGAGAAGGTTTATATTGGTTCTAGTACAATCACTTGATCGAGTTTACTTCTCGTCACAACCAACGACCATTGCCACATTGTTCTCAATCATGAGATACAACACTTATTTGTCGACTGATTTCTTCTTTGTGTTATATTAAACTAATAATAATAATTGTTAAAGATACTGCAGATCAGCACGTATATATTATGTGTGTTGCTTCTAACAATGAATAACTTGTAATTTTACATTCAGGAAATGCGACACAAGGGACATTTCTTTTAAGCCACCAAGCGTAACGTATGCAGTAATTATATTCGCATATGCACTCTTCGTGGCTTAACATATTACAATGGGGTTCTCTGTCGATTGGATTTCCTATTAATTATATATTAAATAACCCTCTGTCTATGAAAATAAAATTACATTAAAGTTACTATAATTGGATCATTTTAATTTAACTGCGTGGATCAATGTGTGATCATTATCCAGCCTGTTTTTTTTTTTTTTTTTTTAATTCTAAGGCCGGGCATACATCTTCAAGTATACTTATACATGGGCTGAAGATTTTTTTACATTAACTCTACAAAGGAGGCCTTCAGAAAAATAATTTCCCTCAGGGCCTATGTCATCTTTTTGGATGCTGGGTTTAGTGTACAGGATCTTTATGAGAAAATGAACTTCTGGAAAAAAACGGCATGAGGGACTAAATCTAAAAACATATATCTAATGTAAAAACAGATTTATTTATTGAATACCTCACAAGAGTCCCAACTGTTCCCGTCTGGCGCCAATGAGGCTATGGCATCCCCAGTTAGGATATGTTGTGAGGCTAAAGATAAGTGGGAAGGGTAATGAGATGGGAAAGAGTTAGGTGGGGAAGTAGGTACCTGGCTATTCAGATATGATCACCAAACACGGCTAAAACTATTTCAAGCAACGTTTCAATTCTGAATGGTGGTCTTACATCAGTGCGATACCGAGAGTATCTTCCACTCTGGAACGTACGGCGAATACACCTTAGATTATTTTAAACTATTAAATTGTTAATTAACACAAATCAAATAAAATTTCCTGGCGTACGCTGGGATTTGAACCCGCGACCTTCTGATTGCAGTCGAGAGCCATACCCCTCGACCACGGAGGCCGTCTCATATCTCAGCCATTTGAAAAATGTTTCTGACATTCCACTTCTAACAACGGCTTATCATTTTCAAACAATAAAATAAAGAGTAAGTAGCTAATAATTGGAAATCATTCACGCGCGCCCAGTTCAGCGTCTCCGGTGACTAAAAGTGAGAACGGAAATTAAAAATACAAAAATAAAGCATGAAGTCCCCGTCTAAAATCGATGACTTGCATTTAGTGGACATTTGCATCGGATATTTTCAATGGTGCATACCGGGCCACCGGATGATCTGTTATGAAAGAACCACGGATATTGCAATATTAGTGATTGGCACAAGAAAGGCGTAGTTTAGATTTGAAAATAAGTACTTACTGCCAGTGGCGGACTCGAAGGGGGGGGGGGGGGGGCGGCCCGCCCCGGGCCCCCGGTTTTAAGACTTTAAGGCTCCAGGACACTGTAATAAAAAAATTTCATCAATTTTTTTATTTCTTTTTTTGAAAGATGCACTTGTTAAAAATGCTTACATTAAATGTTAAAGAAATTCGAAAAATTGACAGAGAGACAAAATTTTATGTGAAACCGTTTGAAACAGTTTGTATGTTGAATTATCCTTCAGCAAAAGTTTTGAGTGCGTTTTTCTCGAAACTTTTTGACACGTTTTTCAACCTGGTTGATAATATTTAAAAAAAACTATACACCCGATTTGCATGTACCAAGTCTTAAACTGTTTGAAAATCCAGTGCCTATTGCATCACGTGGGGGTTTTTTGATATCTAAAAAAAGAAAAAATGGCGGACCAGCGAATTTTATTTTCGATTTTTTAATGCAAAATTTTCAGCGTTCATAAAAAAAATAGAAATGGGCCCTTTTAAAAAAAAATCCCTACGTAGTGCCATAGTGACTGGATTTTCTAACAGTTTAAGACTTAGTGAATGCAAATCGGATGTATAGTTTTTCTAATATATTGTCAACCAGGTTGAAAAACGTAGTTTCGAGAAAAACGCGTTCAAAGTTTTGCTGTAGGATAATTTAACATACAATATAATAAAATACTGTATCTCCGTTAATTCCGACTTTTCTTAAAACATTTGGTGAGAGCATTATTAACAAATTAATGTATCTTTAAATTAAAAGACTTTTTTTTACAGTGCCTTAAAACCTTGTTAGTGATTTGATCAAGAGAACATGGAGGTGCTTGGAGGCCCCCCAGGACCAGAGGCCCGTGTGAACTGAATAAAAATCTTGTAAAATTACATAACTTCTTAAACTAGGGGGGGGGGGCTCATTCAGCTTTGCCGCCTCGGGCCTCTGACAGGCTTAGTTCTCTACTGCTCACTGCATTATATTCATAGTCGTAATAAAACTGTGCTAATGATAACTAAGAAATAATATTGATGTAATATTTAGAAGTAAAAACTTGGCTAGGCAACCTCATTTTCGGAAAACTCATTAACGTAAGTCAGCCGACAGTTTGGTTATTTAAAGGCCCAGCTTCTCGTATTTCTACCTATTTATAACATATTTTCCTTAAATACCTACCGTAAATTTTAAAGCTTTTAAAAAAATGTTTGTTATTCTTGAAGATATCTATAAATTCCCCATGCCGAAACGGTAATTATATGAAATTACCTCGATAGAAAAAAATCGCAAAGTATGCTCCGAAAATTATTATAAACACGTTATTTTACAAGTTATATTTATGAAAAAATTCACAGTTATATGCTATTTTAAACAATCCCCACGAGGTTTTTGATCTGATTGAAACGAGTGTGTTTTATTACACATTTTCACAATTTTCGCTTAAATATTATCGTTTTTAATATTAGCTCGTTATCTCTATCATTCGTATTTACATATCTCTCCGTCTTCTTTTTGAGCGGGTACACCGCGCTCTAAACGGTCGGTATTATTTTAGGAAATTCTGAAGAAATAACTTCTATCTGCTACAAATTTCATAATCGAAAGCAGGATATTGCAGTGAGCGGTCAATAACTCTCGTGGTATTCTGATAAAAGTTGCAACGGCATACTGAACATATTGGACGTGAAATTCGGATGGATTCTTGCATTTTGAAGTCAAACAGTCATTTAAATATTAGGTACATACATCTGAACTCATAGAAAGTCACCATAATGTTACACGGTTACCAAACCTCCGTGATAGATGAGGGAGGATTCTAGGTCCAGGGTCCAAGCTGCCGCAGTAGCTGAAGGATATCAGGAGTCACTAAATGAGGTCGAGCTGTTTCTCGACGATTCATGTGAATATTGGCGAGCCCCGAAGCCTGCTACTCTTTACACAAATGTTTAAGATGAGGTGGCTTGGGGTTGGACGTGTGCTCAGTAGGGTTTGCAATCCCGAGGGATTTCACCAATATTTGATCCCGCGGATATGCGGGATTGAAAAAATACTGTAATTTATACCAAAAAGTGCTGTACCTGTGCTCAATGCTGTAATGCGACCCGCCAACTAGTGTGTGGCAGCAGAGAGAGAGAGAGAGAGAGCGTTTACCGCTGTTGGGCTTTTGTGCTAAATGTCTGTTAACGTAGGGGAGACAAGATTCTCCTTTATTTTTCACTTTTTTTATTTTCAATCTTCTTAAATTTGCAATGTATTTTTTAATAATATTACTAGTAACAAAGATAATTGACATCAATTGACTATGGAGAGACTTATCAGTGACAGTCATGTTTTTATATTTTTTTTACGATCTTTTTTAAAATCGAAGTCCTCTTAAAATACTTTAGTCCAGTAAGGGAAGGAGTTGTAGAGTGCGTGAGCAGTAACCTAAGCGATTCTTTCAGGACTTGTTTAGGGTGCTTAGGGTGTGAACATACTAAAAGTCCTGACGTCTAGGTGGTGAGCTAGGGGGGGGGGGAAGGTCCCGATTTTCGGGTTTCCGTTTATATCTCAAAAACGGTGCGTCGCAGAGGAAAACTTTTTTTTGCATAAGAGCTCATAAAATTATCTACAACTTTTATTCTATACGTAATTTTGGAAATCCCAGCCGTTTTTGAATTATACGCTCCACAAATGTCAATATTTTAGAAAAAAATCATTTTACCTCACATTTTTCATCAAACATTCCTTCATATCGTCTAAAATATTCATTCAAGAAAGAAATTTATTTGAAAAAAGTTGTAAATAATTTAATTACCTTTTAGAAAATATATACATATCTTAATAAATCTTCAATCAGTAAATATTTACAGCAATTTTAAGTTTTTTCGTAAAATGTCGTCATTTTCAGAAAAAGCTGTTTTTTCTTACCAAATTATTAAGACGGGTTTTTTCTTCGTGGGGAATTCCTTATTAATTTTTGCACGCAAGAAAGCAGGTAAGTTGTTCTCGAACAGATGATTAGTGGAATTCATTTTATAACCATTATTATTGTGATGGGTGATTAGGTTAGTCGTCGGAGATGCTACAATAACGTGCTACGATGCTGTTCGAGTTGGTGAAAAGGCAATGAATGCGATAGTGGGCTTGATATTCTCAGACATCAAGTTGTCCCGCAAAGATCGGGCATTCCCAATGTCTTCTGTCAGCTCGTCGATAAAAATTCACGATGAAAAGGTAGCAGTTGACCCAACATTGCTGTTTCAGCGGATGTGTATAAGCAAATGATCAGATGAGGATTTGACGAAATTCTTTGAGTATGAGTTGGCCCCATTTCCCTTGGCACTGTTCTCAATAACATCATGTTACACTCTAAACTTTATATGGATTCACGTTTTCATATCCTCTTTGGACGTGAGGGTCCTGGCAAGCGTTGTTCATCCATGGCATCGTCATTCTCAGTGGTGGATGGTTCTTGCTGAAAGGGCTCTACGTCGTCTTCATCGTCGTCCTCGGCAACAGGCACGCTATTGAGGCATCTCCCTTGGCAGTGAAGGCACGCTGCAGAACAGGTCAGCATTGTTTTTCGGCATCCACATTTGCCAATTGCACAATCCTTGGTGCAGCGGCAAAATATCATTTTCAGAAGGACCTCCGGTTATGGAGGTCTTCTGTTGTAATTGGCACCAGGGTGTCTCTTTCGTGTTTCCACCCCCATTCTTCAGGGGGCAGCTCAATCCCGAGCCACTGCTGAATTTGGTGGTATGTCGCCGGGAATGCTGTTTAGCTGCACTCTCTGTTGGAGGGAGGGAGCTGATGTCAGGCTTCATATTTGCCACGGACCTTGTGAACGACTGGAAGCGGTACTGGTTAAGGGAGGTCTGTCTTTTTCGCGCCGCATACCATTTCAGGAAGCATTTATTTCCAGCCTCTTCAACCTCGTCGTGAGTAGAGGAGGGGTTGTAAAAGATCATTGCCGCTTGCTTGATCATTTCTGACTCCAAATAAAATTTTGAAAAGCCCACCTTGCTTCTCCTGAAAGTTGCAGACGTTGTATCGCATCCGGTAAATGAATGTAAAAATATGATGTATCATCCAAATCCACGATGATGCATCTCTTGGGTGGACAGTGCCATTGTTTTGGTTTTCCCTCGTCCGGGTTTCAGCAACAGAATATCTTAGGTGGGAGGAGTGGAAGCAATCAAAAGGACAGTGAGGTTCACATCCTCATTAAAGACAGCCACAGAGTTGTGAAAGGATAGTTCCACAGCAGTCTTCACGATAAGGACGTTAGCATCATCGGTGGCCTGAAGAGTCTGTATCCCATTCTCCCGAAACTTTGTCTGTAGTAAGGAGATGAAGTTACTTTTGTTGGTAGGATTGGATAAAAAATCTTCCTGTTTAACGGGTATTGATTAGTTCCATGTCAAATTGATGTCGGCTGACCTTCTCAGTCTGTATCGTCGCATCTGTTCTTGTGATTTCGTACTATTGACCATTAAATACCACAGTGCGAGTCATTCCAGGATTGTGGCGGTTGACATAGGTGATATAACGATCACAAATTGCGGTAACGGAGGCATCTTTTTGTCAAATTACTCTGTATAGTAGAAATCCTCCGTCCACAACTATGTTCATCCGAGACAGAAGAACAGTTTTTTTGGTAGGCTCAAATAAGCTATACAGAACAGATTTAGTTCTCTTTCGCATCCCACTTTCATTGAACAGTGCCAAGGGAAATGGGGCCAACTCATACTCAAAGAATTTCATCAAATCCTCATCTGATCGTTTGCTTATACACATCCGCTGAAACAGCAATGTTGGGTCAACTGCTACCTTTTCATACAAAAGACATTGGGAATGCCCGATCTTTGCGGGACAACTTGATGTCTGAGAATGTCAAGCCCACTATCGCATTCATTGCACCGTACCACGTTATTGTGGCATCTCCGACGACTAACCTAATCACCCATCACAATAATAATGATTATAAAATGAATTCCACTAATCATCTGTTCGAGAACAACTTACCTGCTTTCCTGCGTGCATAAATTAATAAGGAATTTCCCATGAAGAAAAACCCGTCTTAATAATTTGGTAAGAAAAAACAGCTTTTTCTGAAAATGACGACATTTTACGAAAAAACTTAAAATTTCTGTAAATATTTACTGATTGAAGATTTATTAAGATATGTATATATTTTCTAAAAGGTAATTAAATTATTTACAACTTTTTTCAAATAAATTTCTTTCTTGAATGAATATTTTAGACGATATGAAGGAATGTTTGATGAAAAATGTGAGGTAAAATGATTTTTTTCTAAAATATTGACATTTGTGGAGCGTATAATTCAAAAACGGCTGGGATTTCCAAAATTACGTATAGAATAAAAGTTGTAGATAATTTTATGAGCTCTTATGCAAAAAAGTTTTCCTCTGCGACGCACCGTTTTTGAGATATAAACGGAAACCCAAAAATCGAGACCTTCCCCCCCCCCCCCTAGCTCACCACCTAGACGTCAGGACTTTTAGTATGTTCACACCCTAAGCACCCTAAACAAGTCCTGAAAGAATCGCTTAGGTTCCTGCTCACGCACTCTACACCTCATTTTGGACCATTCGTTTACTGGACTACTTATACATATGGTATTACATTTTCAATACTTACATCTTTATAACATTACCTACTAAATATTTCTATTTTTGAGAGTGATAATTCATGGTGTAATTCCATTATAATATATTATAATAAAACGAATATAAGACTTTATTCCACTTAATTTTATTCGACCGTAACCGGTTTCAGCTCGTTAAAGCCATCTTCAGACTGGTACAAATATTTCTTAGTCTACGGTTTATATACACAACATATTGTGGAGGGGGAGACTAGAATTTCTAAATATTACTATATAGTAATATTTAGAAATTCGATAGTCTAAAACGACTTAGCAACAAATATAATTATTATAATTGATTAAAATCCTTGTAGACCACCCCTCTCCCCCTCCACAATATGTTGTGTATATAAACCGTAGACTAAGAAATATTTGTACCAGTCTGAAGATGGCTTTAACGAGCTGAAACCGGTTACGGTCGAATAAAATTAAGTGGAATAAAGTTTTATATTCGTTTTATTATAATATAACATTAAGAAATGACTTACTGTTTGTTACCTTTCTAATGTCTTTTTTATAATAATATAATAGTATCAAAGATAATAATTGAAACCAAGTAGTATAAAATCTGGGTGGGATGTGGCATTGGTTCAATTTAATACCCCGCAATCCCGCGGGATTAGAAAAAAAGGATTTACAAACGCTGGTGCTCGGGATATCAGTAGGGCGACTTCCGCGTAAAATACTGCCGGCAGTTCCTGAGGGAAGACGCCCAGCGGGCCGCTCCAGATAAAGCTGGGAAAACAACTGCAAATGCTGTACGAGGAGTCATTGGGCGACTGGGACCAGTCCTGTGCATGGCCTGGGCCTGTAATGAACTAAGACCGCAAAGTAACACGGGATAGGAAAGCATTTAGTAGCCGTATACCTATCTGCGATGGGTCCTCGACCAGACGAATTGAATTAAACGAAACGAAGAAAGTGTTCAAATGCCAAAGGCCGAAAATTAGTAGATAGCAAATTTCTCAATTTTGTCAAAGCTGTCGGTAATTTTTTTTGATTCTGCATTCTCATCGCTTGAACGGTCGAAGATTTCAAAAACAACATAATAATAAACAATTGATTTAAAAGACACCCAATGAAATCGAGAATATCGAGATGTGAAAATTGAGCAAAAGGCGCTGAAACGACTTTACTAGGCAGGTTGGATTACCTGGGTAAATACTTCAATAATTTTAAAAATAGGAATAGGTACCTACCTGTGTAACAGAATTTGAAAATAATAATGGAAAATGACAATCGGTGGTCAATTGCAAAAATGTGCAATTTCGAAATGTCGATGTTCTGACGCTTTCACGTAAGTCAGCATTTATTACCAATCAAATTTCAGGTTTTCTTTAAATTCCAAGAGTGGAAAGCAATGGCATTTAATTATATATAGTGGCAAGAAACAAGTCACTATGGTTATATATGTAAAACCGAGATATTTATGGTGGTAAATGATATCAGAAGTGACATAAATGCAAAAACATAGATAAATCAATTTAAAATAAGATTTTCCAGATCATATAATTATTGTCCTGATGGATATAGAAACATTTAGAACAAACGGTAAAATTACCGTCGACTACATTTGCAACTTTTACAAGACCCTTCCCGAGAGAAAGGTGTACCCGGATGTAAAGCCGGGATACTTGAATGAAAGATTACCAGAAAGAGCGCCAGAGAAGCCAGAGGAATGGGACACCATACTGAAGGACACAGAAGACCACATCATGACAGGAATAACGCAATGGCAACACCCGCAGTTCTTTGCCTACTTCCCTCATGGGGCGAGTTTTTCTTCACTCCTCGCGGACATGATCTCTGATGCTATAGCAGTTGTTCCCTTTTCTTGGGTAAGCAATTAAATTATAACTTTACCCTGAATAAATTATTCAAATATCTCATATACCAGTCTTTAGGTCAAAACTAAAGAAGAAAATCATTTCCTATCAATATTTAACACTTCATCTGCGGCCAGCTATAAGAGTCATCCAGAAAGTACGGTTTCAAGGGCTCCTGAGGCCGAGGAGGGATTTTTTTTATTTTTGCGCACCTGGCGTCAGTGGCAGACTAACGGGGGACGTAGGGGGCGGCCCGCCCCCTGGTCCTGGGGGCTCCCAAACGCCTCCACGTTCCCTTGATCAATTAAACAAATGCATCTTTCATTTTCTGAAAGATGCATTGGTTAAGAATGCTCTCACCAAATGTTTTAAAGAATTTCTAAAAATTGACGGAGATACAGCATTTTATGTGAAACCGTTTAAAACAGTTTATATGTTTGAATGCGTTTTTCTAGAAACTTTTGTAACATGTTTTTCAACTTGGTTGACAATATATTAAAAAACCTATACTTACATCCGATTTGCAGGCACCAAGTCTTAAACTGCTCGAAAATGCTCTGTCTATGACACGCCTAGGGGAATTTTCATATCTAAAAAAAAGAAAAAATGGCGGACCAGCGAATTTTATTTTCGATTTCTTATGGAAAATTTGATGTATTTCATAATTTTTTTTTCATTTATTTCATTTAAAAATATAAAAAATATATTTAAAAAAAAACAACTACGTGGTGCCATAGTGACTGGATTTTCGAACGGTTTAAGACACGGTGCATTCAATTCGGATGTACCTACAGTTTTTCTAATATGTTGTCAACCAGGTTGAAAAACATAATTTCGAGAAAAACGCGTTCAAAGTTTTGCTGAAGGATAATTCAACATACAGGGTGTTAAGGGACGTACTTGACTTACTTTAACCAGTGATTCCTGACATTATTTGGAGTAAAAAATGTAAATGAAATTTTGGTCTCCGATGACTTTTTTTGACGACTTTTTTTTTTTTTTCAAAATTTTTTTCTTCAAAATCAAACAAAAAAAAATTTCTTCTGCATGTCGTCACTGGTCACTCAGCCAAGTGTCCGATGAACCCCTTACCCCGCCTCCAACTGTTCAACAACTACCATTTTTTTATGCCTTTGTAGAAAAAAAAAAAAAAAAAAACATCAAAAATGTCACCGGAGACCAAAATTTCATTTACATTTTTTACTCCAAATAATGTCAGGAATCACTGGTTAAAGTAAGTCAAGTACGTCCCTTAACACCCTGTATAAACTGTTTAAAACGGGTTCATAAATGCTCACAAACCGTAAAGTTTACGTCGGTAGCCTATTGTTGAGAGAATCAATTCAATTTTTATTATTACCTTTTTAGTTTATCATGATTCATGATTAATGAAGCATCAAGAAAACAAGAAGAAAAAAGCCTATCAGTTACATTGCGCTGTTATTAAATCAGTTTTCATTATATGTGTTCAACTGATAGCCAAGTACTCGGGCATATAGGAACCTGTTGCCAATGCTTTACAAACGGAAACTATCAATATGTACGCATGTATGACTCATATTAAAGGTTTAATTTCTGTTATAAATCAATCAACGTAGACATAGAGAGCCAAAATATTTTAGATATTTCAATTAGAACTGCAGCTGCCTTTGGAACTGATATACAAGTCCCGCGCATTGCATCTCGCCAACAACATCGGTCCAATTACCTTGCTGAGACTCCATGCGATTTTTGGAAGCGATCGATTATCATTCCTTATTTAGATTCCCTAATATGTGCATTAGAGCAGCGCTTTGGTGACCAAAATTTGCCTGCTTTCGGATTAATGTCGCTAAATCCCTGTACAATGCATTGTTGAATACGTCATTTTTTTTTACATTAACTCCACACAGGAGGCCCTGAGAAAAATAATTTCCCTCAGGGCCTATGTCATCTGGGATGCTGTGTGGAGGGTCTTTTTGAGGAGAGGTAGGAATGAACATTGGTCTTGAAGAGACCCATGTTGTAGGAAGGAGGAAACACAGAGGCCGGCAAATCATTACACAGCCGAGCTGTTGAACACAAGAACGAGTCGAAGAAACGACCTGTTCTCATGTGACAAATGTCAACTGTGTACAAATGTTGGGCACGCGTTTGGCGTGTTTCCCGACTATGCACCGGTGCCGAAGGGATCATTGATGCTAGTTCCTCGGAGCATCTTCCATTGTAATACCGGTAGAACAAGGATAGCATTCCCACCCGACGCCTGTGCTCTAAAAATTGCAATCCGTCTGTTAAGATGGGAGAATTTATCAAACGGACCGCCCGTTTCTGCACAGAGTCGAGGGTATTTTTCAAGTATTTTGGAGCTCCGGACCAGAGGTGGCTGCCAAATTCAACCGTGGGGCGCACTTGTGATTTGTACAGGGTTAGCAGTTGTGTACTATTAAAGTATCTGCGGGCCCTGTACAGTACGCCCAGTTTTTGGGAGGCTAACTGTACTCTGGCTTCGATGGAGCCAGTACCGGATTATCCCTAAGGCAGAGTAGGCAACTGCCTAGGGGCCCCGCATCGGCTAGGGGCCCCGCGGGGTCCCGAGAAAAATGACTTGCTTCAATTAGTGAAGTTTCGGAAAAAGCCAACTTTCAAGATGTTTAAATTTTTTTTTAGTAACATTTACAGGTTAATAACATTAGGAACACGCATTAAAGAAAACAACAAATTATAATAATTAGGTTATAACAACCCAATAAACTAACGTTCACGTCATGCACAAATAATAAATAAAAAGTCTATAATTAAAACAAATATATAAACAAAAAGTTGTATTTTACTTTTCTTTCCTTCTATTTGTTGCAACATTACTTAGTATCTGAAATGATTGAAGGTTCCCTGTGTAGTTTATATTGGCATTTGTTTTGTTTCTAATTATTTGTTTTTTTTTTTTTTTTATTCCAGTTAAAAGAAAATTACATTTTCACTCATTTAACTAGAAATAATTATACACATTAGGGAACGTACCCATACTACGTGACACGTTTAGGGGCGGGGGGGGGGGTCTTCAAAATGTCACGCTCCATACAAATGAGCGGCGGGTTGCTTAGGTTTTTGGTCACCGGGGGGGGGGGGGGTTAAAAATTGCAAAAAATTGGTCACGTAGTATAGGTACGTTCCCTTAAGATAAAATAAATATTTCAATACAGCGCTATTCTATTTTCTGACTTTTGACATGACCCGACTCAAGTATCTGATTCACTTGATCGTGCCATGTCTTCCTCGGGCGTCCCCGACTTCTTCTACCATTCACATTCGCGTCGTATATTCTTCTTACACTACTTCCTTCGTTCATTCGCTCTACATGCCCAAACCATCTGAGGGTCCCTTTCTTAATCTTACTCATTATGCTTACATCAGCCTTACATTCTTTGCGGATATCCACATTTCTCACACGATCATACATTGTTTTACCACGAGACCATGAGACGATGTATGAATGTGAGTGAGGCAAAGAGTGTGTGCCAAGACCGAGTTGTTTGGCGGTCCGTCCTCTCTGCCTACCCCTGCGGGGAAACGGCGTGATGGTTAGTTAGTTAGTTAGTTAGCTATTCTATTTCATTATTTTGTTTATCAAGAATAAATATAAATAATTGTTTTTTTAAATTTACCCAGCTTCTTTTCGTTTTTAATGTCATTTGGGAGGCAATTATATAAGTTGCCCCCCTCGTAACCAATGGATTGTTTACCATAGTTAGTGTGGATGGTATTTAAATGTATGTTATCGCGTTGTCGTGTAAAGTGTTTATGTATTTGGGACGTTTTAATGAATTCTGTGTTTCTGTGTACGAGATTATTTTGTATTTTGTATATGTATAAGGAGACATGTATTGTATTCATATAGTTTTCTTAATGTTAATAGTTTTGTTTTCATATATAATTTTTTTGTGGATGTTCTGGGCTTGTAATTAAATAGTTTTTTGATTACCTTGTTTTGTATTACCTGTAATTCATTTATGTGTGTTTCACATGCGTTTCCCCAGATTTCAATCAAATAATTAAAATGTGATTGTACGAGACTATAATATAAACCTATTTTTAATTTATTTGGCAACAGATATGATAGCCGGCTAAATACGCTAATTAAGGGGATGATTTTATCTTTAATACCTTGTATGTGTTGTTTAAATGTCAAATGCTGATCAATGCACAACCCAAAACTATGAGAAAAACTATATATCCGATTTGCATGCACTAAGTCTTAAACAGTTCTCAAACTCATCCAGTCACTATGGTACCACTTCGGAATTTTTTTATGAAGGTCTATTTTTTTTATGAACAATGAAAATTTTCCATAAAAAATCGAAAATAAAATTCGCTGGTCCGCCATTTTTTATTTTTTTAAGATATCAAAATTCCCCTTTGCCATAGACAGTAGATTTTCGAACAGATTAAGACTTGGTGCATGCAAATCAAATGTCTAGTTTTTTATGTTGTCAACCTGGTTGAAAAACGTGTTAAAAAGTTTCGATAAAAACGCATTCAAAGTTTTGCTGAAGGATAATTCAACATACAAACTGTTTCAAATGGTTTCACATAAAATGCTGTTTTCCGTCAATTTTTCGAATTTCTTTAAAACATTTGGTGAGAGAATTTTTAACAAATGCATCTTTCAGAAAATGAAATAAATTTTAAAAATTACGAAAGTATTTTTTACAATGTCCTGAGGCCTTTATTTTTACATGAATACCGCACAAGAGTTCCAACTGCTCCCGTCTGGAGCCAGTGAGACTATGGCATCCCCAATTGGGGTATGTTGTGAGGTTGAAGGTAGTGGGGAGGGAAGGAGATAGGGAAGAGGAAGGTGGGGAAGTACCTGGCTATTCAGATCTGGTCACCAAACACGGCGAAAGCCGCTTCAGGCAACGTTTCAATTCTGAATGGTGGTCTTACACCAGGGCGATACTGAGAGTATCTTCCACTCTGGAACGTGCCGCAAATATACCATATTTTATTTTAAATTAATAAATTGTGAAATACACAAATTAATCAAATAAAATTTATTTGCCACGCCGGGATTCGATCCCGCGTCCTTCGGAATGCGAGTCAAGCGCCTCACCGCTGCACTACGCCGGCTGTCATGCGTCAGAAGCTCAGGAAGGAAGCTTCATTTAAATAAGTCCGTGAGAGCGAATCTCCGGAGGCGTCTCGAAAAAAAGTTGTTATGCCGTGAACTCCATAACTCGTCACCGGATCATTTGATTTTTAAAAAATTGAAATGCGTTTAAAAGGAAATATGTTTTCCTAGATAGTCAGAGGTAGTTTTTTTTCGATTTTATTTTTATTTTTGGTAGCATTTTGAAGTGAAAAACGCGATTTTTGCTAAAAAAATTCGGTGAATTTGTTATTATAAAATGGTAAAAAAAACTCTAAAGTGGTAAAAAATTTCAAAGCATCGGTCAAGTCAAGTCAAAATTTTGAGTTATGATGTTCACAAACTTCAGAAATGTTGTTTGTGAGAAAACCGATTTAAAATTTTTTATACCTACTCAAAATATACATGAATCGAGCATGAGCGCCGGTCGTTTGAAACGCTGAACCTTTGTTAGTTTTGCTCCGATTTACTTGAAATTTTGACACAATACTCAATATACTGACATGTTTTACATTCAGAAAAAATCAAAAAAAAGTTTTAAAACCTAACCCCTCCCCCCCTTAAAGGCTTGTTAAGGATTTGATCAAGGGAACAAGGAGGCCCCTTCAAACCCCCCCCCCCCCCCCCCCCGATTGTCCGCCATTGGTAAAGAGGCCCCGAGACGTGCATTGCCTAGGGGCCCCGACATGGTTAATCCGGCCCTGGATGGAGCCCTGTTATACCAAGCATATCAACGGAGGGCCTGTTCGGAAGATTGCTTCCGTTGAAAGAAACTAGATTTTCATTTTGATCCCTTTTAGACGTAATCAGACAAGATTGGGTCTTTGAAACATTAAATTCAACGAGATTATTTTTACCCCAAGAGAAAACACTCTCGAGGTAACCGTCCATTCTTTGCTTCAAAGCCCTACGAGCTGTTGGAATTTGTGAGCCCTTTGGGGGCTTGTCAAACAAAAAGCTATCATGAACTGTACTGTCATCCGCATAACAGTGAATTGGTTTGATAATCACTTTTGAGTGGCGTCAGTTGTCTTCCCCAGCCACCAAAAAATTCAAGATGATGATTCAGCCAGAAAAGTCGTGGCATCTATTTTTTGGACCGGAAGGGGGTCCTTTTGGTGGATTTTGTGCCTAGAGGGACTACCATTAATGCAGAGGCCTACTGCAATACCCTAAAAAACACTCAGAAGAGCCATTCAGAACTGCAGAAGGGGAAACTCCGGGGAGTCAGCCTCCTGCACAACAATACCAGGCCCCACACTGCGCAAGTTTCACAGGGGCTGCTGATATCATTCGGATGGGATATTGTCACCCACCCCCCCATACTATCACCTTTTCACTAAACTAAAGGAGTTTTTGGGTGGGAAATGTTGTTCCAATGATCGGGAGGTCGAGGAAGCAGTGAAGAAGTGGCTGAAAGAGTTGGCGGCGGAGGTCTACGAGCAGTGGCGTAGCGAGGGGGGGGCGGACCGTCCTGGGTGCCACCCGAAAGTGGTGTGTGCCAATTGTAAAGTGTAATTGAGGGATAAGTTACGGGATAAAAATGAGATTGAGGGTAATGTATGAGGGTAATGTGTGATTGTGTCTGCTAGCTTTATTTTTTAAGGGCGCCACTGGTTGTTAAACCAGGCTAACAGGTGGTAGAACAAAATTCCCTATCAGGGCCTTGGGGATTAAATACTTTATAATCAATAAAGATTTTTAATAATGAGCCAGTCTCAGATCAGGACCAGTGCCATGGTCAGGTTAGCCGCGTTCCATACGTAATGTTGATGGATCTCCAAGTTTGTAATATTTTTCTCCAAATCAGTCCAAAAGACAGTTACGTCGAGGAAATTCCGAGTTTGTAAAAATATTATAATTTCCAGTCGCTGCAGGAAAATACAGTTGAGTCAGTATCCCGGTCAGTTAAATTATTTTATGGTTTCTTATGGTTTCGGAACATGCGGGATAATACTTAACATTACGTAAGTTTTCAACAAAATTCAAATGATTGTTTAAAAGAAACTATATTTTATATAAAATCGGAAAATACACAATAACCCTCGAAAAGCAGTCTACCTCTCCAGGCTTCTTTCCAATGAGTGCCGAGCTCTAAGGAAAAAATGACTTTTATAACATCTGTTTTCAAAAATAATTGAATGGCTCAAAATTCCATGGAGCGCCCTGAACTTTGTGTCTACGTCTTTTTATAGGCGATCATAGACTATATTTGTGGAGAAATCTGAAATTCTCTAGCCCCCCCCCCCATCCATGGGTGACATCCGCCCCGGGTACCACCCATGCTAGCTACGCCACTGTCTACGAGTCTACGACAGTGGTGCTCCCGGTTAACCTTTCCTTACCTAGTAGACATCGCCTCAAAATACGTAAATATCTCTTAAAATATAGTAAATACAGGATTCAGATTTTGGCTTTTTTTTTTATATTAACTCCACACAGAAGGCCCTAAGAGAAATAATTTCTCTTAGGGCCTCCACCAAGGGCCTGACGGAATACCTGCCCTGGTACTGCAGAGGTGCGCTGCTGAAATAGCTCCAATTTTGAAGAAGCTTTTTAAAATGTCCCTGAAGTCTGACTCTGTGCCCTCTGGTTGGAAAAAAGCGGTTATCTATCCTATTTCAAAGAAGGGTGATCTCTCCAACCCGGCCAACTACCGCCCCATAGCGATCACATCAGTTCTGTCCAAGGTGATGGAAAATGTGATCAACGACAAACTGCTCACGTACCTCCAGATGAACAAAATTATTAACGACCATCAATACAGATTCCCGCGGAACCGTTCGTGCAGCGATCTTCTCGCATATGTGACGCATGTTTGGGGGCAGTGCCTGGAATATTTCGGTTAGACCCAAACCGTTGCACTGGACATTTCTAAGGCTTTTGACCAGGTTTGGCACCGAGGACTTGTCAACAAACTGCCATCTTACGGACTACCCGCATTCTTGTGTACATGGATTGCCGACTTTTCGCTTGCGGGCTCAATAGGTCGCAATTTCTGCAAATCCAGTCTGCCACCTCTTACCAGACCTGACGGCTCACTAGCAAACACCGCCACCGAAAAGGCTAACTTATTAGGTAAAATGTTTGCGGATAACTCAACCCTCGATGACCAAGGTGCTGTCCCGACGTCGGTTCCTCACTGCGGTTTTCGTATGAAAAAGCTGAGGATCCGGCATCGGGAAGTACTCCATGTTTTACAAGGGCTTGATGTTAATAAAGCTAGTGGGCCTGACGGAATACCTGCCCTGGTACTGCAGAGGTGCGCTGCAGAAATAGCTCCAATTTTGTCGAAGCTTTTTAAAATGTCCCTGAAGACTGGTTCTGTGCCTTCTGGTTGGAAAAAAGCGGTTATCCATCCTATTCCAGAGAAGGGTGACCGCTCCAACCCGGCCAACTACCGCCCCATAGCGATCACATCAGTTCTGTCTAAGGTGATGGAACGTGTGATCAACGACAAACTGCTCACATACATCGAGAAGAACAAAATTATTAACGACCGTCAATACGGATTCCGGCGGAACTGCTCGTGCGGTGATCTTCTCGCGTATGTTTGGGCGCGATGCCTGGAACGTTTGTTGAGACCCAAATGGTTGTACTGGACATTTCCAAGGCCTTTGACCGGGTTTGGCACCGAGAACTTGTCAACAAATTGCCTTCTTACGGACTTCCCGCATCCTTGTGTACGTGGATTGCCGACTTTTTGAGGGAGAGGTCGATTCAGATGGTTGCTGACGGTTTCACCTCTTCCTCACACTCGATAAATGCTGGCGTCCCACAGGGATTGGTTCTGTCTTTGACTTTGTTTTTGTTGCAGTCATCAATGACCTTTTGACATGTGCACCAAATCATTGTTAAGCGGATAACAGAACAGTTCATGATGGTTTTTTGTTTGACGAGCCCCCAAAGGGCTCACAAATTCCAACGGCTCGGAGGGCTTTGAAGCAAAGAATGGACGGTTAACTCGAGAGTGTTTTCTCTTGGGGTAAAAATAATCTCGTTGAATTTAATGTTTCAAAACCCAATCATGTCTGATTACGTCTAAAAGGGATTGAAATGAAAATCTAGTCTCCTTCAACGGAAGCACTTCCGAACAGGCCCTCCATTGATATGCTTCGTGTAACTCTAAGTGACCAGCTCAGATATGGGGGCTCCATCGAAGCCAGAATTAAGTTAACCTCTCAAAAACTGGACATACTGTACATTAATAGTACACAAGTGCTAACCCTATACAAACCACAAGTGCGCCCCATGATTGAATTTAGCAGCCACCTCTGGTCTGGAGCTACAAAATACCTGAAAAAAACCCTCGACTCTGTGCAGAAACGGGCAGTCCGTCCGATATATTCTCCTAATTTAACAAACAAATTGCAATCTTTAGAGCACAGGCATGTGGGAATGCTATCGTCATTCTACCGGTATTTCAATGGAAGATGCTCGGAGGAACTAGCGTCATTGATCTCTTCGGCACCGGTGCATAATCGGGAAACACGCCAAACGCGTGCCCAACATATGTACACGGCTAACATTTGTCACATGAGAACGGGTCGCTTCTTCGACTCGTTCTTGTGTTCAACAGCTCGGCTGTGGAACGATTTGCCGGCTTTTGTGTTTCCTCCTTCCTACAACATGGGTCTCTTCAAGACCGATGTTCATTCCTTCCTCTCCTCAAAAAGACCCTCCACACAGCATCTCAGATGACATAGGCCCTGAGGGAAATTATTTTCCTCAGGGCCTCCTGTGTGGAGTTAATAAAAAAAAAGAGTGAAGATGTTGTAGGAGGGAGGAAGCACAGAGGCCGGCAAATCGTTCCACAGCCGAGCTGTTGAAGTCAAGAACGAGTCGTAGAAACGACTCATTCTCATGTGACTAACGTCATCCGTGTACATGTGTTGGGATCATGTTTGGCATGTTTCCCGACTATGCACTGGTGCCGAGGGAATCAATAACGCTAGTTCCTCGGAGCATCTTCCATTGTAATACCGGTAGAACAATTATACAAGAACTTCATTATACATTTACGAATTTATTAAAATAATTATAAATATAATAAACTCTCGCTGGTCGCAATAGAAGTATTTTGTTGAAAAATGGAAATAAATTCACCAATACAATCAAATGCATGCTAATGCGTCATATATTTTCAATAAAACGATTCTTTGGAACTTGCATTTGGGCAAGCAGAATATAAGAGTGGTGACTCACGCCTCACTGCGTCTCACTCAAGCTCTTTACGGTATATTTGCGAGTGCGCAAGATGGAAGCCCAGTCGTGTTTTTTATTTCGAAGGTATTGTGTCAGCGGTAACTTGGCGTGAAGGGGTTCTGAATAATTATTTAATTTTTTATTGGTTATGTTCGATTTTATTTACGTAATTTTGATTTTTAAGAGGGACCTAGGGCGGCCCGGTACCATTTGATCCACGGCCCGGTATTAGTCTGCAGCACGGGGGTTGGGGACCACTGGTCTATGACTCTGGCATACAAAAGAGGGCGCCCCGACTACAGAAATGTCTCGATCTCAACGACAATTATGTTTAAAAATAGTCCAATATATTTGTGAAGTATCCTGTGAATTTCAATTAAATACAAGCATTTTTCAATCCTACATAATTGCTGTAGCCTTACTTTCTGGATGACCCTCGTACAATAGCAGTTCAGAAAAAACGTGCTACTTCAAAGTACATTACAGTGCATTAAACTACGATTTAGACTTACGTATAGTGTTGTTATCCTTCAAGAAATTGTCAACATAAAAATGATCATGTTGGAGAAGCATTTTCTTTCAATAATGTGTTTAATATTACTTGTGCCTTAGGGGATACATATCTTCAAAATATTGGCCATTTTCTTGTGATTAAATTGGGTGATCGCTATAATATGTAATTATTTTTTTAGACATCAAGTCCAGCATGTAGTGAATTGGAGGTGATTATCATGGACTGGCTTTGCAAAGCTTTAGATTTACCCAAGCACTTCCTTAGCACCAGCAAGGGTGGCGGAGTAATTCAGACGACATCGAGTGAGGCCATATACCACTGCATTTTGGCAGCGAGAAGGCTCGGCATCATTAAAGTGAGAGACGGAGACCATGAGTCACACGACAGTGTCTTTCTATCGAATCTCGTAGCTTACTGCTCAGAAGAGTGTCACTCTTGCGTAGAAAAGGGAATAAAACTAGCACTAATAAGAATAAGACTGCTTCCCACTGATGAAAATTTATCAATGAGAGGGAAAACAGTAGAAACTGCTTTCCAGGAAGATATTGCAAATGGACTTACACCCGTATTCGTATGCTCTATATTTGGTTCAACCTCTTCAACGGCGATGGATAGGTTCGATGAAATAGGCCCAGTGTGCAAGAAGTATGGAGTGTGGTATCACATTGATGCCGCTTATGCGGGATTTTCTCTAATTTGTCCAGAGATGAGGGAGTATGTAAATGGCATTGAATATGCAGACTCCTTCAACGCAAATGCTGTTAAATGGTTTCTAACCCACATTGATTGTGCCTGCTTATGGGTCAAGGACAGGGAGTCATATTGTTCAAGCTTTATTATTGATCCTCTGTACTTACAATCTGGTCAAACAAATCTAACGTACGATTTCAGACATTGGGGTATTCCTTTAACACGCAGATTTCGTTCTCTTAAACTTTGGTACACACTAAGAACCTATGGCCTCGAGAAAATCAGGAACTATCAGAGAAATCATATAAAGTTAGCAAAATACTTTGAGAGGCTCCTACTTCAAGATGGACACTTTGAAATATGTAACAAGGTTATCTTCGGCTTGGTTTGTTTCCGGTTACTAGATTCAAGCAATGAGATAAATCAACTGTTATTGGCTAAATTGAATGAAACAAAAGAAATACACATGGTTCCAACTGAACTGAAAGGAAAATATGTCATAAGATTTAGCGTCAATAATGAGCATGCAACTACAGAACACATAGGTAAGAAAAACACTTCATGCACAAATTATATACAGCCTTGATCTATTTTCTCTCGACTTATTGATTTCCCACATTGACTATTTAGAATTTCATTTAGATGGTCATATTTTTCATTAATAATGATGGTCTTTGTGAAATTTGAATATATGTAGTATGAAAAAATGTACCGGGGAACAAAAAAAAAACCTTTTTTGCTGTAAATACTTTATCTTTATTGATAAAGACAAGACATTTAACCTCAATTGTTTCAAAAATACATAATGAAGTATTGCGCAAATAACAAGCAAAATTTTGGAATGAACATTTAGAGTGCATTTTGAAACCTTGATATAGAGATGAGGGTAAAACATTGCAGAATTTTGTTTGTGAATAATCATGGTATCTCCTACCCAATTAAAAAAAAAGAGTGATATTTTATCCACATTGAAAAAAAATGCACAAGTTTATTAAAACTACCAAATATGGAAATAATAAAATATTATAAAGAATATCACCCTTTTATCGCATTCAATGTTTTTTCTATATTTAATGTTTACTTCAAAAAGTCAAGAATCCACTAAGAAAACTGAAAACACTGGAAAATATTATGTATCTATATTTTCAATATGTATTAATAATTTGCCTTATTGACTGAACCACAGCGGTGTCCTATTTTAAGTCAATAGATTTGCATTTCATCTGTCTGCAAATTTGTTTGTCCTTTCCGTTTCCGTTAATGGTTCAGTAAAGATTCTTTATTCAAGTGTGAAATCGTCCTGTTCATTAAGACTTCCTTATTCACATTTTTTCAATATTATGGTGGTGACCCGACAATTGGTCCGGCGACAGTTGGTCCGGCCGATAGTTCACCCGGCCGACATTTGGTCCGGCGACAACTGGTCCGGCCGAAAGTTTAGAAGATGTTTTCTTCAAGTAAGTATGCAAAGAGGATATACGGCCGTACAATCAAAATCGATATACTTATATCTGAAGGCATCTTGAGTGAAAATCCACTGTAAAAATATTTTTACTAATAATTTCGACTCTCCAAAGTAGCATGCGGCAATCACAAAATACGACATACTTATACATGCAGTCGGCTTAGCAAAAAAAAAGCTAAAGATTCCTACTTGCATATAATACAACTTTTATATCTGAATATAACACAAGAGTCCCAACTGCTCCCAACCGTCTCGAGTCAGTGAGACTATGGCATCCCCAATTTTGGTATGATGTGATGCTAAAGGTAGTGGGGAGGGGAAGGAGATGTGGAAAATGTACCTGGCTATTCAGATATAGTCATCAAACCCGGCTAAAACCATTTCATATGTTGCAATTCTGAATGAATACTGATGAATACCAAAATATATCTGACTAGCCAGTTACATTTTCCACATCTCCTACCCCTCCCCACTACCTTCAGCATCACACCATACCAAAATTGGGGATGCCGTAGTCTCACTGGCTCGAGACGGTTGGGAGCAGTTGGGACTCTTGTGTTATATTCAGATATAAAAGTTATATAACACGCAAGTAGGAATCTTTAGCATTTTTTTGCTGAGCCGACTGCACTTATAAGTATGTCATATTTTGTGATTGCCGCATGCTACTTTGGAGAGTCGAAATTATTAGTAAAAATATTTTTACAATGGATTTTCACTCAAGATGCCTTCAGATATAAGTATATCGACTTTGGTTGTACGGCCGTATATCCTCTTTGCATACTTACTTGAATTGTCGCCGGACCAAATGTCAGCCGGACGAACTGTCGGCCTGACCAACTGTCGCTAAACCAACTGTCGCCGGACCAAATGTTGCCGGACCAACTGTCATGGAACCATTATGGTACCCACGTACTAGAAAGTTTGAAAAAAGAATTGTCATTGAGGTAGTGATATTTCTTTGGACAAATTGTATAAATTCTTATTTGAAATTTAATAAAAGAAACACCAAAATATATACTTTATAATTATATGTAGGTATTTACGTACCTACTTACAAATCTTATGATTTCATAAGAAATTTTGGTTTTAATTTATTAAATAAGAGAAAATTAGAAATGTACTTTTTGGAAGCGAGGTCTACTGTTCACAGAACCACTAGTTTTAATAACTGAGTCTGTTTCTTTTAATATCTCTAATACATACTACTTTACTGTAACCATTCATTTTATATTTGACAATTTGAACAATTCTTATATTGTACGAATATGAGAATTGTAAAAATATACGAATAATGGTCACATAACTGGCCCCTAGTTGTACTTTTGCCCAAATTTATAATAATGTCTTCCTATGTTTCTATTTATTCACTACTTTCATCAATGAACAGCATTCAAAATACAGATGCCTTTTCAGATACTGCTTTCGAAAAGATTAAAGTGTGCGCCAATGAAACACTCGCAGAGGGTCGTAAGAAGATATGTCCATGTAGATCCGTAACAACCTCAAGAACTTCTGCAAAAACATCTCAAGCGAGGGAAGAACTAACGGAGGAAATGCAAAGAATGTCGTTTACAGTGGAGCTTCCTCCGGAAATATTCAATAAACTGAAACAACAGGGTAAACTTAAAGATATGGTCACCTTTATCATCACACCCAAACAAGAGACCAACAAATATAGAGATAACCTAACCAAACCAGTTCAAGTAAAGGGCAAAAAATGAGAAGTTTTAACAACAGAAACTGGTAGTTTATTTGATTGTCTGCATAAAATAATATTTAATTAGTTCAGTGGTCACCAGTTGCAAATTATTTATTTAATACAATTAAAACTTTTATTTATTGCTATTATATTTTACAAAAAAATTCATTTACAGAAAGAAATCTTATCTTGAAATAAAACAAAATGAAATTGCCTTAAAAAATTTTCAAATATTATTCAAAATGATACAAAATAAAAAATAATTATTGTATTGGTAATAATTCTTAATTGCTATTGTACAAAAATCACATGTTATAATTTTGAGTTACAGAATAAGAAAAGGAAATAATATTTAAGGTTGTCTTAAAACAAATCAAAAAATATATATTTATTTGTAATAGGTACATAAGATGTGCAATTTGAAGAATCAAGGAACTATGATGGAATGCTGGAGTATATTGTCGTCCCAACCGACAGAATACAAAATTCCTTTGTTAGTCTTGTCCCACGATAATCCTCTAACGTAGTCCGTGTGGTTGGAATCTTGGAAAACTAGCTTTAAATCGCTCTTCGCACCAACTTCATAAACACTGACCGTATTTGTGTCGCCAACAAGTCCTAGCATTTTGGACCTAGGAGAAAAAAATCATTGAATCATCGAAATACATACCATGCAGTGTAACCTTATGGAAAACAATCGCGTGTGAATATAAAATATACCTGCCGAGCAATTCTCTATGTTTTGTGAGATCGAGATAGATCTCGGGCGAGATCTCCTGTCAAATTTGTGTGATTTTTTTAAGGCTGTTAAATGAATAAATAATCATGCATACTTGCATGAATTTGTGTTTAAAACGACCTAAACTAGAATATGTGACAGCTCACAACTGAAATTCTGACATTGGCCCATAGAAAAAGCAAATAACAGCCAAAGAAAATCACACAAATCTGACAGAAGATCTCGTCCGAGTTCTGTCTCGATCTGACAAAAGATAGAGAATCACTTGGCTGGAAAAATAAAATTTAGTTTTTGATTTCAGTAACACAAAATAAAATACACAACCGAGTCTTCCACCGTTAACACTAAAACAACACGTAAATCTTACAGATCATAGCAATTTCTTTCGTTTGTTTTATTAACCTTTTTACGACGATGTCGTTAACGACATCGTCGTAAAAAGGTTTAACGTAACGACAAGAATTTGCAATACCCGTGGACGGGCAGATTGTTCGCGATTTATAAATGTCATTTTAATTGAATATAGTGTCACTTAAAAAATAAAAGACGTAGATGTTATCCAAATAGTTCAAAGATAATAAATTAAATCCAACAATCAAACACTTCGTTATCTAAACAATTATAGTAATGTAATATGCGTCATGTATAGATGACGCTCGCCTTTTAGGCACGCAATCGTTTGGCATGTACACATGAGGCTCATCTCAAATAGGTTAATTAAATGTTGTGTATTAAAAGTTTCACAGTGTAAATATCTGAACCAGTCGTAATATTGTTTCACAAAAAGTTGGTTTAATTTTTTGATGGCCAATGCAAAATTTTCGCAAAATGATGTTTTTGTAAATTATACCGTCTTACTAGATAATGTATTTACATAAAATAGTATATAGTCTACGATAAGCAGTTTCCCCAGAATAGCTAGATACATTTGAGAATTATTTTTTTTATAACATCTAAGTATACGCTGGCGGACAAGCGGTTAAAACATTCTTTAAGAATCGTCCATATTTTATGTTTTTTTTTTTTATATTAGCTTCACACAGGAGACCCTGGGGAAATTAATTCCCCTCAGGACCTATGTCATCTTTGGGGATGTTGCGTGGAGGGTCTTTTTAGGAAAGGAAGGAGAGGAA
This sequence comes from Limnephilus rhombicus, assembly GCA_929108145.2. Lineage (NCBI taxonomy): Eukaryota > Metazoa > Arthropoda > Insecta > Trichoptera > Limnephilidae > Limnephilus > Limnephilus rhombicus. Next base: position 22,709,803 of record OV815274.1, read on the forward strand.
GTTCTGGGAAGGAAAAGGGTATTAGGGGTGGCTAGAAATCTGGGGGACAGTGTGTCCAAAAGTGACTGACAAATGAATCCATCCCCCCCCCCCAATGCGGTGCAAGGCGATGTTCCGATAGAGTATGGCTGGAGAAGTCAAAGAGACTCCCTCAACCACTTTCTCCCGATCCGGCCTGCCTTGCAGTTGCAGACGCATACGCAGTCAAGACCCAGCCAAACTCATCCCTTGAACCAGGGCACCCCTGCTAAGACACCAAACGTAACAAATCACTTGGGGTGACCTATGGCAGAGGTGTTTGTTATCCAATAAATGGTTCCCGGGGTGGCAGTACCCATACCCGCCTCCCAAATTGGTGCATTCAAGTGAACAATGAAATTATTCTAATAAATTAATCAAAATTAAACTCACTCTGCATTATATTCCAGTTTTTCTATAGGAAAATCCCTGGTGAGACTGAAGACGTTGGAGCCGGGAATATCCTGCCGCATGTCGTGCACATTGACATCCCCGTTGTCATAGCCGATGGCAAACACGGTGTCCGACATCCAACAAACGCACCGGGCCCCACATGGCGGTCCCCGGTAAACTGAAAAATGACATTCTCATTAACATTCGACGATAACCAGAGTAAAGCCTTCCCTTCACTACATGGCATCAGGAAGTGCCCTAATAATATAGTGAGAGAAAACAAATAAATGACTTAAACATCGCACAGTTGCACTTTTCTCTTGTTCACATCCCTCGTTAGACAGAAACTAGAATAGATTCATCATCTACGTTTTTTTTTTTAAACTACATCGTCAAATTTCAATCATCTGACCAGTTTTAGTGTGACGCCACTGTTGATAGATCATTTCTTCTGAACCGTCAGTCGGCTAATTATAAAATATTTCAAGTCAAGTAACAGTCAAGATGCCGCATAAGTGTTCAGCAATCGAATGTAAAGGTGTTTCAAATTAAAAATCAGCAGGAATATCATTTCACAGGCAATATCGATTTTTCCACGAGTCGGATCCAATGTGATATGACTATCGGAAGGTGATCGTGCCATAAATCTGTTAAAACAGTCCATACACATCCATTCTAATCTAACCGATCCATTCTAATCCGAACATCAACATCAGTCGAACTTACAACTCGGAGACATCACCCGAACATTGTCAATCTTATTACCGATCCGATTGTCTGAATTGTCTACTTTTGCATAAAAGTGAAATACACATCTGACTTCTTCCGACTGATCAGTTTACAAGTGAGCATCAACACATGTGGACGTAGTCCGCTTGTGCAACAATGGCTGAAGATTTCGACACAGAACTATTTAGGGAACGTACCCATTACTACGTGACCAACTTTTTGCAATTTTTAACCCTCTAGGCCATAGGTTCTAAACGTGGGCGATAACGCCCCCTTGGGGGCGTTTCAAACCTTCAGGGGGGCGGTAGGAGACTCAGAGAAACCCATCCCATCTAAGTGGGTGGTGGGCAAAAAAAGGTTGAGAATCTATGCTCTAGGCAGATAGGAAACGACTGAGAGCACAAAAAACAAACAAGAGAATCAGACCCACATTTGTTTAGTCAGATCCGATTGTCTGATCAGACAATCGGAAGCAAAATCGTAACATCTATTCCCACCCCAAAAGACATTATCAGGTGAACAATGTAAAAATTAATTAATACCTTTAGCTAATGTTTCGCTGCTCTTGGTATCCCAAACAGCTACGGACCCGTCCAAACTACTGGACACAAAGGTGTTGGCTATGCTCGGATTGCAGGCCACGTCACTGACCATGTAGGTGTGTGCCGGCGCATACGAGGTGGTGGGGAGCATGTTTGTCAAATCCCATATCTGAGGAAACGTTACATTCATTCATTGTTACTCGGTAGTAGTAGCGTGCATTCATTAGTAATGGCCTCCTTTATAAGTAGGCATGACATTGAAGTTTAAAAAATCAATAAAAAAAAATATTGCAAATTATAAAGGTGTTATGTAAAAGCAGTGTATGAAAATCGATAAGTACAGAAAATATCAGAACCAAATGAAAACTTTTTTTTGTAATTATCGTGATAACCGGATGATAAAATAACAGTTTAGATTAGGTTTGTTTCATTCTTTTTCTTAATTTTTTTCTGTTGTGTTATTTTTTTCTCTTCACTAGCCGTTTTATCTTGGAACCGATTATCGCATATGAGTTCCAAACCACTGGCGGTCTGTGAGTTATCAGTGTGCTAGAGTGATAAGATTGAAAAATACAACATTACTGATACACACCATCAATAAAATCGTATTTTTTAATCTTACCAAGCTCATTAACCTTCCGCAACCAATCTCTGAGATGAAGTAATCTGTTATTTTTGTGCCAAAGGGTAAACATCGCCGATCTAAGGGCGGGGCCTCCTGACTTTTCCTCCTTCCCCGCCCCTCACAGAGGGCCAGTTTACATTCGTCTCGAAAAATTGAAGGGAAAAATCTATTTTGACCTGTTTTTCTATGATTTATCGTGTTAGTTAGATTTGTATTGCGCCTGACGGAAGGTTAAAAACTCAAGGACAGTGGACGTGGAAAGCCATTGGTTCCAACTGCCAGTGAGACTATGGTATCCCCCTTTTGCAGTATGTTGAACAAAATTTGAAAGGGGAGGAGATGGAGATGGAGAAGATAAATTTATTTATTTATTTGTTTGTTTTATTATACGCCCAGAGGGCTTTTAGATAAATAAATAAAGGCAGTACATCTTTAACATGAGAAGGAAATAATATAAATAAATTTACAATAGAAATAAAAAAGTACATAAATTAAATAAAAATATAAGCAACAAAAATTTAAAGTACAGTGTGATATAATAAGGATACGTTACGATAAAAAAATACATACATGATATAAAAATACGGTTCCATGTCAACTCAGAATGAAACCAACTCAGAAACACCTCAGAAAGGTCATTAAAAGCTATGAAAAAATAATTTTAAAATACCCGGTAACCCTAACCTAACTTAACCTATTTAACCAATTTTTAATATTTTTTTATCATCACTCAATGACATTTCTGAGGTGTTTCTGAGTTGGTTTCATTCTGAGTTGACTGGTCACCAAAAATACAAACAACAAAAATTTTAAAGTAAGGTGATAAGAGGTTTACAAAATTGCAACATTAAAATAAAACCTAAGTATTAGTTTCGCAAAGTGGCAAACCGCTACCTCGATGGTACCTCCAGTACCTCTGCAAGTTGCAGGAGATCGGAACTATCCAATTTGGATTTTAATATTTTAGATAAGAAGTTAAATAATTTTTTTTTAATAATTAAATATTACTACAAGTTATGACGGTTTATAAAATTTCAATTAATTTACTAAGACATTACATTTAATTACATTAATAAGATAGGTAGAGATAGTTTAGTAAATTTGTCGATGTACAAGTAGTTTAATAAATTTGCCAAAGAATTTCCTTAGTGAGTACTTGTATCATGGATAAATGATTTAATTATTTCATATTTAAATTGTGTTAGCGACGTATTCCAAACATCTATGTGTGAATACATATTGCCCAAGTGTTGGATTCTGTGTAGTGGTATATTGAATTGTGCCCTGGTTGTAGTATTACCACACTACAATGGTAGTACTGACCTGTTTGAATGGTAGTAAAAAGTTTGATGGAGAAGAGAAGTAGTTATTCAAGTCTAATCATTAAATACCTTGTCATTTCAAACAATGCACAAAGGCCCAAATTGGAAAAACATGCCAGATTATTTTTTCAAACTTGCACCAATAATGTCCTAGTCACCAGCAATAAGGAACTCCAGTGAAAAATATTATGGCTTTAAAAAAATATGTTCATACAGACCAATGAACGCTGATTCTGAATATATAAATTTTATTTCATAATATTAAACGTAGAGTTCTTAAAAAATTATTAAAAAGTGCATTTTAAAACCTCTGGTCAAAACACACTGTAAAGTTGGTATTACTGAATGGTTAGTGCTGATGTCACTCGTCACCAGTCATTGTATTGAAACTTTGATTATATAGGTATGACACAAGCTATGTATTAACAACATTTCATGTTAGTTATTTCATACTGTTTATAGAGATTTAGTTGTTGTGTTTATTGAAACAATATTTAAGCCTAAATAATTCAGTATCAAAAATAGAGGTATCTCTATCATTTAAGATATTAAAAAACTTTAAACTGTATGAAAAAATTGTATAATATGCTTCATCAAAATGCTACCTAGAGATGGGCAAAGCGGCTCAGTTGAACGAGAATGAAAAGATCCGGTTCAGTGAATCAGCTCAATTTAACGACAGAATTAAGCTACGGACACACTTGCTCATTAGAAGCCAAATAGCATGCTACCTAGTAGCAATTGCTACCCGCTCACTCATTCGCAAAGATCCGCGAACCGTGAGCAAGTGTGTCCGTAGCTTTGAAGATCGGTCTTACGGAACCGGATCCTACGAATGAAGATCCGAGTCGTTCGCGAACGACTCACTTCACTACGAACTTCGAATTCAAAATGGCCGTCGTCGATCAGCTGGTAGGCACTGTATTGCCTGTATCTTATTTGCCTACAATTTTTGCAGTGTGCAGGTGATGTTCCGTTTGAGATAGTATTGATTTTAAAAGCTAAAAAAATAATAATTTCAAACAATTTCTATACCACTCTCCCATAATAATATTGAAAAATATAATAACTTGATAAATATAATATTTAATTAAATGAAGACAATATTAGCGAAACTCAATCAAAAATCTGAGACAGAAAAATCAGAAAAGATATTGGCTCCACTGAGACTCGAACCCAGGACCCTTTGCTTACATGGCAAGAGCTCTACCGATTGAGCTATGGAACCCATATGAAATTCGGTCACTTTTAACTGTATCATACTTCGACTAAGAACTACCAACATTATCTTAATTTTCTTAACGCACATATTATTGGCTTTATATATGAATATCTTTTCTGATTTTTCTGTCTCAGATTTTTGATTGAGTTTCGCTAATATTGTCTTCATTTAATTATATATTATAATTTGAGATTTTAATTAAAGTTTACAAAAATTAAAAAAATTAAAATAAATAATAAATATAATATAATAAATAAATAATTCCACCTAAATAATGTTTTAACTTATCGAATAGTACCATACTTTCTTCCGAATAACTGTCATACAAAATGAACACCTGTTGAAAAAACTTTTCAGGTGTGATGACATCACACGATTCACTATACGTGCGGTGTTTTTCGGGGATCTTGAAAAATTAAAACTTTGAAAATCATTTTAACTATTAAAACAAACTCTAAAAAAAAATATATATATATACTATATATATGCAGTTATTTAAGTCAGAGGATCATTATTCATTAAAAAAAAAAATTAAAAATTGGACTGGAGTTCTCTATAAAGACATTCTCATGCATCTTTTACTTAACTTCCATCCCACTACATCGTCTCACCACTCTACTAGTTTCGGTAGTCTGGCGTTACTTTTTCTACTGCGGCCAAATTAACATTGAATTGGAGTGGTTTTTTAATTGTGAAAGATATTATTTTTGGATTAAGTTTATTACGGATACAGTAACTGGATGTACGATCTTTTAATACATAATTTTATTGCTTTTTCAAGCATACTTCTTCATAGTTTTTTACAAGTTATTGACATGGTGTAGGTTAAAAAAAAAATTGGAAAAGTTTCCAATTGGGCAATATTGGGGTTGTATTTCAACATGAATTCCTGTAGGAATTAACTTTGATGTCATTAAGAATTTTTGACAAGTCTTCCAAAGAAAGTTTACAAATTTAGTAAAACTTTTTTTCTCACCACTGAGACATATTTCTTAACATCTCTTTTCTTATGGTTATTAAATTTTAGTCACTAAATGGCGCTATATAAAGTTGACCCAATATTATTATGATGGCGTAAGTGACATAATTGCAACCTTTTAGGAGAATGAAAACAGGGAGGGTGAATAATTAATATAATTATAATTTACCTACATTAAAGTTGAGAAGAATGTCGCTTATGAGAGTATTCTGTATACGCCAAGAGAGCAATCAACAGGAAATAGAAAAATTATTTACTTTAATGCAATTGTCAGCGCCCCCCGTAACGGCAACATTTTCTTCCCCGGGGAACAAGTCAACAGCGAGAATGGCGCTGTCATGGTCAGAGGCTCCGGCCGTGTTGGACCAGGTGTCCTGCTCATTGCCCGTACCACTGATCTCACTCCAGATGAGTCCCTTCATCCACACGCGAATATCTCCCTTATCGTCACAAATGACCATCTGAAAATCAAAATAATAATTTTTTTTTTTACTTTTCTTCATTCATTTTGTTTGTTACAGGTTTGTTTTACATGGTTTTTCGACTACCAAGCTAGGCAAATGCCCGTATTATTAATGATAAGTACATTAATGATTTTCTCAATTACATTTTATACAATAGAATCTAATCACAGTTTTACATAACTTTGCAGTCAGAGTTGTCGATAGTATAACAGAGTGTAGGTTTTGCGGATACAAAAAATTTATCGATTTAAAAAAATGTTGTTCATTGTTATTTCCTTTTTAAGCCTCCTGCAAAGTTAAGATTTTCAAGCTGTAAGTAATTTTTTATGCTAAACTGACTATGGCCGGGTTGTTTCATGTTTTAGCCAAGGTTTCGCTAACATTATATTCAGCCAAAACTTCATAATTTGAACCCTGATCTAACATTAAAAATTATTAATTGGAATGTATAATTTAACCACTCCGACCCGTAAGCGTGTTTACACAACAATATAACAATAGCAGTCAAGTACAATAAGCGTGTTTTCACACTAACGCGTGTGTTCCCACAGAAGTCGTTGTAACTCTGTTATTGTTCTAGTGACAACCCTAAAACAAAAAGTAGAAGATCCATATTGAATTAAGCTTCACATTTCTATTCAAAGTTGTCCATATAAGTAAAAAAAAAACTTATTTTGTAGAAACAGTTTTCACCCGCTAAATCGCCTATGCGCCGTTCAGTGTTGCCAACCCAAATTTTGAAAAAGACGTAGGTCAGACTAGAAAATTACGTAGAAACTGTATAATTTGGATTATGAAAAGTTCGTAGATCTACGTACTTTTTTTTTTAGTGAAATGAAGAAGTTAGGGTAGGTGAAACAGAATAAAATGAGTATTTTTTTATAAAATTTATTTAAAAAGAATACCCCTGGAATTGTAAACTTTCATAGGCTGCGGTTACCGTTTACCATACTTGTTTGCAACATTTGTCGTAGGGTTTTTAGAAAATACCCACATGAGGTAAAAATTGCGATGCGCAAATGATGCCGTTCTATTTACATAAGAACATTAAGCTTTAATTTCAGTAAATTTAAATGATTTACCTCTTTAAGGCACATAAGAATCTAGTAAATAAAAATTGCAACATTTGTGGTAAAAAAAAAAGAATTAAAAATAATTCTCGATTTTCAGAATCTTCAGGCAAATTAAATTCTATTTATAAAAGAAGATTAATTTTAAATTCAGTAAATTTAAATGATTCACATCTTCAAGGCACATAAGAATCTAGTAAATAAAAAATTGTCACATTTGTGGTAAAAAAAAAAGAAATATATTTTTTTTAAATTACTCAATTTTCAGAATCTTCCGGTAAATTAAATTTGTACATATATTAGAACTTTAACTTTAAATTCAGTTAATTTCAATAATTCACCTCTTCAAGGCACATAAGAATCTAGCAAATAACAAAAAATAAAAAAAATTACCACATTTGTGGTAAAAAAAAAGAAATTAAAAAAAAACTCAATTTTCAGAATCTTCAGGCAAATTGAATTTGTACATATATTGATTAAAATATTTAATATGTTCCTGCAAAGGCTCGCTGCTTGTTTTCAAGCCACTTTTCGTAAAAAGTAAGCCTGTTAGCGTGTCAGTAGAGAGTTTTTTTCGGATGTTAGTTTTCATCAAATTTATCGCGGAAAACAGACGCTCGACATTTGCACTGCTATGTGGCAATGTTTAAGTTTTGTGCAAACTGGGCTAGTAAGGGAAACATTTGATATGAATCGCCTTTTCGTATTTTTGAAACACGACGCCAAAACCCATTGATTTGCTGATCCTGTTGAAATGGAAGAATTGTATTTTTTTTAAATGGAAGAATTGTCTGCGCGACTTCTTGTGTGGCGCGGACTCTAATATGAAACGGAACGTTTGTTGGAGTCCGCGTCTGGTAAAGTTATTGAAAATATGCTGCTTCCACCTAAAAAGTTATGTTATTTTGCAAATTTGTACAATTTGATAGAAAATACGTAGATTCTGGGCCTAAGTTCGTAGATGTTCAGGAAAGACCTAAAATATGTAGATCTACGCAAAAAGACGTAGAGTTGGCAACGCTGGCGCCGTTAGACATAGTTAATTTTTTAAATATTTATTAAATATTCTTATATGAAATGGTAAAAAAATAGGTGACAAAATTGTTTATTATACATTTGTACAATAGAATAAGTGTTTTTTTTTTACATAATCCGTGATTTTAGTACCGTTTTTACATAAAAACGTCATGTGAGTCATTTGTACAATTTTTTTAATAATCTTTCAAAAACAGTTTTTAGTATTCGGCTACGTTCAGAAATGTTTCATTTATAGAGCTTTAATTTTGAAGCAGAAATAACACAAAGTTTTTATAAAACTGACAGTTCGTTAAGACAAAAAACTTGCATAATCTTAAAATACCTGAGTGGTGCTACATGGGGTTTAAAACAAAGACATTATATACTGTAGACCCGGGGTAGAAATCTCAAAGTGGGAAGCCAAAAGCAAGGCAATTGCACTGGTCTCGATTTTTAGTACTTTAGTACTAAACTGTCACTCGTCGAGTCAGGTCGTGTCTTACCAGTAGGAAAATTGCATTTTGCAAAATGCTCTCCGTGATGAGAAAATGTTTCCATTACACGACAAACAGTAGTAAAAGTAAAGAAATAACATTTCATTTATATGTACACACAAATTACTTATTATTATCGATTATTATAAGCAATACAATTAATTTTCATGTTTCCCATCTGACAATTTTGTGCGTCATTAGAAAAACACACATTCTTTGATAGTCTTATGGTACGGCCACACTGAGGCCAACTTCCAACATCAAACTTTCGGACGATTTTGTAGAAGGGTAGTTTGTGCGTTGTGTTTGGCTTCGGTGTGGAAGTAGCATATCTTTTTAATACATGAATAACTTTTGAATCAAGAAATTACTGAAAACCGCTGAAAACAAAAGAGAATTGCTTACTTGCCACATTATTTTGCAAGTATGTGAGACTATGGCGAGTCTATTTATATAACGTCATTGGTTTAAAAATTAAATGTTCTGGACCAATACAAATTTCACTAAACCCCCATTAAAAGTTGAAACGGCTTTCCTACATTCTATCCTACATCCCTCGTAGTGTTTCAGCATTTTCACTGTTTATTGTGTTATATATATGTATAAACTTACCCTAGAAGAGTTTGCCAAGAATCGTCCATCGGTAACAGAATTCTCCATAGAGGTGCTCATAACATTGTTAATATTCCCAAGAAACTCGGAGGGACAAGTCGTGTAATCCACCATTCCCTCCCAGTAGCGACCATTTTGATCTGACCCGCCAACTAATGTTGATCCATCTAAAAAAACAAGTTTGTAAATCATTGAAAATCGAGACAAGTGCGACTGAAGTAGCATTGGAATCAAAGTTTTTAGAAATGTTTATTATTTGGTGCATGTTATCATTTTAAGCATACATTCCTTGATTTATTCACATCATTTCTTACATGCTCATCTATTATACTGGAAACAAGCGACGGTATAGCATGTCACTTGATCGTGCCATGTATAGTTATTATGTCCTATTGAGGTTAAAGATATGCGGAAATGTTTCCAAATAACTTATAGTAAATATCCTTATACTTAAATACCTAAGAAACTAAACACCTTAATAATAATAGATAATATTACGTTACCCGCGTGTATGTCTATGAAAGTGAGAATTCGGTGACTGTTTGCTCCTTGGTATACTTTATATAAGTCGGCATTTAAATTTGGAGGATGTATTTCTGGACTAAAAGACATGGTTATTAAGTTTTGTGTGATTTCTATAGAGGTCGATGCCCAAAGAGCCCCCGATTATTTCATAAGAACTTCACCGATTTCAAAAATGTTATGGCAAAACTCACTCAAACCCATAGAAAATACTTAACAAAGACGGAGGAACGACCACGCGACGTTTGACAGTTAGTTTTATGTTGCCACTTTAAAAAAAAAATCATTATTATGGCTTCGGCTGTTGGTATGTGGTTACCTTTACTATTTTTCTCGTGAATAGGGCGCAGCACTGGGGCGCAGAATATGAACTAAAGAGAAGATAGTAACAAGGCATATGAGAAAAGTCCAGGTTGATATCTTTACAAAACTAATGATTGCTCTAAACTGACAAGTCAGAATAAGAAAATGTCTGACTAACCTAATCTTAAAAAGAGACTCAACCTTTACTTATTTACATTCAAAATGTTGATTTACGTACTAAATATCGATGCATATTTCATCAGCACATTATTTTAGGGCATTTTTGCGTTTTCTTATAAGTCTACATTTGATATTAATATTTTTATTTAGGTAGTGAAAGTGATACCTAAATAGATAATTAGATTTGGATCATTAGTGAATATTATTACTAATGAATAAAAAATTGCTATTTATTAGATCAAAGCAAACATGTCTCAAATGGTCAAAGAGGAAACCGTCACTTCTCCAATAACTGAAAATTCAAACATTGATGATGTTCCTGTTACCAATCAGGAATTGGAAAATAATGATAAATATGATTCCATGGAATACAATAATGTAAGTTTATTCCTTGTTAACCTCGTATAAATTTTAAATTCGTTTTAATTGGCACTTTAATTAATTACTTACATCATAATAAAACGAAAGTTGTAAAAAAATAGCTGTAATTATTTAGAATAAGTTAATAAATAAGTTGAAAGCACCGAGATTTAATTTTCCATAATATTATGTCTTCACACTTTTAAAAGTAGTAATATGCATAATTTTTACCACCGTAAAGAATCCATAATGAATGAAGAATGCATAATCTTTACCGCCAAAAGGCATCAAGATTTTGTTTTCGATTTCCATTGAAATGAAATTGGACAACTGTATAGCAATTATTTCTCTGGTAAAGAATATAATATAATTATGCAAATGGTTATGATAATGTAAGCAAGTTTTTGAAAATTCAAGAGGCATAACTAAAAGTATTATTTATATTTTTTTAGTAATTCATAAATGTATTTAATGCTCCTGTTGCTCTCTACTGCGCTATTCACCATATTAATCCTAGGTCTAACTATAAAATAGTGGACCAATAAAGTGATGATAAAAATCAAATATACATGTCATGGTATTGTTTTGAAATCAGGTCAGTCCATCTTCAGAAAAAGGGCCAACTCCAACAGAAGAATTAAGTGCAAACGATCTCGGAATTCCCAAAAGCAGTTCAATGCAAAGTACAATAAAAGATGAGGTTTCAGAAGCAACCGAAGATGAAAGGTGAACTTACATTTTATTTATTTATTTATACTAACCACTGTTTCCCTAGTTACCGTTGAAGTCTTCGTAAATTATGAATTATTTTTGACATTATAATGTTGACGATTTCTTCTATTGTAAATTATCGTAATACTGTAACTGTCTTATTTCGGTTTATCAAGTATGAAAAGGCAAAAGCAAGGTATGTATTATTTTTTCTGCAGAAATTCACATTGATTTTTTTTGATACTCTGTAAGAACATTGTAATAATGATGAAATATCACCTCACCTGAGATATTAAGATTTGTATGCATATAAATTAATAGCTCGATTCAAAAATCTTATATTTCTCCCTTCTTAACTTGTCAGTTTTGCTTGCCTGATATAACAATTTTTTAAATAGTTCAATTAATATAAATTTTAGCATGGCAGTGGAGGCACTGTGGCAACTAGGAGGCGGTGGCTATAGTGACAAAGATGAATCTCAGAGAGATAGTAAAAGTCCAGAACAAAAGTCAGTGAGATACCCCGTGATAAAGTCCACCTTCACCCTGATTCAGTGTGAACACTGTTCGCTCTCTTTGCCTACCCAAGAGGAAGCTCAGTTGCATCAGTCTACTTGTGGTAAATACTTTCTCTACTTGTGGTAAATACTTTCTCTACTTGTGGTAAATACTTTCTCTACTTGTGGTAAATACTTTCTCTACCTATACAGTGAAACTAATGCTTCCTCCACACCAAAGCCAACCTTCCAACTCCCAACTTAGTTTGGAGTTGGAAGGTTGGCCGATCGTGTGGTGGCTGCGGCCAACCCTCCACCTCCGAATTCCAAACTCCAAAATGGCGGACGCCGAACAGCTGATTCACCGCCGTATCTTATCAGTTGCCTACAATTGTGCAGGCGGTGCTTCGGTTTCCATAATATTGATTTCGATTCGTCTCCTTTGGCGACAGTTACAGGGATGGTCAGCAAAATCCGAAGCGCTGTCCACACATTCGGGAATACATATATCCTGCCAATCATGTTTTTTTATAAGTTGAAGATTTTGTAGTGGCTCTGCTGAGTCAAGATTTTTCAGCCACAGGTTTAGGCTCAAAAGTTCTTCAACCAATTCGCGACTAGAGAATTCACATTTTTCCCCATCGGTTAAAATGATTTGCAAATCTGCACAGGCTTTTTCTAATGAAGACTTATCAGGAATTATTTTGATGTTATACAAAAAAGACCGTATCATTGAATTCAGAAAATTGCCCAAACCGAGTGACCAATGCATTTTCAAGTTGTATCTATCATAGGGTAAAAGACGTTAATTTTAAACAGTTCTTCGGGATTTGTTGATGTCTCATCTGCAGCTTTCATATTCAAATAATCGCTTCTTTCTTCGAGATTGGACTTTTTTTTTTACATTAACTCCATACAGGAGGCCCTGAGGAAAATAATTTCCCTCAGGCCTATGTCATCTGGGATGCTGTGTGGAGGGTCTTTTTGAGGAGAGGAAGGAATGAACATTGGTCTTGAAGAGACCCATGTTGTAGGAAAGAGGAAACATAGAGGCCGGCAAATCATTCCACAGCCGAGCTCTTGAACACAAGAACGAGTCGAAGAAACGACCCGTTCTCATGTGACGCACGCGTTTGGCGTGTTTCCCGACTATGCACCGGTGCCGAAGGGATCAATGATGCTAGTTCCTCGGAGCATCTTCCATTGTAATACCGGTAAAACAAGGATAGCATTCCCACCCGATGCCTGTGCTCTAAAGATTGCAATCCGTCTGTTAAGATGGGAGAATCTATTAAACGGATCGCCCGTTTCTGCAAAGAGTCGAGGGTATTTTTCAGGTATTTTGAAGCTCCAGACCTGAGGTGGCTGCAAAATTCAACCGTGGGGCGCACTTGTGATTTGTACAGGGTTAGCAGTTGTGTACTATTAAAGTATTTGCGGGCCCTGTACAGTACGCCCAGTTTTTGGGAGGCTAACTTTACTCTGGCTGGCTTAAACGTAGAATCTATCTCAGCCTGGCAAGCTTCCTTAGCTGTTATTTGAGCAGACGAATAAGTCCGGTACTGCTTCACAAATTTCGAGCAGTTTTTCAGCATTTTATTTATTTATGCTGTGTTTTTACAGATTGTTCTCATACACGTGAGAACAACCCAGTTATAAAAACTCAGTTAATTATACAAATAAGAATAACAGGTAAAGATTTATATAAAATCAATCAGCCGAATTATACAATGGTTAAATTTTTAAACAGTTTAAATAAAAAGTTGATAAAATAAACCAAAAAACAGTTAGAAATAAAAAAAAATTGTACAACTGTCCCGTAATAATATTGCGTAGACTGATGTGTTGGGCCAACTCGTACGAACCAGCCATCGCCAATTGCCTCGGAGGCGATCCAGGGCCAACTCGAACTCCATCCTTCCAACGCACGAACTACCCCTCCACACAATCGTTCAAACGTTTGAAGTTGGCCGCAGTGTGGCCCTACTGAACACTCTGTCGCAAAACCTTGTATGTGGGGTAAATTGTGCCATTTTTCAAATTCAGTACTAAAGGGACCGAAAAACCCAAACGTCGTGGGAACTAGCTGGTTTCACTGTATTCATTATAACTGATATCTATTACTAAGTAACTTATTCAAGTTTTCTTATCATGGCGGTCTTCAATTGTTGCGATTGTGAACAGTCCCCAAATATTTAGAAATCATCTGCAAATAGCGTAATGTTTATTGATCGTATTATTTATTTATTTTATTTTAAACGACCAGAGGGCTTTGATATAATATGTAGTACATCTTTTTATAATAAATTACAATTTTATTTTAAATTTAAATGAAATATTATGAACCAAATAATAATAATAACGTAATATTTGTATAGCGCAGTTTTGAGTCACTTCACTTCAAGTGCGCTTAAAACAAACATAGCGCTTTACAATTAGAGCTGCTATTGCGCACTAATATCTCGTTGAAATGTGTTTGACTATTAGCATGTGAGAACCAATATGCTGGGAACGGATTCGGTAGTTTCTGGTCTTTTGCAGTACTTAGGTCAATTGGAAGAAAAAAAGTGGAATCAATTTTTTCACTTTGTGTCTCATCTAAATAAATACATCAATGAAACAAAATATGACCTCTAGGCCACACAACTTTTCCTATGGGGAAAAGTTATTGTGTATTAGTAATAAATTAACTTTCAATCAATTTATTGAAATTGTCTTGTACACACACCTAAGTCCATTACATGTTGTCTTATTTTATGACATTCTTTAGAAAAGTCTGTGTAGATATGTATGCATAAAAATGTTACAATTTGCAAAGGAACAAATCGACCACAACTAAACATGGATGATTACATTACAAAAAAATCAACCAAAACTACAACATTACAGAAGAAATATACGAAAATATTACAGAAGTTAAATAAGTGGTGTGTTACAAATAGTTCCCCCTTTTTATTATTACATTTGAACATTCATCGCAAAAAAACTCAATGAATTTTTAATAAATTTAATGATCTGTCTTCATCGCCCACCTGTGTAGTTTTAACGGAAACGCACTGTAATAACGATGAACACATTAATGCGCTACCCAACTACAAAGGCATGCGCTACCCAACAACAACACCAATTAACAAAAATAGTGGTATTATTATATTTTTTCATGACGAGTGTGATCACTAACATTGAAGAAATTTATATACAATATGTTAACTGTCTAAAAATAGATTTAAAATTTTAAAATAAATTATACAGAATTATAATAGTGTACAGACCACACAAATCAAACATAACTAACTTTATAAATGAACTATGTGAATATCTAAGCAAATTATCGAAAATATTTGCAATTATTATAAGCAATAATTGTTACCCTTTGTGCTATGCATATAAATCTTGTCTTAAACGTTCGTTTATCAATGAAAAAAATAATAAGAAAATATTTACTTTTGTGTGTGATGATTTCAATATAAACATTTCTACAAACCATTACTCAATAGAAAAAAATAATTTCATTAACATGACGACGCACCTCAATTTTAAATCTTGTATTAATAGTAACACTCGAGAAATTAAAAACCAAACGCCATCATATATAGATCATATTTGGTGTAATATACATTTAAATGAAATAAAAAATATTAAATCTACTGTTTGGAAAACCAATATAACTGACCACGATGCGTGTCGTATCGCATGAGACAAATAAAAAACTAAACACAAGACCCAAATTAATTTTTTCCATATTCCCAAATAGACCACAAATTATTAGAAAAATCATTAATAAATGAAAAATGGGAAGAAGTTTTAAAAAATAAATGCCCCAAATGTGCCTTACTGTTTGAAAACACTTTAACTAATCACATTTCAAAAGCTACAAAAACAACACAGACCGTCCCCAACTCAAATACAAGGAAAATTAAACCTTGGATTACTCTAGGATTAATAAAAGCCATTAGAAAAAATAAACTTTATAAAATAACACAAAGGCAATAACAATACTAAAAACACTAGTTAACAATAAAATTGTATTATATTACAAAAAGTATAAAAAATATATTAACTACCCTAATTAGAAAAATAAAAAACGTATTACTCAAAAATCATAACAGTAGATAAAGATAATAATAAAAAAATATGGTCAACAATAAATTAAATAATAAAAAAAAATATAAGCAAGTATCAAAAATATCAGATGGGAAATTAATATATAACGTACAAAATAACACAAAAAATTTTTGTAATATTCTAAATAACTATTTTAATAACGTTGGAAAAACCCTAGCAAAATCCATAAATACGACTATGTAATATATCAAATCCACAACCAATAACACAATGTCTAATTAACAAATTTCAGCCAGTCACAGAAGCCGATATTGACAGAATTATTTCGGAACTAAAAGGAGGTTCTGCCCCCGGCTTTGATAACATAGATGCTAAGACTATAAAAGCCATGAAAACATACTTAGTTCTCCCCATAACACATATAATAAACCTAAGTCTAGCAAAAGGCGAATTTCCCAATAATTATAAAAGAGCGATAATAACTCCCATTTATAAAACAGACCGTCGTAAAGATCCACAAAATTACCACCTGATTTCCGTTCTATCAAACATATCAAAAATATATGAGAAAATTGTAAAAAAACAAATTAAGACATTCTTAGAAGAAAATAAAATAATTAATGATAACCAATTCGGCTTCAAAAAAAACACAAGTATCTTATTATTTGTATACGGCTCTAGATTCCGATAAAAAATGTTTTGGAATATTTGTAGACCCAAAAAAAGCTTTCGACAGCATTTCACGTAAAAAATTAATAAATAAATTAAAATCGATAGGAATAAATGGAAAAGTCTTAGCATGGATAACAAGTTATTTACATAAAAGACCTCAACAAGTAAAATTACTCAACAAGTCAGTGATTCAAAATATAGCAAAATACTCCAAGGTACAGTTTTGGGACCATTTTTATTTATCATATATGTCAATGATATATTCCATATTTCCAAATATGGAGACATTGTCTCATATGCTGATGATACCGATCCATAATCGGCAGAACAGCGTAAGCGGCAAACAGTAAATTGTTCAGGAGAAGGTTTTTTTTAATTAACTTTCTTCATTGATTCCAAAAAGGATTTTGGTTAATGAAGATTATTAATCTTTGGTTGCTGCCTATATTAAGCTGATAATACAATTATCTAAATGCCTTCAGTTGTTGAGATAGTGGCGGTAACGCTGTTTTGCCTATGACCCTGACAGATTTTTTCCCCACGAAATGTCGCATACGCTGTTCGGAGTACATATTTATTTTTTAAATATCTATCACGCAATCATGATAAGTAAACAAATAACTAAATAAAATGGTTCCATGACAGTTGATCCTTAAGTTGACTAAATACAATGATTTGCAAGAAAGTATGCAAAGAGGATATACGGCCGTAAAACCAAAGTCGATATACTTGTATCTATAGGCATCTTGATTGAAAATCCGTTGTAATGATATTTTTATGAACAATCATTTCGACTCTCCGAAAGAGCATGCGGTAATAACAAAATACGACATACTTATATGTGCAGTCGGCTTAGCAAAAAACCACTATATAACATTTTTATCTGAATACAACACCAGAGGCACACCTTCTCCCAACCGTCTGGAGCCAGTGAGACCATGGCCTCCCCAATTTTGGTATGTTATGAGGCTGAAGGTAGTGGGGAGGGGAAAGATATGTGGAAAATGCACCTGGCTATACAGATCTAGTTACCAAACACGGCTAAAGCAATTTCAAGTAATAAATCTAATACCTACACACCACACACCAGCGTACAAAACAAATACAACCCAAAAGTCCCAACTGGAGCCGAATCCCTAATTTTAGTAAGTTGTGAGGCTGAAAGTAGTGGAGAGTGGAAGGAGATGTGGAAAATGTACCAGAATATTCAAATCTAGACACCAAATACGGCCAAAGCCATTTCAAGTAATAAGTCTAATAATTATATATGTACACTACACACCAGCGTAAAAATATAAAAAAAATCATATAATGTAACTTTTTTTATCCAAATATAACACAATAGTCCCAACCGTCTGGAGCCAGTGAGACTATGGCATCCCCAATTTTAGTATGTTATGAGGTTGATGGTAGTGGGGAGGGGAAAGAGATATGGAAAATGTACCTGGCTATTCAGATCTAGTCACCAAATACGGCTAAATACGGTGACTAGATCTGAATAGCCCAGTACATTTTCCACATCTCCTCCTCACTACCTTCAGCCTCACAACATACTAAAATTGGGGATGCCATAGTCTTACTGGCTCCAGATGGTTAGGAAAAGTTGGGCCTCTTGTGCCGTATTCGAATAAAAAAGTAATATTATATATTTTTTTTGTAATTTTGCGCTGGTGTATAGCAGTGGCGGATACAGGGGGGGGGGGCGCGGGGTGCGCGCGCCCCCCCCCTTGGCCACCCTAAATACAAGAAAATTTTTCTTCAATCATTCGCTCTACATGTTGCGGCGGGTAGCAAATGACCCCTCTTAAGATCGAGGGATCAAATGCTGCGTTTTGTGGACTGTAAAATTGCGGTTCTTAATTACCTATTTTATTATATTTTAATCGCACTTACCCAAACTGCTTCCCTCTTCGTTCAGTGTTCACTGGAAAGGTAGGTATGTTAGTTTGGGAGAGATGGAAGGGAATTGCGATTGGGAATGAACGTTTGATCGCGAAATAATAAGCGAGAATGGATGACGCGTGGCGATGGTACTTGCGAATAGCTGCGAGATTTAAAAATTCACTTTGCGGTTTGATTACTAAAAACTGTAAAGGCGGTGCGGTTTTAGGACTTCTGTCCTGTGCGGCGAGGTAAATTCAACTGAGGCAGAGGGCACCAAATAGGTAGTTTCAAAAGGCAACATGTAACAATAAAGGCGCGAACATGTTTCTTCCAGTTTGCGATATACGCGTCCATGTATAATTTGCAAAAATATCTTTAATAAGTGGCTCATTAAACTAATTGTGCGGTGGTCACTACATTTTCTTGCTTTTGCTTTCTTAGGGAGAGTAACAAAAGTGGATCGAAGCCAATCTAGTGGAATAATTCCTGTATTATATTATTGTAAAGTTTCATTAAAATTCATTTCGTAGTTTTGGCGTGAAAGAGTAACAAACACTAATACATCCATGCAAACTTCCACGTTTATAATATTAGTAAGATAAGATTAAGTAGCTTTTGCTACAATTTTTTTTGGTATTGGTGAATTTCGGACTTAACCTAACTGTTATGCGGCTCGAATGGCCAATTGTCGCGGCGGGTAGCAAATGATCCCTCTCAAGATCGAGGGATCAAATGCTGCGTTTTGTGGACTGTAAAATTGCGGTTCTTATTTACCTATTTTATTATATTTTAATCGCACTTACCCAGACTGCTTCCCTCTTCGTTCAGTGTTCACTGGAAAGGTAGGTATGTTAGTTTGGGAGAGATGGAAGGGAATTGCGATTGGGAATGAACGTTTGATCTCGAAATAATAAGCGAGAATGGATGACGCGTGGCGATGGTACTTGCGAATAGCTGCGAGATTTAAAAGTTCACTTTGCGGTTTGATTACTAAAAACTGTAAAGGCGGTGCGGTTTTAGGACTTCTGTACTGTGCGGCGAGGTAAATTCAACTGAGGCAGAGGGCACCAAATAGGTAGTTTCAAAAGGCAACATGTAACAATAAAGGCGCAAACACTACATGTCTAAAACATCTAAGCGTCCCTTTCTTAATCTTACTTATTACGCTTGTATCAGCCTTGCATTATTTTCATATTTTTCTCACACTATCATACATGGCTTTCTATAGCATTTAGTCCTTCCTCTGCCAGTTTCATGCTTCACTGCCATACATCAGGGTTGGTACCCCGGTGCGTAGTCGGGAAACACACCAAACGCGTGCCCAACATTTGTACACGGTTGACATTTGTCACATGAGAACGGGTCGTTTCTTCGACTCGTTCTTGTATTCAACAGCTCGGCTGTGGAATGATTTGCCGGCCTCTGTGTTTCCTCCTTCCTACAACATGGGTCTCTTCAAGACCAATGTTCATTCCTTCCTCTCCTCAAAAAGACCCTTCACACAGCATCCCAGATGACATAGGCCCTGAGGGAAATCATTTTCCTCAGGGCCTCCTGTGTGGAGTTAATGTAAAAAAAAGCACTCCATTGTGGGCTGCTAGCTTCGCTTCTTTCGACAGCTTTTTATTAGCGCCAACGGCGTTCAGTCCTCCATAAATGCGGAGTTACCTGCATTTACCCTTCTTTCAATATCTCTATCAGACTCCCCATCTCTCGTAAATATACTTCCCGAATACATAAACTTATCCACTGTCATTTTTGGGTAACTATTAAAAAATATACCTATTATTATTTTATTATTTAAAAAAAATGTCTTTGGAGATGCTATGTATAGGGTCATTTTAGAGAAAGGAAATAATGGAAGGAAAAAGGTATGATAGGTGGTTAGGACTCTCTGGGTTAGTGTGTCCAGGAGAGATTGACGGATGAAACTTTCTCTCCCACTGCGATGCGAGGAAATGGGTCGAGGGATTCCTGCTGGAGAGGTTAAATGGTCTCCTTCAACCAGTCCTTTCCAGCTCGCCACGCACTACGTGGGCAAATGCTTCCGCCGCTACTTTGAAAAATCACATCCCACGAACTCAGGCATCCCTGTTAAGTCACCAAACTTAGCGATCCACTTGGGATGACTTATAGCAGAGGTGTTGTTTATCCAATAAATAATTCCCGTGGCGGCGGTACCCTCACTCGCCTCCTAAATTGAAACTTTTGCTTTATTCACATTCATATGTCGTTTCATGTAAAGGTACCCTTAACACGGCCCGACTCAAGTATTTGATTCCCTTGATCGTGTATTCCCTTGAATGCAGCCCTACTGCTCCCTGTGGCCAGCCAAGTTTTAAATGTGCGGTCCGTCAATCTTTTATTTATTTATTGAAGTGGAAACTTCTTTAGCACCGTTGTGATTTGACAAACACATCCATCTGTATGTTTTAGCCTGCGAGAGAATGAGATAGTATTAGAGAGAATGAGATAGTATTTTTTTTACATTTACTCCACACAGGAGGCCCTGAGGAAAATCATTTCCCTCGGGGCCTATGTCATCTGGGATGCTGTGTGGAGTCTTTTTGAGGAGAGGAAGGAATGAACATTGGTCTTGAAGAGACCATGTTGTAGGAAGGGGGAAACACAGAGGCCGCAAATCATTCCACAGCCGAGGTGTTGAACACAAGAACGAGTCGAAGAAACGACCCGTTCTCATGTGACAAATGTCAACTGTGTACAAATGTTGAGCACGCGTTTGGCGTGTTTCCCGACTATGCATCGGTGCCGAAGGGATCAATGACGCTAGTTCCTAGGAGCATCTGCCATTGTAATACCGGTAGAAAAAGGATAGCATTCCCACCCGACGCCTGTGTTCTAAAGATTGCAATCCGTCTGTTAAGATGGGAGAATCTATTAAGCGGACCGCCCGTCTCTGCACAGAGTCGAGGGTATTTTTTTTATTTTTTTTGGAGCTCCAGACCAGAGGTGGCTGCCAAAATCATATAGTCGGTCTCCTCTTTGTGCGGTTTGTCGTATTCTCCCCGTTGTTTACTTTTTAGTTTTCTTATATCTTTAGCGCCCCCCCTTGAGTTTTTTCTATATCCGCCACTGGTGTATAGTGTATAATTAGACTTATTACTTGAATTGGCTTTAGTCATGTTTGGTGACTGGACCTGAACAGCCAGTTACATTTTCCACATCCCTTTCCCCTCCCCACTACCTTCAGCCTAACAACAAACCAAAATTGGGGATGTGATATTCTCACTGGCTCCAGACGGCTGGGAAAAATGATATAATTTGCATTAATACTTTTTATTCAAATACAAAATAATAAATTAAGAACTTAAGAATTTTCGTTTAGTTTCCAATGCTACCAGCCGCCGACACGTCTGCAGTAGTCATCAGATGGACGCCAACCGACTAAACCGAGACATTCTTGACCGACAGTGTAAAACAGCGTAACCGACCACAGTCGCTTACGCTAAAAGCTACAACTACTAAAAAAAGTGTCATGCATATAAGATAGAGCTGCAATATTTTTGTCATTGATGTATTAGGCAGCATTGAACAGTTTTCGCTAAAAATCGTATTTTAACAAAAATGTCGTTTACGCTGTTCTGCCGATTATGGGTCGATAGAGTCCTACTACTAAAAGCAAACACCTGCTCTGAATTAAATAACATGGCAAATACAGATATCAATGCACTAAAATTATGGTTTGAAAAAAAATTCTAAAAAAACCTATTATTTACCGTTTTTCATTAAAAAAACAAACAACACCTAAAGAAATAAACATAATAATCCACTCTGTGACAAATACAGAAAACCACAATGCAATATATTATGTACAAACATAAAAGCAAGACCGATATTAAGTACTTGAGCATAACAATAGACCAGCGTTTAAAATGGTCCCCACACATAAATATTCTGAACAACCAGAATAAGGAAACTAACATATATATTTAAATGTTTAAGAGATATTCTAAACGAAAAATTATTTAGAACCACACACTTTGCTTTCTGTCTATCAACTATATAATATGGCATTATTGGATGGGGCGGTACATATACAAATCAAACACAAACAATTTACATATCATAAAAATTAATAATAAAAACAATTTAAAAAAAACCCTACTCATATTCGTCAGAACTTTTATTCAAACAATTTAAGGTCAGAAAATTAAGTGCATTATACTTTACCATGCAACATTACAAATTTATAAAGATAATATTCAAAATAAAGTTGCACCTTAAATGACAGAAATCTTAGACAAACATCAATACTTTCTATTCCAAAATATAAAAAAAAAACAATAGGACAGTTAAATCATAAATATCTAGGAGTAAAAATTTTTAATTCACTACCTGAAAAAATTAGAAACATAAAAATAATATAAAAAAATTTAAAACTCAGCTTAAAAGTTATACCGGAAGTTTAAACCGAATTAAAAAAATTTAAACCAATATAATAACACCCCCCCCCCCCCCCCCCATACACACAAGCCCTTCTTATTTATGGGGGTAAATCGAATATAAATATATATAATGTTATTATTATGTTTTTATACGCACCAGATTTAAATGTCCGGGTTTAATTTTCCCCACAGGAAAAACTAAACCCTTTCACACACTTCCCAAATGATCATCTGGTCAATCCACGCTATGCAATTGCACTAAATAAGTATTATAAATACAAAACAACAATACAAGAACAACATGTCAACCTACCAGAGACCAAATGGGAAAATAATTCACCGACTCCAGATATTTTCATATCAGAGGGTTCGGCTCTGTGGAATTCCTAATTGAACCTATAAATCCTACTGATCCCTCAATATAAATATTTAAAAAATCTTTTGTAATCCTACATGTATTTAAAATGACTGATTTTTCCATTTTTATATATAAATTCTTTGACAAATCTAATATGCCTAAATTTTGAATGAGAGACCTAGGTATAATATGCCAGTAGCCGAAATAACAAATGGTAATATTTTTATAGTCTGAGAATGCCAAATTCTTTTAATCTCATTTCCTAAATCTGTGTATTTTCTTATTTTTTCAGAAACAGTTTTTTTAATATTACAAGAATTTGGAATAGCTACATCAATGATATAAGTTATTTTTTTAATTTTGTCATGTAAAACTATATCAGGTCTATTATGACTAATTGTTCTGTCTGTTAGAACAGTTTTATCATAATATATATTTTATAAAATTCCTTTTCTAAAAATGAATTTGGTTCATATTCATAATATGGTACTATATTATGGCAGTCAATCAACTTATGTTTAGTTACCAAACTTTGGTGAATTATTTTTAAAACCTGATTGTGCCTAAATGTATACTCGGACGGCGCTAATATAGAACATCCCGATATAATATGCTCTATAGTTTCGGGAAAAGCCAAACATTTTCTACATAAATCATCAATTTGATTTATATCTTGATTATACATGCTTCCTATAATTTTTAGTATTAATGACTCTATCTTGAATGGCAAGCATAAATCCTTCTATTTCCGCGCTCAACTCTCCAATACTCAACCATTTGTTTGACGAAAGTTTGTCAACATACGTTTGGTTGAGATAATTAAAGTGTATTATGTTATTGTATTATTGTATTATGTTATTAGTTATTGAATAAAGTTTATTGTAATTTATATATTTGACGACCTCCGTAGTCCAGTGGGTAAGACTCTTGACTCACAATCCGGAGGTCGCGGGTTCGAACCCGGCATGCGCAAAATAAATTTTATTTGATTAATTTGTGTTATTTCACAATTAATTCATTTAAAATAATATGTAGTATATTTGCGGCATGTTCCAGAGTGGAAGATACTATCAGTATCGCCCTGGTGTAAGACCACCATTCAGAATTGAAACGTTGCTTAAAAATGGCTTTAGCCGTGTTTGGTGACCAGATCTGAATAGCCAGGTACTTCCCAACCTTCCTCTTCCTCACCTCTTTCCCCTCCCCACTACCTTCAGCCTCACAACATACCCCAATTGGGGATGCCATAGTCTCACTGGCTCCAGACGGGAGCAGTTGAGATGCTTGTGCGGTATTCACTGTAAAAAAAAAAAAAATATAGGTATCTTTTTGTAAATAATAAAAAAAAAATTTAAAAAAAGGTTTTATTTTTGCAAATCAAAAAACATATACGTACATATACATATATGTAAACATATATCATAAATACACATGTTGATTTGAGATATTTATTTGTGCGATTAAATTTCCAACATTCTTAACGCCAGACATTTAATATTTGGATGGTTAACTGAACACAGATTCTATGATATGTACTGATATGTATAAATCTTTTTCAGAATCCCGCATTAAAAAAGTGTTCTCATGCACAATTTGCTCGGCATACTTTGACACTAAAGCAAACTACGACAATCACATGGTATGCCACGAAGTAGCGAGACCGTTTTCATGCAGATCTTGCGGTTCCCTGTTCAAACAAAAGAGCGAATTACAAAACCACATGTGTCACCAAATGCTACGTAACCTGCAGTGTAATATTTGTGGGATGGCATTCTCTCGCGCGTCTAGCTTGACTAACCATATGAAAGTTCACTCTTATATTCCGGGAAGAGCATTAGTAGAACTGCCACCAATGCCTAGTGACTCGCTGTTAATGGAACCCGGCTTTTCTAATAACTGGTCTCACGAAAACCAAACCTTGCCTCCTCTGTTACCGCAGTTGGATATGCAGTCCGGTAGTTATTATAATCAAAGTTCTTCTGACATGAACAGCTGGAACATGAATCTAGGATTGCCCGACTCCCTGACGAGTGAAGACCTTCCTGACTCCATGGACATAGCTCAAGAAATGACTATCAACACTTCGTATTTAAATGTACTCAACGGGCAGCCTTCCACTTTTAGAAGTGAATTTGATGAGTTGAATGGTTCAGAAGACTCTTTAGAGTATGATTCACAATCTCAACAAGATGATAAAATACTATGTGCCCAGATACCTCCAAATGATGATGTAACTGATTCTGTCCACGTGCCGGTGAAAGTAGAAAGTTTACATTATCCGATAGCTAATTTTAAAGATAATCCTTCAGTGTCACCGGCAGACACGCAGGTAAACCAAATATTTATATTACTTTTGGAATAATATTGACAGATTTTCTAAAATACACCATATTTAGCTATGTGAATAATAATGTTTATTATTATATTATTATCATTTGTTTCAGGTCGATTCCCTCAGTAAAAAGAAGCCACACGCGTGTAGATTCTGTGGCGTGTCATTTACCCGGGCCAAAGCCCTCATCTCTCACGAGCGCCTGCATCAGGATTACTTGAGCGAGTTCTTAGAGTGCAGCAAATGTGGAGATGTTTTCCTCGACAGCATACGTCAGAAGAATCATATATGTAGCGCAAACAATGCTAGTAAAATTAAACCAAATTTAACGGTTGGTACCTATTTAATAGTTTTTTAATACAATTTTTGTATTTTCAAGTGGAATAGTTACTTGCCTTCATAGGTACATGGAGTTAATTTTCAAAAGGAATAGTTACTTGATATTGCCTTCATAGGCACTAATTTTCAAATGGAATAGTTACTTCTTATTGCCTTCATAGGTACTAAGGAGTTAATTTTGAATCTTCAACCCAATTTTTAAGATAAAATTTTGAAAGTTTATTTTTTTTTTGCAGAAACCACCGGCCCCGGGAAAAATATCAACAATCACATCAGCTAACGAAATTAACAAACATAATATCAATCTAGAAGAAGCATCAGAAGATACATATTTTGTAGATGGTACGTCATAATATAATTTTACTTGGTGTAAAACTTAAGTACATAAATCTCATCTTTTGTGATGGATCATTTCTGTGGTGTTTTTAACATGAAATGACACTTTTTAGAAGATCAAGAAGAGTTGGCTTCGATGGCAACAAGTTCCTCAAAACAGAAGCAGAACAAGCATGCGTGTCGACACTGCGACAAGCGGTTCACAACTAAACAGAAAATGTTCAGGCACATGTGGATACACCGGGATAAAACGTTCTCCTGCGAAATATGTGGAGAAACATTCTCACTACAAAATGAGTTAGATTCTCACAGGTTTGTTTCCATTTTGTTTGATTTAAAAAAAAAAAATCATCCATTTTTATATAACAGAATTACGTTTTAAACTTGAATCTTAAAATCTCTTTATAAACTTTATAAGGATTGTTGGTTTTCTAAAAGTATTAAAAACATATGTTACTGATAATTGAGGGCTTAATATCAAACATCGTTATAAAAAACATACAGAGAATTCTAGGGCTTAAAGTCAAACAATGTTATCTACAAAAAACATGCCAATAATAATAATCATTGTTTGACTTTATACCCTCAAATTATTGGTATGTATTTTTGTAGAAAATGTTATTTGACTCTAAGCAATAGAATGCTCTTTATGATTTTTGTAGATAACGTTGTTTGACATTAAGCCCTCGCAAAAAGATGTAACTGAGATAACGAAATTACGAAAGTTCTACGCATACATAATATTGACAACAGAATTTAAACATTAACCTTTAAACACCCGTGCGCTGCGTACATAGACATATGAATATTAATAGACCTGCCCTAAGCGATAAAAGCGTATTATTTCCCCCTCCCCATACCGGTTCCATTGGAACCGGCTAGGATCGAGTATGGCTTCGCGTGAATCTATAAAATGTGACGTCATCATTCTTCTGCGAGCCAGCGTCGAGCACTCATCGGTGCATTTTACGAAATAACACGGCAAAAATAGTGACTTGTGTTTTGAAAACGTGTAAAAATAGAAGTGAAAAAGAGAATAAACCCGATTGTCGTATTACATTCCATAGGCAAGCATTATTTTACTTTATTATAAGCTTATTCAGATCACATAATATGGTCGTTTTTGTAACACACACTATCACTCGAGACACATGGCGTGTGCTCGTCGCTGTTTTGTGGGGTAAGTAAATTATGAAACATTTGTAAAAGTGTCTTAACTAAATACGTCAACAAAATATTGGACTATGAAAATAGGCGAACTTTACTTTGCTGTATTTGGAATTTGTAAATTTGTTCATTTCGCAGCGAGCGATTCGCGCTCCCATGTAAAAAGGTCTATTCATTAAGAGGGCATTACCAAAGAAAACCAGAAATATGTCATTTTCAAATCAGATTTTAGATGTATTGACTCTTTTCCACAAAAAAATATAAATGGATTTCGAAAGATTTTTCTTTTATCTAGCATTCGCATGTAATAAATTTTGAGAATTTTTTTAAATTTTTAGTATAATAAGGTTATAACCGTAGGTCGTTGGCAGATTTGTTAAATTTTCAAAAAAGATTTTGTATTATACCACACCCATTTCAAATAATATAATCATGCAGTAAAATAAATCAATACATTATCTAGCAAACGCATGTTTTAGAATTTTAATTTTAGTTTCAATAAAATCATTAAAAAATATGTACGTACATGAGTTTTTTGACGAAAATTGGTCCATTTGTGTATTTATTTGCGCAGTTACAAACTAATATATTTCAGATTTTTTTAACATTCTTACTAAATTTAGACATTATTGAAAAATGATAAATACTTATAATAAAAAAATAATTACAAAAAGTACATTATTTTAATAGTTTTATCATCACGCCTTTCAGCATTTTTGGATGAAGGTATAAATTAAACCTAATTTGGATTGAAATAAATTCGATATTGAGTTATAATTTTAAAAAGCTGGTACGGAGAATAATTAATCTTTCTCATTGTAACCGCCCTGCACGATCGTAAGAACAACTTTTGTCGAAATGTGGATTTTCGTCCGCTGGCTGGTTAAAACTCTGCTCTTAAAGAGCAGAGTTTACTTTTAAGAACTAAATGGTGATATTATAATGCGAGATGCCCATATACTCTCAGATTGAGTTATTGACGAATCACATATCACCGAATTATCTTCCAGCTCTGCGCCCCGCTGTAGTTGGTTTCTTCCCCTCACCTTTATGTTCTGGTCTATTAATATTCATATGTCTATGGCTGCGTATAATAAAGGTAGCCCACAGCCCAAGCATTTTTTTGTAAAATATTCGCAACATAATCATCGGTCCAGTATGGGACCGTTGGGCATTTGTTAAGGTTTTATGTAAATTGATTATATTATGTGGTGGACGAGCAGGCTGGCAAGCGGGCGGTGTGGATTTGCTTTGTATGCAAATCTATAGTTTTGTGCAGAGGTTGATGAAATTTTGCATATGTGACCTTCAAAACAAGAGGAAGGTCACTGTCTACATTTGATTTAAAAAACTCTGTGTAAAGGCCGGGCATACATACATCTCCGGGGACTTCAGCTAGTTTATAATATATGTGAAAGAGGAAGAGCTATGCATGATATGTTTATTTAGCCGTGTCTAAGATTAAAATAAATGTGCATATTCAAAAAATACAACAATTTGTTTTTAAATTTGTAGGTTATCTTCACACCCCAGCAACAGCCCCCACGGCTGCCCCATCTGCGGCAAGTGTTTTGCGTCACGCCAGGGGCTCTGGGAGCACACGCGCTCGCACCGGGAGGGGGCGGCACCCCACACCTGCTCTCTCTGCGGCAAGGGCTTCTCCAGTCGTCAGGGCTTCCTCATACACACCCGTACACACACAGGGGAGAGGCCTTATGGCTGCCGGTAAATATATTATATGATACTGAATTTGGTTATAGGTTTATAACACAATTCTTCAGGTTTACTCTTTCTTTTGCTTAAAAAGACCCTCTGCACAACTTCTTTAAAGATGACAAGATCTGAGTGCCTGAGGCACATCATGATCTGCCTGATTTTATGATTGGCCTGCGTCATATATGTACACCACTTATTTAAACAAAGTTTCAACATGTTTCGAAACCAATGGTTTCTTTATCAGGAAAGAATTTTTTTTAAAATTAAAATGCCGAATTCGCAAATATTGAAGAAGTAAGAAAGTAAATTTATTTTTCTTTTCTAGATATTGCTGGAAGGCATTTCGCGATGGCGGCACCCTCCGAAAGCACGAGCGCATCCACACGGGCGAGCGTCCCCACGTGTGTCCGCTCTGCTGGCGCGCCTTCAACCAGAAGGTGGTCCTCCGAGAGCATGTGCGCTGGGTGCATGCCGCGCCCTCCACTCCGCCCCCCTTCCCCTGCTCGCTCTGCAGCCAAATGCTGCCCGACAAAGAAGATCTCTGTGCCCATATCGTCAAGCACAGTGACATTCTCGCTGCGCAAGAAAAGATCAAAACCAGCGCGGAAACGCAACAACCCAAACTAACCGTCAATGAAAAACATGATCTTTCGCAAGAACCGAATGAACGTATTGCAACCGATAACAAAATCATGTTGAATATCGAAGTGCCGCCGAAATCTCCTAATGAATTGAAGGCATTCACCTGTGATATGTGTAGTGATATGTTTTCATCGCGACAGCAACTTCTCTCGCATGTGCGGATACATATTTAAAACGTGTAGTGCTCACATATCGCACCTTCTCCTTTGAGAATGCGGCAGTAAAGGTCAAGCGACAAGTTCGCTCCGCCCTCTGCACAGAACATTATATAATCATGTTTATTTATTTACCTACATTATTTTAAATAATGCCGATTGGCAAAATTTTAAATATTATTTATGTTTTTAACGGTAATAAAAATTAACCTGTGATATGTGTAGTGATATGTTTTCATCGCGACAGCAACTTCTCTCGCATGTGCGGATACATATTTAAAACGTGTAGTGCTCACATATCGCACCTTCTCCTTTGAGAATGCGGCAGTAAAGGTCAAGCGACAAGTTCGCTCCGCCCTCTGCACAGAACATTATATAATCATGTTTATTTATTTACCTACATTATTTTAAATAATGCCGATTGGCAAAATTTTAAATATTATTTATGTTTTTAACGGTAATAAAAATTATTAGAAGCACCGAAAAATATTTCTTTACATTGTTACATATTTATATTTGCTCTCTTGCATGAATCCTCAGTTGCCCTTTCTTTTGAACCTCCTACGTAATTATTATTGTTAACACTGCATTTTTATACACCACAACATTTACAATATTACTACATATTTGTCCATCATCACTACTTACTTATACAATGTTACAACATTTTGGAATTTATACAATACATGTTTTAATGAAAAAATTTCATTTATATTATTTCACTTAATCTCTAAGAGAGTGAGTTTTTGAGAGAGAAGTATTTTTACATCAAAAATTAAAAAAATTAATTTATAGTGGTGTCCGGACAACTCAGAATGAATTCAACCTTTGAAAAGTCATAAAATATATATGTAACAAAATTGATTAAACAGGTTGTGGGCTTCGACCAAGTATACCCTAGACGAGCCCTCTCATAGTAAAAATCCCAGGCTAACATTTTCAAATCATATGGTGCAGCTTACTTCGGCTTGCTCCAAAATGCTTGGTTTTGTAATTAGAACTTGCAAACAATTCAGTAACGTAGAAGCAATGACCGCCATGTTCAACGGAGTGGTCAGAAGCAAGCTGGAGTACGCTAGTACTGTCTGGATACCATATCAACTTAAATACATAAATATGATTGAACAAATTCAAAAAAAATTCCTAAGGTATGTTTACATGCGATCTTACGGAATATATCCGAAATTCATGCATCACGTGGAACTGCTAAAGGAGACAAATTATCAAAGCCTAGAGACCAGGCGTAATGCCGGGCTCATGGTATTCGAATTAAAGTTAATAAAAAACCTTATTGATTCTCCATATCTCCTGTCATGCTGTGGCTTATTCGCTCCTGACAAATACTGTCGAACTCGTAGCCACGCCCTATTCCACATACCGCAGGGTCGGACAGATGTCATGGCTCAACACAGCATGACAAGAGGTATGGCATTGCTTAATGCCCTACCAGCGGATATAGATGTGTTTGATATCACCGTACCATGTTTTAAAAAAACTATATACATGTATTGTTAGTTATAAGAAAATTAAAATTGTACCGTAATTGGACTCACCTGTCTGTCGTACAATAAAAAAAAAAATAAATAAATAAAAAATCAAAATAAAGTAATAGTAATTTCGCAATACAAATCTCCTGCGAATTCCGCCGTCTTGCAAACGAGTTCCCGGCAATATAAAACTGACCACCAAGTTATCCTAAGGTGTAATTTTTCGAACTAATACATCAATAGTTGGTCACGGTTTGGTAGCATGAACACATCGACAAGCTGTGTTGTGTGTACAAGTGGTTTTTGAAATGGGGGTCATGAGACATTCATAAATTTAATTGGAAAAAAATAATTTTTTTTACTTTATTATGACAAGTGATTCAATTTCGGAGGCAAGTATGGGTACCTCCGCCTCGGGAACCATTTATTGGATAACCAACGCCTCTGCGGTAGGTCACCCCAAGTGGTTTGCTACATTTGGTGACTAAGCAGGGGTGCCCGGGATAATGGAGTGATGTTTGTCCGGGTCTTGGCGGCGGATGCGTCTGCAAATTTTAATTTTTTTTCTGATGAACCGTACGCTTAATGAGTTTTAATAAAAAAAATCCATTCATCGTTTGCTTGAAAATATTTATGAAAAATTCACCTTTTTAGCGCCCACGCACCGTGGGCTGCCCAAGTTAGTTGCTCATCATTAACACAGCAGTCTGCAAGCCCATTTGCTGCTTTCCTACAAAAAAATATCAAAAAATTGCTCTAAAATTTTCAAAGGCTTCTGTTGTGTTTTGCAAAAAAAAATCTGTTTTTTTTGCCAAATTCGTTGTTACTTAAGGCCCGGCAGTAAGCGCTCAAAAAGAAGAGGAAGGGGAGATATGCTAATACGAATGTTAGATGGAGCGCGCCAATATTAAAAACCATAATATTTTAGCGAAAATTGTGAAAACGTTTAAAAAAACATGACAAAAATTTTGTCTAGCAATTTTTGCCCTCTTTTCGCGACTAACGTTTTTGAATCAACCGCCAAAATTGAAAGTACTTTTATAAAGTCTTTATTATTTCCAAATGAAAAAATTGATAGCATTTATTGTTTTGGCCTTGCGGATATAAAATTTTCCCCTGCTGCGCTTTATTTTTACCCACTTTGATAGTTTTATTAAACAAATATTGTTTTACAATATATAAAGTAGGTTTGCGACTCCACCGACAACAAAGTTAACCAGGTTATGTTGTACATAACTTCCCACCAAGGTCCGTATACAAACTAATAATGGATACAAAAATAATCTCTCTCTCCGGTTTCAATCCTGGGATTGGTTTGCAGCAATTTCATCTATTCGTTTCTTCCACTCTTCCCTGTCTTGTGCGGCTCTTTTGAAGTCTGCATATGATAAGCAGCGCACGTCCACCAGCAGGTCCTCCAGGTACTCTCGGCGTGGGCGTCCCCTAGCGTTTGTCCCCTCCGTCATACCCTCCATTATGGCATGCAAGAGGCCTTCTTGTCTTATTGCATGGCCGATCCATCTTGCGCGCCTTTCGGACAAGGTCCTGAGCAGGTGCCTTCCTCCTTCGATTCTTTGGAGAACCTCCTCATTTGTGATGTGGTCTCTCCAGGAAATTCCTAGTAGTCTTCTATAGGACCACATCTCAAAAGCCTCTAGTCTCCGTTTATCTCTTTCGGATAGGCACCATGTTTCGCAGCCGTACATCAAGATACTCCATACATAGGTCTTGATGAGGAGTATTCTCAGTTTCAG
Source organism: Limnephilus rhombicus (assembly GCA_929108145.2). Taxonomy (NCBI): domain Eukaryota; kingdom Metazoa; phylum Arthropoda; class Insecta; order Trichoptera; family Limnephilidae; genus Limnephilus; species Limnephilus rhombicus. The sequence continues at coordinate 22,743,176 of OV815274.1, forward strand.
GTCTATATTATGTATTCGATTCTATTATTTTCAACCTTCTATTGAATGCAAGCCTAGCCTGGTGTATACGGCTGTCGACCTCGCTCTTAGACCGATCGTCCCATGTTATTTTGCTCCCGAGGTAGACAAACTCCTTGGTGTTCTTTAGTGGAACTCCTGACATCTCTACTCTCATCTGATGTTGCGTTCGGCCTACAGTCAGCAGCTTTGTTTTGTCTTTATTTATCTTCATGTTGTAATTGTTTTGAAGAATGCTTTGCATGGTTGTTAAGGCCTCTTGCAGTTCTTCTTCGCTTTCAGCAACCAAAGCAATATCGTCAGCAAACCTTATCATATCCACCTTTTGCCCGTGTATCTTTACACCTTTTCTGTGACTCATTCTCTCTCTCAAGTCATCAATCGCACTTTGTATATAAGCGTTAAAAAGAACAGGTGACAGAGAGCATCCCTGTCTCACCCCTTGTCTTATACTGGCTTCTTTTATATAATTATAGCGGCCTCATTCTTGTATAGCGCCTGGATTATTCGTCTATCTCTAAATTTGATGTCAATTCTCTTCAGAATCTCGAAGAGTCTTTTCCATTCTACTTTGTCGAAAGCCTTCTCCAGGTCTATGAATGCGATGAATGTGTTTTGATTTCTTTTTAATCTTTTTTCTAGTAGTATTCGTAGTGACAATATTGCTTCTCTGGTTCCAACACCTCTTCTAAAGCCAAATTGGTCTCCGGAAAGGATGTTCTCTACTTTTGGTTCGATTCTTTTTAGAATGATATTAGTAAATATTTTTGAGACATGGGATATTAGGCTAAGAGTTCTGTGTTGTTCACATTTCGTCGTGCCCGCCTTCTTTGGTAATGCGACAATTAGGCATTTCTCGAAATCCTCTGGTATCTTTCCAGTCTTATACATTGTCTGTATCATTTTAAACAGGGCATCTATAGTTCCTTTTCCCGCTGGCTTAATTAGTTCAGCCGGAACGTCATCGATTCCGGGTGCTTTCCCGTTTTTGAGATTTTTCAGTGCGAGGTCAAACTCTTCTCTAGTGATTGGATCTCCCAAATCATCTGCGTCTACCTCATTTTCTCTTTCTATCAATGTTTCGTTGTCATTAATAATACTTCAACTTAAAAGGTTGATCATTCCTAAAAATCAGCCGGGGGTGATTATTATTATATAATTATAATTTATGGAATTAATATAATTAATTTTATTACTAAAAGCGGGTCGCGCTTTAAAAAAGTTTGAAAACCACTTCCATATTGTGATACTAGCCCTCATTGTATGTATTAGTAGTCGAGCTGTCGTGACGTCACAAGCAGTGTGGTGATCTGATGACGTCAGAAACTTTGATGGTAACAAAAGTAATTCTTTAACATTATTACGTTTATTAAAACGTTGTCTAAAAGACATATGTATATGTTTTTTGTTGTAGTCAGATAGCTGACTACATTTTCAAAAATAAAGTCCATTGGATAGAGTTTCTAAAATATTCGAAAGTGGGATATTTTTGTGTTTGAAAAATTTAACCCCCCGGGATGACTTGACAAAGGGTAAAAGGCAAAGCAAAATGTGATCAAAATACTGTGATGCAATGCACGCCCTTTTCATAAATGGGCCTTGAACCAATTTGAAATTTGGTTTAGGTGTTAATTTAGGGCGTCTAGGGTATACTTGGTCGAAGGTTATGGGCTATTTTTAAATTTTTTTTTTCATAGCATAGAAATCTTGTCACCATATCTGAAAGAATTACTCTGGAAAACAAAAAACAAGCGATCACAATGGGATATGCATTCGTCTGGACCAAAGACGGAACAATCATGGCGCGGAAAGCCGAAAAAGAAAAAATTATTTATATTAAACACTTCGACGATATTACAAATATGATCTAAATTACTATCAAATAGCCGTACACAACCAACCAATAAATGACACTCACCATGACTCCACAGTTAAAAATAATCCACCAAAACATACGCAGCATCTCAAAAAATTTTGACAACTTTACTGTCATACTTCAACAATTGGATACAGAATTTGACGTGATAATCTTCACCAAATGTTGGCTAGATTGATAGACGTTATAGTTAATTATAACGTCTTATCACTCAAAAAAAATTAAAAATCAAAAAACATCTACACTCAACAATAACGGAGCTTGATATCACAGACTCAAATGGCATAGAAATAACTGTAAATAATGACATATGTATTTTAGCTATGTACCGATCACCATCTATAAAAAACATATTTCCTTTTCTGAGGACAGTCAACTTAACAAAATGAAAAAAACAAAAAAATATCTGCTTAACCTCTGACAGGCCGGAGACGCGCCGGCGCGCGCGTCATATGCGCATGCGCGAGAAAATAATTCAAATATTTGAATAATACTTCCGACAAAAAACTTTTGGTCTACGATTTTGGCCCTTCTATGTACACAATTTGTATGAAGAACAGTGTCAGAATCGCTTGCGCTGTCATTACTCTCGGAGACGCTACAAGTTTCATTCACCTTGTCACCCTGGAATATTTTTAAAACGATTTCTTCTATGACAATCGGCTGTCAGAATTTGCCGCGAATTTAACGGTCGCAATTAATGGGTGTATCGCGAATAAAACGATCATAAAACCTATTAATTTACATAATAAATGCAAGTAATGTGGTTTTCGTAGATAGTTTATTTTGATGTGAACGTGTTTCAGTTAATAAAATATACAATAGCTCAAAATTTATCAACAAAACATTCAATTCAAAATTCAAAGTGGTGGTTTTTTAGTGTTTTTTTGCGAAGTTCCGCGAATTTCCGCTAAATGTCATGGCCCGTGACCGGTTAATAGGAGATATGAAAATAAACATTTTAGGTTATAAAAAGCATCCTCAAAGTAACGACTACTTAAACCTTTTGTTGTTTCATGAACTCATTAGCACCATAAATAAACCCACGAGAGTCGACTTCAATCAAATCAACCTACTACCCACCCAAACATGTATTGACCACATTATGTTAAAAACAAAACGATCGTACCAATCCATAATCCATCACTCAACAATCACTGACCACTACATCCTAAAAATAAATACCACAAATAATTCACATGTTAAATATTCCAATACCTCAAAAACATACAATAAAACTGATTTTTTAAAACTAAATGACACACTACATAATAAAAAATGGAAAGAACTTGTAGAAAATAATACAATTAATAGAGCATGGACACTTTTTATACAATGTATTCAAGACGAATTTAATAATAATACTGTCATCACCGAAAAAAGTTCTCCTACTAAACTTAAATTTCTAAAACCGTGGATATCAAAAGGACTTTTAACAAGTTTCAGTAAAAGAGACACACTTTACAAACAATGTAAATCAACCCCATTTGATATCTGTTAGGATCACTTCAATCTCATCAAGGGTGGTGGACTTTTTATTTGTAAAACACTTTTTTATTGAAGAGTCGTTTTATTTACAAACACTTTTTGAGCAATAATGAAATCAACACTTTTAGAACTAAATTCAGCCCGGACCCCGCCTCAAGCGGTACGGCGTCTATACTCTAGGTAAGGGTTAATGGAAGAGAACAAATTTCTTGAGTATAGCCCTTTTTATACTACTAAAAACTATAAAAATACCGTCTTTCAGACTGTTTTAAAATACAATAATAACAATACAAGTAGCAAATATCCACTGAGGTCACGTGCCCTAAATTTGTTGGCTGATAACACTAGCTTCTATAAAATTCCCACAGAGGTCTCTAATATGCACACTTTTCTAATAAACTAAGAATAATTAACCAAATGGAATTAATTACAATATTTATCTCATAGATGTCACTAACTATTCTTAACAGACCCCCGGGAAAGGGGTTAATTTTAAATAAAATTAAACCATTTCTAAATCTAACCCTAATGGCAAATTTAAACATAATATTCAGACAGATTAATAAACAAAATATATGAACTGAAAAAATATAGAACTAATCTAAAAGCTAAATAATTCATTATGTATAATGTAGAGCACTACTTAAGTATTCCACATTTACCTTAACATTTACATTGACATTTAACATTTTCTACGTTTTTTTTTTTTAATCTACTAAATAAATGCTAATACTGACACTATAATAAGGAACTCCAGTGAAAAATATTATGGCTTTAAAAAAATATGTTCATATAGACCAAGAAACGCTGATTCTGAATATATAAGTTTTATTTCATAATATTAAATGCAGAGTTTTTAATAAATTATTAAAAAGTGCATTTTTAAACCTCTTCCCAAAACACAGCGTTAAGTTGGCATTACTGAAATGGTTAACCGTGACGTCACAGTTAACCTGTCACCTGTGTATTGTATTGTATTGACATTTGAAATGACTTGAAGTGCACACTTACCTATGCAATTCAACATTTCGTGTTTTTGGTTTATTTTCATACTGTTTATAGAGATTTAGATAAATAATAGTTATTGTGTTTATTGAAACATAATTTAGGCCCTCAACAATTTACGAAAGGGGCTATATTTGCGGACAATCTGCAATAAATGTTGTCTATTTGAGGTTAAAGTCGTGTCATATTTTGAAGTTTGTTTTTATGTATTTTCAAATTGTTTTTAGTATAGGGCTTTTTATACAAGTTGTTACACACTCGTCATGATCAGTGTATTATAAATACCAGTGTTTCTGTATGTATTATACATAAAACAATGTACCTACAAAGTAACACCTGACACAAAACACGACGTCACATGTATTTGCAATGAAAGAGATGATTTATTGTTTTTATATTGCACTTTGATTAAATACAATAACAGTAGCGGTGAAATGTGGACATTTTACCAATGTTTTTCTATATTAAAAGCAGTTAATCTTGAATAAAAAACACACCTCACACCTAAAAGTCATTGCAAAGCATTCTGCCATGATTATTCAGCGTTCTTCACAGTGTTGCCAACAGTTAGAAGTGAAATTTCCCTAGAATTTCACATTTACGCAATTACCTACGTAGCCACCTGATTGTGTAACACTAATCCTGTTATATGTTAATTAATATGATAATTAATTCGAAAGATATCGGAACTTGGTAAATATACTAATAATACCGTGATTTTCCAAATAAAACACTTTTTGCTACGTGAAGTAATAATTTAAAAGTACGAATACACTCACCACTGAATTAGAAACTGAATTCCAAATTAAAAAAAAACACTTTGCAAAATAAAAATCATAAGCAACCCGCCGCTCATTTGTACCAAGCGTGGTATTTTGAAGACCCCCCCCCCCCCGAACGTGTCACGTAGTATGGGTACGTTCCCTAATATCATTTTGAGTTGTCAGTGTTAAAAATAACATGGCATGTAAGTACATGAAAAATAATTAAGATTCATAGGAATTCCAAAAATATATATACGTATATATATAAATAATACCAGTAATACTGTCATATGTAATAAAAATTTTGCCAGAGTTCGAAATTTCCCTAGATTTTGTCCTGATTTCCCTTATCCCTAAAAAATATTTTTCTCCCCTAGATCTAGGGAAATTTCCCTCGACATAACATCACTGATTCAAAATGACAACTTAAAAAGTAAAAAAATTAGACCACCATAGATACGGTGCGTTTCTGGGAGTCTTTAAAAATTAAAACTTTGACAATTATTTTAACTATTAAAACTAACTATAAAAATAAAAATGCAGTTATTTAAGTTTGAAGGTCTTTATTCATTAAAAAAAATAAAAAAATTGGACTGGAGTTCTCTATTATTTAACTATTAAAACTAACTATAAAAATAAAAATGCAGTTATTTAAGTTTGAAGGTCTTTATTCATTAAAAAAAATAAAAAAATTGGACTGGAGTTCTCTATTATTTAACTATTAAAACTAACTATAAAAATAAAAATGCAGTTATTTAAGTTTGAAGGTCTTTATTCATTAAAAAAAATAAAAAAATTGGACTGGAGTTCTCTATTAAAGAATACTCCACATTATCAAAAAAAAAAAAAACCACAAAAATAAATTCATAGATAAAAATATTGTAGAATTGATAACCTGCACCTAAAATAAACTTATTAATAAAATTGAACCCTTATAAATTATTCAACAAAAATAACATACAAATAATAATTTCATAATAACGACTCTTAACAACACAAACACTCAAGTCTTGAGGTCCTAGATTAGTCATCTGCTTGATCCATTCATGAGATGCTGCACCGTGGGCTTCCCATTTTCCCTTTCATCATTGGGGAGAGGGGAGAATCATCTAGCTGGTCAAAGGTAGAGACCAAGGAGAGCATCACAAATCCCAAGGTTGCCGTGTCGAGTCATTATGTTTCTTCCTTTTTGTAGTGATTCTTTTTCATCTTCTTCTGGGAATTTCTTTCTTCTTTGGAATTTTTTTTTTACTTTTATTTCGGAGATCTTCCTTCATCTTCTGGGGGCCGGGTCCGGGCTCGTTCTAGGTTGTCCTCCAGGGGCATTAAACAGATTTTGGTTATGGGACGTACGAACGTCCCTTGTGATGTCCGGAGGGTGACCACCCTGACCACGCCATCAGAACCGGGATGAGAGGATAGAACGCGTGCCATCCGCCACATTGCAGGCGGCAGATTGTCTTCTTTTAAGATTACTAAGTCATCCTTCTGTAAAGATCGCTGATTGCTGGTTTGCCATTTGTATCTTCTCTGAAGCTCACCGAGATAGTCTTTTTTCCACCTGGACCAAAAACACTGAATTAGTTCTATCATTTTTTGATATTGATCCAGTCGGTTGTACGGTATTTTCTGAACATCCAGTTCAGGAATAATAGAAGCGCTAGTGCCCATAAGGAAATGATTAGGAGTTAAAGGATTTAGGTCGTTTGGATCATTAGATAGCGGAGTCAAAGGTCTGGAATTCAAACAAGTCTCAATTTGACATATTATAGTGTACAATGATTCAAATGTTAAAACTGAACGATCGGTGATCCTATATAAATGATATTTGGCAGATTTAACAGCAGCCTCCCACAACCCGCCCTGGTTAGGGGCTTGTGGAGGTATGAAACTCCAATCAATACCTATATTTGCTAAATATTTTTGAATCTGGTCACCATTTTCCTTCAAACTGTCATATAATACCTTCAATCTATTACAAGTTCCCCTGAAATTAGTTGCATTATCAGAGTATATTTTCCTTGGCTGACCCCTGCGAGCTATAAAACGTTTTAAACAATTTAAAAATCCATCACTGGACAAATCTGATACCAGTTCTAGATGGACCGCCTTCGTGGCTAGACAAACAAAGATGCATAAATACGCCTTAGTGATCGGAGCCCTTTTTTGGACTCCAACCTTGATTGACAGTGGTCCGGAATAGTCTACCCCGACTATGCTGAATGGTCGATTTGGATGGATCCGATCAGCTGGTAAATTGCCCATCAGCTGTTGGCCAATGACTGGGCGTAATCTAAAACATATAATACATTTATGTAATACTTGTTTAATTGTATTTTTTCCATAGATGGGCCAGAATTTCAATCTTATTTCAGCGAGCAAGGCCTGGGTTCCTGCATGTAAATTTATATAATGATAATGTCGTATTATTAATTCGGTCAATTTATGCCTTGCAGGTAATATTATTGGGTGTTTTTGCTGAAATGTTAAATCCCCTGAGTGAGATAACCTACCTCTCACACATAACAAACCCTCATGCAAAAACAGGTTAAGTGATTTTAAAGGGCTGTTTTTGTTTACATTTTTATTTTTTAATAAAGCTTCCCTTTCTAGAAAAAAGCAGTTATTTTGAGCCGATTCAATCAATCGTTTTAACGCTAATTCTAATTCTTCAGCCTTCAAATTACCAGTACGCTTGAGTTGTGGCTTACTACAGTTATGTTTAAATCTAAGTAGGTAAGCAATTACACGCTTTAATTTAGTTAGAGATGAAAATTTTTCAAATATGTCCCAATCACTTGTGCTAGTTACCAACATAACGTTTTTTGCCTTTGCCTCAGGTGGGTTTAAGCACTCCATTTTGGGTATTGGCCAGTTGCTAGGCTCTTCAATCAGCCACCCTGGTCCATGCCACCAAGTGGTGGTGCTCAATAACTTCTCTGCCGGGGAACCCCTAGATAATATATCGGCGGCGTTGTCACTTGAGTTCACGTGACGCCAATCTTGATGGTTACTAAGTTCTTGTATCTCTGCTACTCGGTTAGCAACGAAGGTGTTCCAACGGGCAGGCTGGCCTTTCAACCAGCACAAGGCGATAGTTGAATCACTCCAGTAGTAGGTGTCCGCTTCCATTATATCTAATGCTTGTTTGACAGTCCTCATTAACTTGGCTAGTAATACTGCGCTACAAAGTTCTAGTTTTGGCAATGATATGCATTTCAGGGGCGCTACCCTAGATTTGGAAGTGATTAATTGAGAATGTCTCTCACCATTTGGGTCCATTGTTACGGCGTAGATACAAGCTCCATATGCTCTCTCTGAAGCGTCGCAAAATCCATGTATTTTGAGGTAATTATAGTCTCTGCACATTACGTTTCGATCGATTTTTAATTCGCTTAAATTGGATAAATCCTCTAAGTAATTCCTCCATGGTACTAGTATTTCATTAGGCAATGCTTCATCCCATGATGCTTTTGATTGCCATAAGTTTTGCATTATCAACTTTGCTACTACAATAATTGGGCCAAGTAGCCCTAATGGATCGAACGTAGATGCTATGCTTGACAATATATTACGTTTACTTGCAGTTTGGTTCGTTGGTTTTGTTATTTTATATGAGAAGCAATCCGAGGAGCTGTTCCAAATTAGTCCCAAAATTTTCTCATTGTTGGATTTGTCAGAGGTCGTTTTCTCAAAATTGCCTATTTCGGCAATTCTAGCTTGGCCCGCCTCGGATGACAAATCCTGCACATTCGACCTCCACTTTCGCAAGGTCATACCGGCAGATTGCAGCAAGCTTATCAGCTGAAGCTTTAAGTTTTTACAAGCTTGGATGTCATCGTCTCCCGTCAACAGGTCGTCCATGTAGAAATCCTCCTGTATGACTTGACTAGCCTTAGGAAATATATTTTGATTATCCATACCAATCTGACGCAGACACCTTGTAGCCAGGAAAGATGAAGGTCCCAAACCATAGGTGACAGTCTTCAGCTGGTAGTGACGCAGTTCATCTTCCGGCTCCTCCCGCCATACTATTTTTTGCAGCTTGCGGTCGGTTGCATTCAAATTTATCTGTCGATACATCTTTTCAATATCCGCCGTGATAACGTAGCGATGTTTCCTGAAACGTAATAGTTGTGTGTATAAATCTCTTTGAATGACTGGTCCTACCATCAAGGCATTATTCAAAGATATTCCACTTGAAGTTTTCGCCGACCCATCGAAAACAACCCTTAGTTTGGTCGTCGTGCTAGACTCCTTCCGGACGGCATGATGAGGTAAAAAATAAGAGTTAAGGTCTCCTTCTAGCTTATCGCATTCCTCCATGTGACCTAGTTCCTTATACTCTTTCATAAATTGAACATATTGTGATTTCAACTCTTTATCGGAAGACAATTTTCTCTCCAAGTTTTTAAATCTTTTCTCCGCCATGGCCAACGAATTTCCTAATTGATTGATACATGGGCGGGTAGGTAGAGTCACCAAGAATCTACCCCTTTCATCTCTAGTATGGGTTGCCAGGAAGCTAGCTTCACAGGCCTTTTCCTCATGATTTTTAAATTTGGATGTACCTATTTCCTCTATTTTCCAAAATTTTTCCATTTGATTGCTTATTTTATTCAAGGACAAATTACAAGTTTCTAATACTGGCCTTTTCCTGTGGTTCGTAGCGGTGGGTCCAGCTATAATCCACCCTAGCTGAGTGTGTTGTAACGTGGGTCCGGTATCCAACTTTATCCTATCATTTGTCAAGATGCTCCAGAATTCCTCCGCCCCGAGTAGTATGTCAATAGGAGCGGCGATGTTAAACTTAGAATCGGCTAGTTCCAACCCTGCAGGTAGCCTGAACTCGCTCCTAGGTATATTGGTTTGCGGTATATTTGAGGTTATGTCCTGTAAGATTAAGCAAGAAATATTTTTTTTATAATCAGATTTCAAAGAATTCAATTTTACACACACTCTATTTTTTATATGGGTAACATTCTTGTGAATTCCTGATACTGGCTTGTTTATTTTCTCAAATTCCAACTTCAATCCTTCGGCGAAATCTTTCCGGATAAAGTTGGACTGGGATCCCGAATCTAGCAGGACTCGGGCTTTATGTATCCTGTTATCCACCCCAGCAATGCCAACCATTGCCGTGGACAACAATACTATTTTTTCGGTTCTGCCTATTGCAGAGTGATTGTTGACGGACACCTCTCCAGCATCCGTCCCCATGTTTGAGGATTCCGCCTCAATCTCCTTTTTATGTAACAGCGTATTATGCCTTTCACTGTTACACAATCTGCATTTAAAGGTTACCTTGCAATCATCAGCTAGATGGCCCGGTTTTAAACATTTAAAGCATGCTTGGCGCTCTTTTATTGCATTAACTCGACCCTGTACCTTTAAATTTAAGAATTTTTTACAATAATATACTAAGTGATCTTTATCGCAAAAAATACATTTTCCATTTTTTACTGTTAAAAATGCTACAGATTCCCTTTTTGGGTTATTAAATCCTATCTGAGGTTTGATCCCAACAGAAGACTTTTTCTCCGTTGTTTGCATTAATTCCAAAGTTTGTGCTCGTAACGATAAACATTTTAGAAATTCCTTTAGAGTAGGTAGTTTTCCCTCAATGGGTGATTGCTCCCAAAATTTTCTCGTATTGGAATCTAATTTATTAGAAATCACGTAAATTATTATCGCGTCCCATTGTTTTACCGGAACTGCAAGATTTTGTAATGCCTTCAGATTGACGTTGGTAGCGTCGATTAATTTTCGTAATCCGACCTGATCTTCCATCTTCATTTCTTTTAACTGAAACAATGTTTGGATATGTTTGTGTACCGTCGTTCTGAGATTAGTAAAGCGTTCATGCAACAATTCCCAAGACGTTTGATAGCTTAACTCTGATATTTCCAAATTAGCTATTATCCTGGCCGCGTCACCCTTTAAGCACGGTTGCAAATAATAGTATTTCTGAATGTTATTCAGCGACTGGTTATTGTGAACTAATGCCTTGAAAGTTTCTACAAAGTTATTCCAACCCCTAGGGTCCCCGTGGAACTCCTGAAGCTTCAAATTGGGCAATTTAATGTCACATTTAGTTTGCTCCACAGAATCCATCGCCCCCCTGGCCGTTGCCAGGATTGTGAAGAACTGGTTCTCGAAAGTTTCACGTTGAATTTCATTCTCCGCTTCATTTGAGTCATCAATGCTTTCTATCTGGGACTGGATTATTTCAAATTCGTCTAATAAATCTTTAATTCTGTCGTATCTCAAATTAATCTCGTTTGCTGACAACGTATTTAGAGCCTGACTAAACCTTGTTAATTTCCCCTTTAAAACCGACCGTTTATTAATTAAGCCTTTTAATTTCTCCATCTTAAATTCTTATCTGCCGCGACAATAATTCCAAAAACGAGAGATTAAAAAACAAACTATACCGTAGTTTATAAGTAATGGCGACCATACTATAAAAAACAAACAACAATGCAAAAAAAATACGATGGTTACCTTGTTGTTCAGAGGAAATGACAAAATAAATGTCTAGTAATGCTATGCGCTGGCGATAATTATTATAGAAACATCAAGAACGTATATACTCCGATTTTGCTTTACTGCTATTGTTTTTTACTTGCAACGGGATTAAAAAATGACATATGCGATATGACGACAGTTTTGCCGGTCGATGTTTAAAAGATTCAAATAATAATTCAACCTGATCAATGGTTTTTCATTACTTGCAAGTTGAGAATACAACTGTGATTTATTTTAATTATACTATGACTTGCATTTTTGATTGTATTGAATATGAATGATAACAATAAACATATTCTGATAATAAACTGATTTTAGAAACTAATTATTGAGATTGTTTTTTAGGATTTAAAATCAGGAAATGGTAAGTCGTAAGGATTATGGGCACTTAGCTCTGTTTCTTGTTGACTGGATCGCTCTGGAGTTGTTCTTCGGTTTTTTGGCCGCTGGTTTTTTATATTTGGTGTTATTTTTTTAGTCCAATTTTGTATCCGGTTAGAAGGACCATGTTAGGATCACTTCAATCTCATCAAGGGTGGTGGACTTTTTATTTGTAAAACACTTTTTTATTGAAGAGTCGTTTTATTTACAAACACTTTTTGAGCAATAATGAAATCAACACTTTTAGAACTAAATTCAGCCCGGACCCCGCCTCAAGCGGTACGGCGTCTATACTCTAGGTAAGGTTTAATGGAAGAGAACAAATTTCTTGAGTATAGCCCTTTTTATACTACTAAAAACTATAAAAATACCGTCTTTCAGACTGTTTTAAAATACAATAATAACAATACAAGTAGCAAATATCCACTGAGGTCACGTGCCCTAAATTTGTTGGCTGATAACACTAGCTTCTATAAAATTCCCACAGAGGTCTCTAATATGCACACTTTTCTAATAAACTAAGAATAATTAACCAAATGGAATTAATTACAATATTTATCTCATAGATGTCACTAACTATTCTTAACAATATCTATCTCATAAATTTCTACAAACGATATCGAAACTTATGCACACCGGCTTGCACGTATATCGAAAGAAATATATTATAAAAATAAATTAGTTAAATGCAACAAGGACCCCAAAAAAATATGGCAAATTCTAGAAGAAATATCCCACACAACAGCAAAGAAAAGCGAAGCCCTAACTGAGATTAAAATAGTTAACGAAATTATTAAAACATCAGATCAACCAAAAAAGTATGTAGGTTTTAGCAAGTAAAATCACGACAAACGACGATACCCCTAAATCCGCAAACCACCATACTCACACCGGTGTTGCTTCATTTAAAATACCATACATTACCCAAAAAGAAACACTTAAACTTATAAATGACCTAAAAAATATAAACTCAAGGCAGTGACAGAATATCACCAAAAAATATTAAACTCCGCACTTCATATCCCGCTAACTATTCTCATAAATCGGTCCATTAAAGAAGGCATTTTCATAACAATTTTCTTACCGAGGAAATCAACGGAAACCAACTTACTCTCTTTCTCTTGACGGGTAGCAAAAGGCCTAGACTGTAGGCATCAGATGGACATAATCTACACGGATTTCGCAAATGCATTTGACCGACTAGATCACGATGTTCTATTAAGAAAGATGCACAAAATAGGTTTTAATCAACCCTTACTGATATTTTTTGCATCATATTTAAAAGATAGAAGCCAGTATGTAAATGTAAATGGATACGACTCCCATAAGTTCATAGCTCTGTCAGGAATTCCTCAAGGATCAAATCTTGGTCCCACGTTATTCCTTATTCTAATAGATGACATTCAGGACAGCATAGGTCATAGCTCATGTCTCCTATTCGCGGATGACATGAAACTGATGATGGAAATCGAATTAGATGACGATTATTCCAAACTGCAGGCTGACCTCGATTCAATCATGAAATGGTCGTTAGATAATAAACTTAATTTCAATATAAAAAAATGCATCGTTATGACTTATAGTCGTTCACAAAATCCGTTATTCTACCAGTATAGAATGAATGGAGAAGTACTAACACGCGTAAATATCATCAAGGATCTTGGGGTGATCTTTGATGACATTTTCAAATCATATCGTGCAGCTTACTTCGGCTTGCTCTAAAATTTTTGGTTTTGTTAATAGAACTTGCAAACAATTCAATAACATAGAAGCAATGACCGCCATGTTCAACGGAGTTGTCAGAAGCAAGCTGGAGTACGCTAGTACTGTCTGGAAACCTTATCAACTTAAATACATAAATATGATTGAACAAATTCAAAAAAAAATCCTAAGGTATGTTTACATGCAATCATACGGAATATGTATATCCGAAATTCATGCATCACATGGAACTGCTAAAGGAGACAAATCATCAAAGCCTGGAGACCAGGCGTAATGCCGGACTCATGGTATTTGAATTAAAGTTACTAAAAAGCCTTATCGATTGTCCATATCTCCTGTCATGCTGTGGCTTATTCGCTCCTTATAATACTGTCGAACTCGTAGCCACGCCCTATTCTGCATACCACAGGGTGGGACAGATGTCATGGCTCAACATAGCATGACAAGAGGTATGACATTGCTTAATGCCCTACCAGCATATATAGATGTGTTTAATATCAATGTTTAAAAAAAATTATGTACATGTATTTTTAGTTGTAAGAAAATTGTACCATAATTGGACTTACCTATCAACCTGTCGTACAAAATAAATAAAAATAAATAATAAAAAAAAAACAGGCAAAGTGATTCCAATCCACAAAAACGGAAACAAGGAAGAAATAAATAACTACAGACCAATTACAATTCTAAACACACTTTCAAAAATTCTCGAGAACCATATCAAAAACAATCTGTTAACTATCGCCCAATCAATTTGGATTCAGGGAAAATATGAGTAGCTCACATGCGATAGCCTCAGTAACAGACTTCCTCAAAACAAATATAGATCAGGGCAAAAAATGCCTTGGGATATTTCTAGATCTGGCAAAAGCGTTTGACACAATTCACCATCAAAACCTATTCAATAAACTAAAAAACATTGGAATCACGGGAACAGAACTCAAATTAATTGAAAGCTATATGGGAAATCGCACACAGTATACCTCAATAGAAAACACATGTAGTGACAAGAACAAGTATCCTGTGGAGTACCCCAAGGCAGCATACTTGGTCCAATCCTATTTCTTATTTATATTAATGACCTGTGTCACCTCCGAATAGATAGGGAAATTATAAGTTTTGCTGATGATACTGTGTTACTCTTTAAGGTCAAAGACTGGAAAATACTAACCATAAAAGCAGAACTTGGCTTAAAAAAAATGGCTTGACTCTAACTCTTTAACTTTAAATATAGATAAAACAAAATCATAACTTTCAGCATAAACTTGAGAGGCCAACCCTCCAATAACATCCACCTTAAAATACATTCCTGTCAATCAACACAAACTCCATGCGATCGTCCCCCAATAGGCCACTTGCATCACATTTTTTAAAAAATAAATTCCGGTTTAGGGCGATTCCGTAATAGACGATTCTCGATGGTAATTTTTAAATCGCAGTATTTTTTTATTTTTTTGATATCAGTGCATATATCATCAAGGTTAATATTTAATAATAAATTTTTTTTTTTTGGATTTCAGATTGAAATTTTTGGCACGCTTGGAAACATTACCATTTGAAGAATCGGTATATAAACTGCAAAATCACACCGTGCAACACTGGCGCGAAACAGCTGTTACCGATAGTTTGAAGTTATATTTTACTGCTAAACGTGTAGTGACAATATTCATTTGTTCTTATGTGCCGAAAGATGTAAGTACTTGTTGTTATTTTTTAAGCATCATTGACCACAAGAAGTCACTGTTAGCTTGTTGCACCCGCGATACAAAAGATATAAAAGTTTGTGTTTTTCACAGAAATAAAGTGCTAACATTTTGAAACTTTGTAAAAGTAAGAAGATATCACAGGCAAACTTGAATAAAACGTTTTTAAGAGTATAATGTTGAAATGAATTGAAATAAACGTTGACTCAAATTGGTTGCACCCGCGATTGTGTTAGAATCGCGGGTACAACTCTTTGACAACTACCTTCATTGTGTGATTTATCATATATTTTATTGTTTTTTATGCCTTCAATAATAATATATGCTGTGTATTACTACTGATTTATATTTAACCCCTCCGAATTTTCGAGAATATTAGCTTTTGGTGTCTTAAACGAAATGATATTTTACGAAAACTTTGTATTATTACCGCTTCACAATTAAAGCTCTATAAATGAAACATTTCTGAACGTAGCCGAATAGTAAAAACTGTTTTAGACAGGTTACAAAATAAGCTTTCGAATTATTATATTACAAATAAATATTAACATTTGTAAATATTAAAATTTAGAATGCAAACATTAAAAAAATGTGAAAATGACTCACGTGATGTTTTTATGTGAAAACGGTACTAAAATCACAGATTATGTAAACAACAATACTTATTCTATTGTATAAATGTGTAATAATAATAACATAACATTAAACAAATACAAGATACGCACAAATTCAAATCGTCACTAAACACTTTCCTTGTTAATAAATGTCACTACACGTTGAGTGAATACCTCACGTAAATGAAACGCCTATTTTTATTGGTATATATATTTGTATTTTTTTTTTCCATTGGAATATTGTTATTTTATCTGTATAAACATTGTAACTATAATAAAACAAATAATATTATATAAACATTGTAATTAAATAAATGCGGTTAGCTGGAAGAAATGGGGTCTACCCATAAGCTACACCTTTTGTAATTTTTATTTTACAATAAATATTTTTTGATTTGATTTGATTTGATTAATAAACACTTTTGTCACCTCACTTTTTTATCATTTCATATAAAAATATTTAATAGAAATTAACAATGTCGGGCGCCCGTAGGAAATTTGGCGGGATAAATTATGTGTCAGACTGCGCGTCTGACAGAATGTTCTTTTTATGTATTTCTATGGACAACTTGAATAGAGATGTGCAGCATGATTCACTATCGACCTTTCACTTTTTATTTTACGGATGTAACTAAAACAATAACGGTTTCTATGGAGACACACGCGCTGACGTGTAAACACGCTTATTGTACTTGACTGCTGTCGTATTTTTAACGCATATATCTGCTTACGTTGCGGAGGGGTTAATAGGTGTTTTTATATTATATTCAGCTTTTTTTATAGAAATTCTATGATTTGGCACGTAGTCTCTCTGAAACATCTTCTTTACATTAAAAAAAAGCAGTTAAAAAAAGATGGTCGCGTTGGATGATAAATGGGAAGGGCTGAAAAATAAATCAGGCATTAAATCAAAACATTTTTTTCAATCTGAAGACGGCGATAGCATTTTTGTGGCGCGAACCTCACTGTCTCGTTTCAAAAGCACATTGGTTTTGAAATCTCCGAAAACCACCACTAAAACAGAAAGTGATTGGAATGATAACAATTTGGAACCTCTTACAAATTACAAAATATCAAAAGGAATTCTGCAAAATAAAAATAAAAATACAATTTTTTGTTTTTGAAAAGGTTTGATGGATGTAATATGTTCGTAGAATTTTCGGCGAATTTTGATGTAACCGAAAAGAAATAATTAACCCCTCCGCAACGTAAGCAGATATATGCGTTAAAAATACGACAGCAGTCAAGTACAATAAGCGTGTTTACACGTCAGCGCATGTGTCTCCATAGAAACCGTTATAATTGCGTTATTGTTTTAGTTACATCTGTAAAATAAAAAGTGAAATGTCGATAGTGAATCATGCTGCACATCTCTATTCAAGTTGTCCATAGAAATACATAAAAAGAACATTCTGTCAGACGCGCAGTCTGACACATAATTTATCCCGCCAAATTTTCTACGGGCGCCCGACATTGTTAATTTCTATTAAATATTTTTATATGAAATGATAAAAAAGTGAGGTGACAAAAGTGTTTATTACACATTTATACAATAGAATAAGTATTGTTGTTTACATAATCTGTGATTTTAGTACCGTTTTCACATTTTTTTAATGTTTACATTCTAAATTTTAATATTTACAAATGTTAATATTTATTTGTAATATAATAATTCGAAAGCTTATTTTGTAACCTGTCTAAAACAGTTTTTACTATTCGGCTACGTTCAGAAATGTTTCATTTATAGAGCTTTAATTGTGAAGCGGTAATAATACAAAGTTTTCGTAAAATGTCATTTCGTTTAAGACACCAAAAGCTAATATTCTCGAAAATTCGGAGGGGTTAACATAAATCACCAAGAAGTGTACTGATTAGTATTAAGCTTTGTTGGGTTTCTTATTTCGTTCCTCTATCATGGTTTATTGATGTTTATATACACCTAAACTAGACGAGTTGCACCCGCGATAATTTGATGTTGCGCCCGAGATTGCTTAAAAAGCTAATAATTCATTGCTTGTTTTTGTTTTCTAAATATTTGTTTATTTTTTTTATTTGATTAGTTTAACGCCTCACGAAATATCAAGGTGTAACATAATAAATGTATCACAATTAACAGACTTTTGTGTTTTTGTCTTATGATCTGGAAAGGGTGGGCCAAATTGGTTGCACCCGCGATCGCACTTTGAACCTCCCTCCTGACTATTTAAATATATCAATAAATTTCTTATAAACTAATAAAAAGTAAACATGTTAAAATGTAGCTCTTCCAATAATAATTTCATTAAAAATGTTTTTTCTTTTATTATTAAGAAGCTTTATATGCGTCTAAATGTTGCACCCGCGATAATCGAATCACCCTTTAGGTAAATACATATTATAAGACATTCTGTATTTATTTTTTTTAATCGTATTTTTGAAACCCTGGGGATTTTTTGAAAATTCAATCCGAAAAATCAGACCATTTTTAATAAACCGGAAAGACGGGACATAATTTTATAGGTGCGAAAAAACGATAATTACATAGCCGAAAATCATTTTTAAAAAAAGAATGTTTTCCACACGAATGGCACAGGAGAATAACGAGGCATACCAAAAATATTACATCTCATAAATATTTTTTTCCTTGATCCATCTTATTAATCATAAATCATTTTAATGTAAACGTCTATATTAATAAATCCAATGTAATATACTTGTACTTGTAAATTATAATAATGATAAGAATATTATAAAATTTGATTTTGTTAAAATCCGCACCATTATCATTCCTTTGGAGACCAGAATATCATATTTATCAGAATACCATTACATCCTTTGGAGACCAGAATATCATAATATGACTTTAGTAAGTCATTAATTTTCGAAATATTGGCACTTTCATGAATTTCTCAAAAATCGACACCTCATATCAATTACTTTAATCAGTGCTACAACATAAAATTCCATATAAGATTCTATATTTTTTACAAATAGTCCTGCTGTTGATCACAGTCAAAAATAAAACTAAAAAACATACAGCACTAACCTGGCAAGTTATTTTTAAAAATGGTTTGACTGTTTTATGGACAGATTTTCATCTTTTTTTTTAAAGTGATTGAAACTCAATGAAACGAAAAATAGGCTAACGCATACATCTATAGGATTTAGCCAGCGAGAGAATGAGATAGTATAATCGGTCTCCTCTTTGTGCGGCGCTTCCTAGCCTCCCCACTCTTGTCTACTTTAGTTTTCTGAAGGTTTCACTTCGACCGCATGTGAATTGCACTTTTTTTTTCCATTATTTATTTTTGGGGTGTTATACCGTGTTGCGCTACCACCTTCTTTAGCCAACGTATCGGACACTACAGTGTCCATCATCAGGGCAGATGTGTGACTAGATGATGAAAAATCCATTTTTTTCCATTATTTATTTTTGGGGTGTTATACCATGTTGCGTTACCACCTTCTTTAGCCAACGTATCGGACACTACAGTGTCCATCATCAGGGCAGATGTGTGACTAGATGATGAAAAATAAATAACAAAAATACTTTTGGCCGTGAAAATCTAAAAACATATCAGATTTTCATCCGTCACGAAGCACATTAAAAAAAGATGGCTTCACGAACATGCATAATCCCCATAATACGCACTTGAATACCTATATTTAACCATTATCTTAGAACATTGAATTTTGTGACTGTGGCACTCAAAAAACTGATATAAGGTTTAGATTTATATTATGGATATATTGGTCTATCGTGAGTTGAACTATTTAGCTGTCCAAGGGATAATTTTGACTTTTGGGACACCCTATTAAGTAAGTTAATAATTAAAGTTATACTTTTTAATTTTCAAGCTTTATTCGTCTGATAAAATCAAGAATATCTTCCACGCAGAGCTTTTCTATAAAGCAGGATAAGAAGTGATGCGAGTCCTAAACTTGGTGTCCTACATCTTTAGGTGTAAGGAACCAGGGTGGGACAGCAGGAAAATTAATTCTAACGAAGGACTCTTTTATAACTTGAGAGAAGGGAGTTAGAGCAAGGAGATACAAAAAAAAACAAATAACGCTGAACATCGAACAGTTTAATGTGTAATAACTATTTTCATTTGACATTACAATCATTGGAAGACTTGAATTAACATTATTTATGGAAGACTTGAATTAACATTATTTGTGGAAGACTTGAATTAACATTATTTGTGGAAGACTTGAATTAACATTATTTGTGGAAGACTTGAATTAACATTATTTGTGGAAGACTTGAATTAACATTATTTATGGAAGACTTGAATTAACATTATTTATGGAAGACTTGAATTAACATTATTTGTGGAAGACTTGAATTAACATTATCTGTGGAAGACATTTTATTAAACTTATTCTGCAATTAAAAATATTTTATTGAAAAAAATAATACTTATAAATCTAAACGAAACATGAATTAGAACAAAACAAAAAGGTCTCTTGTCTTACTAGGACACAGCACCTTAACCAACTCGGCCATTGGGACCTATTCAATTTGTCATTTTTGTCAATCTCATATTACAAATAGAGATCCTGAGTTGGATTCCCAGTGGCGACCATTACTTTTTTTTTGAGTTTCTTGTTCTGTTTCATGTTTCGTTTAGATTTATTAATATCTTATCTTCTTCTTCAATAATATTTTACATTCAGAAGTTATTCCAATAAAACTGAAAAAAACATTATTTTATATCTACAAATACTTATAAATGCACATCAAAAATATAACACAAATTATAAAATACATTTTATATGAAATCTGTTGTTAAGTCATATCATAAAAATTGTATACATAAAATATTTTCATTAAAATTCAATGACTAAAAAAAATAATATGCCTAAGGGAATATCAGATCATCTGAAAAATGGCAGTATCCAGTTGAGTATTACAAAATCTTGTTTTTTACACATCTTAAAATGCACACTCTGATGTAAAATATAAATTTTCCAAAATAAATGTTAAATACATAAATATTATAAACATTGAAAATGGAAGACTCTTTTTAACGCTAATTATTATTATTTGTTGACACTATAAGTATCTATATATAATATGGCACGCTAATGTTGGAAGCCCTGTTTTCCTAGCATAATATTATGGTAGTAAAACCAATTATCGGATTTTGAACCGATGTGTAATAACTGTTTATCCGTGTTCCTTTTTACTTGGTTTCCTTGAGAGTGGCCCGGAACCCTTCGAGGAAAATATTGGCGTGTTTCGGTGTGAAGATCAGAGCTGGTCTAAACCTGATTGAATGGTCTCCGCAACCACCGGTCTGGAAACCTATTTAAAATAAAATTATCATAAGTCTTCATGCATTGTTTTTTTTTTTTTAGCACACAAGAAACAACCTGGAAAAAAAAGATGTGAACAAATGATCATTTATAAAACATAATGGGCCTTACTAAAACACGTTTATTAGTAAGGTGGAATGTGTTTTTATAATTTGTATAATGGTCATAAATGATCTTCATTATGTTATAATGATTTTTTAATTCAAATTTTTAAATTAACAATTTCCCTCAGAGCCTATGTCATGTTTGGGAATGCTGTGTGGAAGGCCCATACCTCCGATGGATCAGGAGAGACCAGCTGGAGAGGTCAAAGGGTCTCCCCAAACCGGCCTTTCCCGGTTCGGCCCACCACACAGCTATTGGGTAGGTGCATCCACCTGGGCACCCCTGCTAAGTCACCAAACATATCGAACCACTTGGGGTGACCTATGGCAGAGGTGTTGGTTCCCTAGGCGGCAGTACCCTCATCCACGTCTGAAATTGCTCTCCCGCCATTGGGAGAGGAAGATTATAGCTTCATGTGACACTACAACATATAATATGGTCTAATGCGGGCGCCAGACAGAAGTTCAAATAAGTGATCACTTCTTTGAAGACTTTGCGCACACATTTGGTCACATATTGTTGTATCTGCCAGACATGTGTTCAAATATTTGATCACTCCTTTGAGCTCACAGTTTTCAAATAGACTTCACACAGCATGGACGACGATTTGGTCGACACAGTTTGCTTATATTATTTATGTGCGTCTAAATAGGGGAATATTTTTTTATCAAATAGGGGAATATTTTGTTAATCTTTTTCATCAAATAAGGGAATATTTTGATAAAGCTATTAAAATTGACTAACACATTGACAGTATTTTGTCGGCTGAAAGAAAAAAACTATTTCAGATTTTTTATATTTTGTACCTACATACTGTGTGGTTTAAATTCAATAACTAATATTTTTACTTTGTATTTATTTTTGTGCAAGTGTTTTAAACAGTAGTTTCCTGCACTATTTACTAGTATAATTTTATATATGTATGTAAAAGCCTAAATAGGCGTAAATAAATAAATAAATTATTTATTACATGTGCAAATAAATAAACAAAAATGTTATTTCGATTTTTATGCCCTTATATCTGGCTCTACTTGCATCAACTCTATAAACTCGAAAACGGTCTCATTATTCCACTCCATCATTAGTTCGTTTGGCTGTTTACGCATGACAAGTCTCCACGGCGACGCTCGCGCAACTGGGCTTCGCGCAGTGTGGCAGGCACGCAAACATTTGAACTTTGATCCCTTTGATGTGCGCTAAAAAACCGACACTGAACGGCAAAGCGCACTTAAGTGATCACTTCTGTGACAACAGTATCAAATGCCCATGCCACACATGTGAACACTTATTTGATCACTTCTTTGAACTCATGTCTGGTGCCTGCATAACACACGCATCATACTTAATTAACTACAGAGGTTTAAAGCTGCAAACAACCAAATCGCAATAATATGACTATTAATTACTCTTGGAGATTTTACATTACTTTCTATTTTCATACATAAAATGAACTGAAGGGTCTCACAACATAACCCAATTGGGGATGCCAAAATTTAACTGACTTCAGACGGGAGCAGTTGGGACTCTTGTGAGGTATAGAAGTTGGGGACACCCAGTATAACAGAAGAGTAAATGAAGCTAGAAATGTAGGCCAAATACCAGCACAGAATTATATGGTGTCACAAACAGTAATGGTAGAATAAAACATTAAATTTATGTAGAGGCAAAAATAAAGTAATATAATATTCTACATTTAATTCAAATCAATTAAATGAACCTTTCTGTTTGAGTCGATTGATCAGATCATCCCTGAGCGAGGTTGTGGGGCATGACACCGCCAGGAAGGTGCCTCTTCCCCTGGCGGAATTCAGCAAGGCGGGGAACTCCTTCTGCAGAGTCTGCAGACCGTTCATCAGGACGTCTCCGGAAGCCTGGACTTGCTTCAGCAGGTTCTCTTTCTTCATCACACTGAGGACACGCTCCAGAAGCAGAAGTTTGCCTGGGTCTCCCATCCAGGTGTTGAATACTCTGTAAGGCTGCAATGGCCTGCAAATGATAATGAACAAATTCAATATTATAATATTTAATTAATGAAGACAATATTAATGAAACTCAATCGAAAATCTGAAACAGAAAAAGAGAAAAAAATATGGTCACATCTGGGACTCAAACTCAGGGCCTATGACTTGCCGGGTCAGTGCTCTACCAACTGAGCTAAAGTGTCCCTATCCGATTTAACTGAATCATTTTTCGACCAAGAACTGCCAACATTATCTTAATTTTATTACATATACAACGGGTAACAAAAACACCTAAAGGACATGAAGGGTTTTTTTGTAAGGCTATATATAGTAAATTATGATATCAATATGCTACAGAGCATGATATGACTTTTTCCGATTTTGAAGAGAGAAGAGTTTCTGATTATTTATTGGTAACAACTGCAGACCTTCATGTTGTGTAATATTTAAATCACTTACATAATTTCCTTGGTATGGAAGTAGCCGCCCAGCTGCATCTTCTTGCTGAAGGTCACAATGTCTGGAGGAGACTCGAGGTTGAAGTGCTCGTGGCACCACATCTTGCCGCTGGGCCCACCACCAGTCTGGACTTCATCAATCAACAGTGCCGCTCCATTCTATTGGACAATAATAATATGCCTATTCATTAGCCTTTAGGCTAATCAATCTCCTCTCATCACGCTGATCAATAATACTTTTTAAAACTGTAATTAAATATATTTCGTATGATCATTCTTTGTGTAAACCCTGCTCAATTTATGCATCTATACCTTAACCGGTTGAGTAAATTTGACCCTTTTAGGGGACAGCTCATACGGTCTCATAAAAATCATTACATCTCCCTTATTATCATGAAGAGAAATGTGATCTAAGCAGTGTTAGAAAGAGATAATACTACGTTACCATTAGAATTCCATAGATATCCGCAAAAAAAAGAAATTATTCAGTTTTATGACATCAAACTTCCACCAGAACAATGTAAGGTGAAAATTTTTAATGTTTGCATTCAAAATTTTAATATTTCAAAAATAACATGCTTACTTCTAATAATACAATTTGAAGGAACAACTTTCAAAAACAGTTTTCAGTTTTTGGATACATTCAGTAATATTCAAATTATTTTGATTTTATTGGAATGCGGAAATACTCAAGAATCCGCCGGCCAAAGACATCTTTTTTATTAGCGGTATCAATAATTTAATCTCAAATCTTAACTAATCATAAATAACTTGAGTAAATAATTGTTTAATAAGTGTTTATATTAACAAAATGAAATTTTACCGAGCAGGTAAGTATTACTGAATATCTTGCGTTTGAATTTTTAGGTCTGCATGTAACAAAATATAGCAAATGTACATGCATGTAACAAAACGCGAAACGAACCATGGATTATGGGAAAAGAATGAAGTAACAACAAACGGCGCCAAACGCCACTCGCAATTACTTCGTTCCTTTCCCATACTTCGTGTTTCGCTTTATGTTTGTGGAGAGTGGAAGATGCTCACAGTATCGCCCTGGTGTAAGACCACCATTCAGAATAGAAACGTTCTTGTGCGACTCTTGTGCGGTATTCATGTAAAAAGAAAAATGTTTTGTTTATGCAGTCTTATATCGCATTATTTGGTCTATGCGCTGATGTCATACATTTTAAATAAATAAGGATTTCTTTAAGAACTTATTTACAAAATGTGCAATCTTACAAATATTACATGTTGTCTCTATAACCATAAGATAAGAATATTTAGTACTTGATGTTATATGTTATAAAATTGCCAAAAAAAGACTTATCTCAACATGACAAAAAGCTTATAAAAATAGTACATCTGAAAAGTGCAATTATATTAACCTTCTTGGCAATCTTTTGTAGCTGTTGGAAAAATTCAGGCGATGCTTCGTTGTCTCCTCCCTCCGATTGAATGGGTTCGATGACTATTCCTGCAACTGGGTTATTTTTCTTCTTGTACACCTCCAATAACTCCTCCACTTCAGCCAGGCATCTTTAACAGAACAATAAGATGTGATGTGGTGTGTGGCGCTGCGTGGACTCGCAACCACCGTGGTATGAAAATTATTTCAAAAGTACTCATGTTTTTTTAAAATTTTGCTAATAATTTATTTTGAGATTTGTTGATTTCGTACCATCCTTTTAACAATGAGGTTACTCCCCATGTGGGAGTAACCTCATTGTTAACTAACAAAACTGAGGTACATATAACATCACACAACGATTGTTTTGGCGGGCATTGAAAAATTAAAAGTTTGAAAATTATTAAACTATGAAAACGACATTTATAAAAATTAAAATAAATACTGATATTTAACCTCTTGTTTGCCAGGGTAGGCCAGCAAAAAGCTCCACCAATAGAGAACTCCAGTCCAATTTTATAATTTTTTTTAATGAATAAAGACCCTCAAACTTAAATAACTGCATTTTTATTTTTATTTTTATAGTTAGTTTTAATAGTTAAAATAATTGTCAAAGTTTTAATTTTTAAAGACTCCCAGAAACGCACCGTATCTATGGTGGTCTTCACCCACCGATAGTTTTTTTTATTTTTTAAGTTGTCATTTTGAATCAGTGATGTTATGTCGAGGGAAATTTCCCTAGATCTAGGGGAGAAAAATATTTTTTAGGGATAAGGGAAATCAGGACAAAATCTAGGGAAATTTCGAACTCTGGCAAAAATTTTATTACATATGACAATATTACTGGTATTATTTATATATATATTTTTATTGTATATATACGTATATATATTTTTTGGAATTCCTATGAATCTTAATTATTGTTCATGTACTTACATGCACTGTTATTTTTAACACTGACAACTCAAAATGATATTAGGGAACGTACCCATACTACGTGACACGTTCGGGGGGGGGGGGGGGGTCTTCAAAATACCACGCTTGGTACAAATGAGCGGCGGGTTGCTTATGATTTTTATTTTGCAAAGTGTTTTTTTTTAATTTGGAATTCAGTTTCTAATTCAGTGGTGAGTGTATTCGTACTTTTAAATTATTACTTCACGTAGAAAAAAGTGTTTTATTTGGAAAATCACGGTATTATTAGTATATTTACCAAGTTCCGATATCTTTCCAATTAATTATCATATAACAGGATTAGTGTTACACAATCGGGTGGCTACGTAGGTAATTGCGTAAATGTGAAATTCTAGGGAAATTTCACTTCGAAATCTAGGGAAATAATTTTTTTGGGCAGAACATCCCTGTTTGAATGAAGAATCCAGAAGAGTAATGGCGGTCATGGCGGAATGCTTTGTAATTACTTTTAGGTGTGAGGTGTGTTTTTTATTCAAGATTAACTGCTTTTAATATAGAAAAACATTGGTAAAATGTCCACATTTCACCGCTACTGTTATTGTATTTAATCAAAGTGCAATATAAAAACAATAAATCATCTCTTTCATTGCAAATACATGTGACATCGTGTTTTGTGTCAGGCGTTACTTTGTAGGTACATTGTTTTATGTATAATACATACAGAAACACTGGTATTTATAATACACTGATCATGACGAGTGTGTAACAACTTGTATAAAAAGCCCTATACTAAAAACAATTTGAAAATACATAACGAAATGTCAAAATATGACACGACTTTAACCTCAAATAGACAAAATTTATTGCAGATTGTCCGCAAATATAGCCCTTTTCGTAAATTGTTGAGGGCCTAAATTATGTTTCAATAAACACAATAACTATTATTCATCTAAATCTCTATATACAGTATGAAAATAAACCAAAAACACGAAATGTTGAATTGCATAGGTACGTGTGCACTTCAAGTCATTTCAAATGTCAATACAATACACACTATCACCAGGTGACAGGTTAACAGTGACGTCACCGTTAACCATTTCAGTAATGCCAACTTAACGCTGTGTTTTGAGAAGAGGTTTAAAAATGCACTTTTTAATAATTTTTTAAAAACTCTGCGTTTAATATTATGAAATAAAACTTATATATTCAGAATCAGCGTTTCTTGGTCTATATGAACATATTTTTTTAAAGCCATAATATTTTTCACTGGAGTTCCTTATTACGACGCGGCACCCGGCGGCAGAAATGACACTCATGTCCAGCGATTCTGACACTGTCCTTTACAAATTCGTAGGGTCAAAGGGTCAAAATCGTAGATAAACATATTTTTCCCGCGCATGCGCAAGAACTGCGCACATTCCCGCGCTCCGGTAAATTATTAATATAAATTATTTGGAGTGACTAGGCGCATTGCAGGTTTCGCTATGGTAAAGGGCGATAATAGAGCAAGCGATTCTGACCGTGTTCTTCATACACTTTCTTTATACATAAGGGTCAAAATCGCGTGTAAAATCTCCTGACACACCGGTGCACGAGCGGCAAACAAGATGTTAAGTTGGAAGGATAATATTCTTTTTTTTTAAATAATTAAACTGGAGTTCCTCATTGTGTGAATGTGGACATTTTCAAACAAACACATCATTATATTATGGTGCTGCTAAATGATGAGTCTTTAGGCGAGAACTCTAAAATATATATTATTGTAAAAAAATTCATTTAAAGTTATGTACATATATGTTATGTGTAGTGTAATAGGATCATATTAATTGTAATGCCCCCCTCACCAGATTTCCTAAGGTACATAGCATATGCTGAAGCAAGTAACTCCTGACCCCATCGAAGTCGACTAGCTGAATAACCCCAGCATCCCACTTTGATCTCCATCAACCATCCGCCACATGAAGAAGAAGAATTACAATTCTGATATAATTCTGAGTCATAATGATCTGTATGAATTGAAATTTACATAAATAAGTAAAAGTATACAAATAAATAAATAATAGTACCTCTTATCCTCGGCTGCGTTTTCTCTTTGGTTTTCTTCCAGGGGATACTTATAAACAGGGAAGGATGCCATGGGCCAGTCAAATGCCGGCACATCCAACTTGTGAATAGCTTTGGAATGGGTGGTTGATAAAACTCCCATCGTCCTGCCGTGGAAAGCGCCCTGCAACCACAATTACTGATGGTAAATTAAAAAAAATATTACACTTTTCAAATAAAATTCAACCTTCACTGATGTGTTATGATATTGAGATTCTATTAATCTATGAAACTTGATTGTTCTCTGTTGAATGCTAACTATCAAATGTAACAATTCTTTTCCCACATGACTTAACTGCCCTACCTTTGAGTTATTATTAAAAAAGTAGGTGAAACGGTTGTATAAACCGCGCCACTTGCGTAGAGAATTCCACTAACCAGCGGCGTGACTTGCCGGGAGAGACGAAAATACGCGATAACGCAGGAACAAAATTGATGTATATGAACATATCACAAACTTTTTGTGGGTTTCAGGTATAGTTATTTTTTACCTGAACATACGGGATAGGCTTGTTGCATAGAAGCGGACGCATCACGTACATTCATGTGGGTAGGGCGGTTAAAGCGCCATTTAGATGCAATACTTCTTTATAGATTAGAATATCCTTTTTTTTATTTATAAATAGAAACAAACAGTACATTAGATACTTTGGTTTAAAAAAATTACCATTATTTGTTTATTTATTTTAGACACAAACAGGATATTTATAAAACATTTTTGTGTGTAATACATAATAAATTAAAATACAAATATAAATATCCCTAGACTAATGTGTCTGCAGTAATCACGTATGTATTTTCAAAGAAGCAAACACATGAAAAACAATACAAGTATTATTTATACATAAGGGAACGTACCCATACTGCGTAACCAACTTTTTGCAATTTAGTATGTGTGTATGTATGTATGCGCATTGAACAATTTATATTATTGACATGATGCTCTTTTTAAATTTGGGCAGTGAATCGGAGAAAATGTCGATGTTAAAATTTAGACCAATATTATTGAACATATGAAGAGCACGATTGATTGGCGAATTAGATGCTGCGTTTGTCTTGTAATTAAGCATGTGGAATAGTTCTGTGTGGCGTGTACATCTTAATGGTATGTTAAAAATAACTAGGGAAAGAAGTTTGGTACAGTCAATGTTATTATTCAAAATTTTGTGTATACATGTCAAATCAGCCATTGCCCGCCTTTGTTGCAAAGTTTGAAATGTGCATTCAAAGTATTGTTGAATTTGTTTTTTTTTTCTGAGTTGTGTAGTGAGTATAATATAAGATGTATTCCTAAAACCACCGTGTTGTCTTTGCCGAGCTCTCCTGTCCATGTTTCCCTGGTGAACTGATTTGAACAGAATTTCACACCTTTTATATGAGATAATTTGCATTAGAGTTCTCTACATCTGAACTAGTCATTCCTGTGTGCATTCCTCTCGAGCAAAGTGGAACCTAACCTAACTTTTGCCGCCTGATCTAACACCGGCAAATAAGGTGGGGCCCCTTTTTAAACCTAAGATTGACCTCCAATGTGGTTAGAGTCTCCCCATTTCAAAACCTAACAACACACACATTTTTTTTAAATCTATCTTAGTCATGCATGAACAACGATTGAATTATGAACTGGAAAATAAGAAAATTTTACTGGAAATTTTAAAGAAAAATTTACTGGAAACATAAGAGTGTTTCTTACTTACTACATTTTATCTTAATTTTGTCACGAGACAATAATAAATCTACATAGATTGTAACGCCATTGGTTATGGGACTCGCATTACCTTGAATGATAGAATGGAGAGAGCGGGTGATCCAGGAGCTTGGTTGATCATGCAAGATTCCATCTCCTCCTTGGTGAAGGCAACATCCTCTCCCCTCTGGGTGCGGCGGTACCACATGAAGATGTTTTTGAAGGCATTCTCATTAGAGCAGGAACCACACATCATGGTGGTAATGCAGTCTAATCCTTTTGGTGCAACATTTAATAAAATATCCCTGAGTTTGGCCGGCCAATCTGCTCCAGGAAATACACCGAGGGCTGGCCGATTAATCAAAGCTTTCTGGAAACAAAAATGGATTACATTCTGCTGCATTACTCTAAATTCTCATGAAATATATTTTTTATTAGCTGCAAGATGTATTGCGGTAACATTTTCTTTGTGAATTTTCTTATTAGGTAAGCAATAGTGATGTTCTGGATATCCGTATCCGTATCCGCGGATATCCGAGGGAGAAGAAAGATCTGTGTCCGTATCTGTTACTTTTCTCGCGGATCTTTTGCCTTATTAATTTTCAATTGATAGGATGAAATGCTATATATAGGTGATAAGGTAGAATAAAAAACTATTAAATTCCATTCAGAGTATTTTTATTTCTTAAAATCAAATATTTTATGGTATTTAGTTTCCATACCGTCGTTGCGGCGGGCATAACGTCAACTATCATTTCAAGGTCTCGCGCGCCGACACCGATCGAATATGAAAATAATGATCTGTATTCGCGGATCTTGACACCAAATATCCGTATTCGGATCCGTATCCGCGGATATACATTTTTAACGAACCGGCACATCACTAGTAAGCAAGTACATTATATTTAAAACACTTAAATCAGATAAATTTATATTTTTATAAAAAGACTAACTGATTCCCGGCATGTGTTGCATTGCCATATTCAAAGAAACAAATTGTTTCTCCCTGCATGTCCTTTCCCGTGCATCCCCTTCCCCTCCCGCGTTCCATTTCCCTACAGCTTTCCCTTTCCACCTTCCCCGTCTTCCCTCTCCCCCCTCCCACTTCCCCGTCCCGCCAACCCCCCTCCCGTATTCCATATATTCAGTACCATTACATTCAGTTTTCAAACAGCTCACGTGCCACCTATTGCAATTTTTTTATTCAAATTTCATTTTTTATTTATTACAAATATTATAAGAACAATCAATCAAAATTTGTACCTAACATAGTACCTGTCTAAAATATCTACAATTCTTGATTCCATTCGGAGTATTAGGCGAGTACTTCAAATAAATTCATTAATTTAGAGAGTTTCGAAAAATTTGATTAAAAATGATTTAACAGCCAAATGCAAAATGTCATTCTCAAATGTTGACATTTTTGACAGTTTCGCAAGAGTTTTTGTAATGATTAAAAAACTTTTCAGATGTATTGTCATGTGGTTGTAATAATCCAGAAACCTTCGCGGGGGTATAAAAGGTATTTTGAAAGTTTCAAACATTTCCATAGACATCTCATATACTCATATACCTACTCACATAAATACATATATCCAAGCAAGCATATTTTGATATTTACATATATAGAAGATGTGAATTAAATCGAGTTTTAACTATAATTCCCTACATCATCAATTTATAAAACTCCATATTTAAACAAACTTCACTGATAAGGATTTAACTTGGCATCTGGGATTTAAAAATTATTTTATCTTGTTTACCATTGCATATTAATTTATAAGCTCTTACTATCTCTATGTAATATAATTTTTAAGTAGTCTTACCAGATTATGTTTATCTTCAAATACACTCAGCATTTCAGGGTGATTGTATCCTAATGGCATGGAGGATATTTGAGTATAAATGTCCAAAAGAACATTTCCATCAACATCTACCAAATAATTTCCGAATGATCGGTCATAATCAGCGAAAAGCTGTACAGATTGTGCTTGCTGAAAAAAAAACATTAATGATGTTGAATTCCGCCACAATTTTATAGGAAAAAATGTTTTTTTTAGAGCTGTACAGCTGCAGCTGTACTAAAAGCAGAAGCAAAAAGTAAGTAGAAGAGGTTTCACCATTATAGGATCCTTTATTAATACTTTTACGGAGGCCGTGTCTTAAATCCACGAGTAAATGTGTGAGTGGCTTGACGATAGCGGTCAGTAGTTTTTAGGCAGTGCACATGTTCAAACCTTGTCCAAACGGCCACATTCAGACGAAAACTATAGAAAGTCTGCCAAGTTATATTTTGTCTTTAATTGTTATCATGGTGAAACTTGGATGTGGTATTCCTTTGCAAAGAGAAAACAAAGAAGTTATTATGTGATGGAACATTTCAAAAACTTATATCCGATTAAAAAAATATCTAAAGAAGATCAATGTCTAGATCCGTGGTCGTCAAAGTGCGGCCCGCGGCAGATATTAGTGCGGCCCGCACAAAAATGTGCGTTTTTTTTTTAAATATATATTTTTTATATTAACCTGCATTTTTTTTCAAATATTTTGCATACGTATGTATACCTTTTGATTTTAAAACGTTGATTTTAATTGGTTGACATTTAATTTTAAAACACCCAACTGATTTTTGAACACATCCTAAGTCGATTTTAGGTTCTCAACGTGGGTGATAACGCTCCCTTGTGGGCATTTTAGACTTGCAGGGGGGCAGTAGAAGACCCAGAGAAAATTAGAGGGCGTTGAGATGGCACATGCGTGGGCAGGTAAAAAAATATGTTCTAATAAAGACAAAAAAACATGCTAATCACGCAAATTTGTTAATCATCTTACGTGTATATATTATTATTAAGAATTGACAATATATATCATAAATACAAGAAGGAAAGCAGGTAGCAACCCGGTACTATGTACAGAAGAATTCCTTTTTTAACTTGCTAAACAAAAAGGTACGACATCAAACCCCCCCCCCGCCCCCTTGAAATCATATTTGTGCGGCCCGCGGTGATACCTCACATTGTTCTGTGTGGCCCTTGACCAGAAAAGTGTACACATATACATATCCTTGTAAGGTTACGCAGGCCGCAACACTATACTGGTATGATGAAAAAAATCTTGACCCTTAATCCCCCCTCCCCCCCCGAAACAACGAAAAATATTCTTCGTCCCATTTGTCTTGAAACGCTCTTTTCGTCAGACATTTTTCGATTGCATTCTGAAGACACTCCCGCCATTATGGGTAATTAAATTATAACAAAAGAATACTTTATAAGGCAGCCAAAAATGCTGTTAAACTTTATAAGTAGGTACCTGACTACTAGTGCTTTGCTTTAAACAGTTGTTATACAATATTAACCAGTTTTTATGCATTATAATTGATTTGGTGGTTCCTGGAAACGGATATTTTATTAATAGATTATTTGCCCGCATACTTTTTTGTCAAATAATTGCTTTTTGGGAACAAATGTAGCGTGTGCAATAGCAACACGCTGATATCAGATCTGATGAGGACTATAATGACAATCCTCTTCGGTTGTCACTATCTGTGCGTCAAAGTCGAAACTAATCTCAAAATATACGAAATTTGGTATGATAGAATTTTTATAAATCGTATTCAGATTGAATTTAAATTTGTGTGTTTTCCTTCAAAATAATGTTTTGTTAATGTCATATGAAAGTAAATTGCTTTTAAATTTATACATACACAGCCTTACTAATAACATAAACAAACGCCTTAACGATCGTTAAACGGCATATCTGTTGCTTGCCCGGTGAATGAATTGCCCGGTGAAAACTGCATTTTTGCATCATTACTAATAACAATATCACGTTTTTTATGATTTTATGTTGGTCACACCGAATCTCCCTCATCTTGTTTTGTAGCTTCGCAGTAAAACTTAATTCTTGACATGTTGAATTGTACTAGCAGTTAATTTTATGTTTTTGAACATAATTTCCGATTCAATGTGATATTAGTGTAATTCAACATAATTACAAATGCTGGTGTTATTTTTTTTTCAGTTTTAGTATTAAATAATGTTTCGTTTCTAATGAAGATTTTAGTTTATTTCTGAAATGTTATCTTAAATGACTTTTCCGCGTGTATTTAACAAAACTTCCCTGAAAGTAATGTTATTTAATAACTAGCTGACCCGACGAACTTCGTACCGCCTCAGAATCAATAACTGTTGAATTAAATGAAGTATTTTTATTAAGTTAAAAATTACACAATGAAGCAATTATCGATGCCCAACTGTCCGTGTTTTGTTTTTGTCAGTATCAGAGATGGCGTTGTGTATGAATTTATATTTTTTGTGATTTTCTTACTTTTCCACTTACTTACGGGAATTTTTGAAAGGAAGCGGGTACGGGTGCCGCCACCCCGGGAACCATTTATTGGATAACCAACACCTCTGCCATAGGTCACCCCAAGCGGTTCCCTACGTTTCGTGATTTAGCAAGGGTGACTTTTGTGCGGGTCTTGGCGGCGGATGCGTCTGCCCACCTGCTGCGTTGCGGACCGGATCGAGAGAGACTGGTTGAGGGAGGCCTTTTGACCTTTCCAGCCGGATTCTCTCGACCAATGGGTCGAAAGAGTCCGGCTGGAAAGGTCAAGGTAAAATGTCAATTCCGCTCAAGGCAATGGTCTTGCACCGCAGTTGGAGGGATGGATTCACTCCCGGATACAATGACCTCCAGATTCCTACCCACCCCTCATGCCTTTTTCCTTCCCACTTTTTACTCAACAGAGGTGCATATGGTACCACCCAACGATTGTCAATGTCAATGTCTACGTTACTGATATTTTTAATGAATGATTGTCCGCCATTATCGGTATTTCTTCGACGATATATTGCAAATCCTTCAACACGTGTGACCGTATCGTTGGTGAAATCTTTAATAAAACCCTTTGTACAATTTCCGTCTACCATGCAAGGCGATGAACGATTCAAATTACCGCATGGACCGTGAATCATGTTTGTAGTAACAATATCAAACAGTAATTGATTAGTAAAAAATTTAAAATTAGAGAAAAGAGGCCGGCTTCGTTCTCATCGGGTCAGAAGTGACACCGGTTTGAATTACTAATATCA
Source organism: Limnephilus rhombicus (assembly GCA_929108145.2). NCBI lineage: Eukaryota > Metazoa > Arthropoda > Insecta > Trichoptera > Limnephilidae > Limnephilus > Limnephilus rhombicus. Next base: position 22,778,306 of record OV815274.1, read on the forward strand.
CTTTTAAAAAATAGGGGTTCATGGTAGAAGGGTGAAAATTTAGGGTTGCATGTATTTTTTAATGCCTCACCATAAAAAAAATAAAAAATAAAAAATTTGTCCAAAAAAAATAAAATAAAAATTCGGAGTGGAACACCTTTACTTTTAGGGGTATGAAAAATAGATGTTGGTCGATTCTCAGACCTACCAGATAAGCACACAAAATTTCATCAAAATTGGTCCAGCCGTTTCGGAGGAGTATGATAACAAACACCGTGACACGAGAATTTTATATATTAGATATAAAAGCCTTATACTTGTACAAATTCGAGAAATCAACGTTTTAATTGCGTAAAAATGAGTCCAAGATGTCAGATTTTTTCACTTATTCTTTCGGAATTATTATTATATTTTTGGTAAATATGCAGTTAGTCCACCTCGCGGATAACACGGAACGTTCGTGTTGTCGAAGTTTGATGCACGGATAATACGGAATGTTCCTTTTTGAACTAATAGACAATCAAATATGACATTTGTCGGAAGGACCAATCTTATAAAATAAATTCTCTAAAATAAACTCGCTTTTCATCATACTTTTAAAAAACATCCCAGGTTTTGAATGGTTTGTTTGGCTACGCAGTTGTCTAGCGGGCTTGTGTAATTATTTTAATACATTTCTTTCCATGTTCTACTGTTATAAATACTGGTACAAACTTGTCAATGATGCATTCACTTTGTTTTATGCAAAAATATTTTTTCTATGATTGGCAGCATTGATGAAATGTTAAAATAAAAACGATGAATAAACAATGGCGTTACCGCGCTAGTCAATTAATTTTAACAAAATTAAAATGTTAAATGCATATTTTTTGCATGTTTTTTGGTCTCCCCCGACATAAATACTCACTTTTCATAATAATAAAGCTAAATCTAACTGTTTGGATAAAAAGTTTTCCGTATTAACGAGTAAGCGGTTTAATGCATAAATAACATATTTTTTTTATAATTTTTAATTGTATGAACGAGATAAAAAGTTAAGTGACAGTTTTCTTCCAAATTTATTAAATAAGAGGACTTAGTTTTTTTAATTTTGAATTTTCCAAAATTTTTCTACCATTTAATAGAATATGTTTAAGGTCAGCTGTTTTTATCAACTTTTTTCTAGTTGAAACTTAAAGTACTGCAATTTTCAAACACAACCGTATATTTCAGACACAAAAATCTAAAAGGCAATTTTATCTAGTTTCTATAAGGGTATATGATTTTACGCATCTTCAAAAATAATAAATATACAATTCATTTAAAATGCATTGGAAAAATTCCAAAATTCGTTTATTATTAACAAACAGGAGTACACAGCAGATAAACTACCCTGTCTGGCTGTGCAAGCAGTGTATATATCTTTCCATGAACAATTTTCTTTAATTAGTAATGTTTTCATAACTGCGGTCGTTTATCAATTGAATAAAATTTGTATAAGTTTTTTTAGTAAGGCTTATACTGTTTATTAATAATTTGATAATTTCGGTTTGAACGAACGTGATAAGGAAATATTATTTAATAATTCATAAAACTTTGTGTTTCGGATATGTATTCTGACCACTTTAACCAGGGTGTTTTTGCATTATCACAGCTGTATCTGTATGGCTGTCGCTTTACTCATTGTTACAAATTGGTACCCAAAAACAAATTAATATATTTTTGAGCGAGGATAATATGAACCATCCTTTTCCCAAAGATCTTATAATGGCGAAACTACTCTATTTCATATTGAATGACAAAAAATAGTTCTTACATACCTGTAAAAGATTAAGTTCTTTCATAAGCTTTTTAGAATTTGGGCCTGGGACGACTGTTTTCACTGAGGGACCCTCAGGCTCTACTTGAACAGCCTCTGCTGATATGTTTCTCCGGGCGAGGACTCGGCCCAGGGAGACTAAGGAAGGAAAAATAATTTTATCTCTTTTATCTGTATTATTGCACAATCTTCAAGGGTTTATTTGACGTCCCTCATTGATGTATTACATTTATGCAGATGAGACATGCAGCAAAAAAATAGGTTTCACTTTTGTACAACCAATTAGTCCGATTTGGCCTTCAACGCTCTAAAGTCAAATGATCAGAAACAGCAAACTCCGGTCTAAGCGCAGTGCGCACCGCTATCGCTAGTGGAACACATCTCAACAATAGCGCTTATAATTGTATAGCTCTATGAAGTTCCCACTCGATCTTCCCCATCGCTAAAAGCACAGCACACCTACATCCTAAATAATGAAATAATTAGGGCCGTGACATAAATAAGTATATTTTTTTAACTCTTAACTGGAGTTGTGGTAAAAACTCAAGCCCTATTGACCCATCCTATTTTTAAAATTTATTAAGAAAATCACCACACGTCCGATTTTGACTTTTATTTTGTCTTCAACAGCAAAATCGAAAAGATAGGAAAACAGCTTGATTTTTTGACCACCATGCTAGGCACATGCCCGTGTTATGGTGGTTGAAAGTGTTCAGAAATTTTGTTTAAAAACTACATATACGCTAGGAACTTTAAAAAAAAAAAATTACATATTCTTGTTTTGTAGGGAATGCCCTTAGGGAGAAATAATAAAATTACTTTTTTTAAATAACAATGGGTAAAGTTGAAGATATTTTTTCACTCATTGAAGCAGATTCTGCGTACTCTGAAGAGCATGCGACGCAAACGGGATTGTTACACTCAATACAAAAATGGATGGTCTCGATGGGCACTCTAGCCAAAAGGACATATGAAGCTTATTTTTCTTTTATCGCAAGGTAAAAAAAAACGTGGCATATCCCCCCGTCCACGCCTTTCTCTGTCGCACATATATCTTTCTCATATCTTGCATCTTTGTCTTTTGCTTACGTTCATTGTAGTCAGTAACAGCATGAGAATGAATCATACTATGTTCAGACTGGTCTTAAAGTTTGGCGTGTACCATACTGAAGAGGGGAGGTCGCTGCGATAAATAGCGTAGTAAGTAGTGGAAGAAGAAAAAATCAACATGGGTCCAATGGGGCAAGGCCAGTTAAGAGTTAACCCTTTCCACTCCAATGTCGAGTGTCACTCAACATTGATTTTGTTCCACCAGCTCCAATGTCGAGTGACACTTGACATGGTGTAATACGTCTTTTTGCGGATAATTTTAAAATAGGGGGGATTTTTTTACTAAAATTTTTTAATATAAAGAAAGACATATTCTAGAATCGCACGATACTTTAATACGTGCTATGGTCGAGGGATGGATGAATTTTGTTTAGGGCTGCACCTCACTGCAGGTATCGATGTTATAAAAGTACACTAGTAGTTATCACACCGTGCTGCCGTCAACATATTATCTTCAACTGTGCACTATCATAGTTGTTTTCATGCAAAGACTCGTTGAATGGATTATTTGTGATTTCTATTTTCTATAGCTTGAATGTGTATTAGTGAAATAATCCTCGATCCCGTCATGTCTAAAAAAATAAAGCGAAATATGTCGAAAAGGCCAAAAGCCTAAAATATAAATCTAAATGAAAAAGAATTTGAGAGTAGTAAAAGTGAAGACTATATGAGAGTTGGAAAAAGTATTTGAAACTTTTCAAATCTTTGACGAGTGTGAAAATTAAGATAATATTCCTGAAGTTCCCGTACTATCGAGGAGGAGAGAATACACATTTGTCCAGGACCATTGGCTGCCGCCGTAACAGACTTTGATTCTTCCGATGATTTTTTTCAAAGAAGCAGAGTATAGAAGTAGTGATGAAAAGTAGAGCGAATGAACGAAGAAAGTAGTGAAGAAGAATATACGACACAAATGTGAATGGTAGAAGAAGTCGGGGACGCCCGAGGAAGACATGGCACGATCAAGTGAATCAGATACTTGAGTCGGGCCATGTCAAAAGCCAGAATAATAAAAGAGAATGTATGAGACGATGTATAAATGTGAGTGAGACAAAGAGTGTGTGCCAAGACCGAGTTATTTGGCGGTCCGTCCTCTCTGCCTACCCCTGCGGACACGACGTGATGGTTAGTTAATTAGTTAGTTAGCAATTAAAGTGTTTGGATATTCCGGTTGCAGACCATTCTTCGTGGGTGGATGTTTCAAACCAAGATAATTATTATCCAAATATTGATATTACAATAGACAATAAAGTTACGAACCCTCAAATTCCATAATTTTGTATTATGCCTCTTCATTTATTTTTAACGAAAGAACTAATATCAATTTTATTTACAAAAAAAAACGCAATTTTGGCGTGGAGCTAATGGAATAAAAGCAAAAAAGGCTTGGAGTGGAAAGGGTTAACATAATTATAAAGTATGTGTTCCTATAATAAAATATTAGTAAATTGATGCTTAGAAAAAATCTTAAAAACTAAGATGTTTATAAAAATGTTAAACGATTGATAATGGGTTAGTGCAGAGGTCTCCAAACTACGGCCCGCGGGCCAAATCCTGCTCGCCAGTGTTATCAATCCGGCCCACGATAGCTAATGCCCAGTGTCATCAATCCGGCCCGCGACACCTAATGGCTTATTGTTGTTATTGCTGTTGTAATAAGTTGGTTAAAAAACACATTAATAAACATTATAACACATAATTAGACCGGTGAGTGGTTGAGTGGGCATCGCGTTTGAGTCCCACCTGGGTGTTCCGTGTTCGATTCCTCGGCTGGCTAAGTCCTCCATCACGACTCAAGCAACATTTTTGGTTTACTGTGATGGTAGTAGGAGATTTTCAAATATTATCAAGTTATTCGTAAGCCGGGAATGTTAAGCTTTCTTTTTAATTTAAAAAAAAAAGACAAACTTAAAAATTATAATACAGGTACTAATGAGATTTATGTAATTGTGATTTTCCACTGACAATGGTTGGTAGTTGTGGACCAATTTTACTTGTACCAATTTATTATTTAAAACCCTCCACACAGCATCTCCTAAGATGACATAGGCCCTGAGGGAAATTATTTTCCTCAGGGCCTCCTGTGTGGAGCCAATGTAAAAAAAAAGATTTGATGCTCATCGGTTTACTTAGATCTGTAAACATTCTTAGTGTATTTCATTTTGAACAAGGGCATAGCTACCGCCGTATCAGCCGTATCTAAGATACGGGGCCCCCGGGCAACCGAGGCCCCTAACGTGTGTAAGCAAAAATTAGTAAAATGTTATCTACAATGTCACTTAATCTTGTGCTTCCCGGGAAAAAACGTATAAAAAAACTCTCATAGTTTTTTGGGTGGCCAGTTTCCAGTAAGTCGAAAGTCTCTCCAGCCCGATGGGTACAATCGGAACACTCAAATTTTATTTTTTTATCATTACAACTTATTTTATTTAAAATCTGGCATTCTAAGTTTTTAAAATCATATTGAAATAAAAATAATAATAAAGATATTGAAAATATATTTTTTTAAATAAAAAAAAAAACCCAAAAAATCGTACACAAAAAACTGCCAGGCTGCTGGTCAGCAGACCAAGGAAATCATGAATGGAATGATCTAGACTACAGTTTTTCGTTAGTTTCAATCTTGTATTCGATGTAATCGATGCAGCAGGGCAAGCGAAACCGATATGAAACGGAAGGGGTTCGGAAATTTCCGTCGTTTTACGGACGATCGCAGGTCTTACGGCGACGGTGCGTTGGTTGTTCGAACTTCCAACTCCTATGGACTATTAGGCAATCTTAAAAGGACTATTATTATTATAAATTTGTACAATAATATGAACACGCGACAGTGGTAAGTGGCACCGCGGCAGGTTTCGTAAGTGGTTTGGAGTCGAAAGGCTCGTCCGACGGATGGGTACACTCGGAACTCTCAAATTATTTCTTTTTATCTTTATCGCTTATTTTTTCAAAATATGGCAATCTAAGTTTTTAAAAATATAATGAAATAAAAATAATAATAAAGACAAACTAAAATTTAAAAAAAAAAAAAAATTTTTTAAACTTTAAATAATCGTACACAAAAAGATGACAGGCTGCTGGTCGGCAGACCAAGAAATTCTTAAATGGAATGATCTGGACTAGGGAATGCAATCCCGCAAGACCATGTCAATCCAGGTATTTTCGGGACTGAACAATCTTAGTCCCGCTGGATCCAGGTATTTGCGGGATCCAGCAGGGTGTATAATAAAGACCTAATACCTCAACATAAAGCAATAACAATAACATGACGTAGCCGCTCTGATGGCGGATAACGTATATCTGTCAAACTATCGAGTCAAATGATTAGAAAAATGGTTTTCTGAATAAATGAGCATACAGGCACATTAAAAACAGTAAAATCGTAACATAATTCAACTGATAATAATAAAATTTACGGGATTTCTTCCATCAAAATAGATTGCATGAGCATTGTTATTCACAACTCAATATTACAATGATGTACTTATATGATAGTGCTATTATTTTTACCTGTTCTTGAAATACTTTTCATATTCACGGCGCTTTCAGCTAAAACAAGATTTGCGAAGCTAAGCATCGCTCTTCCCACTCGTATTCGCAGAATATAACTGATGATAACTGATAATGATAACTAATCCAAGAGTCAACTAACTGATCGATGGTTGAACACGGCTCTACGCTCAGCTCGACGGGCGAATGCTATATCGGTAAATACTGTTTTATTTTCGCGTGTAAGACTTGTAAGAGTCTTGAATAAATTGATCTGTAAACTGATTGGTTTTTATTATTTTGACCTCTAAAACGAGCCGTGCCCGCAAAAATAAAAGCAGAGGCGCCGAAAAGGCAAAAAATGCACACATGCGCGGTAGGTAGGTTACTTTTTCTTGGTTCAGTCGTGACACTCGTGACGTGCGTAAATAAAAATATGAGCTAGGGCTGTGCCCTGCTCGACTACCCAAAAATTAATATCACTTTTTTTAATTTTGTTTCCGAGTTGTTTAACATTATGCTGTAATATATTACGTGATGTTACACATCGGAAGTACTGATTGGATTACTCACTTGTACCTATGCATTTAAAAAAATAAAATATTGTAACAAATTTACAATTATTTTTAGCGCTCCCTCTAACATCGCTTCTCTCCCGTTAGGGCAGCGGGCCGATATATAAGACAAGCGAAACCTCAAAAAAAGTTAAGTCTGCCTTCCGAGCTTACGAGTCCGCTCGCGCAACTTCAAGGTACCTACGTGAACCTTTTGTATAAATTGACGAGTAATTAAGGAATAATTCGTGTCCTTTGGAGTTATTATTATAATAATAAGCATAGAGCTACTGTTATAGTTTGTACTTTTAAATTACTACTGTTTTTTACGATTATTGAACTACTACTGTCTACTTGTGTAAATTGATTGTACCCACCTAATAAAGACTCGTTGTGTCTACAGAAGAAAAGTGTGGATTGATTTTATTTAATTACCCCGCTAAAATATCTAATTCTTTGGGACAAAGAGATCGCACACTAAGGCCCTCCGTTCATGGAGATATTTACAATCTATGTAATTGTGACGAAACCACAAGTACCCTGCTGATGTACTTATTTTTAATGCTAGTCTCCGTACACGGCGCTATCCGAAATATACTGAACTTGATCATTTTTCACGTGCAGCCGTGGAGTTAACACGCTGTCAAGCGACGTCATATGACTTTTTTTCCAACACCAATCCATGCCTTCTCCACTAAATCCTTTCTTACGTATTCTGGTAAAGTATAGTTATATAAACATGCATTTTTTCCACTTCCAGAACAAATCTAACATTACTTTCATGTTCCGACGCCATTCTGTCAAACGTCAAACGAATAAGTATCAGACACAAATGATGCGACGCGTCGCGTGCGATCAGCACTGTCGGTATCGTGATACTGATTGGAAACCAACAGCCACCGCGTAGCGCCGTGAACGGGCACCAGCAAAATCGTACGGGGGGTACGGGCCATCGCTCGGTGAAACCGAAAACTGGTTGTCAACTCAGTTCATGGCACAACTTAATTTATCAACCTCCTGAACAAAATCGATATTTTTCTGATCTGACTACCTATCGCAAACGCAAATTACTTGAAAATTTGACAGGTCACGATCCGCTACCATGGCAACCTGTCAACATGGCAACGAAAGGCGACGGACGCGATGACCAGCACTGCTAGTCACCGCGTCGCTCTTGACAACAGGTCTTTAACAAGTGGCCTGTATGCGGACCGCCAATGAAATTCACAAGTTCCTTTCCTGTGGATAGCGATCGAGTCGCCAACAGTGACGTCATATACTTAATCTTATATATAAAAATCTCGTGTCACGGTGTTTGTGGTCGCACTCCCCGAAACGGCTTGACCGATTTGTATGAATTTTTTTGTGTATATTTGGTAGGTATGAAAATAGGTTTTAAAGTATATTTCATACCACTAGGTGATTAGGGTGTCCCTATCCAGAAAAAAATCTGTTTTTTTGACAAAAATTTTATTTTGTATTTTTAACGAAATTATTTATGTTGTGGAATGACAGATGACGCTACGTCCGCCTCATCGAACTTTCATCCACACATGCGCGAGACATTCACGAGAAGCGTCGCGCGTCGTGTCATTTTGATATTTCATACGGCATCATGCTCTCGCGTGGGCAAACCATCGAGCTTATTTTTGTTGGCTAAATACGGACTGACAAAAAATGTCGTACACTCAATTGCTCTTCGAAATTATTATTGATTTTCTTTATTTCATTTTCCTACTTTAGTTGGTGTTTTTTTCATTTTTATCGGCGGTCATCGTCTACAGCGCTTAATTTCTCTTTCTGTCATAGTTCGCATCCGCACACACTTACAATACATTCGTTATTTTTTATGTAACAACCAAAATATTTAATTAAATGAAGACAATATTAGCGAAACTCAATCGAAAATCTGGAGACAGAAAAATCAGAAAAGATATTGGCTCCGCTGGGACTCGAACCCAGGACCCTTTGCCTACATGGCAAGAGCTCTACCGATTGAGCTACAGAACCCATATCAATTCGGTCACTTTTAACTGTATCATACTTCGACTAAGAACTAGGTACCAACATTATCTTCATTAACGCACATATTGTTGGCTGCTATCTTTATATATCTTTTCTGATTTTTCTGTCTCCAGATTTTCGATTGAGTTTCGCTAATATTGTCTTCATTTAATTAAATATTATAATTTGAGATTTTACTCATAAAGTTTAAAAAAATTTAAAAATAAATATTCATCCTAGACGTGCAGAAAAGTCAATAGATGTCGCGAATTAAAAATAAAATGGATAAATAATAATTTATCCAGACACTATCTAGATTGCATTTAGTTCGAGTTGAATCATATACAGGATGTCCGGGGGTAAGGTGATTCTACATGATGGTGGGAGTAAAAAAGATTATCAACTTTTTTCGAAATTCCAACTTTTTTTTCCCATACAAAAAGACGTACCTACTAAAAATCCTTATTGTGAGGTACGATCTTACTTGCTGAGAGCCTGCGGGGCGCCCGACTCGATTGTGATTGGCCCGTATCGTAACAGCGGAAAATAATAAATCTGGCCGCGCACGCCGGACTAATTTTATCTTTTACCTCAAAACTACCCCTAAAAGTTGGAATTTCGAAAAAAGTTATTTTCCTTTTTTACTTGTACTATCATGTAGAATCACCTCCCGAAGCTAATGCACTTTACCCCCACCCTTGACACTTGACACCCTGTATAAAGATAGCAGCCAATAATACGTGCGTTAAGAAAATGAAGATAATGTTGGTAGTTCTTAGTCGAAGTATGATACAGTTAAAAGTGACCGAATTGATAAATATGGGTTCCGTAGCTCAATCGGTAGAGCTCTTGCCATGTTAGCAAAGGGTCCTGGGTTCGAGTCCCAGCGGAGCCAATATCTTTTCTGATTTTTCTGTCTCCAGATTTTCGATTGAGTTTCGCTAATATTGTCTTCATTTAATTAAATATCATAATTTGAGATTTTACTCATAAAGTAAAAAAAAAAAAAAAAAACAAAACAAAATATTCACTAGAAATAATTTACATGGGAGAACAACGTTTGTCAGGTCAGCTAGTTTACTATATTTATTATATTTATTATATTTATAGTGTGTTAAAAGGAAAACAGCGTCAAAGAGTGGTACTCTTGGAAGACCAAATTATTTATTTTGTTCTGACTAAAAAAAATGTATATACTAGTTACATGTATACGTTATAAGCATAAACATAACACAAATATATATAAATAAATACACGGGACATCAAAAATAAAATTTCGAATTAACAAATTCCCACGTAATTCGAAATTTATTAAAAAAAAATCGAAAAAAATAGCCGAAAATTGAGTTTCTCGGTCGCAAATTTAAATTCGGATAAGTTCTTAGGTATTAATTCGTAATAATACTTATTAATTTTATTTTTGTAATTTGTACATTTAAGTTTACAAATTTCTAATTAATTATAATATTTCATATTGCAAACTAAATTTTATGTAGTTTTATGTGGCTCCTACAGTACGCCTTGAACTTTGCAAATTGGTGTGGACTTTAAAGTTTCTGGTAGCGTGTTATATAACTTCATCCCTTTGTACAGTAAACTGTTCTGCGTATTCGCCTTGTCCTTTTTTTTAAGCCTGATTTCCTTGCACGTCCTTGTGTTATGTCTGTGAATGTCCTTGTTGAATATAATTTTATTTGAGAAGTACTTTGGTAAAATGTTGTTTATTATTTTATGTATAAATATAATCGCATTCAAGGTCAGAATCTGTTTCACCGTTAGCCAATTCAGTTCCTTTAACATTTTGTTTACTTTTGAAAATCTATTTCTAAATAATACGACTTATTCCCTTGTAAATCGAATTTTCGCAATCATTTTAGCACCGTGGTTGGCCCTATATTCGAAGTAAATTCATAAAAATACGTTATTTTCCGAGTAGGTAAATCAAATTTTCGCGGCCGAAAACCGTCGCGGCCGTCCTTTTAAACTTATAAAAATGTGAAATAAACAAAGTATAGTTCATAGTCTTCCTACGCAGCCGGTCCTTTGAATTCAGATACTCGAAGTAAATTCGTAAAAATACGATATATTTCGCGTAAATCGAATTGTTGCGGCCGAATATAATAAGATATATTTCCGCGTAAATTGAAATTTCGCGGCCGATTTCTATCGCAGCCGGTCATTTTAATACAAATATTCGAAGTAAATTCGTAAAAATACCGATAGTTTCCGTGTAAATCAAATTTTCGCGGACGATTACCGCCAAATGGCCGGCCCTTCGAATTGAATTATTCGACGTAAATTTCTAAAAATACGATTGTGATTCGAAATTTTGCAGCCGATTTCCGCCGTAACCGTCCCTTTAAATTAATATTTTAGAAGAAAATTCGTAAAAACACAATATTCCAATTATAAGATAATAATAGATAGTAATTAGGACGATGTTAACCGCGTAAATTTACCACCACCGCCTGTCAGATTCAGATTAACGATATGATATTTTTTTTTTTTTGGTTGGAGTGATTCATAATTTCCTACTAAGTGGGCATTTAAAAAATATATTCTTCAGATCTTGTTCCCAAAACACTTTGAGAACGCGTTAGGGGGAAGACCGGAATACCAAAATTATTGGCCTGTTTTTGTTGTTTAAATAAGCAATTTAAATATTTCACACGCTAATTTGGCAAAGGGGGTAATAAGATAAAAAGACGTTTTCTAATAATTTTTTGGCTAATTTGTTGAAATGCGATTTTAGAATGAATGCCGGTCTTACCCCAAAAAAAATCGGTTTTACCCTTCGACCAAGTATATCCTAGACGTGCCCTGTGAAATTCATAATGTGCCCGAAACCAAAATAAAACTGGCACAAGGCCCATTTATGGAAAAGTGCTTGCATTGCTTTGCACCGTTTAGATCGCATAGTACTTTGTGTTGTACCTTTTATCGGTCAACAAGGTCTACACTGAAACTAATTCGTCTTCCAGCGGTCCGGGCCGGAATTAATTTTTTCGAACACACAAATACCTAACTTCCGAATGTTGTACAAGGTACACCCCGCGGACTTTATTTTAGAAAATGTAGTCACCTATCTAACTACAACAAAAAAATACACCATACATACATATGTCTTTTAGACAGCGTTTTAATAAACGTAATAATACCAACAAAGTTTCTGACGTCATCAAATCCACAATACTGCTGATGGCATCACGACAGACAGCTCGACTATAATGGTGGTTTTTAAACTTTTTTAAAGCACGACCCGCTTTTAGTAATATAATAAATTATATTTATTCCATAAATTATTATTATAATTACATAAATTCACCCTCCGTTGTTTTTTTTAGGAATGATCAACCTTTTTAGTCGAAGTATTAATATTTCTATCTGTTTTTATTTTGTACGAGGATCTTGGAGGGAGGGTATGTACAATATAACCTGGTTATCTTTGTTATCTGTGGAGTCGCAAACCTACTTAACATAATGTAAAACAATATTTGTTTATTAAAACTATCAAAGTGGGTAAAAATAAAGCGCCGCAGGTAAAATATTTATATCCGCAATGCCAAAACACGCCACCTTCAGCCCAGGGATCAGCTCACCGTTTCATGGCACCCCGAAACTCACCGTGTGTCGCTGCTATGGAAACACTCTCCGCTTGAAACGCCAGGACTACCTGCTGGTGGATCAGCTCACAGAGCCATTCACCGTTAATCTCCGCAACTCAAAGCGTCGAGCAACGGCCTGGAAGATAGGTCATCTCCACCTCCTCGGAGTCGAGCAACGTGCTGACCTTCACCACACCATCTTTACCACCTCCGTGCACCAACAGCATCTCATCTACGCTCCTGCATACATCATGTTACCGCTTCACCGACCCTTGCTACGTAGCCCATTAAACGACTGACTCACTTATTCGATTAGCGCCTTTGATTTCGCAACCCGTCTCTGCCGATCCGCAGTCCGCTCCCTCAAATACTTGAGGTCGGTCATATTTTCGGCCCTTTGGGACCGAACCGACTGAAATCTTGGATTCCTTTGAAGAATCATGGTCTGTACACGAATCAATAAAAAAATCTTTCAAAAGAATAAATTTTTTTAAATTCATAATTTTACGGGCGATTGTAACAACACTCGTAGTCGGTCATAACTTTGGTCATAACTTAGACCCTATGGCACCGAGCCGACTGAAATTTTGGATTCTTTGTAAGAATCATGCAAAAAAACCTGCCAAAAGAAGAATTTTAAAAAAAAATCATCGTTTTAACGCTTGGTGACGGTCGTTATAGCACATGGGGTCGGTCGTGTGTTAACACTTGGCGTCGGTCATAACTTCGGCCTTATAGCAACAAACCGACTGAAATTATAAAAAATATAAAATCATCGTTTTGGCACTTGGGTTCGGTCGTTTAAATACTTGAGGTCGGTCATATTTTCGGCACTATGGCACCGAACCGACTGAAATCTTGGATTCTTACTTAGAGCGATGGTCTATACACGATTCAATAAATAAATCTTCCAAAAGATGTTTATTTTAAACATTTATCATTTTTCGGGCGTTTGTTACAACACTTGTGGCCGGTCATAACTTACACCCTATGCACCGAGCGAACTGAAATTTTGGATTCTTTTTAAGAATCATGGTCTACGAATCTATCAAAAATCTGTGAAAAAAAGAATTAATATAAAATCATCGTTTTGGCACTTGGGTTCGGTCGTTTAAATACTTGAGGTCGGTCATATTTTCGGCACTTTTGCACCGAACCGACTGAAATCTTGGATTCTTACTAAATCGATGGTCTGTACACGATTCAATAAATAAATCTTCCAAAATATGTTTATTATAAACATTTATCATTTTTTGGGCGTTTATAAGAACACTTGTGGCCGGTCATAACTTAGACCCTATGGCACCGAGCCGACTAAAATTTTGGATTCTTATTAAGAATCATGGTCTACGAATCTATCAAAAAATCTGTCAAAAAAAGAATTAATATACAATCATCGTTTTGGCAATTGGGGTCGGTCATTTAAATACTTGAGGTCGACCATATTTACGGCACTATGGCACCGAGCCGACTAAAATCTTGGATTCTTACTAAGAACGATGGTCTGTACACGATTCAATAAATAAATCTTCCAAAAGATGTTTATTTTAAACATTTATTATTTTTCGGGCGTTTGTAACAACTATCGTGGCCGGTCATAACTTATACCCGATGGTACCGAGCACACTGAAATTTTGGATTCTTTTTAAGAATCACGGTCTGTACACGATTCTATCAAAAAATCTGCCAAAAGAAGAATTTTTATAAAAATCATCGTTTTAACGCTTGCTGGCGGTCGTTATAGCACTTGGGGTCGGTCGTCTTAACACTTGGAGTCGATCATAACTTCGACCTGATGGCAACAAACCGACTGAAATTTTGTATTCTTACTAAGAATCATGGTCTGTACACGAATCAATCATAAAATCTGTCGAAAGAATAATTTTTATAGAAATCATCATTTTGGCACTTGGGGTCGGTCGTTTAAATACTTGAGGTCGGTAATATTTTCGGCACTTTGGCACCGAACCGACTGAAATCTTGGATTCTTACTAAGAACGATGGTCGTACACGATTCAATAAATAAATCTTCCAAAACATGTTTATTTTAAACATTTATCATTTTTCGGGCGTTTATAACAACACTTGTGGCCGGTCATAACTTAGACCCTATGGCACCGAGCCGACTGAAATTTTGGATTCTTTTGAAGAATCATGATCTACGAATCTATCAAAAAATCTGTCAAAAAAAAAATATATGCAATCATCGTTTTGGCAATTGGGGTCGGATGTTAAAATACTTGAGGTCGACCATATTTACGGCACTATGGCACCGAGCCGACTAAAATCTTGGATTCTTACTAAGAACGATGGTCTGTACACGATTCAATAAATAAATCTTCCAAAAGATGTTTATTTTAAACATTTATTATTTTTCGGGCGTTTGTAACAACCATCGTGGCCGGTCATAACTTATACCCGATGGTACCGAGCCGACTGAAATTTTGGATTCTTTTTAAGAATCACGGTCTGTACACGATTCTATCAAAAAATCTGCCAAAAGAAGAATTTTTATAAAAATCATCGTTTTAACGCTTGCTGGCGGTCGTTATAGCACTTGGGGTCGGTCGTCTTAACACTTGGAGTCGATCATAACTTCGACCTGATGGCAACAAACCGACTGAAATTTTGTAATTTTACTAAGAATCACGGTCTGTACACGATTCTATCAAAAAATCTGCCAAAAGAAGAATTTTTATAAAAATCATCGTTTTAACGCTTGCTGGCGGTCGTTATAGCACTTGGGGTCGGTCGTCTTAACACTTGGAGTCGATCATAACTTCGACCTGATGGCAACAAACCGACTGAAATTTTGTATTCTTACTAAGAATCATGGTCTGTACACGAATCAATCAAAAAATCTGTAGAAAGAATAAATTTTATAGAAATCATCATTTTGGCACTTGGGGTCGGTCGTTTAAATACTTGAGGTGACTATATTTACGGCACTACGACTAAAATCTTGGATTCTTACTGAGAACGATGGTCTGTACACGATTCAATAAATAAATTTTCCAAAAGATGTTTATTTTAAACATTTATTATTTTTCGGGCGTTTGTAACAACTATCGTGGCCGGTCATAACTTATACCCGATGGTACCGAGCACACTGAAATTTTGGATTCTTTTTAAGAATCACGGTCTGTACACGATTCTATCAAAAAATCTGCCAAAAGAAGAATTTTTATAAAAATCATCGTTTTAACGCTTGCTGGCGGTCGTTATAGCACTTGGGGTCGGTCGTCTTAACACTTGGAGTCGATCATAACTTCGACCTGATGGCAACAAACCGACTGAAATTTTGTATTCTTACTAAGAATCATGGTCTGTACACGAATCAATCATAAAATCTGTCGAAAGAATAATTTTTATAGAAATCATCATTTTGGCACTTGGGGTCGGTCGTTTAAATACTTGAGGTCGGTAATATTTTCGGCACTTTGGCACCGAACCGACTGAAATCTTGGATTCTTACTAAGAACGATGGTCGTACACGATTCAATAAATAAATCTTCCAAAATATGTTTATTTTAAACATTTATCATTTTTCGGGCGTTTATAACAACACTTGTGGCCGGTCATAACTTAGACCCTATGGCACGGAGCCGACTGAAATTTTGGATTCTTTTGAAGAATCATGATCTACGAATCTATCAAAAAATCTGTCAAAAAAAAAATATATGCAATCATCGTTTTGGCAATTGGGGTCGGATGTTTAAATACTTGAGGTCGACCATATTTACGGCACTATGGCACCGAGCCGACTAAAATCTTGGATTCTTACTAAGAACGATGGTCTGTACACGATTCAAAAAATAAATCTTCCAAAAGATGTTTATTTTAAACATTTATTATTTTTCGGGCGTTTGTAACAACCATCGTGGCCGGTCATAACTTATACCCGATGGTACCGAGCCGACTGAAATTTTGGATTCTTTTTAAGAATCACGGTCTGTACACGATTCTATCAAAAAATCTGCCGAAAGAAGAATTTTTATAAAAATCATCGTTTTAACGCTTGCTGGCGGTCGTTATAGCACTTGGGGTCGGTCGTCTTAACACTTGGAGACGATCATAACTTCGACCTGATGGCAACAAACCGACTGAAATTTTGTAATCTTACTAAGAATCACGGTCTGTACACGATTCTATCAAAAAATCTGCCAAAAGAAGAATTTTTATAAAAATCATCGTTTTAACGCTTGCTGGCGGTCGTTATAGCACTTGGGGTCGGTCGTCTTAACACTTGGAGTCGATCATAACTTCGACCTGATGGCAACAAACCGACTGAAATTTTGTATTCTTACTAAGAACCATGGTCTGTACATGAATCAATCAAAAAATCTGTCGAAAGAATAATTTTTATAGAAATCATCATTTTGGCACTTGGGGTCGGTCGTTTAAATACTTGAGGTGACCATATTTACGGCACTATGGCACCGAGCCGACTAAAATCTTGGATTCTTACTGTGAACGATGGTCTGTACATGAATCAATAAATAAATTTTGCAAAAGACGATTATTTTAAAAGTTTATCATTTTTTGGGCGTTTGTAACAACACTTGGGGCCGGTAATAACTTAGACCCTATGGCACCGAGCCGACTGAAATTTTGGATTCTTTTTAAGAAACATGGTCTACGAATCTATCAAAAATCTGTGAAAAGAAGAATTAATATAAAATCATCGTTTTGGCACTTGGGTTCGGTCGTTTAAATACTTGAGGTCGGTCATATTTTCGGCACTATGGCACCGAACCGACTGAAATCTTGGATTCTTACTAAGAGCGATGGTCTATACACGATTCAATAAATAAATCTTCCAAAAGATGTTTATTTTAAACATTTATCATTTTTCGGGCGTTTGTTACAACACTTGTGGCCGGTCATAACTTACACCCTATAAACCGGGCCGACTGAAATTTTGGACTCTTTTTAAGAATCATGGTCTACGAATCTATCAAAAAATCTGTCAAAAAAGAATTAATATACAATCATCGTATTGGCACTTGGGGTCGGTCGTTTAAATACTTGAGGTCGGTCATATTTTCGGCACTTTTGCACCGAACCGACTGAAATCTTGGATTCTTACTAAGATCGATGGTCTGTACACGATTCAATAAATAAATCTTCCAAAATATGTTTATTTTAAACATTTATCATTTTTCGGGCGTTTGTTACAACGCTTGTGGCCGGTCATAACTTAGACCCTATGGCACCGAGCCGACTGAAATTTTGGATTATTTTTAAGAAACATGGTCTACGAATCTATCAAAAATCTGTGAAAAGAAGAATTATTATAAAATCATCGTTTTGGCACTTGGGTTCGGTCGTTTAAATACTTGAGGTCGGTCATATTTTCGGCACTATGGCACCGAACCGACTGAAATCTTGGATTCTTACTTAGAGCGTTGGTCTATACTCGTGTATAGACCAACGCTCTAAGTAAGAATTATTTATTGAATCGTTTCAATAAATAAATCTTCCAAAAGATGTTTATTTTAAACATTTATTTTTTTTCGGGCGTTTGTAACAACTATCGTGGCCGGTCATAACTTATACCCGATGGTACCGAGCCGACTGAAATTTTGGATTCTTTTTAAGAATCACGGTCTGTACACGATTCTATCAAAAAATCTGCCAAAAGAAGAATTTTTATAAAAATCATCGTTTTAACGCTTGCTTGGTCGTTATAGCACTTGGGGTCGGTCGTCTTAACACTCGGAGTCGATCATAACTTCGACCTGATGGCAACAAACCGACTGAAATTTTGTATTCTTACTAAGAATCATGGTCTGTACACGAATCAATCAAAAAATCTGTCGAAAGAATAATTTTTATAGAAATCATCATTTTGGCACTTGGGTTCGGTCGTTTAAATACTTGAGGTGACCATATTTACGGCACTATGGCACCGAGCCGACTAAAATCTTGGATTCTTACTAAGAACGATGGTCTGTACACGATTCAAAAAATAAATCTGGCAAAAGACGTTTATTTTAACATTTATCATTTTTCGGGCGTTTGTAACAACACTTGTGGCCGGTCATAACTTAGACGCTATGGCACCGAGCCGACTGAAATTTTGGATTCTTTTTAAGAATCATGGTCTACGAATCTATCAAAAAATGTGTGAAAAGAAGGATTAATATAAAATCATCGTTTTGGCACTTGGGGTCGGTCGTTTAAATACTTGAGGTCGGTAATATTTTCGGCACTTTGGCACCGAACCGACTGAAATCTTGGATTCTTACTAAGAACGATGGTCGTACACGATTCAATAAATAAATCTTCCAAAAGATGTTTATTTTAAACATTTATCATTTTTCGGGCGTTTAGAACAACACTTGTGGCCGGTCATAACTTACACCCTATGCACCGAGCCGACTGAAATTTTGGATTCTTTTTAAGAATCATGGTCTACGAATCTATCAATAAATCTGTCAAAAAAGAATTAATATACAATCATCGTTTTGGCACTTGGGGTCGGTCGTTTAAATACTTGAGGTCGGTCATATTTTCGGCACTTTTGCACCGAACCGACTGAAATCTTGGATTCTTACTAAGATCGATGGTCTGTACAAGATTTAATAAATAAATCTTCCAAAATATGTTTATTTTAAACATTTATCATTTTTCGGGCGTTTATAACAACACTTGTGGCCGGTCATAACTTAGACCCTATAGCACCGAGCCGACTGAAATTTTGGATTCTTATTAAGAATCATGGTCTACGAATCAATCAAAAAATCTGTCAAAAAAAGAATTAATATACAATCATCATTTTGGCAAATGGGGTCGGTCGTTTAAATACTTGAGGTCGACCATATTTACGGCACTATGGCACCGAGCCGACTAAAATCTTGGATTCTTACTAAGAACGATGGTGTGTACACGATTCAATAAATAAATCTTGCAAAAGACGTTTATTTTAACATTTATCATTTTTCGGGTGTTTGTAACAACACTTGTGGCCGGTCATAACTTATACCCGATGGTACCGAGCTGACTGAAATTTTGGATTCTTTTTAAGAATCACGGTCTGTACACGATTCTATCAAAAAATTTGCCAAAAGAAGAATTTTTATAAAAATCATCGTTTTAACGCTTGCTGGCGGTCGTTATAGCACTTGGGGTCGGTCGTCTTAACACTCGGAGTCGATCATAACTTCGACCTGATGGCAACAAACCGACTGAAATTTTGTATTCTTACTAAGAATCATGGTCTGTACACGAATCAATCAAAAAATCTGTCGAAAGAATAATTTTTATAGAAATCATCATTTTGGGACTTGGGGTCGGTCGTTTAAATACTTGAGGTGACCATATTTACGGCACTATGGCACCGAGCCGACTAAAATCTTGGATTCTTACTAAGAACGATGGTCTGTACACGATTCAATAAATAAATCTGGCAAAAGACGTTTATTTTAACATTTATCATTTTTCGGGCGTTTGTAACAACACTTGTGGCCGGTCATAACTTAGACGCTATGGCACCGAGCCGACTGAAATTTTGGATTCTTTTTAAGAATCATGGTCTACGAATATATCAAAAAATGTGTGAAAAGAAGGATTAATATAAAATCATCGTTTTGGCACTTGGGGTCGGTCGTTTAAATACTTGAGGTCGGTAATATTTTCGGCACTTTGGCACCGAACCGACTGAAATCTTGGATTCTTACTAAGAACGATGGTCGTACACGATTCAATAAATAAATCTTCCAAAAGATGTTTATTTTAAACATTTATCATTTTTCGGGCGTTTAGAACAACACTTGTGGCCGGTCATAACTTAGACCCTATGGCACCGAGCCGACTGAAATTTTGGATTCTTATTAAGAATCATGGTCTACGAATCTATCAAAAAATCTGTCAAACAACGAATTAATATACAATCATCGTTTTGGCAAATGGGGTCGGTCGTTTAAATACTTGAGGTCGACCATATTTACGGCACTATGGCACCGAGCCGACTAAAATCTTGGATTCTTACTAAGAACCATGGTCTGTACACGATTCAATAAATAAATCTTCCAAAAGATGTTTATTTTAAACATTTATTATTTTTCGGGCGTTTGTAACAACTATCGTGGCCGGTCATAACTTATACCCGATGGTACCGAGCCGACTGAAATTTTGGATTCTTTTTAAGAATCACGGTCTGTACACGATTCTATCAAAAAATCTGCCAAAAGAAGAATTTTTATAAAAATCATCGTTTTAACGCTTGCTGGCGGTCGTTATAGCACTTGGGGTCGGTCGTCTTAACACTCGGAGTCGATCATTACTTCGACCTGATGGCAACAAACCGACTGAAATTTTGTATTCTTACTAAGAATCATGGTCTGTACACGAATCAATCAAAAAATCTGTCGAAAGAATAATTTTTATAGAAATCATCATTTTGGCACTTGGGGTCGGTCGTTTAAATACTTGAGGTGACCATATTTACGGCACTATTGCACCGAGCCGACTAAAATCTTGGATTCTTACTAAGAACGATGGTCTGTATATGATTCAATAAATAAATTTTGCAAAAGACGATTATTTTAAAAATTTATCATTTTTTGGCGTGTGTAACAACACTTGTGGCCGGTAATAACTTAGACCCTATGGCACCGAGCCGACTGAAATTTTGGATTCTTATTTAGAATCATGGTCTACGAATCTATCAAAAAATCTGTCAAAAAAAGAATTAATATACAATCATCGTTTTGGCAATTGGGATCGGTCATTTAAATACTTGAGGTCGACCATATTTACGGCACTATGGCACCGAGCCGACTACAATCTTGGATTCTTACTAAGAACGATGGTCTGTACACGATTCACTAAATAAATCTTCCAAAAGATGTTTGTTTTAAACATTTATTATTTTTCGGGCGTTTGTAACAACTATCGTGGCCGGTCATAACTTATACCCGATGGTACCGAGGCGACTGAAATTTTGGATTCTTTTTAAGAATCACGGTCTGTACACGATTCTATCAAAAAATCTGCCAAAAGAAGAATTTTTATAAAAATCATCGTTTTAACGCTTGCTGGCGGTCGTTATAGCACTTGGGGTCGGTCGTCTTAACACTCGGAGTCGATCATAATTTCGACCTGATGGCAACAAACCGACTGAAATTTTGTATTCTTACTAAGAATCATGGTCTGTACACGAATCAATCAAAAAATCTGTCAAAAGAATAATTTTTATAGAAATCATCATTTTGGCACTTGGGGTCGGTCGTTTAAATACTTAAGGTGACCATATTAACGGCACTATGGCACCGAGCCAACTAAAATCTTGGATTCTTACTGAGAACGATGGTCTGTACATGATTCAATAAATAACGTTTGCAAAAGACGATTATTTTAACATTTATCATTTTTCGGGCGTTTGTAACAACACTTGTGGCCGGTAATAACTTAGACCCTATGGCACCGAGCCGACTGAAATTTTGGATTCTTTTTTAGAAACATGGTCTACGAATCTATCATCGTTTTGGCACATGGGTTCGGTCGTTTAAATACTTGAGGTCGGTCATATTTTCGGCACTATGGCACCGAACCGACTGAAATCTTGGATTCTTACTAAGAGCGATGGTCTTTACACGATTCAATAAATAAATCTTGCAAAAGACGGTTATTTTAACATTTATCATTTTTCGGGCGTTTGTAACAACACTTGTGGCCGGTCATAACTTAGACACTATGGCACCGAGCCGACTGAAATTTTGGATTCTTTTTAAGAATCATGGTCTACGAATCTATCAAAAAATCTGTCAAAAAAGAATTAATATGCAATCATTGTTTTGGCACTTGGGGTCGGCCGTTTAAATAGTTGAGGTCGGTCATATTTTCGGCACTTTTGCACCGAACCGACTGAAATCTTGGATTCTTACTAAGATCGATGGTCTGTACACGATTCAATAAATAAATCTTCCAAAATATGTTTATTTTGAACATTTATCATTTTTCGGGCGTTAATAACAACACTTGTGGCCGGTCATAACTTAGACCCTATGGCACCGAGCCGACTGAAATTTTGGATTCTTATTAAGAATCATCGTCTACGAATCTATCAAAAAAATCCGTCAAAAAAAGAATTAATATACAATCATCGTTTTGGCAATTGGGGTCGGTCGTTTAAATACTTGATGTCGACCATATTTACGGCACTATGGCACCGAGCCGACTAAAATCTTGGATTCTTACTAAGAACGATGGTCTGTACACGATTCAATAAATAAATCTTCCAAAAGATGTTTATTTTAAACATTTATTATTTTTCGGGGGTTTGTAACTACTATCGTGGCCGGTCATAACTTATACCCGATGGTCCCGAGCCGACTGAAATTTTGGATTCATTTTAAGAATCACCGTCTGTACACGATTCTATCAAAAAATCTGCCAAAAGAAGAATTTTAATAAAAATCATCGTTTTAACGCTTGCTGGCGGTCGTTATAGCACTTGGGGTCGGTCGTCTTAACACTTGGAGTCGATCATAACTTCGACCTGATGGCAACAAACCGACTGAAATTTTGTATTCTTACTAAGAATCATGGTCTGTACACGAATCAATCAAAAAATCTGTCGAAAGAATAATTTTTATAGAAATCATCATTTTGGCACTTGGGGTCGGTCGTTTAAATACTTGAGGTGACCATATTTACAGCACTATGGCACCGAGCCGACTAAAATCTTGGATTCTTACTGAGAACGATGGTCTGTACATGATTCAATAAATAAATTTTGCAAAAGACGATTATTTTAAAAGTTTATCATTTTTTGGGCGTTTGTAACAACACTTGGGGCCGGTAATAACTTAGACCCTATGGCACCGAGCCGACTGAAATTTTGGATTCTTTTTAAGAAACATGGTCTACGAATCTATCAAAAATCTGTCAAAAAAGAATTAATATACAATCATCGTATTGGCACCTGGGGTCGGTCGTTTAAATACTTGAGGTCGGTCATATTTTCGGCACTTTTGCACCGAACCGACTGAAATCTTGGATTCTTACTAAGATCGATGGTCTGTACACGATTCAATAAATAAATCTTCCAAAATATGTTTATTTTAAACATTTATCATTTTTCGGGCGTTTATAACAACACTTGTGGCCGGTCATAACTTAGACCCTATGGCACCGAGCAGACTGAAATTTTGGATTCTTATTAAGAATCATGGTCTACGAATCTATCAAAAAATCTGTCAAAAAAAGAATTTATATTCAATCATCGTTTTGGCAAATGGGGTCGGTCGTTTAAATACTTGAGGTCGACCATATTTACGGCACTATGGCACCGAGCCGACTAAAATCTTGGATTCTTACTAAGAACGATGGTCTGTACACGATTCAATAAATAAATCTTGCAAAAGACGTTTATTTTAATATTTATCATTTTTCGGGCGTTTGTAACAACACTTGTGGCCGGTCATAACTTAGACACTATGGCACCGAGCCGACTGAAATTTTGGATTCTTTTTAAGAATCATGGTCTACAAATCTATCAAAAAATGTGTGAAAAGAAGGATTAATATAAAATCATCGTTTTGGCACTTGGGGTCGGTCGTTTAAATACTTGAGGTCGGTAATATTTTCGGCACTTTGGCACCGAACCGACTGAAATCTTGGATTCTTACTAAGAACGATGGTCGTACACGATTTAATAAATCAATCTTCCAAAATATGTTTATTTTAAACATTTATCATTTTTCGGGCGTTTATAACAACACTTGTGGCCGGTCATAACTTAGACCCTATGGCACCGAGCCGACTGAAATCTTGGATTCTTACTAAGAACGATGGTCGTACACGATTCAATAAATAAATCTTCCAAAAGATGTTTATTTTAAACATTTATCATTTTTCGGGCGTTATAACAACACTTGTGGCCGGTCATAACTTAGACCCTATGGCACCGAGCCGACTGAAATTTTGGATTCTTATTAAGATCCATGGTCTACGAATCTATCAAAAAATCTGTCAAACAACGAATTAATATACAATCATCGTTTTGACAAATGGGGTCGGTCGTTTAAATACTTGAGGTCGACCATATTTACGGCACTATGGCACCGAGCCGACTAAAATCTTGGATTCTTACTAAGAACGATGGTCTGTACACGATTCAATAAATAAATCTTCCAAAAGATGTTCATTTTAAACATTTATTATTTTTCGGGCGTTTGTAACAACTATCGTGGCCGGTCATAACTTATACCCGATGGTACCGAGCCGACTGAAATTTTAGATTCTTTTTAAGAATCACGGTCTGTACACGATTCTATCAAAAAATCTGCCAAAAGAAGAATTTTTATAAAAATCATCGTTTTAACGCTTGCTGGCGGTCGTAATAGCACTTGGGGTCGGTCGTCTTAACACTTGGAGTCGATCACAACTTCGACCTGATGGCAACAAACCGACTGAAATTTTGTATTCTTACTAAGAATCATGGTCTGTACACGAATCAATCAAAAAATCTGTCGAAAGAATAATTTTTATAGAAATCATCATTTTGGCACTTGGGGTCGGTCGTTTAAATACTTGAGGTGACCATATTTACGGCACTATGGCACCGAGCCGACTAAAATCTTGGATTCTTACTGAGAACGATGGTCTGTACATGATTCAATAAATAACGTTTGCAAAAGACGATTATTTTAACATTTATCATTTTTCGGGCGTTTGTTACAACACTTGTGGCCGGTCATAACTTACACCCTATGCACCGAGCCGACTGAAATTTTGGATTCTTTTTAAGAATCATGTTCTACGAATCTATCAAAAAATCTGTCAAAAAAGAATTAATATACAATCATCGTTTTGGCACTTGGGGTCGGTCGTTTAAATACTTGAGGTCGGTCATATTTTCGGCACTTTTGCACCGAACCGACTGAAATCTTGGATTCTTACTAAGATCGATGGTCTGTACAAGATTTAATAAAAAAATCTTCCAAAATATGTTTATTTTAAACATTTATCATTTTTCGGGCGTTTATAACAACACTTGTGGCCGGTCATAACTTAGACCCTATAGCACCGAGCCGACTGAAATTTTGGATTCTTATTAAGAATCATGGTCTACGAATCAATCAAAAAATCTGTCAAAAAAATAATTAATATACAATCATCATTTTGGCAAATGGGGTCGTTCGTTTAAATACTTGAGGTCGACCATATTTACGGCACTATGGCACCGAGCCGACTAAAATCTTGGATTCTTACTAAGAACGATGGTGTGTACACGATTCAATAAATAAATCTTGCAAAAGACGTTTATTTTAACATTTATCATTTTTCGGGCGTTTGTAACAACACTTGTGGCCGGTCATAACTTATACCCGATGGTACCGAGCTGACTGAAAATTTGGATTCTTTTTAAGAATCACGGTCTGTACACGATTCTATCAAAAAATCTGCCAAAAGAAGAAATTTTATAAAAATCATCGTTTTAAAGCTTGCTGGCGGTCGTTATAGCACTTGGGGTCGGTCGTCTTAACACTCGGAGTCGATCATAACTTCGACCTGATGGCAACAAACCGACTGAAATTTTGTATTCTTACTAAGAATCATGGTCTGTACACGAATCAATCAAAAAATCTGTCGAAAGAATAATTTTTATAGAAATCATCATTTTGGCACTTGGGGTCGGTCGTTTAAATACTTGAGGTGACCATATTTACGGCACTATGGCACCGAGCCGACTAAAATCTTGGATTCTTACTGAGAACAATGGTCTGTACATGATTCAATAAATAAATTTTGCCAAAGACGATTATTTTAAAAATTTATCATTTTTTGGGCGTTTGTAACAACACTTGTGGCCGGTAATAACTTAGACCCTATGGCACCGAGCCGACTGAAATTTTGGATTCTTTTTAAGAAACATGGTCTACGAATCTATCAAAAATCTGTGAAAAGAAGAATTATTATAAAATCATCGTTTTGGCACTTGGGTTCGGTCGTTTAAATACTTGAGGTCGGTCATATTTTCGGCACTATGGCACCGAACCGACTGAAATCTTGGATTCTTACTAAGAGCGATGGTCTATACACGATTCAATAAATAAATCTTCCAAAAGATGTTTATTTTAAACATTTATCATTTTTCAAGCGTTTGTTACAACACTTGTGGCCGGTCATAACTTACACCCTATGCACCGAGCCGACTGAAATTTTGGATTCTTTTTAAGAATCATGGTCTACGAATCTATCAAAAAATCTGTCTAGAAAAGAATTTATATACAATCATCGTTTTGGCAAACGTGGTCGGTCGTTTAAATACTTGAGGTCGACCATATTTACGGCACTTTTGCACCGAACCGTCTGAAATCTTGGATTCTTACTAAGATCGATGGTCTGTACACGATTCAATAAATAAATCTTCCAAAAGATGTTTATTTTAAACATTTATTATTTTTCGGGCGTTTGTAACAACTATCATGGCCGGTCATAACTTATACCCGATGGTACCGAGCCGACTGAAATTTTGGATTCTTTTTAAGAATCACGGTCTGTACACGATTCTATCAAAAAATCTGCCAAAAGAAGAATTTTTATAAAAATCATCGTTTTAACGCTTGCTGGCGGTCGTTATAGCACTTGGGGTCGGTCGTCTTAACACTAGGAGTCGATCACAACTTCGACCTGATGGCAACAAACCGACTGAAATTTTGTATTCTTACTAAGAATCATGGTCTGTACACGAATCAATCAAAAAATCTGTCGAAAGAATAATTTTTATAGAAATCGTCATTTTGGCACTTGGGGTCGGTCGTTTAAATACTTGAGGTGACCATATTTACGGCATTATGGCACCGAGCCGACTAAAATCTTGGATTCTTACTGCGAACAATGGTCTGTACATGATTCAATAAATAAATTTTGCAAAAGACGATAAAATTTATCATTTTTTGGGCGTTTGTAACAACACTTGTGGCCGGTTATAACTTAGACCCTATGGCACCGAGCCGACTGAAATTTTGGATTCTTTTTAAAAAACATGGTCTACGAATCTATCAAAAATCTGTGAAAAGAAGAATTATTATAAAATCATCGTTTTGGCACTTGGTTTCGGTCGTTTAAATACTTGAGGTCGGTCATATTTTCGGCACTTTTGCACCGAACCGACTGAAATCTTGGATTCTTACTAAGATCGATGGTCTGTACACGATTCAATAAATAAATCTTCCAAAATATGTTTATTTTAAACATTTATCATTTTTTGGGCGTTTATAACAACACTTGTGGCCGGTCATAACTTAGACCCTATGGCACCGAGCCGACTGAAATTTTGGATTCTTATTAAGAATCATGGTATACGAATCTATCAAAAAATCTGTCAAAAAAGAATTAATATACAATCATCGTTTTGGCAAATGGGGTCGGTCGTTTAAATACTTGAGGTCGACCATATTTACGGCACTATGGCACCGAGCCGACTAAAATCTTGGATTCTTACTAAGAACGATGGTCTGTACACGATTCAATAAATAAATCTTGCAAAAGACGTTTATTTTAACATTTATCATTTTTCGGGCGTTTATAACAACACTTGTGGCCGGTCATAACTTAGACCCTATGGCACCGAGCCGACTGAAATCTTGGATTCTTACTAAGAACGATGGTCGTACACGATTCAATAAATAAATCTTCCAAAAGATGTTTATTTTAAACATTTATCATTTTTCGGGCGTTTATAACAACAGTTGTGGCCGGTCATAACTTAGACCCTATGGCACCGAGCCGACTGAAATTTTGGATTCTTATTAAGAATCATGGTATACGAATCTATCAAAAAATCTGTCAAAAAAGAATTAATATACAATCATCGTTTTGGCAAATGGGGTCGGTCGTTTAAATACTTGAGGTCGACCATATTTACGGCACTATGGCACCGAGCCGACTAAAATCTTGGATTCTTACTAAGAACGATGGTCTGTACACGATTCAATAAATAAATCTTGCAAAAGACGTTTATTTTAACATTTATCATTTTTCGGGCGTTTATAACAACACTTGTGGCCGGTCATAACTTAGACCCTATGGCACCGAGCCGACTGAAATTTTGGATTCTTATTTAGATCCATGGTCTACGAATCTATCAAAAAATCTGTCAAACAACGAATTAATATACAATCATCGTTTTGGCAAATGGGGTCGGTCGTTTAAATACTTGAGGTCGACCATATTTACGGCACTATGGCACCGAGCCGAGTAAAATCTTGGATTCTTACTAAGAACGATGGTCTGTACACGATTCAATAAATAAATCTTCCAAAAGATGTTTATTTTAAACATTTATTATTTTTCGGGCGTTTGTAACAACTATCGTGGCCGGTCATAACTTATACCCGATGGTACCGAGCCGACTGAAATTTTAGATTCTTTTTAAGAATCACGGTCTGTACACGATTCTATCAAAAAATCTGCCAAAAGAAGAATTTTTCTAAAAATCATCGTTTTAACGCTTGCTGGCGATCGTAATAGCACTTGGGGTCGGTCGTCTTAACACTTGGGGTCGATCACAACTTCGACCTGATGGCAACAAACCGACTGAAATTTTGTATTCTTACTAAGAATCATGGTCTGTACACGAATCAATCAAAAAATCTATCGAAAGAATAATTTTTATTGAAATCATCATTTTAGCACTTGGGGTCGGTCGTTTAAATACTTGAGGTCGACCATATTTTCGGCACTTTTGCACCGAACCGACTGAAATCTTGGATTCTTACTAAGATCGATGGTCTGTACACGATTCAATAAATAAATCTTCCAAAATATGTTTATTTTAAACATTTATCATTTTTCGGGCGTTTATAACAACACTTGTGGCCGGTCATAACTTAGACCCTATGGCACCGAGCCGACTGAAATTTTGGATTCTTTTTAAGAAACATGGTCTACGAATCTATCAAAAATCTGTGAAAAGAAGAATTATTATAAAATCATCGTTTTGGCACTTGGTTTCGGTCGTTTAAATACTTGAGGTCGGTCATATTTTCGGCACTTTTGCACCGAACCGACTGAAATCTTGGATTCTTACTAAGATCGATGGTCTGTACACGATTCAATAAATAAATCTTCCAAAATATGTTTATTTTAAACATTTATCATTTTTCGGGCGTTTATAACAACACTTGTGGCCGGTCATAACTTAGACCCTATGGCACCGAGCCGACTGAAATTTTGGATTCTTATTAAGAATCATGGTATACGAATCTATCAAAAAATCTGTCAAAAAAGAATTAATATACAATCATCGTTTTGGCAAATGGGGTCGGTCGTTTAAATACTTGAGGTCGACCATATTTACGGCACTATGGCACCGAGCCGACTAAAATCTTGGATTCTTACTAAGAACGATGGTCTGTACACGATTCAATAAATAAATCTTGCAAAAGACGTTTATTTTAACATTAATCATTTTTCGGGCGTTTGTAACAACACTTGTGGCCGGTCATAACTTAGACACTATGGCACCGAGCCGACTGAAATTTTGGATGCTTTTTTAGAATCATGGTCTACGAATCTATCAAAAAATGTGTGAAAAGAAGAATAAATATAAAATCATCGTTTTGGCACTTGGGGTCGGTCGTTTAAATACTTGAGGTGGGTAATATTTTCGGCACTTTGGCACCGAACCGACTGAAATGTTGGATTCTTACTAAGAACGATGGTCGTACACGATTCAATAAATAAATCCTCCAAAATATGTTTATTTTACCCATTTATCATTTTTCGGGCGTTTATAATAACACTTGTGGCCGGTCATAACTTAGACCCCATGGCACCGAGCCGACTGAAATTTTTGATTCTTTTTAAGAATCATGGTCTACGAATCTATCAAAAAATCTGTCAAAAAAAGAATTAATATACAATCGTCATTTTGGCACTTGGGTTCGGTCGTTTAAATACTTGAGGTGACCATATTTACGGCACTATGGCACCGAGCCGACTAAAATCTTGGATTCTTACTGCGAACAATGGTCTGTACATGATTCAATAAATAAATTTTGCAAAAGACGATAAAATTTATTATTTTTCGGGCGTTTGTAACAACTATCGTGGCCGGTCATAACTTTTACCCTATGGTACCGAGCCGACTGAAATTTAGGGTTCTTTTTAAGAATCACGGTCTGTACACGATTCTATCAAAAAATCTGCCAAAAGAAGAATTTTTATAAAAATCATCGTTTTAACGCTTACTGGCGGTCGTTATAGCACTTGGGGTCGGTCGTCTTAACACTTGGAGTCGATCACAACTTCGACCTGATGGCAACAAACCGACTGAAATTTTATATTCTTACTTAATCATGGTCTGTACACGAATCAATCAAAAAATCTGTCGAAAGAATAATTTTTATAGAAATCATCATTTTGGCACTTGGGGTCGGTCGTTTAAATACTTGAGGTGACCATATTTACGGCACTATGGCACCGAGCTGACTAAAATTCTTACTGAGAACGATGGTCTGTACTTGATTCAATAAATAAATTTTGCAAAAGACGATTATTTTAAAAATTTATCATTTTTTGGGCGTTTGTAACAACACTTGTGGCCGGTAATAACTTAGACCCTATGGCACCGAGCCGACTGAAATTTTGGATTCTTTTTAAGAAACATGGTCTACGAATCTATCAAAAATCTGTGAAAAGAAGAATTATTATAAAATCATCGTTTTGGCACTTGGGTTCGGTCGTTTAAATACTTGAGGTCGGTCATATTTTCGGCACTATGGCACCGAACCGACTGAAATCTTGGATTCTTACTAAGAGCGATGGTCTATACACGATTCAATAAATAAATCTTCCAAAAGATGTTTATTTTAAACATTTATCATTTTTCGGGCGTTTGTTACAACACTTGTGGCCGGTCATAACTTACACCCTATGCACCGGGCCGACTGAAATTTTGGATTCTTTTAAGAATCATGGTCTACGAATCTATCAAAAAATCTGTCAAAAAAGAATTAATATACAATCATCGTTTTGGCACTTGGGGTCGGTCATTTAAATACTTGAGGTCGGTCATATTTTCGGCACTTTTGCACCGAACCGACTGAAATCTTGGATTCTTACTAAGATCGATGGTCTGTACACGATTCAATAAATAAATCTTCCAAAAGATGTTTATTTTAAACATTTATTATTTTTGGGCGTTTGTAACAACTATCATGGCCGGTCATAACTTATACCCAATGGTACCGAGCCGACTGAAATTTTGGATTCTTTTTAAGAATCACGGTCTGTACACGATTCTATCAAAAAATCTGCCAAAAGAAGAATTTTTATAAAAATCATCGTTTTAACGTTTGCTGGCGGTCGTTATAGCACTTGGGGTCGGTCGTCTTACCACTTGGAGTCGATCACAACTTCGACCTGATGGCAACAAACCGACTGAAATTTTGTATTCTTACTAAGAATCATGGTCTGTACACGAATCAATCAAAAAATCTATCGAAAGAATAATTTTTATAGAAATCATCATTTTAGCACTTGGGGTCGGTCGTTTAAATACTTGAGGTCGACCATATTTTCGGCACTTTTGCACCGAACCGACTGAAATCTTGGATTCTTACTAAGATCGATGGTCTGTACACGATTCAATAAATAAATCTTCCAAAATATGTTTATTTTAAACATTTATCATTTTTCGGGCGTTTATAACAACACTTGTGGCCGGTCATAACTTAGACCCTATGGCACCGAGCCGACTGAAATTTTGGATTCTTATTAAGAATCATGGTCTACGAAGCTATCAAAAAATCTGTCAAAAAAGAATTAATATACAATCATCGTTTTGGCACTTGGGGTCGGTCGTTTAAATACTTGAGGTCGGTCATATTTTCGGCACTTTTGCACCGAACCGACTGAAATCTTGGATTCTTACTAAGATCGATGGTCTGTACACGATTCAATAAATAAATCTTCCAAAATATGTTTATTTTAAACATTTATCATTTTTCGGGCGTTTATAACAACACTTGTGGCCGGTCATAACTTAGACCCTATGGCACCGAGCCGACTGAAATCTTGGATTCTTACTAAGAACGATGGTCGTACACGATTCAATAAATAAATCTTCCAAAAGATGTTTATTTTAAACATTTATCATTTTTCGGGCGTTAAAACAACACTTGTGGCCGGTCATAACTTAGACCCTATGGCACCGAGCCGACTGAAATTTTGGATTCTTATTAAGATCCATGGTCTACGAATCTATCAAAAAATCTGTCAAACATCGAATTAATATACAATCATCGTTTTGGCAAATGGGGTCGGTCGTTTAAATACTTGAGGTCGACCATATTTACGGCACTATGGCACCGAGCCGAGTAAAATCTTGGATTCTTACTAAGAACGATGGTCTGTACACGATTCAATAAATAAATCTTCCAAAAGATGTTTATTTTAAACATTTATCATTTTTCGGGCGTTTGTAACAACTATCGTGGCCGGTCATAACTTATACCCGATGGTACCGAGCCGACTGAAATTTTAGATTCTTTTTAAGAATCACGGTCTGTACACGATTCTATCAAAAAATCTGCCAAAAGAAGAATTTTTCTAAAAATCATCGTTTTAACGCTTGCTGGCGGTCGTAATAGCACTTGGGGTCGGTCGTCTTAACACTTGGGGTCGATCACAACTTCGACCTGATGGCAACAAACCGACTGAAATTTTGTATTCTTACTAAGAATCATGGTCTGTACACGAATCACTCAAAAAATCTGTCGAAAGAATAATTTTTATAGAAATCATCATTTTGGCACTTGGGGTCGGTCGTTTAAATACTTGAGGTGACCATATTTACGGCACTATGGCACCGAGCCGACTAAAATCTTGGATTCTTACTGAGAACGATGGTGTGTACACGATTCAATAAATAAATCTTCCAAAAGATGTTTATTTTAAACATTTATTATTTTTCGGGCGTTTGTAACAACTATCGTGGCCGGTCATAACTTATACCCGATGGTACCGAGCCGACTGAAATTTTAGATTCTTTTTAAGAATCACGGTCTGTACACGATTCTATCAAAAAATCTGCCAAAAGAAGAATTTTTCTAAAAATCATCGTTTTAACGCTTGCTGGCGGTCGTAATAGCACTTGGGGTCGGTCGTCTTAACACTTGGGGTCGATCACAACTTCGACCTGATGGCAACAAACCGACTGAAATTTTGTATTCTTACTAAGAATCATGGTCTGTACACGAATCAATCAAAAAATCTGTCAAAAAAAGAATTAATATACAATCATCATTTTGGCAAATGGGGTCGG
Source organism: Limnephilus rhombicus (assembly GCA_929108145.2). Lineage (NCBI taxonomy): Eukaryota > Metazoa > Arthropoda > Insecta > Trichoptera > Limnephilidae > Limnephilus > Limnephilus rhombicus. Next base: position 22,812,128 of record OV815274.1, read on the forward strand.
TCGTTTAAATACTTGAGGTCGACCATATTTACGGCACTATGGCACCGAGCCGACTAAAATCTTGGATTCTTACTAAGAACGATGGTGTGTACACGATTCAATAAATAAATCTTGCAAAAGACGTTTATTTTAACATTTATCATTTTTCGGGTGTTTGTAACAACACTTGTGGCCGGTCATAACTTATACCCGATGGTACCGAGCTGACTGAAATTTTGGATTCTTTTTAAGATTCTATCAAAAAATTTGCCAAAAGAAGAATTTTTATAAAAATCATCGTTTTAACGCTTGCTGGCGGTCGTTATAGCACTTGGGGTCGGTCGTCTTAACACTCGGAGTCGATCATAACTTCGACCTGATGGCAACAAACCGACTGAAATTTTGTATTCTTACTAAGAATCATGGTCTGTACACGAATCAATAAAAAAATCTGTCGAAAGAATAATTTTTATAGAAATCATCATTTTGGCACTTGGGGTCGGTCGTTTAAATACTTGAGGTGACCATATTTACGGCACTATGGCACCGAGCCGACTAAAATCTTGGATTCTTACTGAGAACGATGGTCTGTACATGATTCAATAAATAAATTTTGCAAAAGACGATTATTTTAAAAATTTATCATTTTTTGGGCGTTTGTAACAACACTTGTGGCCGGTAATAACTTAGACCCTATGGCACCGAGCCGACTGAAATTTTGGATTCTTTTTAAGAAACATGGTCTACGAATCTATCAAAAATCTGTGAAAAGAAGAATTATTATAAAATCATCGTTTTGGCACTTGGGTTCGGACGTTTAAATACTTGACGTCGGTCATATTTTCGGCACTATGGCACCGAACCGACTGAAATCTTGGATTCTTACTTAGAGCGATGGTCGTACACGATTCAATAAATAAATCTTCCAAAAGATATTTATTTTAAACATTTATTATTTTTCGGGCGTTTGTAACAACTATCGTGGCCGGTCATAACTTAGACCCTATGGCACCGAGCCGACTGAAATCTTGGATTCTTACTAAGAACGATGGTCGTACACGATTCAATAAATAAATCTTCCAAAAGATGTTTATTTTAAACATTTATCATTTTTCGCGCGTTAAAACAACACTTGTGGCCGGTCATAACTTAGACCCTATGGCACCGAGCCGACTGAAATTATGGATTCTTATTAAGATCCATGGTCTACGAATCTATCAAAAATCTGTCAAACAACGAATTAATATACAATCATCGTTTTGGCAAATGGGGTCGGTCGTTTAAATACTTGAGGTCGACCATATTTACGGCACTATGGCACCGAGCCGAGTAAAATCTTGGATTCTTACTAAGAACGATGGTCTGTACACGATTCAATAAATAAATCTTCCAAAAGATGTTTATTTTAAACATTTATTATTTTTCGGGCGTTTGTAACAACTATCGTGGCCGGTCATAACTTATACCCGATGGTACCGAGCCGACTGAAATTTTAGATTCTTTTTAAGAATCACGGTCTGTACACGATTCTATCAAAAAATCTGCCAAAAGAAGAATTTTTCTAAAAATCATCGTTTTAACGCTTGCTGGCGGTCGTAATAGCACTTCGGGTCGGTCGTCTTAACACTTGGGGTCGATCACAACTTCGACCTGATGGCAACAAACCGAATGAAATTTTGTATTCTTACTAAGAATCATGGTCTGTACACGAATCAATCAAAAAATCTGTCGAAAGAATAATTTTTATAGAAATCATCATTTTGGCACTTGGGGTCGGTCGTTTAAATACTTGAGGTGACCATATTTACGGCACTATGGCACCGAGCCGACTAAAATCTTGGATTCTTACTGAGAACGATGGTCTGTACATGATTCAATAAATAACTTTTGCAAAAGACGATTATTTTAACATTTATCATTTTTCGGGCGTTTGTTACAACACTTGTGGCCGGTCATAACTTACACCCTATGCACCGAGCCGACTGAAATTTTGGATTCTTTTTAAGAATCATGGTCTACGAATCTATCAAAAAATCTGTCAAAAAAGAATTAATATACAATCATCGTTTTGGCACTTGGGGTCGGTCGTTTAAATACTTGAGGTCGGTCATATTTTCGGCACTTTTGCACCGAACCGACTGAAATCTTGGATTCTTACTAAGATCGATGGTCTGTACACGATTTAATAAATAAATCTTCCAAAATATGTTTATTTTAAACATTTATCATTTTTCGGGCGTTTATAACAACACTTATGGCCGGTCATAACTTAGACCCTATAGCACCGAGCCGACTGAAATTTTGGATTCTTATTAAGAATCATGGTCTACGAATCAATCAAAAAATCTGTCAAAAAAATAATTAATATACAATCATCATTTTGGCAAATGGGGTCGGTCGTTTAAATACTTGAGGTCGACCATATTTACGGCACTATGGCACCGAGCCGACTAAAATCTTGGATTCTTACTAAGAACGATGGTGTGTACACGATTCAATAAATACATCTTGCAAAAGACGTTTATTTTAACATTTATCATTTTTCGGGTGTTTGTAACAACACTTGTGGCCGGTCATAACTTATACCCGATGGTACCGAGCTGACTGAAATTTTGGATTCTTTTTAAGAATCACGGTCTGTACACGATTCTATCAAAAAATTTGCCAAAAGAAGAATTTTTATAAAAATCATCGTTTTAACGCTTGCTGGCGGTCGTTATAGCACTTGGGGTCGGTCGTCTTAACACTCGGAGTCGATCATAACTTCGACCTGATGGCAACAAACCGACTGAAATTTTGTATTCTTACTAAGAATCATGGTCTGTACACGAATCAATCAAAAAATCTGTCGAAAGAATAATTTTTATAGAAATCATCATTTTGGCACTTGGGGTCGGTCGTTTAAATACTTGAGGTGACCATATTTACGGCACTATGGCACCGAGCCGACTAAAATCTTGGATTCTTACTGAGAACGATGGTCTGTACATGATTCAATAAATAAATTTTGCAAAAGACGATTATTTTAAAAATTTATCATTTTTTGGGCGTTTGTAACAACACTTGTGGCCGGTAATAACTTAGACCCTATGGCACCGAGCCGACTGAAATTTTGGATTCTTTTTAAGAAACATGGTCTACGAATCTATCAAAAATCTGTGAAAAGAAGAATTATTATAAAATCATCGTTTTGGCACTTGGGTTCGGTCGTTTAAATACTTGAGGTCGGTCATATTTTCGGCACTATGGCACCGAACCGACTGAAATCTTGGATTCTTACTTAGAGCGATGGTCGTACACGATTCAATAAATAAATCTTCCAAAAGATGTTTATTTTAAACATTTATTATTTTTCGGGCGTTTGTAACAACTATCGTGGCCGGTCATAACTTATACCCGATGGTACCGAGCCGACTGAAATTTTAGATTCTTTTTAAGAATCACGGTCTGTACACGATTCTATCAAAAAATCTGCCAAAAGAAGAATTTTTCTAAAAATCATCGTTTTAACGCTTGCTGGCGGTCGTAATAGCACTTGGGGTCAGTCGTCTTAACACTTGGGGTCGATCACAACTTCGACCTGATGGCAACAAACCGACTGAAATTTTGTATTCTTACTAAGAATCATGGTCTGTACACGAATCAATCAAAAAATCTGTCGAAAGAATAATTTTTATAGAAATCATCATTTTGGCACTTGGGGTCGGTCGTTTAAATACTTGAGGTGACCATATTTACGGCACTATGGCACCGAGCCGACTAAAATCTTGGATTCTTACTGAGAACGATGGTCTGTACATGATTCAATAAATAACTTTTGCAAAAGACGATTATTTTAACATTTATCATTTTTCGGGCGTTTGTTACAACACTTGTGGCCGGTCATAACTTACACCCTATGCACCGAGCCGACTGAAATTTTGGATTCTTTTTAAGAATCATGGTCTACAAATCTATCAAAAAATCTGTCAAAAAAAAAAATTAATATACAATCATGGTTTTGGCAATTGGGGTCGGTCCTTTAAATACTTGAGGTCGACCATATTTACGGCACTATGGCACCGAGCCGACTAAAATCTTGGATTCTTACTAAGAACGATGGTCTGTACACGATTCAATAAAGAAATTTGGCAAAGGACGTTTATTTTAAACATTTATCATTTTTCGGGCGTTTATAAGAACACTTGTGGCCGGTCACAACTTAGACCCTATGGCACCGAGCCGACTGAAATTTTGGATTCTTTTTAAAAAACATGGTCTACGAATCTATCAAAAAATCTGTCAAAAAAAGAATAAATATACAATCATCGTTTTGGCAAATGGGGTCGGTCGTTTAAATACTTGAGGTCGATCATATTTACGGCACTATGGCACCGAGCCGACTAAAATCTTGGATTCTTACTAAGAACGATGGTCTGTACACGATTCAATAAATAAATCTTGCAAAAGACGTTTATTTTAACATTTATCATTTTTCGGGCGTTATAACAACACTTGTGGCCGGTCATAACTTAGACCCTATGGCACCGAGCCGACTGAAATTTTGGATTCTTATTAAGATCCATGGTCTACGAATCTATCAAAAAATCTGTCAAACAACGAATTAATATACAATCATCGTTTTGGCAAATGGGGTCGGTCGTTTAAATACTTGAGGTCGACCATATTTTCGGCACTATGGCACCGAGCCGACTAAAATCTTGGATTCTTACTAAGAACGATGGTCTGTACACGATTCAATAAATAAATCTTCCAAAAGATAATTATTTTAAACATTTATCATTTTTCGGGCGTTTGTAACAACACTTGTGGCCGGTCATAACTTAGACCCTATGGCACCTAGCCGACTGAAATTTTGGATTCTTTTTAAGAATCATGGTCTTCGAATCTATCAAAAAATCTGTCAAAAAAGAATTAATATACAATCATCGTTTTGGCACTTGGGGTCGGTCGTTTAAATACTTGAGGTCGGTCATATTTTCGGCACTTTTGCACCGAACCGACTGAAATCTTGGATTCTTACTAAGATCGATGGTCTGTACACGATTCAATAAATAAATCTTCCAAAAGATGTTTATTTTAAACATTTATTATTTTTCGGGCGTTTGTAAAAACTATCATGGCCGGTCATAACTTATACCCGATGGTACCGAGCCGACTGAAATTTTGGATTCTTTTTACGAATCACGGTCTGTACACGATTCTATCAAAAAATCTGCCAAAAGAAGAATTTTTATAAAAATCATCGTTTTAACGCTTGCTGGCGGTCGTTATAGCACCTGGGGTCGGTCGTCTTAACACTTGGAGTCGATCACAACTTCGACCTGATGGCAACAAACCGACTGAAATTTTGTATTCTTACTAAGAATCATGGTCTGTACACGAATCAATCAAAAAATCTGTCGAAAGAATAATTTTTATAGAAATCATCATTTTGGCACTTGGGGTCGGTCGTTTAAATACTTGAGGTGACCATATTTACGGCACTATGGCACCGAGCCGACTAAAATCTTGGATTCTTACTGAGAACGATGGTCTGTACATGATTCAATAAATAACTTTTGCAAAAGACGATTATTTTAACATTTATCATTTTTCGGGCGTTTGTTACAACACTTGTGGCCGGTCATAACTTACACCCTATGCACCGAGCCGACTGAAATTTTGGATTCTTTTTAAGAATCATGGTCTACAAATCTATCAAAAAATCTGTCAAAAAAAAAAATTAATATACAATCATGGTTTTGGCAATTGGGGTCGGTCCTTTAAATACTTGAGGTCGACCATATTTACGGCACTATGGCACCGAGCCGACTAAAATCTTGGATTCTTACTAAGAACGATGGTCTGTACACGATTCAATAAAGAAATTTGGCAAAAGACGTTTATTTTAAACATTTATCATTTTTCGGGCGTTTATAAGAACACTTGTGGCCGGTCACAACTTAGACCCTATGGCACCGAGCCGACTGAAATTTTGGATTCTTATTAAGAATCATGGTCTACGAATCTATCAAAAAATCTGTCAAAAAAAGAATAAATATACAATCATCGTTTTGGCAAATGGGGTCGGTCGTTTAAATACTTGAGGTCGATCATATTTACGGCACTATGGCACCGAGCCGACTAAAATCTTGGATTCTTACTAAGAACGATGGTCTGTACACGATTCAATAAATAAATCTTGCAAAAGACGTTTATTTTAACATTTATCATTTTTCGGGCGTTATAACAACACTTGTGGCCGGTCATAACTTAGACCCTATGGCACCGAGCCGACTGAAATTTTGGATTCTTATTAAGATCCATGGTCTACGAATCTATCAAAAAATCTGTCAAACAACGAATTAATATACAATCATCGTTTTGGCAAATGGGGTCGGTCGTTTAAATACTTGAGGTCGACCATATTTTCGGCACTATGGCACCGAGCCGACTAAAATCTTGGATTCTTACTAAGAACGATGGTCTGTACACGATTCAATAAATAAATCTTCCATAAGATGTTTATTTTAAACATTTATCATTTTTCGGGCGTTTGTAACAACACTTGTGGCCGGTCATAACTTAGACCCTATGGCACCTAGCCGACTGAAATTTTGGATTCTTTTTAAGAATCATGGTCTTCGAATCTATCAAAAAATCTGTCAAAAAAGAATTAATATACAATCATCGTTTTGGCACTTGGGGTCGGTCGTTTAAATACTTGAGGTCGGTCATATTTTCGGCACTTTTGCACCGAACCGACTGAAATCTTGGATTCTTACTAAGATCGATGGTCTGTACACGATTCAATAAATAAATCTACCAAAAGATGTTTATTTTAAACATTTATTATTTTTCGGGCGTTTGTAACAACTATCATGGCCGGTCATAACTTATACCCGATGGTACCGAGCCGACTGAAATTTTGGATTCTTTTTACGAATCACGGTCTGTACACGATTCTATCAAAAAATCTGCCAAAAGAAGAATTTTTATAAAAATCATCGTTTTAACGCTTGCTGGCGGTCGTTATAGCACCTGGGGTCGGTCGTCTTAACACTTGGAGTCGATCACAACTTCGACCTGATGGCAACAAACCGACTGAAATTTTGTATTCTTACTAAGAATCATGGTCTGTACACGAATCAATCAAAAAATCTGTCGAAAGAATAATTTTTATAGAAATCATCATTTTGGCACTTGGGGTCGGTCGTTTAAATACTTGAGGTGACCATATTTACGGCACTATGGCACCGAGCCGACTAAAATCTTGGATTCTTACTGAGAACGATGGTCTGTACATGATTCAATAAATAAATTTTGCAAAAGACGATTATTTTAACATTTATCATTTTTCGGGCGTTTGTTACAACACTTGTGGCCGGTCATAACTTACACCCTATGCACCGAGCGGACTGAAATTTTGGATTCTTTTTAAGAAACATGGTCTACGAATCTATCAAAAATCTGTGAAAAGAAGAATTATTATAAAATCATCGTTTTGGCACTTGGGTTCGGTCGTTTAAATACTTGAGGTCGGTCATATTTTCGGCACTTTTGCACCGAACCGACTGAAATCTTGGATTCTTACTAAGATCGATGGTCTGTACAAGATTTAATAAATAAATCTTCCAAAATATGTTTATTTTAAACATTTATCATTTTTCGGGCGTTTATAACAACACTTATGGCCGGTCATAACTTAGACCCTATAGCACCGAGCCGACTGAAATTTTGGATTCTTATTAAGAATCATGGTCTACGAATCAATCAAAAAATCTGTCAAAAAAAGAATTAATATACAATCATCATTTTGGCAAATGGGGTCGGTCGTTTAAATACTTGAGGTCGACCATATTTACGGCACTATGGCACCGAGCCGACTAAAATCTTGGATTCTTACTAAGAACGATGGTGTGTACACGATTCAATAAATAAATCTTGCAAAAGACGTTTATTTTAACATTTATCATTTTTCGGGTGTTTGTAACAACACTTGTGGCCGGTCATAACTTATACCCGATGGTACCGAGCTGACTGAAATTTTGGATTCTTTTTAAGAATCACGGTCTGTACACGATTCTATCAAAAAATTTGCCAAAAGAAGAATTTTTATAAAAATCATCGTTTTAACGCTTGCTGGCGGTCGTTATAGCACTTGGGGTCGGTCGTCTTAACACTCGGAGTCGATCATAACTTCGACCTGATGGCAACAAACCGACTGAAATTTTGTATTCTTACTAAGAATCATGGTCTGTACACGAATCAATCAAAAAATCTGTCGAAAGAATAATTTTTATAGAAATCATCATTTTGGCACTTGGGGTCGGTCGTTTAAATACTTGAGGTGACCATATTTACGGCACTATGGCACCGAGCCGACTAAAATCTTGGATTCTTACTGAGAACGATGGTCTGTACATGATTCAATAAATAAATTTTGCAAAAGACGATTATTTTAAAAATTTATCATTTTTTGGGCGTTTGTAACAACACTTGTGGCCGGTAATAACTTAGACCCTATGGCACCGAGCCGACTGAAATTTTGGATTCTTTTTAAGAAACATGGTCTACGAATCTATCAAAAATCTGTGAAAAGAAGAATTATTATAAAATCATCGTTTTGGCACTTGGGTTCGGTCGTTTAAATACTTGAGGTCGGTCATATTTTCGGCACTATGGCACCGAACCGACTGAAATCTTGGATTCTTACTTAGAGCGATGGTCGTACACGATTCAATAAATAAATCTTCCAAAAGATGTTTATTTTAAACATTTATTATTTTTCGGGCGTTTGTAACAACTATCGTGGCCGGTCATAACTTATACCCGATGGTACCGAGCCGACTGAAATTTTAGATTCTTTTTAAGAATCACGGTCTGTACACGATTCTATCAAAAAATCTGCCAAAAGAAGAATTTTTCTAAAAATCATCGTTTTAACGCTTGCTGGCGGTCGTAATAGCACTTGGGGTCAGTCGTCTTAACACTTGGGGTCGATCACAACTTCGACCTGATGGCAACAAACCGACTGAAATTTTGTATTCTTACTAAGAATCATGGTCTGTACACGAATCAATCAAAAAATCTGTCGAAAGAATAATTTTTATAGAAATCATCATTTTGGCACTTGGGGTCGGTCGTTTAAATACTTGAGGTGACCATATTTACGGCACTATGGCACCGAGCCGACTAAAATCTTGGATTCTTACTGAGAACGATGGTCTGTACATGATTCAATAAATAACTTTTGCAAAAGACGATTATTTTAACATTTATCATTTTTCGGGCGTTTGTTACAACACTTGTGGCCGGTCATAACTTACACCCTATGCACCGAGCCGACTGAAATTTTGGATTCTTTTTAAGAATCATGGTCTACAAATCTATCAAAAAATCTGTCAAAAAAAAAAATTAATATACAATCATGGTTTTGGCAATTGGGGTCGGTCCTTTAAATACTTGAGGTCGACCATATTTACGGCACTATGGCACCGAGCCGACTAAAATCTTGGATTCTTACTAAGAACGATGGTCTGTACACGATTCAATAAAGAAATTTGGCAAAGGACGTTTATTTTAAACATTTATCATTTTTCGGGCGTTTATAAGAACACTTGTGGCCGGTCACAACTTAGACCCTATGGCACCGAGCCGACTGAAATTTTGGATTCTTTTTAAAAAACATGGTCTACGAATCTATCAAAAAATCTGTCAAAAAAAGAATAAATATACAATCATCGTTTTGGCAAATGGGGTCGGTCGTTTAAATACTTGAGGTCGATCATATTTACGGCACTATGGCACCGAGCCGACTAAAATCTTGGATTCTTACTAAGAACGATGGTCTGTACACGATTCAATAAATAAATCTTGCAAAAGACGTTTATTTTAACATTTATCATTTTTCGGGCGTTATAACAACACTTGTGGCCGGTCATAACTTAGACCCTATGGCACCGAGCCGACTGAAATTTTGGATTCTTATTAAGATCCATGGTCTACGAATCTATCAAAAAATCTGTCAAACAACGAATTAATATACAATCATCGTTTTGGCAAATGGGGTCGGTCGTTTAAATACTTGAGGTCGACCATATTTTCGGCACTATGGCACCGAGCCGACTAAAATCTTGGATTCTTACTAAGAACGATGGTCTGTACACGATTCAATAAATAAATCTTCCAAAAGATAATTATTTTAAACATTTATCATTTTTCGGGCGTTTGTTACAACACTTGTGGCCGGTCATAACTTACACCCTATGCACCGAGCCGACTGAAATTTTGGATTCTTTTTAAGAATCATGGTCTACAAATCTATCAAAAAATCTGTCAAAAAAAAAAATTAATATACAATCATGGTTTTGGCAATTGGGGTCGGTCCTTTAAATACTTGAGGTCGACCATATTTACGGCACTATGGCACCGAGCCGACTAAAATCTTGGATTCTTACTAAGAACGATGGTCTGTACACGATTCAATAAAGAAATTTGGCAAAAGACGTTTATTTTAAACATTTATCATTTTTCGGGCGTTTATAAGAACACTTGTGGCCGGTCACAACTTAGACCCTATGGCACCGAGCCGACTGAAATTTTGGATTCTTATTAAGAATCATGGTCTACGAATCTATCAAAAAATCTGTCAAAAAAAGAATAAATATACAATCATCGTTTTGGCAAATGGGGTCGGTCGTTTAAATACTTGAGGTCGATCATATTTACGGCACTATGGCACCGAGCCGACTAAAATCTTGGATTCTTACTAAGAACGATGGTCTGTACACGATTCAATAAATAAATCTTGCAAAAGACGTTTATTTTAACATTTATCATTTTTCGGGCGTTATAACAACACTTGTGGCCGGTCATAACTTAGACCCTATGGCACCGAGCCGACTGAAATTTTGGATTCTTATTAAGATCCATGGTCTACGAATCTATCAAAAAATCTGTCAAACAACGAATTAATATACAATCATCGTTTTGGCAAATGGGGTCGGTCGTTTAAATACTTGAGGTCGACCATATTTTAGGCACTATGGCACCGAGCCGACTAAAATCTTGGATTCTTACTAAGAACGATGGTCTGTACACGATTCAATAAATAAATCTTCCATAAGATGTTTATTTTAAACATTTATCATTTTTCGGGCGTTTGTAACAACACTTGTGGCCGGTCATAACTTAGACCCTATGGCACCTAGCCGACTGAAATTTTGGATTCTTTTTAAGAATCATGGTCTTCGAATCTATCAAAAAATCTGTCAAAAAAGAATTAATATACAATCATCGTTTTGGCACTTGGGGTCGGTCGTTTAAATACTTGAGGTCGGTCATATTTTCGGCACTTTTGCACCGAACCGACTGAAATCTTGGATTCTTACTAAGATCGATGGTCTGTACACGATTCAATAAATAAATCTTCCAAAAGATGTTTATTTTAAACATTTATTATTTTTCGGGCGTTTGTAACAACTATCATGGCCGGTCATAACTTATACCCGATGGTACCGAGCCGACTGAAATTTTGGATTCTTTTTACGAATCACGGTCTGTACACGATTCTATCAAAAAATCTGCCAAAAGAAGAATTTTTATAAAAATCATCGTTTTAACGCTTGCTGGCGGTCGTTATAGCACCTGGGGTCGGTCGTCTTAACACTTGGAGTCGATCACAACTTCGACCTGATGGCAACAAACCGACTGAAATTTTGTATTCTTACTAAGAATCATGGTCTGTACACGAATCAATCAAAAAATCTGTCGAAAGAATAATTTTTATAGAAATCATCATTTTGGCACTTGGGGTCGGTCGTTTAAATACTTGAGGTGACCATATTTACGGCACTATGGCACCGAGCCGACTAAAATCTTGGATTCTTACTGAGAACGATGGTCTGTACATGATTCAATAAATAAATTTTGCAAAAGACGATTATTTTAACATTTATCATTTTTCGGGCGTTTGTTACAACACTTGTGGCCGGTCATAACTTACACCCTATGCACCGAGCGGACTGAAATTTTGGATTCTTTTTAAGAAACATGGTCTACGAATCTATCAAAAATCTGTGAAAAGAAGAATTATTATAAAATCATCGTTTTGGCACTTGGGTTCGGTCGTTTAAATACTTGAGGTCGGTCATATTTTCGGCACTTTTGCACCGAACCGACTGAAATCTTGGATTCTTACTAAGATCGATGGTCTGTACAAGATTTAATAAATAAATCTTCCAAAATATGTTTATTTTAAACATTTATCATTTTTCGGGCGTTTATAACAACACTTATGGCCGGTCATAACTTAGACCCTATAGCACCGAGCCGACTGAAATTTTGGATTCTTATTAAGAATCATGGTCTACGAATCAATCAAAAAATCTGTCAAAAAAAGAATTAATATACAATCATCATTTTGGCAAATGGGGTCGGTCGTTTAAATACTTGAGGTCGACCATATTTACGGCACTATGGCACCGAGCCGACTAAAATCTTGGATTCTTACTAAGAACGATGGTGTGTACACGATTCAATAAATAAATCTTGCAAAAGACGTTTATTTTAACATTTATCATTTTTCGGGTGTTTGTAACAACACTTGTGGCCGGTCATAACTTATACCCGATGGTACCGAGCTGACTGAAATTTTGGATTCTTTTTAAGAATCACGGTCTGTACACGATTCTATCAAAAAATTTGCCAAAAGAAGAATTTTTATAAAAATCATCGTTTTAACGCTTGCTGGCGGTCGTTATAGCACTTGGGGTCGGTCGTCTTAACACTCGGAGTCGATCATAACTTCGACCTGATGGCAACAAACCGACTGAAATTTTGTATTCTTACTAAGAATCATGGTCTGTACACGAATCAATCAAAAAATCTGTCGAAAGAATAATTTTTATAGAAATCATCATTTTGGCACTTGGGGTCGGTCGTTTAAATACTTGAGGTGACCATATTTACGGCACTATGGCACCGAGCCGACTAAAATCTTGGATTCTTACTGAGAACGATGGTCTGTACATGATTCAATAAATAAATTTTGCAAAAGACGATTATTTTAAAAATTTATCATTTTTTGGGCGTTTGTAACAACACTTGTGGCCGGTAATAACTTAGACCCTATGGCACCGAGCCGACTGAAATTTTGGATTCTTTTTAAGAAACATGGTCTACGAATCTATCAAAAATCTGTGAAAAGAAGAATTATTATAAAATCATCGTTTTGGCACTTGGGTTCGGTCGTTTAAATACTTGAGGTCGGTCATATTTTCGGCACTATGGCACCGAACCGACTGAAATCTTGGATTCTTACTTAGAGCGATGGTCGTACACGATTCAATAAATAAATCTTCCAAAAGATGTTTATTTTAAACATTTATTATTTTTCGGGCGTTTGTAACAACTATCGTGGCCGGTCATAACTTATACCCGATGGTACCGAGCCGACTGAAATTTTAGATTCTTTTTAAGAATCACGGTCTGTACACGATTCTATCAAAAAATCTGCCAAAAGAAGAATTTTTCTAAAAATCATCGTTTTAACGCTTGCTGGCGGTCGTAATAGCACTTGGGGTCAGTCGTCTTAACACTTGGGGTCGATCACAACTTCGACCTGATGGCAACAAACCGACTGAAATTTTGTATTCTTACTAAGAATCATGGTCTGTACACGAATCAATCAAAAAATCTGTCGAAAGAATAATTTTTATAGAAATCATCATTTTGGCACTTGGGGTCGGTCGTTTAAATACTTGAGGTGACCATATTTACGGCACTATGGCACCGAGCCGACTAAAATCTTGGATTCTTACTGAGAACGATGGTCTGTACATGATTCAATAAATAACTTTTGCAAAAGACGATTATTTTAACATTTATCATTTTTCGGGCGTTTGTTACAACACTTGTGGCCGGTCATAACTTACACCCTATGCACCGAGCCGACTGAAATTTTGGATTCTTTTTAAGAATCATGGTCTACAAATCTATCAAAAAATCTGTCAAAAAAAAAAATTAATATACAATCATGGTTTTGGCAATTGGGGTCGGTCCTTTAAATACTTGAGGTCGACCATATTTACGGCACTATGGCACCGAGCCGACTAAAATCTTGGATTCTTACTAAGAACGATGGTCTGTACACGATTCAATAAAGAAATTTGGCAAAGGACGTTTATTTTAAACATTTATCATTTTTCGGGCGTTTATAAGAACACTTGTGGCCGGTCACAACTTAGACCCTATGGCACCGAGCCGACTGAAATTTTGGATTCTTTTTAAAAAACATGGTCTACGAATCTATCAAAAAATCTGTCAAAAAAAGAATAAATATACAATCATCGTTTTGGCAAATGGGGTCGGTCGTTTAAATACTTGAGGTCGATCATATTTACGGCACTATGGCACCGAGCCGACTAAAATCTTGGATTCTTACTAAGAACGATGGTCTGTACACGATTCAATAAATAAATCTTGCAAAAGACGTTTATTTTAACATTTATCATTTTTCGGGCGTTATAACAACACTTGTGGCCGGTCATAACTTAGACCCTATGGCACCGAGCCGACTGAAATTTTGGATTCTTATTAAGATCCATGGTCTACGAATCTATCAAAAAATCTGTCAAACAACGAATTAATATACAATCATCGTTTTGGCAAATGGGGTCGGTCGTTTAAATACTTGAGGTCGACCATATTTTCGGCACTATGGCACCGAGCCGACTAAAATCTTGGATTCTTACTAAGAACGATGGTCTGTACACGATTCAATAAATAAATCTTCCAAAAGATAATTATTTTAAACATTTATCATTTTTCGGGCGTTTGTTACAACACTTGTGGCCGGTCATAACTTACACCCTATGCACCGAGCCGACTGAAATTTTGGATTCTTTTTAAGAATCATGGTCTACAAATCTATCAAAAAATCTGTCAAAAAAAAAAATTAATATACAATCATGGTTTTGGCAATTGGGGTCGGTCCTTTAAATACTTGAGGTCGACCATATTTACGGCACTATGGCACCGAGCCGACTAAAATCTTGGATTCTTACTAAGAACGATGGTCTGTACACGATTCAATAAAGAAATTTGGCAAAAGACGTTTATTTTAAACATTTATCATTTTTCGGGCGTTTATAAGAACACTTGTGGCCGGTCACAACTTAGACCCTATGGCACCGAGCCGACTGAAATTTTGGATTCTTATTAAGAATCATGGTCTACGAATCTATCAAAAAATCTGTCAAAAAAAGAATAAATATACAATCATCGTTTTGGCAAATGGGGTCGGTCGTTTAAATACTTGAGGTCGATCATATTTACGGCACTATGGCACCGAGCCGACTAAAATCTTGGATTCTTACTAAGAACGATGGTCTGTACACGATTCAATAAATAAATCTTGCAAAAGACGTTTATTTTAACATTTATCATTTTTCGGGCGTTATAACAACACTTGTGGCCGGTCATAACTTAGACCCTATGGCACCGAACCGACTGAAATTTTGGATTCTTATTAAGATCCATGGTCTACGAATCTATCAAAAAATCTGTCAAACAACGAATTAATATACAATCATCGTTTTGGCAAATGGGGTCGGTCGTTTAAATACTTGAGGTCGACCATATTTACGGCACTATGGCACCGAGCCGACTAAAATCTTGGATTCTTACTAAGAACGATGGTCTGTACACGATTCAATAAATAAATCTTGCAAAAGATGTTTATTTTAAACATTTATCATTTTTCGGGCGTTTGTAACAACACTTGTGGCCGGTCATAACTTAGACCCTATGGCACCTAGCCGACTGAAATTTTGGATTCTTTTTAAGAATCATGGTCTTCGAATCTATCAAAAAATCTGTCAAAAAAGAATTAATATACAATCATCGTTTTGGCACTTGGGGTCGGTCGTTTAAATACTTGAGGTCGGTCATATTTTCGGCACTTTTGCACCGAACCGACTGAAATCTTGGATTCTTACTAAGATCGATGGTCTGTACACGATTCAATAAATAAATCTTCCAAAAGATGTTTATTTTAAACATTTATTATTTTTCGGGCGTTTGTAACAACTATCATGGCCGGTCATAACTTATACCCGATGGTACCGAGCCGACTGAAATTTTGGATTCTTTTTACGAATCACGGTCTGTACACGATTCTATCAAAAAAATCTGCCAAAAGAAGAATTTTTATAAAAATCATCGTTTTAACGCTTGCTGGCGGTCGTTATAGCACCTGGGGTCGGTCGTCTTAACACTTGGAGTCGATCACAACTTCGACCTGATGGCAACAAACCGACTGAAATTTTGTATTCTTACTAAGAATCATGGTCTGTACACGAATCAATCAAAAAATCTGTCGAAAGAATAATTTTTATAGAAATCATCATTTTGGCACTTGGGGTCGGTCGTTTAAATACTTGAGGTGACCATATTTACGGCACTATGGCACCGAGCCGACTAAAATCTTGGATTCTTACTGAGAACGATGGTCTGTACATGATTCAATAAATAAATTTTGCAAAAGACGATTATTTTAACATTTATCATTTTTCGGGCGTTTGTTACAACACTTGTGGCCGGTCATAACTTACACCCTATGCACCGAGCGGACTGAAATTTTGGATTCTTTTTAAGAAACATGGTCTACGAATCTATAAAAAATCTGTGAAAAGAAGAATTATTATAAAATCATCGTTTTGGCACTTGGGTTCGGTCGTTTAAATACTTGAGGTCGGTCATATTTTCGGCACTTTTGCACCGAACCGACTGAAATCTTGGATTCTTACTAAGGTCGATGGTCTGTACACGATTCAATAAATAAATCTTCCAAAATATGTTTATTTTAAACATTTATCATTTTTCGGGCGTTTATAACAACACTTGTGGCCGGTCATAACTTAGACCCTATGGCACCGAGCCGACTGAAATCTTGGATTCTTACTAAGAACGATGGTCGTACACGATTCAATAAATAAATCTTCCAAAAGATGTTTATTTTAAACATTTATCATTTTTCGGGCGTTAAAACAACACTTGTGGCCGGTCATAACTTAGACCCTATGGCACCGAGCCGACTGAAATTTTGGATTCTTATTAAGATCCATGGTCTACGAATCTATCAAAAAATCTGTCAAACAACGAATTAATATACAATCATCGTTTTGGCAAATGGGGTCGGTCGTTTAAATACTTGAGGTCGACCATATTTACGGCACTATGGCACCGAGCCGAGTAAAATCTTGGATTCTTACTAAGAACGATGGTCTGTACACGATTCAATAAATAAATCTTCCAAAAGATGTTTATTTTAAACATTTATTATTTTTCGGGCGTTTGTAACAACTATCGTGGCCGGTCATAACTTATACCCGATGGTACCGAGCCGACTGAAATTTTAGATTCTTTTTAAGAATCATGGTCTACGAATCTATCAAAAAATCTGTCAAAAAAGAATTAATATACAATCATCGTTTTGGCAAATGGGGTCGGTCGTTTAAATACTTGAGGTCGACCATATTTACGGCACTATGGCACCGAGCCGAGTAAAATCTTGGATTCTTACTAAGAACGATGGTCTGTACACGATTCAATAAATAAATCTTCCAAAAGATGTTTATTTTAAACATTTATTATTTTTCGGGCGTTTGTAACAACTATCGTGGCCCGTCATAACTTATACCCGATGGTACCGAGCCGACTGAAATTTTAGATTCTTTTTAAGAATCATGGTCTACGAATCTATCAAAAAATCTGTCAAAAAAGAATTAATATACAATCATCGTTTTGGCAAATGGGGTCGGTCGTTTAAATACTTGAGGTCGACCAAATTTACGGCACTATGGCACCGAGCCGAGTAAAATCTTGGATTCTTACTAAGAACGATGGTCGTACACGATTCAATAAATAAATCTTCCAAAAGATGTTTATTTTAAACATTTATCATTTTTCGGGCGTTAAAACAACACTTGTGGCCGGTCATAACTTAGACCCTATGGCACCGAGCCGACTGAAATTTTGGATTCTTATTAAGATCCATGGTCTACGAATCTATCAAAAAATCTGTCAAACAACGAATTAATATACAATCATCGTTTTGGCACTTGGGGTCGGTCGTTTAAATACTTGAGGTCGACCATATTTACGGCACTATGGCACCGAGCCGAGTAAAATCTTGGATTCTTACTAAGAACGATGGTCTGTACACGATTCAATAAATAAATCTTCCAAAAGATGTTTATTTTAAACATTTATTATTTTTCGGGCGTTTGTAACAACTATCGTGGCCGGTCATAACTTATACCCGATGGTACCGAGCCGACTGAAATTTTAGATTCTTTTTAAGAATCACGGTCTGTACACGATTCTATCAAAAAATCTGCCAAAAGAAGAATTTTTCTAAAAATCATCGTTTTAACGCTTGCTGGCGGTCGTAATAGCACTTGGGGTCGGTCGTCTTAACACTTGGGGTCGATCACAACTTCGACCTGATGGCAACAAACCGACTGAAATTTTGTATTCTTACTAAGAATCATGGTCTGTACACGAATCAATCAAAAAATCTGTCGAAAGAATAATTTTTATAAAAATCATCATTTTGGCACTTGGGGTCGGTCGTTTAAATACTTGAGGTGACCATATTTACGGCACTATGGCACCGAGCCGACTAAAATCTTGGATTCTTACTGAGAACGATGGTCTGTACATGATTCAATAAATAACTTTTGCAAAAGACGATTATTTTAACATTTATCATTTTTCGGGCGTTTGTTACAACACTTGTGGCCGGTCATAACTTACACCCTATGCACCGAGCCGACTGAAATTTTGGATTCTTTTTAAGAATCACGGTCTACGAATCTATCAAAAAATCTGTCAAAAAAGAATTAATATACAATCATCGTTTTGGCACTTGGGGTCGGTCGTTTAAATACTTGAGGTCGGTCATATTTTCGGCACTTTTGCACCGAACCGACTGAAATCTTGGATTCTTACTAAGATCGATGGTCTGTACAAGATTTAATAAATAAATCTTCCAAAATATGTTTATTTTAAACATTTATCATTTTTCGGGCGTTTATAACAACACTTGTGGCCGGTCATAACTTAGACCCTATAGCACCGAGCCGACTGAAATTTTGGATTCTTATTAAGAATCATGGTCTACGAATCAATCAAAAAATCTGTCAAAAAAAGAATTAATATACAATCATCATTTTGGCAAATGGGGTCGGTCGTTTAAATACTTGAGGTCGACCATATTTACGGCACTATGGCACCGAGCCGACTAAAATCTTGGATTCTTACTAAGAACGATGGTGTGTACACGATTCAATAAATAAATCTTGCAAAAGACGTTTATTTTAACATTTATCATTTTTCGGGTGTATGTAACAACACTTGTGGCCGGTCATAACTTATACCCGATGGTACCGAGCTGACTGAAATTTTGGATTCTTTTTAAGAATCACGGTCTGTACACGATTCTATCAAAAAATTTGCCAAAAGAAGAATTTTTATAAAAATCATCGTTTTAACGCTTGCTGGCGGTCGTTATAGCACTTGGGGTCGGTCGTCTTAACACTCGGAGTCGATCATAACTTCGACCTGATGGCAACAAACCGACTGAAATTTTGTATTCTTACTAAGAATCATGGTCTGTACACGAATCAATCAAAAAATCTGTCGAAAGAATAATTTTTATAGAAATCATCATTTTGGCACTTGGGGTCGGTCGTTTAAATACTTGAGGTGACCATATTTACGGCACTATGGCACCGAGCCGACTAAAATCTTGGATTCTTACTGAGAACGATGGTCTGTACATGATTCAATAAATAAATTTTGCAAAAGACGATTATTTTAAAAATTTCTCATTTTTTGGGCGTTTGTAACAACACTTGTGGCCGGTAATAACTTAGACCCTATGGCACCGAGCCGACTGAAATTTTGGATTCTTTTTAAGAAACATGGTCTACGAATCTATCAAAAATCTGTGAAAAGAAGAATTATTATAAAATCATCGTTTTGGCACTTGGGTTCGGTCGTTTAAATACTTGAGGTCGGTCATATTTTCGGCACTATGGCACCGAACCGACTGAAATCTTGGATTCTTACTTAGAGCGATGGTCGTACACGATTCAATAAATAAATCTTCCAAAAGATGTTTATTTTAAACATTTATTATTTTTCGGGCGTTTGTAACAACTATCGTGGCCGGTCATAACTTATACCCGATGGTACCGAGCCGACTGAAATTTTAGATTCTTTTTAAGAATCACGGTCTGTACACGATTCTATCAAAAAATCTGCCAAAAGAAGAATTTTTCTAAAAATCATCGTTTTAACGCTTGCTGGCGGTCGTAATAGCACTTGGGGTCAGTCGTCTTAACACTTGGGGTCGATCACAACTTCGACCTGATGGCAACAAACCGACTGAAATTTTGTATTCTTACTAAGAATCATGGTCTGTACACGAATCAATCAAAAAATCTGTCGAAAGAATAATTTTTATAGAAATCATCATTTTGGCACTTGGGGTCGGTCGTTTAAATACTTGAGGTGACCATATTTACGGCACTATGGCACCGAGCCGACTAAAATCTTGGATTCTTACTGAGAACGATGGTCTGTACATGATTCAATAAATAACTTTTGCAAAAGACGATTATTTTAACATTTATCATTTTTCGGGCGTTTGTTACAACACTTGTGGCCGGTCATAACTTACACCCTATGCACCGAGCCGACTGAAATTTTGGATTCTTTTTAAGAATCATGGTCTATAAATCTATCAAAAAATCTGTCAAAAAAAAAAATTAATATACAATCATGGTTTTGGCAATTGGGGTCGGTCCTTTAAATACTTGAGGTCGACCATATTTACGGCACTATGGCACCGAGCCGACTAAAATCTTGGATTCTTACTAAGAACGATGGTCTGTACACGATTCAATAAAGAAATTTGGCAAAGGACGTTTATTTTAAACATTTATCATTTTTCGGGCGTTTATAAGAACACTTGTGGCCGGTCACAACTTAGACCCTATGGCACCGAGCCGACTGAAATTTTGGATTCTTTTTAAAAAACATGGTCTACGAATCTATCAAAAAATCTGTCAAAAAAAGAATAAATATACAATCATCGTTTTGGCAAATGGGGTCGGTCGTTTAAATACTTGAGGTCGATCATATTTACGGCACTATGGCACCGAGCCGACTAAAATCTTGGATTCTTACTAAGAACGATGGTCTGTACACGATTCAATAAATAAATCTTGCAAAAGACGTTTATTTTAACATTTATCATTTTTCGGGCGTTATAACAACACTTGTGGCCGGTCATAACTTAGACCCTATGGCACCGAGCCGACTGAAATTTTGGATTCTTATTAAGATCCATGGTCTACGAATCTATCAAAAAATCTGTCAAACAACGAATTAATATACAATCATCGTTTTGGCAAATGGGGTCGGTCGTTTAAATACTTGAGGTCGACCATATTTTCGGCACTATGGCACCGAGCCGACTAAAATCTTGGATTCTTACTAAGAACGATGGTCTGTACACGATTCAATAAATAAATCTTCCAAAAGATAATTATTTTAAACATTTATCATTTTTCGGGCGTTTGTAACAACACTTGTGGCCGGTCATAACTTAGACCCTATGGCACCTAGCCGACTGAAATTTTGGATTCTTTTTAAGAATCATGGTCTTCGAATCTATCAAAAAATCTGTCAAAAAAGAATTAATATACAATCATCGTTTTGGCACTTGGGGTCGGTCGTTTAAATACTTGAGGTCGGTCATATTTTCGGCACTTTTGCACCGAACCGACTGAAATCTTGGATTCTTACTAAGATCGATGGTCTGTACACGATTCAATAAATAAATCTTCCAAAAGATGTTTATTTTAAACATTTATTATTTTTCGGGCGTTTGTAACAACTATCATGGCCGGTCATAACTTATACCCGATGGTACCGAGCCGACTGAAATTTTGGATTCTTTTTACGAATCACGGTCTGTACACGATTCTATCAAAAAATCTGCCAAAAGAAGAATTTTTATAAAAATCATCGTTTTAACGCTTGCTGGCGGTCGTTATAGCACCTGGGGTCGGTCGTCTTAACACTTGGAGTCGATCACAACTTCGACCTGATGGCAACAAACCGACTGAAATTTTGTATTCTTACTAAGAATCATGGTCTGTACACGAATCAATCAAAAAATCTGTCGAAAGAATAATTTTTATAGAAATCATCATTTTGGCACTTGGGGTCGGTCGTTTAAATACTTGAGGTGACCATATTTACGGCACTATGGCACCGAGCCGACTAAAATCTTGGATTCTTACTGAGAACGATGGTCTGTACATGATTCAATAAATAACTTTTGCAAAAGACGATTATTTTAACATTTATCATTTTTCGGGCGTTTGTTACAACACTTGTGGCCGGTCATAACTTACACCCTATGCACCGAGCCGACTGAAATTTTGGATTCTTTTTAAGAATCATGGTCTACAAATCTATCAAAAAATCTGTCAAAAAAAAAAATTAATATACAATCATGGTTTTGGCAATTGGGGTCGGTCCTTTAAATACTTGAGGTCGACCATATTTACGGCACTATGGCACCGAGCCGACTAAAATCTTGGATTCTTACTAAGAACGATGGTCTGTACACGATTCAATAAAGAAATTTGGCAAAAGACGTTTATTTTAAACATTTATCATTTTTCGGGCGTTTATAAGAACACTTGTGGCCGGTCACAACTTAGACCCTATGGCACCGAGCCGACTGAAATTTTGGATTCTTATTAAGAATCATGGTCTACGAATCTATCAAAAAATCTGTCAAAAAAAGAATAAATATACAATCATCGTTTTGGCAAATGGGGTCGGTCGTTTAAATACTTGAGGTCGATCATATTTACGGCACTATGGCACCGAGCCGACTAAAATCTTGGATTCTTACTAAGAACGATGGTCTGTACACGATTCAATAAATAAATCTTGCAAAAGACGTTTATTTTAACATTTATCATTTTTCGGGCGTTATAACAACACTTGTGGCCGGTCATAACTTAGACCCTATGGCACCGAGCCGACTGAAATTTTGGATTCTTATTAAGATCCATGGTCTACGAATCTATCAAAAAATCTGTCAAACAACGAATTAATATACAATCATCGTTTTGGCAAATGGGGTCGGTCGTTTAAATACTTGAGGTCGACCATATTTTCGGCACTATGGCACCGAGCCGACTAAAATCTTGGATTCTTACTAAGAACGATGGTCTGTACACGATTCAATAAATAAATCTTCCATAAGATGTTTATTTTAAACATTTATCATTTTTCGGGCGTTTGTAACAACACTTGTGGCCGGTCATAACTTAGACCCTATGGCACCTAGCCGACTGAAATTTTGGATTCTTTTTAAGAATCATGGTCTTCGAATCTATCAAAAAATCTGTCAAAAAAGAATTAATATACAATCATCGTTTTGGCACTTGGGGTCGGTCGTTTAAATACTTGAGGTCGGTCATATTTTCGGCACTTTTGCACCGAACCGACTGAAATCTTGGATTCTTACTAAGATCGATGGTCTGTACACGATTCAATAAATAAATCTTCCAAAAGATGTTTATTTTAAACATTTATTATTTTTCGGGCGTTTGTAACAACTATCATGGCCGGTCATAACTTATACCCGATGGTACCGAGCCGACTGAAATTTTGGATTCTTTTTACGAATCACGGTCTGTACACGATTCTATCAAAAAATCTGCCAAAAGAAGAATTTTTATAAAAATCATCGTTTTAACGCTTGCTGGCGGTCGTTATAGCACCTGGGGTCGGTCGTCTTAACACTTGGAGTCGATCACAACTTCGACCTGATGGCAACAAACCGACTGAAATTTTGTATTCTTACTAAGAATCATGGTCTGTACACGAATCAATCAAAAAATCTGTCGAAAGAATAATTTTTATAGAAATCATCATTTTGGCACTTGGGGTCGGTCGTTTAAATACTTGAGGTGACCATATTTACGGCACTATGGCACCGAGCCGACTAAAATCTTGGATTCTTACTGAGAACGATGGTCTGTACATGATTCAATAAATAAATTTTGCAAAAGACGATTATTTTAACATTTATCATTTTTCGGGCGTTTGTTACAACACTTGTGGCCGGTCATAACTTACACCCTATGCACCGAGCGGACTGAAATTTTGGATTCTTTTTAAGAAACATGGTCTACGAATCTATCAAAAATCTGTGAAAAGAAGAATTATTATAAAATCATCGTTTTGGCACTTGGGTTCGGTCGTTTAAATACTTGAGGTCGGTCATATTTTCGGCACTTTTGCACCGAACCGACTGAAATCTTGGATTCTTACTAAGATCGATGGTCTGTACAAGATTTAATAAATAAATCTTCCAAAATATGTTTATTTTAAACATTTATCATTTTTCGGGCGTTTATAACAACACTTATGGCCGGTCATAACTTAGACCCTATAGCACCGAGCCGACTGAAATTTTGGATTCTTATTAAGAATCATGGTCTACGAATCAATCAAAAAATCTGTCAAAAAAAGAATTAATATACAATCATCATTTTGGCAAATGGGGTCGGTCGTTTAAATACTTGAGGTCGACCATATTTACGGCACTATGGCACCGAGCCGACTAAAATCTTGGATTCTTACTAAGAACGATGGTGTGTACACGATTCAATAAATAAATCTTGCAAAAGACGTTTATTTTAACATTTATCATTTTTCGGGTGTTTGTAACAACACTTGTGGCCGGTCATAACTTATACCCGATGGTACCGAGCTGACTGAAATTTTGGATTCTTTTTAAGAATCACGGTCTGTACACGATTCTATCAAAAAATTTGCCAAAAGAAGAATTTTTATAAAAATCATCGTTTTAACGCTTGCTGGCGGTCGTTATAGCACTTGGGGTCGGTCGTCTTAACACTCGGAGTCGATCATAACTTCGACCTGATGGCAACAAACCGACTGAAATTTTGTATTCTTACTAAGAATCATGGTCTGTACACGAATCAATCAAAAAATCTGTCGAAAGAATAATTTTTATAGAAATCATCATTTTGGCACTTGGGGTCGGTCGTTTAAATACTTGAGGTGACCATATTTACGGCACTATGGCACCGAGCCGACTAAAATCTTGGATTCTTACTGAGAACGATGGTCTGTACATGATTCAATAAATAAATTTTGCAAAAGACGATTATTTTAAAAATTTATCATTTTTTGGGCGTTTGTAACAACACTTGTGGCCGGTAATAACTTAGACCCTATGGCACCGAGCCGACTGAAATTTTGGATTCTTTTTAAGAAACATGGTCTACGAATCTATCAAAAATCTGTGAAAAGAAGAATTATTATAAAATCATCGTTTTGGCACTTGGGTTCGGTCGTTTAAATACTTGAGGTCGGTCATATTTTCGGCACTATGGCACCGAACCGACTGAAATCTTGGATTCTTACTTAGAGCGATGGTCGTACACGATTCAATAAATAAATCTTCCAAAAGATGTTTATTTTAAACATTTATTATTTTTCGGGCGTTTGTAACAACTATCGTGGCCGGTCATAACTTATACCCGATGGTACCGAGCCGACTGAAATTTTAGATTCTTTTTAAGAATCACGGTCTGTACACGATTCTATCAAAAAATCTGCCAAAAGAAGAATTTTTCTAAAAATCATCGTTTTAACGCTTGCTGGCGGTCGTAATAGCACTTGGGGTCAGTCGTCTTAACACTTGGGGTCGATCACAACTTCGACCTGATGGCAACAAACCGACTGAAATTTTGTATTCTTACTAAGAATCATGGTCTGTACACGAATCAATCAAAAAATCTGTCGAAAGAATAATTTTTATAGAAATCATCATTTTGGCACTTGGGGTCGGTCGTTTAAATACTTGAGGTGACCATATTTACGGCACTATGGCACCGAGCCGACTAAAATCTTGGATTCTTACTGAGAACGATGGTCTGTACATGATTCAATAAATAACTTTTGCAAAAGACGATTATTTTAACATTTATCATTTTTCGGGCGTTTGTTACAACACTTGTGGCCGGTCATAACTTACACCCTATGCACCGAGCCGACTGAAATTTTGGATTCTTTTTAAGAATCATGGTCTACAAATCTATCAAAAAATCTGTCAAAAAAAAAATTAATATACAATCATCGTTTTGGCAATTGGGGTCGGTCCTTTAAATACTTGAGGTCGACCATATTTACGGCACTATGGCACCGAGCCGACTAAAATCTTGGATTCTTACTAAGAACGATGGTCTGTACACGATTCAATAAAGAAATTTGGCAAAAGACGTTTATTTTAAACATTTATCATTTTTCGGGCGTTTATAAGAACACTTGTGGCCGGTCACAACTTAGACCCTATGGCACCGAGCCGACTGAAATTTTGGATTCTTATTAAGAATCATGGTCTACGAATTTATCAAAAAATCTGTCAAAAAAAGAATAAATATACAATCATCGTTTTGGCAAATGGGGTCGGTCGTTTAAATACTTGAGGTCGATCATATTTACGGCACTATGGCACCGAGCCGACTAAAATCTTGGATTCTTACTAAGAACGATGGTCTGTACACGATTCAATAAATAAATCTTGCAAAAGACGTTTATTTTAACATTTATCATTTTTCGGGCGTTATAACAACACTTGTGGCCGGTCATAACTTAGACCCTATGGCACCGAGCCGACTGAAATTTTGGATTCTTATTAAGATCCATGGTCTACGAATCTATCAAAAAATCTGTCAAACAACGAATTAATATACAATCATCGTTTTGGCAAATGGGGTCGGTCGTTTAAATACTTGAGGTCGACCATATTTACGGCACTATGGCACCGAGCCGACTAAAATCTTGGATTCTTACTAAGAACGATGGTCTGTACACGATTCAATAAATAAATCTTCCAAAAGATGTTTATTTTAAACATTTATCATTTTTCGGGCGTTTGTAACAACACTTGTGGCCGGTCATAACTTAGACCCTATGGCACCTAGCCGACTGAAATTTTGGATTCTTTTTAAGAATCATGGTCTTCGAATCTATCAAAAAATCTGTCAAAAAAGAATTAATATACAATCATCGTTTTGGCACTTGGGGTCGGTCGTTTAAATACTTGAGGTCGGTCATATTTTCGGCACTTTTGCACCGAACCGACTGAAATCTTGGATTCTTACTAAGATCGATGGTCTGTACACGATTCAATAAATAAATCTTCCAAAAGATGTTTATTTTAAACATTTATTATTTTTCGGGCGTTTGTAACAACTATCATGGCCGGTCATAACTTATACCCGATGGTACCGAGCCGACTGAAATTTTGGATTCTTTTTAAGAATCACGGTCTGTACACGATTCTATCAAAAAATCTGCCAAAAGAAGAATTTTTATAAAAATCATCGTTTTAACGCTTGCTGGCGGTCGTTATAGCACCTGGGGTCGGTCGTCTTAACACTTGGAGTCGATCACAACTTCGACCTGATGGCAACAAACCAACTGAAATTTTGTATTCTTACTAAGAATCATGGTCTGTACACGAATCAATCAAAAAATCTGTCGAAAGAATAATTTTTATAGAAATCGTCATTTTGGCACTTGGGGTCGGTCGTTTAAATACTTGAGGTGACCATATTTACGGCACTATGGCACCGAGCCGACTAAAATCTTGGATTCTTACTGAGAACAATGGTCTGTACATGATTCAATAAATAATTTTGCAAAAGACGATAAAATAAATCATTTTTTGGGCGTTTGTAACAACACTTGTGGCCGGTAATAACTTAGACCCTATGGCACCGAGCCGACTGAAATTTTGGATTCTTTTTAAGAAACATGGTCTACGAATCTATCAAAAATCTGTGAAAAGAAGAATTATTATAAAATCATCGTTTTGGCACTTGGGTTCGGTCGTTTAAATACTTGAGGTCGGTCATATTTTCGGCACTTTTGCACCGAACCGACTGAAATCTTGGATTCTTACTAAGATCGATGGTCTGTACACGATTCAATATCAATTTTCCAAAATATGTTTATTTTAAACATTTTTCATTTTTCGGGCGTTTATAACAACACTTGTGGCCGGTCATAACTTAGACCCTATGGCACCGAGCCGACTGAAATTTTGGATTCTTATTAAGAATCATGGTCTACGAATCTATCAAAAAATCTGTCAAAAAAAGAATTAATATACAATCATCGTTTTGGCAAATGGGGTCGGTCGTTTAAATACTTGAGGTCGACCATATTTACGGCACTATGGCACCGAGCCGACTAAAATCTTGGATTCTTACTAAGAACGATGGTCTGTACACGATTCAATAAATAAATCTTGCAAAAGACGTTTATTTTAACATTTATCATTTTTCGGGCGTTTGTAACAACACTTGTGGCCGGTCATAACTTAGACACTATGGCACCGAGCCGACTGAAATTTTGGATTCTTTTTTTGAATCATGGTCTACGAATCTATCAAAAAATGTGTGAAAAGCAGAATTAATATAAAATCATCGTTTTGGCACTTGGGGTCGGTCGTTTAAATACTTGAGGTCGGTAATATTTTCGGCACTTTGGCACCGAACCGACTGAAATGTTGGATTCTTACTAAGAACGATGGTCGTACACGATTCAATAAATAAATCCTCCAAAATATGTTTATTTTAAACATTTATCATTTTTCGGGCGTTTATAACAACACTTGTGGCCGGTCATAACTTAGACCCTATGGCACCGAGCCGACTGAAATTTTGGATTCTTTTTAAGAATCATGGTCTACGAATCTATCAAAAAATCTGTCAAAAAAAAAATTAATATACAATCATCGTTTTGGCAATTGGGGTCGGTCCTTTAAATACTTGAGGTCGACCATATTTACGGCACTATGGCACCGAGCCGACTAAAATCTTGGATTCTTACTAAGAACGATGGTCTGTACACGATTCAATAAAGAAATTTGGCAAAAGACGTTTATTTTAAACATTTATCATTTTTCGGGCGTTTATAAGAACACTTGTGGCCGGTCACAACTTAGACCCTATGGCACCGAGCCGACTGAAATTTTGGATTCTTATTAAGAATCATGGTCTACGAATCTATCAAAAAATCTGTCAAAAAAAGAATAAATATACAATCATCGTTTTGGCAAATGGGGTCGGTCGTTTAAATACTTGAGGTCGATCATATTTACGGCACTATGGCACCGAGCTGACTAAAATCTTGGATTCTTACTAAGAACGATGGTCTGTACACGATTCAATAAATAAATCTTGCAAAAGACGTTTATTTTAACATTTATTATTTTTCGGGCGTTTGTAACAACACTTGTGGCCAGTCATAACTTAGACACTATGGCACCGAGCCGACTGAAATTTTGGATTCTTTTTTAGAATCATGGTCTACGAATCTATCAAAAAATGTGTGAAAAGAAGAATTAATATAAAATCATCGTTTTGGCAATTGGGGTCGGTCGTTTAAATACTTGAGGTCGACCATATTTACGGCACTATGGCACCGAGCCGACTAAAATCTTGGATTCTTACTAAGAACGATGGTCTGTACACGATTCAATAAATAAATCTTCCAAAAGATGTTTATTTTAAACATTTATTATTTTTCAGGCGTTTGTGACAACTATCGTGGCCGGTCATAACTTATACCCGATGGTACCGAACCGACTGAAATTTTGGATTCTTTTAAGAAACATGGTCTACAAATCTATCAAAAATCTGTGAAAAGAAGAATTAATATAAAATCATCGTTTTGGCACTTGGGTTCGGTAGTTTAAATACTTGAGGTCGGTCATATTTTCGGCACTATGGCACCGAACCGACTAAAATCTTGGATTCTTACTAAGAACGATGGTCTGTACACGATTCAATACATAAATCTTCCAAAAGATGTTTATTTTAAACATTTATTATTTTTCGGGCGTTTGTAACAACTATCGTAGCCGGTCATAACTTATACCCGATGGTACCGAGCCGACTGAAATTTTGGATTCTTACTAAGAATCATGGTCTGTACACGAATCAATCAAAAAATCTGTCGAAAGAATAATTTTTATAGAAATCATCATTTTGGCACTTGGGGTCGGTCGTTTAAATACTTGAGGTGACCATATTTACGGCACTATGGCACCGAGCCGACTAAAATCTTGGATTCTTACTGAGAACGATGGTCTGTACATGATTCAATAAATAACTTTTGCAAAAGACGATTATTTTAACATTTATCATTTTTCGGGCGTTTGTTACAACACTTGTGGCCGGTCATAACTTACACCCTATGCACCGAGCCGACTGAAATTTTGGATTCTTTTTAAGAATCATGGTCTACGAATCTATCAAAAAATCTGTCAAAAAAGAATTAATATACAATCATCGTTTTGGCACTTGGGGTCGGTCGTTTAAATACTTGAGGTCGGTCATATTTTCGGCACTTTTGCACCGAACCGACTGAAATCTTGGATTCTTACTAAGATCGATGGTCTGTACAAGATTTAATAAATAAATCTTCCAAAATATGTTTATTTTAAACATTTATCATTTTTCGGGCGTTTATAACAACACTTGTGGCCGGTCATAACTTAGACCCTATAGCACCGAGCCGACTGAAATTTTGGATTCTTATTAAGAATCATGGTCTACGAATCAATCAAAAAATCTGTCAAAAAAAGAATTAATATACAATCATCATTTTGGCAAATGGGGTCGGTCGTTTAAATACTTGAGGTCGACCATATTTACGGCACTATGGCACCGAGCGGACTAAAATCTTGGATTCTTACTAAGAACGATGGTGTGTACACGATTCAATAAATAAATCTTGCAAAAGACGTTTATTTTAACATTTATCATTTTTCGGGTGTATGTAACAACACTTGTGGCCGGTCATAACTTATACCCGATGGTACCGAGCTGACTGAAATTTTGGATTCTTTTTAAGAATCACGGTCTGTACACGATTCTATCAAAAAATTTGCCAAAAGAAGAATTTTTATAAAAATCATCGTTTTAACGCTTGCTGGCGGTCGTTATAGCACTTGGGGTCGGTCGTCTTAACACTCGGAGTCGATCATAACTTCGACCTGATGGCAACAAACCGACTGAAATTTTGTATTCTTACTAAGAATCATGGTCTGTACACGAATCAATCAAAAAATCTGTCGAAAGAATAATTTTTATAGAAATCATCATTTTGGCACTTGGGGTCGGTCGTTTAAATACTTGAGGTGACCTTATTTACGGCACTATGGCACCGAGCCGACTAAAATCTTGGATTCTTACTGAGAACGATGGTCTGTACATGATTCAATAAATAAATTTTGCAAAAGACGATTATTTTAAAAATTTATCATTTTTTGGGCGTTTGTAACAACACTTGTGGCCGGTAATAACTTAGACCCTATGGCACCGAGCCGACTGAAATTTTGGATTCTTTTTAAGAAACATGGTCTACGAATCTATCAAAAATCTGTGAAAAGAAGAATTATTATAAAATCATCGTTTTGGCACTTGGGTTCGGTCGTTTAAATACTTGAGGTCGGTCATATTTTCGGCACTATGGCACCGAACCGACTGAAATCTTGGATTCTTACTTAGAGCGATGGTCGTACACGATTCAATAAATAAATCTTCCAAAAGATGTTTATTTTAAACATTTATTATTTTTCGGGCGTTTGTAACAACTATCGTGGCCGGTCATAACTTATACCCGATGGTACCGAGCCGACTGAAATTTTAGATTCTTTTTAAGAATCACGGTCTGTACACGATTCTATCAAAAAATCTGCCAAAAGAAGAATTTTTCTAAAAATCATCGTTTTAACGCTTGCTGGCGGTCGTAATAGCACTTGGGGTCAGTCGTCTTAACACTTGGGGTCGATCACAACTTCGACCTGA
Organism: Limnephilus rhombicus; assembly: GCA_929108145.2. NCBI lineage: Eukaryota > Metazoa > Arthropoda > Insecta > Trichoptera > Limnephilidae > Limnephilus > Limnephilus rhombicus. The sequence goes on from OV815274.1 coordinate 22,844,107, forward strand.
TGGCAACAAACCGACTGAAATTTTGTATTCTTACTAAGAATCATGGTCTGTACACGAATCAATCAAAAATTCTGTCGAAAGAATAATTTTTATAGAAATCATCATTTTGGCACTTGGGGTCGGTCGTTTAAATACTTGAGGTGACCATATTTACGGCACTATGGCACCGAGCCGACTAAAATCTTGGATTCTTACTGAGAACGATGGTCTGTACATGATTCAATAAATAACTTTTGCAAAAGACGATTATTTTAACATTTATCATTTTTCGGGCGTTTGTTACAACACTTGTGGCCGGTCATAACTTACACCCTATGCACCGAGCCGACTGAAATTTTGGATTCTTTTTAAGAATCATGGTCTTCAAATCTATCAAAAAATCTGTCAAAAAAAAAATTAATATACAATCATCGTTTTGGCAATTGGGGTCGGTCCTTTAAATACTTGAGGTCGACCATATTTACGGCACTATGGCACCGAGCCGACTAAAATCTTGGATTCTTACTGAGAACGATGGTCTGTACACGATTCAATAAAGAAATTTGGCAAAAGACGTTTATTTTAAACATTTATCATTTTTCGGGCGTTTATAAGAACACTTGTGGCCGGTCACAACTTAGACCCTATGGCACCGAGCCGACTGAAATTTTGGATTCTTATTAAGAATCATGGTCTACGAATTTATCAAAAAATCTGTCAAAAAAAGAATAAATATACAATCATCGTTTTGGCAAATGGGGTCGGTCGTTTAAATACTTGAGGTCGATCATATTTACGGCACTATGGCACCGAGCCGACTAAAATCTTGGATTCTTACTAAGAACGATGGTCTGTACACGATTCAATAAATAAATCTTGCAAAAGACGTTTATTTTAACATTTATCATTTTTCGGGCGTTATAACAACACTTGTGGCCGGTCATAACTTAGACCCTATGGCACCGAGCCGACTGAAATTTTGGATTCTTATTAAGATCCATGGTCTACGAATCTATCAAAAAATCTGTCAAACAACGAATTAATATACAATCATCGTTTTGGCAAATGGGGTCGGTCGTTTAAATACTTGAGGTCGACCATATTTACGGCACTATGGCACCGAGCCGACTAAAATCTTGGATTCTTACTAAGAACGATGGTCTGTACACGATTCAATAAATAAATCTTCCAAAAGATGTTTATTTTAAACATTTATCATTTTTCGGGCGTTTGTAACAACACTTGTGGCCGGTCATAACTTAGACCCTATGGCACCTAGCCGACTGAAATTTTGGATTCTTTTTAAGAATCATGGTCTTCGAATCTATCAAAAAATCTGTCAAAAAAGAATTAATATACAATCATCGTTTTGGCACTTGGGGTCGGTCGTTTAAATACTTGAGGTCGGTCATATTTTCGGCACTTTTGCACCGAACCGACTGAAATCTTGGATTCTTACTAAGATCGATGGTCTGTACACGATTCAATAAATAAATCTTCCAAAAGATGTTTATTTTAAACATTTATTATTTTTCGGGCGTTTGTAACAACTATCATGGCCGGTCATAACTTATACCCGATGGTACCGAGCCGACTGAAATTTTGGATTCTTTTTAAGAATCACGGTCTGTACACGATTCTATCAAAAAATCTGCCAAAAGAAGAATTTTTATAAAAATCATCGTTTTAACGCTTGCTGGCGGTCGTTATAGCACCTGGGGTCGGTCGTCTTAACACTTGGAGTCGATCACAACTTCGACCTGATGGCAACAAACCAACTGAAATTTTGTATTCTTACTAAGAATCATGGTCTGTACACGAATCAATCAAAAAATCTGTCGAAAGAATAATTTTTATAGAAATCGTCATTTTGGCACTTGGGGTCGGTCGTTTAAATACTTGAGGTGACCATATTTACGGCACTATGGCACCGAGCCGACTAAAATCTTGGATTCTTACTGAGAACAATGGTCTGTACATGATTCAATAAATAATTTTGCAAAAGACGATAAAATAAATCATTTTTTGGGCGTTTGTAACAACACTTGTGGCCGGTAATAACTTAGACCCTATGGCACCGAGCCGACTGAAATTTTGGATTCTTTTTAAGAAACATGGTCTACGAATCTATCAAAAATCTGTGAAAAGAAGAATTATTATAAAATCATCGTTTTGGCACTTGGGTTCGGTCGTTTAAATACTTGAGGTCGGTCATATTTTCGGCACTTTTGCACCGAACCGACTGAAATCTTGGATTCTTACTAAGATCGATGGTCTGTACACGATTCAATATCAATTTTCCAAAATATGTTTATTTTAAACATTTTTCATTTTTCGGGCGTTTATAACAACACTTGTGGCCGGTCATAACTTAGACCCTATGGCACCGAGCCGACTGAAATTTTGGATTCTTATTAAGAATCATGGTCTACGAATCTATCAAAAAATCTGTCAAAAAAAGAATTAATATACAATCATCGTTTTGGCAAATGGGGTCGGTCGTTTAAATACTTGAGGTCGACCATATTTACGGCACTATGGCACCGAGCCGACTAAAATCTTGGATTCTTACTAAGAACGATGGTCTGTACACGATTCAATAAATAAATCTTGCAAAAGACGTTTATTTTAACATTTATCATTTTTCGGGCGTTTGTAACAACACTTGTGGCCGGTCATAACTTAGACACTATGGCACCGAGCCGACTGAAATTTTGGATTCTTTTTTTGAATCATGGTCTACGAATCTATCAAAAAATGTGTGAAAAGCAGAATTAATATAAAATCATCGTTTTGGCACTTGGGGTCGGTCGTTTAAATACTTGAGGTCGGTAATATTTTCGGCACTTTGGCACCGAACCGACTGAAATGTTGGATTCTTACTAAGAACGATGGTCGTACACGATTCAATAAATAAATCCTCCAAAATATGTTTATTTTAAACATTTATCATTTTTCGGGCGTTTATAACAACACTTGTGGCCGGTCATAACTTAGACCCTATGGCACCGAGCCGACTGAAATTTTGGATTCTTTTTAAGAATCATGGTCTACGAATCTATCAAAAAATCTGTCAAAAAAAAAATTAATATACAATCATCGTTTTGGCAATTGGGGTCGGTCCTTTAAATACTTGAGGTCGACCATATTTACGGCACTATGGCACCGAGCCGACTAAAATCTTGGATTCTTACTAAGAACGATGGTCTGTACACGATTCAATAAAGAAATTTGGCAAAAGACGTTTATTTTAAACATTTATCATTTTTCGGGCGTTTATAAGAACACTTGTGGCCGGTCACAACTTAGACCCTATGGCACCGAGCCGACTGAAATTTTGGATTCTTATTAAGAATCATGGTCTACGAATCTATCAAAAAATCTGTCAAAAAAAGAATAAATATACAATCATCGTTTTGGCAAATGGGGTCGGTCGTTTAAATACTTGAGGTCGATCATATTTACGGCACTATGGCACCGAGCCGACTAAAATCTTGGATTCTTACTAAGAACGATGGTCTGTACACGATTCAATAAATAAATCTTGCAAAAGACGTTTATTTTAACATTTATTATTTTTCGGGCGTTTGTAACAACACTTGTGGCCAGTCATAACTTAGACACTATGGCACCGAGCCGACTGAAATTTTGGATTCTTTTTTAGAATCATGGTCTACGAATCTATCAAAAAATGTGTGAAAAGAAGAATTAATATAAAATCATCGTTTTGGCAATTGGGGTCGGTCGTTTAAATACTTGAGGTCGACCATATTTACGGCACTATGGCACCGAGCCGACTAAAATCTTGGATTCTTACTAAGAACGATGGTCTGTACACGATTCAATAAATAAATCTTCCAAAAGATGTTTATTTTAAACATTTATTATTTTTCAGGCGTTTGTGACAACTATCGTGGCCGGTCATAACTTATACCCGATGGTACCGAACCGACTGAAATTTTGGATTCTTTTAAGAAACATGGTCTACAAATCTATCAAAAATCTGTGAAAAGAAGAATTAATATAAAATCATCGTTTTGGCACTTGGGTTCGGTAGTTTAAATACTTGAGGTCGGTCATATTTTCGGCACTATGGCACCGAACCGACTAAAATCTTGGATTCTTACTAAGAACGATGGTCTGTACACGATTCAATACATAAATCTTCCAAAAGATGTTTATTTTAAACATTTATTATTTTTCGGGCGTTTGTAACAACTATCGTAGCCGGTCATAACTTATACCCGATGGTACCGAGCCGACTGAAATTTTGGATTCTTTTTAAGAATCACGGTCTGTACACGATTCTATCAAAAAATCTCCCAAAAGAAGAATTTAACGCTTGCTGGCGGTCGTGTATACACGATCATAACTTCGACCTTATGGCAACAAACCGACTGAAATTTAGTATTCTTACTAAGAATCATGGTCTGTACACGAATCAATCAAAAAATCTGTCGACAGAATAATTTTTATAGAAATCATGATTTTGGCACTTGGGGTCGGTCGTTTAAATACTTGAGGTGACCATATTTACGGCACTATGGCACCGAGTCGACTAAAATCTTGGTTTCTTACTAAGAACGATGGTCTGTACATGATTCAATAAATAAATTTTGCAAAAGACGATTATTTTAAAAATTTATCATTTTTTGGGCGTTTGTAACAACACTTGTGGCCGGTAATAACATAGACCCTATGCAACCGAGCCAACTGAAATTTTGGATTCTTTTTAAGAATCATGGTCTACGATTCTATCAAAAAATCTGTGAAAAGAAGAATTAATATAAAATCGATTCGCTTTAATAAAGCAAATGTCTTGCTGCTACGTGAATTACATTTCTTAATTCATTTTGAGTATTAATTTTAACTTAAAAATTTTTTTTAATTAATTCAGCTAATAAGTTAACACAACAGTTATTGATTCTTAGGCGGTACAAAGTTCGCCGGGTCAGCTAGTGGTTGATAAAACTTGCTTATCTGGCAGATATTTTTACCAAGTGCAATGAAGTTAACTTATCATTACAAGGAAAAAGTATTACAATTTTTAATACGAGAGATAAAATTGTATCTTTTGCTAAAAAATTACAATTTTGGATTTCATCAGTTCAATCTAATCATTTTGATTGTTTTCCTGTTTTTGAACGAATTAAATTTTAAAGTAGATAAAGAGGTTTCCAAAGAATTTTTAAAACGCCTACATAACTTGAAAACAACTCTTATGCAATATTTTCTGAAAACTAGTAAGGACGATTCCTGGGTTCGGAATCCATTTTCCGGGACAGGAGGTGACAGCCAAACCTGTAGGCTTGAGCGCAAGTAGTATTAAAATCTAATTTATTTAATTAGTGACTCAGAGTTGAAACAAAAATACAAAGATCAGCCTTTAAATGATTTCTGGTCGAGTTTGTCATAAGAGTACACCCCAATTTATCAAAACAAGCTATTATTGTTGTACTTCCGTTTTCTACAACCTATTTATGCGAAGCGGGATTTTCTAATTATGCTGCAATGAAGTCAAAGTGCAGGAACAGGCTCGACACCACATCAGATATTAGAATTTAACTTACCAATAGTGTCTGATATCAAGAAGATATGCAATTCAAGGACTCATGATATCAAGAAGATTCATCAAAGTCAAATTAGGTGTTTTATTTATTCCATTTTTGTTGTCGTTTATATTCCATTTTTTTGTTATATTTTAATTTTTTGTTATTTGTATTCCATTTTTTTGTTGTTTATGTTCCTTTTTTATTATATTCCATTTTTTGTTATACATAAACAACCTTACTAAAAAAAAACTACAGCACGGCCGATAACCTGTGTTTCTGCAGCAACCTGAATAAAACAAACATACACTAAAACACGATAACATTACTAATAAGATTTTTTCTTAAAATGTATTTTAAATCTGGCAACAGTGGAATTTTTCGTAGTGTATATAATTTAATTGTTTGTTTTCCTACAGAACCGCTAGGTGGCGGCGCGCGGCGCCTGCGCATTCGTCATTCGCGTTGAAACCCCCAAAAAAAACTCACTCCGTGGGTGTGTGTGTAATATTACACAAATGTTATCATAATATCTATTAATATGACTAATTCACTATTACATTCGCATAATTGATATATTTACCGTGTTTTTGTGGTTTTTAATAAGGTTTAGTCAAGTTATAATAACAATAATCATACTTTGAAAATTGAAATGTCAATAAGTATTTTATGTAAAACATGAAAATTCAAATTTACATAAAGGATTTTATTTCATGAGAATTTCATAAAAGTGGTGTTTTTTAAAAATATTAATATCTAATACATGTGTTCCTAAACGTATCAATGAAATTAACGTCTTTAGAGTTGCAAGAAATCTGTTATAAAAGTCGGTATTATTTTTTTAGGTCAGTTTTTTGGCAATAAAAAAACTTAGAAATTTTTTATTATATGCACAAGGAAAAAGTGAGGTCACAGTTTCGTTCCAAATTCATTATATAAAAGGTCTGTATTTTTTAAATTTTGTTTTTTTATAAATTTCTGTAAATTTTCATCAAATATGTTTTGGTAAAAACAAAATTCCATTTTTTTTCGCGTTTGAATCATAATATATGGCAGTTTTTAAAAACTAAAGTGTATTTCAATTACACAAATCTAAAAGGTAATTTTATATAGTTTTCATAAATGGTATTTGTTTTTACGACAAAAATAAGAAATATATAGAACATTCAAAATACTTTGGAAAACATTCCAAATTTCGTTCACACATCATTACTAAAACAGAGATAAACTACCCTCTCAGGCCGTGTAAACCAAGTGTATTTTTTTCCATGAATAATTTTTTAATTAGTAATGTTTTCACATCAGCGGGCGTTTGTCAATTGAATAAAATTTTCACTGGGTTTTTTAGTACGGCTGAAATTGTTTATATACTTTATAAATAATGTGTAATAACTTTAAAAAAAAATAATATTAGGAATTACCCAATCTAAAAAATGAGCCAAGTGGTCCGTTAAAATTTACAGGTTCGGAAAGTGTTCCATTGCAGAAAAAGTTTGGGAAACCCTGCTCTATTTGGATCGTCCGAGTGCCGCCGCATAAAATTACATAAATAAAATTAGCTCCTTTATTTTAGCTGTCCATGGTGAGAAGATGGAGTGTGTCCTGAAAATAGTTTTTTGGGTAAAAGACAAAAACAATGTTTAATGATCTCATTTATTTATAGCTCATTTGCCACAATAAAGGTTGCATCACCCCAATACATGCATACACACCCAAGTCTGAGATTACAAATAATAATATTATATTTCACCCGATCCATTCGCAGAAACAAAAATCAACTAAGACAATAATTATAATACACAAATGATGAATTCATAGGTAAGACTTCAAGGCATCACAACAGAAAAAGGGACTGACTGACTTAAATTTATCTGCTTCATTGGAAAAAAAAAACTATTCGAAAGATCTGTGCAACATTTCAATATTTATGATAATTATAAAATAATGTTACCAATATGTAAATACATACTTATAATAATTATGTATAGTTACAGTTTGTGTCCACATTTTGTAAAATATCACGGTGAACGGAGTATCTTTTCTTCTATTACATACTACTGTTTATTTGATTGTGTGGAAATATTTACCTTTGGTTTGAGAAATAATAAGATTACAGAACTTTTGCCAATAATAATTTAAAGAACTTAAAAGTTAATAAAAATCCATTAGAAACTACAAAAAATTCCATTAGGACAAGAGGCTCGAAAATGTACAAAACTATTCTATTAATATGATATATAAATATAATTTCGTGTAAGAACATTGTGTGTTTTCAGTGAAAATTACTTGTTTGAAGCACAAATCTAATACATAAGAAAATGTTGTAACGTTATCCAATACACATCAACATAACAAGTTTAATATACTAAGAAACAAATTTTCTTCAAAATATTAACAATTGAGAGTGATAAACTTTAAAATGTCTTTTAAAAGATATTAATAATTTTAAATCAATCAATTTCCCAATATGTGATTGGCGTACCTTTATAAAATTATCTGAGATTGATAAAAATGAATCATTATTGTAATTTTATTATTCAGCCTTTTCTATTTAATTTTAATTTTTTAAAAGAAAAGTTAACAATTCCAAATGTCAATATTGCTTTTCTTTTTCATGACACAAACATGAACTATGAAATTTAGTACATATGTAAAACTTTACTTTAAAAACATAATATGTATGTAGTTTCAAGTAAAACTGTACGAAAACCCTCGAGTTTATGGCAAGTCCTATTTCACAAGGTTTTCCATTTGACACAACAAAAGGAAAATAAGAAAATATGTACATAATTGATGGATTCAATTTCTGGGCTGAAGAAATAAAGATAAAGCGATGGAAATCTTAAATTTGACTTCAGATTATGGTTTGCCTGTGCGTTATTGGGATTCTTGAATGACGAGAGGCAGAAAAAGGAAATTATTAAAACATATAATAAAAGATTCCTGAATATGGGAGTAGTTTAAACCTCGATTACATTGAGCGAGTTTAGCCGGTAAGTTTAAAAGCGGGTTAATCGGCAAGTGAGATTGTCATGATGACACACAAAACTGTCTATTCGCTCAGTAGCGAGAGTAGCAGCTAAAATAACGACTCCCGCGTGAACCAATTCGGTCGACATTTTGTAAAAAAAACTTGAGCTCGCACTAGTGCCACACGCTAGCCAGTAGTGAGAATTACGGCTAACGCGCGAACTAATTCTGGCAATTACGAAATCAGCTGTTGGTAGGCCGCCATCTTGAGCGAGTAGCGAGTAAAGTTGACTACCTTTCAACTTTTTTCGTGGATTGTTCACAATCTGCTAGTTAGCAAGTAATACGATTATACTTAACGAGTTTACTAACAGATAGTGAATTTCCCAGATAGTAGCTTGTAAACTCGCTCAATGTAATCGCAGCTTTACGAGAAAGAACTTGAGTTATCTATCCGACACACGCTGGCCGTGGTGACTATTACAAGCTTATACTATCGGACAGTAGTCAAATGCTTCAACAGTGACAATAATGTATCAATTTACTGTACAAATACTGCTTGAGGACATAACATGTACACTTTACACACACCCGGGGCAATAATATTCCTTGTTCAATAATATATATAAGTGCATATTTACATTATGTATATGAATATCAATAAATAAAAGGCAAACTTGGCAGGTTATTTGAGGCTAAAAATAGTTCAAAACCAGAATTTAAAGTTCTTTGGGCACTTCCAAGTAATAAATCAAAATTCAAAGAACATGAGACTTAACATGTTAAAAATATCACTCTATTCCAATGGAAGTATGCAAGATAAAGCATGCAAATTGAATAAGTAGTCCAGAGAATCTATTAATTTTCAAATTAGGATAGTGTGTGAATGGACTTCATAAATATTATCCTATTATTATAATTTTATTATTTCCTGCTATTAAGGTTAGGTTTCCTCTTGTAAGTGAGGCCCGGTGTTTTTATTAACTTCTCAAAGTTTAGCTTTAGCCCCGTAGATGTCAATCCTAGAAACCAATTATTTAATCCTGGATTAAGCTAAGTATGCAGTCGGCTCAAGATTTTGTATTATGCTTGACGTGAAAGCCGCAATATGTGATTTAGGATTTTGGATGGTGATGAAAAACATGAGCCTCACAATTTTTCTGAATAAAAATAAATCTAATATCTAGTCTGCCAAAATATAAAATAACGAAGCACCTTAAAAAAGTGATATGTGCACTTATTGAAAATTATATAAAATTCACTTATAAACTCTGTTGCTATTATGGTTTAGCTTAAAATGAGTGTTTAGGATTGCGTACAGCTTAGATAATAGTAAACATTCTATTAAAAGCTCATTACACAACATAATTAATTCATATTACATCATATCTTTAATAAATACACAAAAATAAGTATAAACTGAAGAAATACCTTAAATAATCTATTTAAAAATAACATTTCAGCTGGTTTCGCTTAGTATAAAATATACATAAATATGTGGTATTTTTTATGAAAATAATTACCGTTGAATGAAGTATTTACACTAAAACTAGAATGGCGTATATCTTTAGTTTTGGTAAAAAATGAATTATTATAATACAATTTAAATAAGTTTTTACTCTTGAGATTAATATTACACTAGTTTTTAAAGTTTATCAAGATTAGCCTAGTCTAGTAGCTTATCATTGATTTGCCTCGAAAAGCTTTTCGCGAAAATACTTAATTTTTTGTACAAAGAAGGCTTCTAACCCCTCGGCACACCGATAGAACTGGGAATCTTTGGGGTTGAAGTATCGGCAGTTGTCAAATATCTTCGTCATGTCTCCAATCAGTTCACTTAACATATTATAACTTTGTTCATTTATTTTTTTTTCAATTGTTTGTAAGTCTGAAAAAAAAAATCAAATATTAGGAAGAATATTATCACAAATTAGAAGAATTCATGTTTCAGTTTGAATCTAGAAGGCTAAAGTATACAAAGCAACAATAATGTAATAAAAACAACAACAACAACAACAACATACCCATTGGCTCTTTGATAACTTTGTAGTAGGTGGGGGCTTCTCTGGGATCCACTGGTTCCATGAAAGGCCAGGCGTTTTTATGCATCTGTATCTGTTTTATCAACTTTTTAAGGTTTTCAAAATCTTTCAGAGTCAGGTCCTTCATGTTGGCAAAATTGACAGAATTATTCTTTTGACAGTTGGGGCAGACGTACTCGTCTATATTGTCCGCTTCAGATTGGAGAATGCCCACACAGCGGCCGTGGAACCAATCCTGGCATTTGTCACAGCAAATATAAAATCTGGAAAAGAAAAATACAAAATCAAAAAATGTTATCATCAACAATCTAGCACTATTGAAGCCACCCAGTAGAGGTGATTTTTACTTGTAAAACGTAAGTATGCCACAAGTTGTTCTGAGTTATCAACGTTTTACACCACATCTTTCAAATGATACCGATATTAATTGATGTTCTCTTGAATTGAAAACAAACTTTGTATTATTTTCAACCGTTTGCAACCCACTAAATATTTAATATCACAAAGTTGTACGGTACTTACTGGGAGTTATCATAGGGTTGTCTACAAAGGCAATATAATTCCTGAGTGTCTCTGGCGTGCTTGCACTCGTCACAGACAAACTCATTAATTGTCTTGCTCATCTCCTCCGTGATGCCCACGCAGTCGCCGTGGAACCAGTTGCTGCAGTGCTCGCAGCCCACGTAGAATCTGAGTACATAGAATAGGAGTACAGTAGAGTTATTTGTAAATACCAAAGATACTAGTAGAAAAGCTAAATATGGACTTATAACAGAAAGATTCAAATTTTGTGGTTGTATAACCTTAGCATCTCACTTTGACCTCTACTAATGAAAAAGTGAATGATTTTTGTATGAAAGCATTTACAAAATATGTATCTCTTTAAACAGTTGAGAACACCGATGAATAGATGAGAATCAAAATACAAAAAGTCGAACAACTAACATCTGTCGTAATAATAAAAATGATCTTTATTCCAAAATATAAGATTGGTTAAATGGTTGAGCAGTTCAAAGTGTCAGGTTCCCAACCAAATGACATGGGTTCAATACTTTGCTTAACTAAGTCCTCCACCATTGCTCAAACATCGTTTTCCACTTAAATGGTAGTAGTAGAGTCAGGTGGTTCGAGTGGGAATAAAATAATACTCACTTGGTATCATCGTAGGGAGTCTGGCACAAGCAGAGAAGCTTCTCCTTCTTATTGCGCTGGTGTTTAGTGAGAGCACGGGGGTGGGCCGCTGAGTGGTGGGAGGGGTGGGCGGCGTTAGGGTGGTTGGAACGCGCGTGGTGCGGAGCGGGACGGCGGCGTGCCACGCCACCGCTGGGGACCGGGGGTCCGGGGGTACTGCCCCCTCCTCCCCTGCCTCGCTCCGGAGTCTCCCCGCTGCCGCGCACCTCCTCCTGCTTGCTACGCTCCTGCCGGGTGCGGAGGGCTAATTCAGCTGACAACTCCTTCTGCAATCAAAACAATACCATTTATACTTGCCATATTTTTGTCTTAATTTTGTAAGACAACAAGTCTATTTATTTTGTAATGCCATTCGTTAGACAATAGAAAACTTGATGCAAACTTGGACACTGCTTGTGGAACAAGTGTCCTAATCACCTGCCCATTCAAAATTGGAAATAAATTGTATAGGCAATATAATGGTATAGCTGAAGTCCCCGGCATTGCCCGGGCTTTAAACAAAGATCTTCGAAACCAAATGTAAACGATTATTTTGAACATTAACTGTTTTAATTGCTTGCGAAGCTAGAATCCTAATAGACTCGAGACGCGCCGACGCAGAACGAGCCTAGCGCCAGTTCAGCTGACCTGCGCACTTCGAGAGGAGAGGTCAGAACTCACACGGGCCCCCCGGACACAACACCTCGTTTCGGCGGGCATTCTCCTCTACCACCCATCATTCCCTTACCCTTAAACTCGTTTACAAAAGGAGAGAGAGAGCAATATAGGTTAGGGCCCCTCGCCGTGCCCATTTTGAATGTTATTACCTTTAAATATACGAGTTCCTGTTTCAAAACCCGTGTTGTTCATTTGTGATGAGGGAAGTATCCCTGGAGCCCTAGACTGTAGTAGGTCCCCGAAACCCCTACCCAAGCCGTTCCTAGCCGTGGTGCAGGAAGGTCGTGGATTGCAACAGAGTGGCTGATGAAGGTAAGTCCTCACCGCAGCCTAACAAATCCGAGCTATCTTCCTGAATTATAACTATCCCATGAATTTTAGTCGACTTAACAATGTATTTAGTTGACTTAACCATGTGGAGTCCTCTCATGAGAGCCCAACCCTTACAGTGGCGTCCAACATGTATTCTTTGAATTCTATTCCAGTTGCTTTGCAGTGAAGCCCAACGTTACAGTGACCTCCTTGTTTTAAAGGTCAAGTGTGCAAAATTTCATTAATCTCGGTATAAAAATGTAGATTTCTATAAAAAATAAAATCCACACTCCCCGCCCGGCAAAGAGATTCTTCTTCGTATGAATAGAAGACTATTTTTTTTTATTTAGCAAATAAATTATCAAATGTCTAATATAAGAATAATAAATATTATTACTTTGTAACAAAAACTATGAAGAAATAATTAATGCACCTAAAGGGTTGGATGATGAAGAATAGATGAAGAAGACTGACTAATATTTCAGATAAAAGCATTTAAAAATTCATTCTCAAAAAGCATTTTGTGGTATATTCATTCAATGGGCCAATATCCAGCACACTTGTCACAGCCACAGCGTTTATCACTTGTGGAAGATCAAAATCGAATGGAGTCTGTTATAATACTATTCTCTGCCTCACTAATAAAGCTAGTCTAGGCCTGACCAATTAACTGTTGATTAATTTTTGTTTGGACTTTAGTCTTAGCTTGCCAACATACAGGGATTTTGACATTTTTGTTGTATGGCTTAGATCAAAAATAAGGTTTTCCCATTTCAACTTAGTGAGTAGCTGTGTGTATTTCATTTAAAAAGAGAAATGGAACCTGTATCTCTATGCCCAGCTCCTTCTCCAGCAGGCCACGTTTCTTGATGATGTCCTTCTTGAGCATCTCCTTGTGGCGATAGAGCAGCAGCTGCAGCTTGGAGTGGTGCGCAGTGCGGCGCCGCTCATCTCCGGGGCCCCCGGGCGGGGAGGGCGAGGGGGCCCGGGCAGGCGGGGAGGGAGAGGGTGGTCGCACTGCCGCGGGTCGTGACCGGGAGCGACTCACGGGTGGGGGCGCCGGTTTGGGCTCTTCCACGTGTTCGTGCCTAGAGTACAGTTAAAACAATGTATTCATTATTATTGATGATTGCTACTACTTTATTCCATATTACACTAGTGGACTTAAGTATGGACACTTTACGAGATTTCTTGTATCTTATCGTTTGCCTTATAAAAAACAACTTATTTTGTTACGGAACCCTTCTAAGTTTTTTTTTCGTGTTCCTTGTGCTATAGTTGATTAATAAAAGTACCATACAATATGCCATACGGTGATTCAAAATTCTTATCACTCTTTATGAGAAATGGGACCAAACGCCTTTAAAACAACCAATTTTTGAGAATAATGTTTTTGAGTTTTGGCAACTCTACAATGTCTCGTCTTCTGTCTAAACCAGAGGTTCCCAAACTTGTTTTTCTCATAGACCCCTTTCAAAATTTTACTGATTTCGGTGGACCCCCTGCTGCTACATTTCTACCATATTCCCAAAACTCATCAAAAATGTGAAGATTAGATCTAACGATGGAAATTTGCATCGCGGCTGAGTTCCAACCCTATATTCGGAGTGGTATAAATAAAAAGAAAAATAATATATTTTCTTGTGTTCTATTTATTAAAATAATATGATTACATACTTAGAGGGGAAACGGAAAAAAAGTAGATGACTCGAAAAATGTTTTTATATTTTTTTTATATCATAAGTTGTTAGTATAACTACATATTTAAGAATATGTTCCCAAAGTTTTAAATAAAAATTTCGATTCGTTCCGGTATTACGGGGGTGTTTGTGTCGAATCGCGTGGTAAAGTTGAAAGGCATTTTTCTTGAAACGACTTTTTTAGAATTTGTGTGCACTCTAGCTCAGAAAGTTTTTAACCAAACATTTTTAAAATGTGCAGATACCTTGTTTATTTACTTACGCTCCATGTGAACCGAAATTCGTAGTAATATGATTGTCAAAAGTATTTTTTAATTGCAAAAAAAATCAAGGTTTCCTGTTTACACACCTGTAAAAAATTTAATTTCCATTTTTTTGGGAAAATTTAGGTTTTAGAAGAGACATATGTTCTTAAATTAAATTCAAAACCGCATTGATTTGAGATGAAAACTGTGGCCTCCAAAATGCACACAAAAGCTATGTCTGACGATGGCGTTCCATGTACAGCAGCTAGATAATTTTCATATTTTCCGAGGAAATGCTTCGAAAAATTCACAATATTTTCTTAAATGGATATATAAAATGACCTCAAAGTTTCAATAAATTATAGATATTTCATTAATTTTTGGAGATCGCTGGCAACGGTTAATATGCACTTTTTTGGAAAAAACCTTTTGATTCACCTTAATTACATTAAAAGGCAACTATTTGCATTGCGGGAAGTGGAAAATATTTTATTCTAAATTTCGATTACGTAAAATTAAAAATTAGCTTTCGTCTTGTGAGATTGTACCTACGCCATTAGCTATTAGCTCATTCGCGGTCACTTTGGTATTCCTGATACACTTGAATGTATAACGAACGGCTAGAAGATTTTGAAGGTACGGGGCACTTTCTTTTGAATCACAAACCATGTTACACAAACCTAGCGTAGCCGCTAAACTACTTGAAAACTGGGATGTTTTTCTTGCCTTGACGCGAGTAGGCGTTATAAAGGGGCACTTTCTTTTGTATCACAAACCATGTTACAAAAACCTAGAATTCCCATGAAGTCTGCTACGCTTTGCTCTAGCATCTTTTCGTACAGTAACAAGAATACCAACATAACAAAATGATATTTGAAAATAATGTTTGAAAATGGACGATCTCGTTTCACAGAATGAAAGCTAATTTTTATTTTACGTAATCGAAATTTAGAATGAAATATATTCCACTTCCCCCAATGCAAATAGTTGTCTTTTAATCTAATTAAGGTGAATCAAAAGATTTTTTTTTTTAAAAGTGCGTATTAACCATTGCCAGCGATCTCAAAAATTTACCAATATTTCTTACATGCCGAAAAAATTCATGAAAATGATTAAAAAAAAAAACAGTTCTGAATTTCCCATCTTAATAGAAATGAATATCGAATATGCAAGTTTTTATTTACAAGTAACAGCAGCTGACCTTCTTAAAATACACTACTCAAAAAAATTAGGGGAGGTTTTAAAAAAAAGAAATTATTGCTAAATATTGATTCATAAGCCGGCCTAGCTGAAAAAAAATTTCAAGTCCGTGTACCAAAAAAATTGCAAAAAATTAGCATTTGATTACATGAGAACCGTAGCTCCTCAAACAAATTAGCCAAAAATATGAAAATTATAATCTTAAAGCTTCAAATGTTTTTTTAATGTCTCAATACGACCATTTTTCACTGAAATGAGTAGTCTGTCAAAAATCACCGAATAAATTGGATTTTTTTCTTGCTTCCTTAATTTTTTTGAGTAGTGTATTATCTGCCTACATTGATAGGTAAAGCCAAGCCAACATTTTTGTTTTTTACTATCGAAACCAGATAAATTTTCGTAGACCCCCACATACAACTTGTGGACCCCCATTTTTTTATCACGCCAACGTAGACCCCCGTCGAGTCTTCCATGGACCCCTGGGGGGGTCCACCTGGACCACTTTGGGAATCACTGGTCTAAACCAACCACAAAGTGCAGAGGATCGTCGTGAGCTCCAATCAGGACACTTTAAGATCCAACACAATTAAGTTTTACACCCGTGTTAGTCAGTCACCCATTAAAGAAAAGTGAAATTGTTTTTTTTTTTTTATAAATATTATTAAAATGGCTCCCAAGGTCCCAAAACATGCCGATTGGTTGCCCAAAGAGAAGCAGAGCTGTTGCACTTTGTGAAGAAGGCTACACATATGCAAAAATATTGGGTGGAGGGCTACTAAGTCTGGAGTAAAAAAGGTTTGCCAAAGCTGCAAGGCGTCTAAAACTACAAAAACAGTCCGAAAATTGTCCAAAATCCAAAGGTTACGCCACAAAATGAAAGGAGCATGTGTTGCCTTACCCTGCAGAACCATCGTCAAACATCCAAAGATATTAACAAGGGCGTTAAAGCTGCTGGACTCGATATTACTAACATAACATTTAGGAAGAAATTAGGCAAGAATAATAAAAGTCTAACCAAAACATGAAACAGAGGCATAAACGGCTGTAATGGGCTGTAACACATAAGGAATGGACCTCAGACTGGGCAAAGGTGATATGGAGTGACGAGACCAAAATTTTTTTCACTTTTGGGAGTGATGGAATCAGATTTGTTCGTTGCCATCATGTTGAAGATGTGATACCAGAATGCACTACTGCGACAATGAAACTTCCTCTAAGTGTAATGGTGTGGGCTTGCATGATAAAGGATAGTTTTGAACGTCTGGGAGTTGTAGAAGGCACAATTAAGGCTAAAAGTCATCAAAATGTGATTCTGGAGCCAAAATTATTGCTCAGCACAATGATTTGTTCGAGGGGAACCGTGGTAAATGCAATTTCCAACAGCATGGACTCCCATGCCACATAGAAAAACGAGCATGAAATGCTTACAGAACCACCAAATTGTTGTTCTACCTTGACCAGGGAGTTCTACCTTGACCAGGGAACCATCTGGACTTGAATCCTATTGAAAATCTCTGGTCTAGAATGAAAATACTGGTTTCAAGTCGCAAATCCAGCAATAAAAGAGAAATAATTGAAATATTTTTTTCAAACATGATTCCATGTCATCAAACCTGAAAATTGGTGACATTTTGTGGACTTCATGCCTAGAAGACTTTAAAAAGTTATTAAACTTAAAGAATTTCAAACGAAATACTAATGTTAAATGCTAATTTGAAATATTATGCAAAATCTTCGTAATTAATAAATAATTTGTGTTTTTCTATGTCGTTGTTTTATTCAGCATTTTTGTTATTTTTCTAAAAAAAACATTTAAATCTATTCAAAATATAACAGTATAATATGTTGTTGAATCAATTAGCTAACAAAATTATACTTAAACCCCAACGTGATTTAACCGGTCAGCAACGTAAGCAGATATAAGCGTTAAAAATAGGACAGCAGTCAAGTACAATAAGCGTGTTTATACGTCAGCGCGTGTGTTTCCATAGAAATCGTTATAACTCCGTTATTGTTTTAGTTACATCCCTAAAACAAAAACTCAAAGGTCGATAGTAGATCAAGCTGCACATTTCTATCAAGTTGTCTATGGAAATACATAACAGGAATCAGCTGTCAATCGTGTAGTTGACGAAAATATTTACCCGCGCAAATTTGCTACCGGCAGCTCCACCGTGCTCCACATTTTAAATTTTTATTAAATATTTTTATATGAAATGATAAAAAAGTGAGGTGACAAAAGTGTTTATTACACATATATACAATAGAATAAGTATTGTTGTTTGCATAATCTGTGATTTTAGTACCGTTTTTCACATAAAAACATCATGTGAGTCATTTTTACCTATTTTTAATGTTTGCGATCTAAATTTTAATATTTACAAATGCTAATATTTATTTGTAATATAATAATTTGAAAGCCTATTTTGTAACCTTTCTAAAACAGTTTTTACTATTCGGCTACGTTCAGAAATATTTCATTTATAGAGCTTTAATTGTGAAGCGGTTATAACTAAAAGTTTTCGTAAAATGTCATTTCGTTTAAGACACCAAAAGCTAACATTCTCGAAAATTCGGAGGGGTTAAAAGAGTGAATGAACATCAAATATAAGAAATTTATGAAAAGTGTCCTTACTTAAGTCCACTAGTGTATATACAAGTTATGTGTTAACATAAAATTCATTCCAAAAGCAATTTCCATTGCATAATTAAAATAATAAGGTCTCATTTAATTAGTAAAATCTGAAAGTACATTTTTTCACAAACTGAGGACAAGAGTGCTATCTTTTAGCATTTTTACCATTTACCATAACAAATACCATTTTAAAAACTAGATAAAATTAGGTTTTAAATTTTTGTATTTGAAATATATTTTAGAGTTTAAAAATTGCAATATTTTAAGCTTCAAAAACAAAAAAGGCAGAAAAAAAGTTTACCTCAAACATTTTAAAGTATTTATTAATTTTTAGTAAAACATTGAAAAATTTCATAAAATTCAAAATTTTAAAAAAACTGTCCCTTCACTTTTTATCTCGTTCATACAATTAAAAATTATAAACTTTTTTAAGGGGAACGTATGCGCGGCCCATTTCTGCCCATTTCATACAAATCTTAGATTTGGATTTCAGATTAAAATACCCAACCAAACTGAAAAAATATTTTTGTAACCAAAAGGTATATCAAATATCTAGTTAGGATGTGAGCTACTTTATTTATTTTTGCTTTAAATTATAAGATATAGACCATTAAAGATTTTAATGTTTCTGGATTTTAGAGCCGATTTGGGCAATTATTTGTGAGTAAATGAAAAACAATAAAAAAATTATTTTACTGTATTTATCATAAAAGTATGATGAAATATAAAATAAAAAAATAAAAAAATAATTTTTTATTTTTTAAACTTTATGGGTAAAATCTCAAATTATAATATTTAATTAAATGAACACAATATTAGCGAAACTCAATCGAAATCTGGAGGCAGAAAAATCAGAAAAGATATTGGCTCCGCTGGGACTCGAACCCAGGACCTTTTGCTTACATGGCAACAGCTCTGCCGATTGAGCTACGGAACCCATATTAATTCGGTCACTTTTAACTGTATCATACTTCGACTAAGCACTACCAACATTATCTTCATCTTCTTAACGGTTCGAGTCCCAGCGGAGCCAATATCTTTTCTGATTTTTCTGTCTCCAGATTTCGATTGAGTTTCGCTAATATTGTGTTCATTTAATTAAAAAATAAAAGTTTATAAAAAAATCATTTTGATAGGTGTAAATTAAAAATACAAATTACCTATTTACGGAGGAATAAAAAATAGTCATTTGTGGCAGGGTATTTATAAGAAATTAGTCTTTCAGCGTTGGTTTATTTCTCTTATATACAGGGTTCACAGCTTATAGTAAAAAACAGAGTACAGGAAGGTTGTAGCACAAAGTAAAATCACTTACAGCCTTACTAAAAAAAAACCACAGCGCGACCGATTAACTGTGTTATTGCAATAACATAAATAAACCTCGTATACACTAAAACTCGTTTTATTACCAATAACGTTTCTTACGTGGTCACGCTGTTAAAACGCATTGAAGATGTGACAACGTTGTATATGGTTTTAATTTACTAGGAAACAATGTTGTTTTAATTTTTCTCCGCAAGGGGCATTATTGGCGCGCCTATGCATTAGTTCTTCGGCCCGCGACAGCCTGCGATGACAAAACAGCTCGGTGTGTTTTATGGCGGGATATCGAAAATTTTGTGATTTTACTTAATAATTTCTATTGTAGTGACGAATTTACTCTTCTGTTCACATAATTGCTATATTTACCATGTTATTTGTGCGGTTTACATCAGTTTAATCAAGTTATTGTACAAACGCCGTACTTTCAAAGTTGAACTGTCAGAATATTGTTTTTTATAGGTTACTTAAAAGATAAAATTTTCATTTTAAGATCTTTATTTTAAGAGAATTTCTAAAAAGTGATAATTTTTTATAATATTAAAATCTAATACATGTGTTCGTAAACGTATCAAAAAATTAACGTCTTTAGAGATGCAAGAAATCTGTTTTAAATTTCGGTATTATTTCTAAGTTATTTTTTGGCAATAAAAAAAACTTTGAATTTTTTATTATTTTTTTATTGTATACACGATGAAAAAGTGAGGTGATAGTTTCCTTCCAAATTTATTAC
The DNA here is from genome assembly GCA_929108145.2 of Limnephilus rhombicus. Lineage (NCBI taxonomy): Eukaryota > Metazoa > Arthropoda > Insecta > Trichoptera > Limnephilidae > Limnephilus > Limnephilus rhombicus. Next base: position 22,864,640 of record OV815274.1, read on the forward strand.
ATAAAAGGACTGTGTTTTTTAAATTTTGATTTTATTTAAATTTCTCTACATTTTGATCAAAAATGTTGTGGGAGGAATTTTTTTTCCATTTTTTTCCGAGTTTGAATCTTAAAATATGGCAGTTTTTGAAAGCTAAAGTGTATTTCAAATACTCAAATCTAAAAGGTAATTTTATCTAGTTTTCATAAATGGTATTTGTTTTTACGACACCTTCAAAAATAAGAAATATATAGAACATTCAAAATACTATGGAAAAATTACAAATATCGTTCGGACATCAATGGTTAAAACAGAGATAAACTACCCTCTCAGGCCGTGGAAACCATGTGTATTTCTTTCAAAGAACAAATTTTTAATTAGTAATGTTTTCACATCCGCGGCCGTTTGTCAATTGAATAAAATTATCACTGGGTTTTTTAGTAAGGCTGTTAAGAGTTTAAACAATGTTGACTAACGTTCTCGCTAAACACTAACAGCCTTACTAAAAAAAAACCACAGCACGCCAGATAACCCGTGTTATTGCAGCAACATGAATAAAACAAAAATACACTAAAACACGATAACATTACTAATAAGATTTGGTCTTAAAACGTACTGTAAATCCGGCAACAATGCATATTTAAGTACTAAATTGTTTGTTTTCCTTCATAACCGCAAGGTGGCGCGGCGGCGCGGCGCCTGCGCATTTGTTGTTCGCGCTCGAAAAAGACGCTGGAAGCTCGAAATGATTTCTCTGTGTGCGAAATGATTTTTTGTGTGCAATATTACTTATGTGATGGTTAATTTCTATTAATATGAATAATTTACTCTTATATTTATATCATTGATATATTTACCGTGTTCTTTGTGGTTTTTCATAAGTTTTAGTCAAGTTATAAAACAATAATCGTACTTTGAAAATTGAAGTGTCAAAAACTATTTTATATTATACATGAGAATTCAAATTTACATTTAACCGCTGGGAGGCCGGAGACGCGCCGGCGCGCGCGTCATATGCGCATGCGCGAGAAAATAATTCAAATATTTGAATAATACTTCCGACAAAAAACTTTTGGTCTACGATTTTGGCCCTTCTATGTACACAATTTGTATGAAGAACAGTGTCAGAATCGCTTGCGCCGTCATTACTCTCGGAGACGCTACAAGTTTCATTCACCTTGTCACCCTGGAATATTTTTAAAACGATTTCTTCTATGACAATCGGCTGTCAGAATTTGCTGCGAATTTAACGGTCGCAATTAATGGGTGTATCGCGAATAAAACAATCATAAAACCTATTAATTTACGTAATAAATGCAAGTAATGTGGTTTTCGTAGATAGTTTATTGTGATGTGAATGTGTTTCAGTTAATAAAATATACAATAGCTCAAAATTTATCAACAAAACATTCAATTCAAAATTCAAACTGGTGGTTTTTTAGTGTTTTTTTGCGAAGTTCCGCGAATTTCCGCTAAATGTCATGGCCTTTGACCGGTTAAAGGTTTTATTTTACGATAATTTTATGAAAGTGGTGTTTTTTTTAAATAATAATATCTAATACATGTGTGCCTAAATGCATCAAAGAAATTAACGTCTTTAGAGATGCAAGAAATCTGATACAAAAGACGGTATAATTTTTAGGTTAGTTTTTTAGCAATAAAAAAAACTTTGAAATTTTTTATTATTTTTTTATTGTATGCACGAGGAAAAAGTGAGGTGATAGTTTTATTCCAAATTTATTACATAAAAGGACTGTGTTTTTTAAATTTTGTTTTTTTTTTTAATTTCTCTACATTTTAGTCAAAAAAATTTTGGTAAGATATTTTTTTCCATTTATTTCCGAGTTTGAATCTTAAAATATGTCAGTTTTTGAAAACTAAACTGTATTTCAAATATACAAATCTAAAAGGTAATTTTATCTAGTTTTCATAAATGGTATTTGTTTTTACGACACCTTCAAAAATAAGAAATATATAGAACATTCAAAATACTATGGAAAAATTACAAATATCGTTCAGACATCAATGGTTAAAACAGAGATAAACTACCCTCTCAGGCCGTGGAAACCATGTGTATTTCTTTCAACGAACAAATTTTTAATTAGTAATGTTTTCACATCCGCGGCCGTTTGTCAATTGAATAAAATTTTCACTGGGTTTTTTAGTAAGGCTGTTAGCGTAATAACCTCAACAGAGGACCCATGATCTCTTAGTTGGGTTAAGGTTTTCCCGACAAGTAATGTCCCCGAGGGCGCTGTTACTTGAATTACCAAGGAGGACCCAGAGGGCTCTCTCGACTTGGTACTGGGGAGGATTGGGGAAAGGTTAAGGTTTCCCTACAAGTAATGCCCCGAGGGTGCTGTTACTTGAATTCCCAAGGAGGACCCAGAGGGCTCTCTCGACTTGGTACTCAGCGCCGGATCTGCCATACGTTCAAAAACGTGCAAAAACCTGGCGTCAACTCCAAAGGGGCGCCGTGAGAAAATAAATATTGTATTAAAATTTTGTTATAATATTCCCTGAATCGTTTAAAAATTACCCATAGTACGAAATAATTATTACGTTCTAGCAACACTTTCCAAAGAAACAGAAAGCACACACATCAGGTTGCTATCAACGGCTTACGAATTTATAGTCAGTTGCAGAATTTTTTTACAAATTCCATATATTTAGTTTAAACGTAAGATCTATTTTTCCATGTATCTTTTACCGTCTTTTACGACGAATGGGTGCGATCCAAATTCAATAACCAATCACAGCGCCGTATTTTTGTTCTAGTGAATCAAACAAACCGACTTTCGCCTTTCAAAATGCTGACAATTTTAGTTAGCGTACGCTCGCTATTGTTTTATTTTGTACGATTTAAGTCTCTAGGAGAAGGTAGTTAAAGACCATTTTCTTATGAAATCTTCAGTAAATCCCATTAATAAAAACATCGCACGGTTTGCAGGATTTGCAGGTTGCAACGTGTTGACAGTTTCATCATTGATTTGACGTATTATTTGAAGTTCGTTAACCTCTGGGCGGCCGCTTGTCACCCGGTGGCCGCGGCATCTGCGCATGCGCGAGAAAATAATTCAAATATTTGAATAATATTTCCGACAAAAAACTTTTGGTCTACGATTTTGGCCCTTATATGTACACAATTTGTATGAAGAACAATGTCAGAATCGCTTGCGCTGTCATTACTCTCGGAGACGCTACAAGTTTCATTCACCTTGTCACCCTGGAATATTTTTAAAACGATTTTTTCTATGACAATCGGCTGTCAGAATTTGCCGCGAATTTAACGGTCGCAATAAATGCGTGTATCGCGAATAAAACGATCATAAAACCTATTAATTTACGTAATAAATGCAAGTAATGTGGTTTTCGTAGATAGTTTATTGTGATGTGAACGTGTTTCAGTTAATAAAATATACAATAGCTCAAAATTTATCAACAAAACATTCAATTCAAAATTCAAAGTGGTGGTTTTTTAGTGTTTTTTGCGAAGTTCCGCGAATTTCCGCTAAATGGCCTGGCCTCCAACAAGTTAAATGTATAATTAATTTCTATTAGATTTGTTATTTTACGGTGTCGGTGTAAGCGTCTTTCGTAAGCCGTTGATACCATACGTCAGTGTTTAGTGTTTGTATGGTGTTTGTTCGCTCAATTTGATGTTTGTTCGCTCAACACAGGGGAAATGCAAGGTACAAATTTGAGGTTATATTCTTATTAGATTTTTTAATTTATAACTAAATTTCTATTGGTTTTAGAGGTTATAAAAGTACTGTGGATTGCAATGAATAGAATCACCATAATTTTATGTTTACCCGATAGATTCAGAGAGTATAGGGCTCCTGGCGATTCTCTCTTTAAAAAAAACTAGTATGAGAGCTACCGCCAGGTCACTTGGAAAAGTTACACCTTTATATGTCTTGATTTTATTTGATAAATTAGTGCAAAAAAAATAATTAAACAAAAAAAATAAAAATAAATTGGGGTGAACGAATTTTTAATCAAAATAAAAATGTAGGGGGGGGGGGGCGCCATCGGTACCTACTGCACAGGGCGCCAGATTTCGTAGATCCGGCCCTGTTGGTACTGGGGAGGATTGGGGAAAGGTTAAGGTTTCCCTACAAGTAATGTCCCCGAGGGCGCTGTTACTTGAATTCCCAAGGAGGACCCAGAGGGCTCTCTCGACTTGGTACTGGGGAGGGTTTAACTTGGGCAATGACCACTAGGATTCTGTTGCTTAGTTTAACCAGGAGACTGGATACTCTGGCTCCATATAGGCCTGCACGGTGTTATATACCCTTTGGGGCGGGGTAGTGCCGGCCGATGATGGAGGGGTGGGGGTAGCTCGGCCAATGGGTTGTCTTCTTACCCGGGTGGTGAGCCGAAAGTCGCCGAGCGAGACGGCGCTATGCGTGTGAGGGAGAAAGTATTCGGTTCCGTGCGTCGGACCAAATACCGCGCGCTACACGTTTATATATTAAAATTACTACCCAAAAAATACATTTTTAAGAATTTTTTATTTTATTTTTCATTGTATTTTTAAAATAAATACAGTAAAATTATTTTTTTAATGTTTTTTTTTACACCTCCAAAATCATGAAACGCTAAAATCTTTAATGGCCTATACATCTAATAATTTAAAGCAAAAATAAATAAAGTAGCTCACATCCTAACTAGATATTTGATACACCTTTTGATTACAAAAAAAAATCAGTTTGTTTGGGTATTTTGGTCTCAAATCCAAATCTAAGATTTGTATGAAACGGGCAGAAATGGGTGGCGCATACGTTCCCCAATAACTACATATTTCCAGAGAGTAACCAAAAAAAATCTAACATTTTGGAATCACTTTTTGGACAATTTAAATGTTGATTTCTCGAATTTGCATTTAATTGCAACAAAACTGTCACTCCACTTTTTATTTCGTTCATAAAATTAAAAATTACAAATATTTTTTAATAACTATTTCCCGAGAGTAACCAAAAATTCTGACATTTTGGAATCATTTTTGGACAATTTAAACGTTGATTTCTCGAATTTGTATTTATTTACACATACACAAGGCATTTATGTTATTAATCCGGCGAGCGTAAGTTTGGTTAAAATTTACTCGAGGCAATTTATGTTGCCCCGGGGTTAGGTAAGGAAGTGACAAGAAACGAGGGTTTAGTGAACCACCGGTCGGTGAGGTTAGTCGTCGTCAAAGTTGTCAGCGGGTGAGTTTTACCCACCTAGCAATCGGTCTTACTATTTTTCAAGATGAATAATTCAAGTCTGATTAGTCGTGGAAGAAAAAAAAAATTGTAATTTGTCTTTGTTATATATATTATGTCTTTGTTATATAGTGGAATTCGAATATAACGACTTCGCATATAACAGCTGACCGTTTTTAGCGACGAAAATATAAACTCAAGTTAAGTTTCATAGCTTTTAATAGGAAAACGTATCCGTTTAGTACAACTCCGTTTTAAGCGACCAACTGCTTAAAGCGACCTTTTTAATGATAATTCGTCCAGTTAGAACGACGTGCAGGTTTTTGTTTACAAACGTACGCACCAATACCTCGCCGCCCCGCAACTCGCCTACTCCCCATGCCAAGCCTATTCCCCGCGCCCGGCTACCCCCCGCGCCCGGCTACTCCCCGTGCGGCACAGTCAGTGTTTATCATCTGTTGTGACACTTGTGACAAGGACACTCGACACAAACTATGATGTCACATATTCACAATGCTGTGCGAAGTATTTACTATCGAACAAAAATTGGCCAAAAACAATCTAAAATTACAGACTTTCTACGTTAGTAACTACATATTTTTGACTGGTCAGTGGTTGAGTGGGCATAGCGCTTGGGTCCCACCCGAGCGTCGCGTGTTCCGATTCCTCGGCTGGCTAAATCCTCCATCACAACACAAGCAACATTTTCGGCTTTCTGTGGTGGTAGTAGGAGATTTTCAAACATTGTTGGGTTATTCGTAACCCGGGAATGTTTGTCTTTCTTTAAAAAAAAAAAATATATATTTACTTGCATAGAATGTAGGTACATTGTATCTTTTTGGATTACAGTACATTATGTATGATTGTTATGTGGAATTTTTAAGTACCATTAAAGTTATAATTTGTGTTAAAATGTTTTATTTACCTAAAAAGAAATTTATCGATCTGTATTATTACATACATATTTCGTAACAATAATTACAATAACATTAATATGTATCATAATAAAAACAAGCTTAAATTATCCGTTCGTTTTGTGCAACGTTCAGTTAGTACGACTAAGTATCGCTGGTCCCTTGAGGGTCGTTATATCCGGATTCTTCTGTATTACAAATAAATAAAAATTATAATTTGTCTTTGTTATAAAAATATTATAATTTATATTTGTTATAAAAATATTATATGTAATTTGTATTTGTTATAATAAAACTTTAGAAGATGTAAATTTTTTTGTGATTTTATTTAGTTTTATATAAAAATGGACAATTCAGTGCCATAAGTTGAAATTCTTTAAGAATAATGTTGAACTACTAATTATAACACTTTTATTCTGGCTACGATGGAACCCCCCGTTCCCCTTGCCTGCTGAGGAATATGTTTGCTGTTAGTTTCTTGAATATTTGTAATGAAATCATACCTGTCTAAATGATGAGAAGATCTCTGTCTCTTCTTGGGAGAGGTTTCTATCCATTCCTCATCATCGTGCCTCGGCACGGGCCGACGTCTTGGCGGGTGGGGGGAGTGCACTGGTGGCGAGGGGGCCCGGACGGGAGCGGGCCGAGCGGAGGGGGTGGGGTGGTGCGGGGGGGGAGGCAGGGGAGATGGGGCTCGCCCCGGGGTACTGCCCCCCACCACTCCCCCCTCAGGCTTCATCTGACGCTCCTGGTAGCGCTGTAGTTGGAGGAGCTTCTCTTCTATCTCGGGGTTCAGATTCTCTTGCTTTAGAGCGTTTTTAATTGCTGATGAAAAAAAACATTTTTAAATAAGTGTAAGAACTTACAATAAAAATAATATCAAAAAAGTAATAAACCAGGATGTATAACATTTATGGATAATGTATATTTTTGACTAACTAGTGTTAACTTGACATTACCTACTTTAATTTGGGCAGGTTGCATTTAAACGGGGTCCATAGCTCGTCATTTGCCTTGACAGTCCCAAAACAAGTCAATGAATTTATCAAGTTTGTCAATAAATATTGTCAACTTTTGTTGTGTTTCGAGTTTAGTTGTGCTTCCCGTGTTCGACGGAAAACATTTCCTAAACACTCCATCCCGGGTGAAGCGGGAAGGCAGGCGGGGGCCGACGGGGGGGGGGATTCATTTTTTGACATTTTTTACGTATAATATTATAATAATTATTCGGTTTAAATCGAGAAACGCCTGGAATATTCTCCGCGCGGGAACGTGGATGCGTAACATGTTTTTGTGCAGTGCTCTTGAAATGATTTTACACAGAAACGCTAATTTCATAAACAGCCATATATTGTTATTATTATTTTATGACTTTGGGTCTTGCCGCGACCGATGCTCTCGAACAATAACAATCGTCAGTTGCAGTTTGAGCTATGTACGCAATCCAAATTCTGGTTACTATTCGACGTGCAATAAACGCCAAACGTCAAGTTTTCATATGTTCAATGTGTAGGTACGCGGGACAGGTCCTTACCCCAGACTACTTGTCAAATTGTGTTGACCATGCCAACTTGAATTATCAGGAAAGATTTCTGACTAATATCGATTATAGCACGACCTTAAGTTACTATTAAGAATTTAGAGTGCGTAAATATTTACGTCAAAAACAGAATAATTATAAATATTTGATATTAAATTATAATTTTATTATCAAATATTTTTATTGTTATATTATATTTAGGTATAATAATATTTTAACCTCGTGATTATGCCCGCTCATTGCACATAACCACAAAAGGCCGTTCCGTTAATTCTCCCCACGCGACCGCATTGCGCGGCATCTGTCAAAAAATGAATCCCCCCCCCCGCCTGCCTTCCCGCTTCACCCGATATGGAGTGTTTAGGAAATATTTTCCGTCGAACATGGGAAACACAACTAAACTCGAAACACAACAAAAGTTGACAATATTTATTGACAAACTTGATAAATTCATTGACTTGTTTTGGGACTGTCAAGGCAAATGACGCGCAATGGACCCGGCTTTAGGAATGCATAATATTAGTATAATAATAATAAATTTGGACAACTTATATAGCATTGTTTTTGCGAAAAATCGCCTTAATATAATTATGTTGTCAGCAATTTTGCTAAGCTTTGGTAGGTATGTTTAGGTGAGGTTATACCAAGTTTATTTCAATGCCATGGAGTACAAATAAATGAAATAATTATATGTTTCATTATTTCAGTACAAACTATTCACTTAAAGTACGACTAAATTGATATAAATGAAAATATCTTTTCTAGGTACGTAATACAATTGTTATGTATGTAATGAGAATAATTTAGGTTAGATTGAATATGATCTAAACAATGTGCAATGTTTACTTACTTTGCTGTATATAATCTGGAGTGATGACAAACTTGTTGGGAGAGCCGAGAGGAATATTGGGTTCAGCGTTGTTGAGAGATTCCGCATTGGTGGCTTCCTTGATGACGGGTTTGCTCTGCGGTGTCTCTACCGGCTTAGGCTTGTGGATAATATGTGCCGGGGGTTCTGAATTGTCCTGCCCATTGACAGAGGTCAGTTGTCGAACTGCCCTTAGTTTCTGAGGGGTAGTAGTAGCCTGAGCATTCTTCACTTCTGCTTCCTACAAGAAATATGAAATACAATTAATATAATGTATACTTAAAACATATTTCAAAAGTTACATAATTCAATAGACCCTTTCGTGTATCACATTGTTCCCAATAAACTCACTCAAAAAATGTACAATTTTCAATTTATTTCCTTTACGGATGATGTTGAGTTGTATGCAAAATATGGTAACATAAACATGTGGTAAAAGTAACAAAACTCACCATTATATTCATAGGTTTGTCTCGGGCCTTTACTCCTAGTTATATCATATTTTAATGTTTAGAAAATAAAATAAAAAAGGGACTTGAATAAATAAGGTCTGCCTCCAAATTGTTAAATAAAAAGGATTATTTATAAATTAGTTAACTACAGGAACTACAAGATAGGGTACCTTTATAAATAAATAAAAAAAATCATACATTATACAAAACTGTTAGAAATGAAAACACATGAAATATACAATTTTGGAGGAAAATGATGGTATGCCAGATGTCTGTGTGTTGTATTGTGCAAAGAAAACAGAAAAGCACAAAAAAAAAAACAAATAGAGTAAAGTAAAATAAAATAAAGGTTTTTGCAATGAAACGCCATTGTGTATTGTTAATAAAAATTGTTTATTGTTCTTACAAAATTATAAATGCAAATGGGAAGTTGTTGAATACACAGGACAAATCTTTTAATGGTATTGCATTCATAAGTCAAGTAAATGGAAAAACAATTTTATTAGATTTAACAATACTACTATGGCTTATTCTGAGCACAACACAAGCACGCAGATATTTACATTTCCCATCATTTCCAATGAATACAACCCATGCTATGATTATGTACTTCTTAAGTACATACCCATTAATAAGAATGTTACTGTGTATGATCATGATTATTCAAATGACATTAGTTATTTTGCTGGATTCAATATTATTATCTAATGATTAGTAGCTTTCTAAGGTTATTTCTCATTATACACAAAATGCTGATGGGGATACGCCTTGCGTTTTACAAGGAAATATCTTGAAAATACATGGCGTATCATGGATTCTTAAAACCTATTACAAAATAGACAATTTTAAAATATTGACTAAACAAAAATTAAAAATTGACCGATCAGAGATGTTTAAACCCAATAGGAGAACAAATAGAAAATATTCACAGTGAAATTAGTTGAAGTTACTGCAAAATACAAAATAAGAAATGCTGAGATGCATAAGTAAAATGTTACATTGCCTACAAAACATCTTCTTAAATTATTGAACAATGCAACACTCGTCAATTGCAGCCTCTGAACAATAATAGCCACACAGCATTTCTGATTCATTATTTTCAGTAATAAATTAAAAACATAAACATTGCATCTTGATCAATACACTATACAGGGTGTCCGGGGGTAAAGTGCATTAACTTCGGTAGGTGATTCTACATGATAGTACAAGTAAAAAAGATAAATAACTTTTTTCGAAATTCCAACTTTTAGGGATAGTTTTGAGGTAAAAAGAAAAAATTAGTCCGGCGTGTGCGGCCAGATGTATTATTTTCCGCTGTTACGATACGGGCCAATCACAATCGAGTCGGGCGCCCAGCAGGTTCTCAGCAAGTAAGATCGTACCTCACACTAAGGATTTTTAGTAGGTACGTCTTTTTATAAGGGAAAAAAATGTTTGAATTTCGGAAAAAGTTGTTAATCTTTTTTACTCCTACCATCATGTAGAATCATCTCCCGAAGTTAATGCACTTTACCCCCGGACACCCTGTATATTAAAGGTTAAAAAAAAATCATTTTAGACATCAACAAATTTAATACAAAGCTGCACAATAATGCATTTTTTAATTAATAGTTTTGGTCTAATAAATATCTTTAAAAATTTAGGTTTTATATAATTATCACATAAAATAAACGGAATAACGTTCAGAGTAAAAACAGCTGTCGTGTTTCAAAATTGTCTAAAGGTCAATGACTAATTTTGGACTAAATTAACTTTGTTACATCAATAGTAACACGACACTGACTAAGAAAAGTTTTAGTAATTGAATTTTCAATTGATTTAAATACAAATTAGAAAAAAATCAAAACATTCACCGTTATCAAACAAATTGATAGCATGGTGCTTTCTTATAAAAGTAACAGAACCTTGAAAAATAATACTTGTTATTTTGTTTGACACAAATAATCAGGAATGATGTGCAAGACAAGTTCTTTGGAGCCAACAAATAAAGTTGGAAAAGTATTAGTGCATCACCTCAGGCCTCAGGTCTCAGGTGCAGGAAATCTGCCTTGAACCATTTCATTCATAATGTATATAAAATAAGACACAATAATTCACACCCTTGGTTACAAAACAGGGAAGTACTTATAAAACAATTTGGTTAATGTTGACATTATATTACCCAAACTCAGCATAGGAACATAATATTGACGTTGGAAAGGAAATAAGCCATTTATCCTTTCCAGCGTCCATATATAATATTACACTAATTTTATAAAAAAGCTTGTAAAATTATTGCTTCTTATAAAACATTTATACAAAAAAATTAACATGTTTACATTAATCAATGATATTTTATATTTTTAAAATATATTTTTTTAAATTGGTGTTCTTTAAGGTGCTGAATACCATTTTCAAGTAAAAATGCGATATTTGTATAATAGTATGAAGCATGGGTATTCGCGCGCACTTCAAGTGAAATAACACAAAACTGCGCTATACAAATATTACGTTATCATTTATATAATTGTAATTATAAAAAAAGGGTTAAATAGCAGGAGTTTTCAATCAAACAGCAATTCAGTATTGTCGGTCTTAATTTTTCAATTTAATAACCCAATTCTAGCTGGAGAAACTTTATACACCCCTTACCTATACTATATCACATTTCATTAAATAATAAATAATTTAGACTAAGTGATAAAATAACAAGGTGACCTTATAATTTAGGAACAAATTTCTTTGGTATGTAATAATAATTGTCATAATAATAATAAAATTGTACACTAGAAAAATGTTAATTAATATTATTTTAAAAACACAATGGAAAAATTCTATGAAATTAATAGATAACCATAAAAAATGTTATAAAAAAACTGATGACATGAATTTCAAATTGATGGAATATGTATCGACATTGACTGGTCAACCATCCAATGTCACAAAATTAAAACTTTATAGGAGAGTGGAAAACTGATTTCGCTTTGAGATGTACATAGAATTTGACGGTAATATGTAGTACGAACAGTATTTTTTTTTTTTAAATTATGTGATCGTACGTTTTATCAGTCCAGCGATGATATTATAAATGCCAGAATGAGTTGAATATGTATATTTCAATAGTAATAAAACAATACCTGTGATATTTGATTATGTTGTGGAGCCCGTGATGGGGTGAGGGGCGGGGGGGAGGTTTGGGTGGCCGGGGAGGACATGACGGCGTGGGTTGGCTGGGAGGGCTGCACCGCCAGGTACAGCTTGGTGGGGCCCAGCATGCCTTGCTTACCCGTGGTTTCTTGGGCTAGATGGACATACAAATGTATATTTATCTGAATTAACTTCGAAATTTTATGAATTGAATGAAATAAAGCAATTACTTTGTTTATAACCAAATTTTATTTATGTATTTTAATTTTTTTATTACCGACCGGTTTCGCTTAACACATGCATCATCAGGGCATGAAATTAAATAAATAAATCGTGGTTATAAACAAAGTATGTAATTGTTTTATTTCATTAAATATGTCAACCACAAAGTGACTGCTTTCTACCAAAGTATTTGATGAATTGTTCAAATTTTGTGAAACAACTGGCCCTAAGTTAGCTTTGTGATTCATCGAAGATTCCAATGCATGGGAATTTTTAAAAAAACTCCATAACAGTTTTAAAATATCTCTTCAAATTGACGCACGCGGGTATTTGCAAAATGTGGCCAAAAACGCTCCAGTGGATAAGGGGGCTGTCACACTTAGCTATAAAAGATCATTTGGCCTGGCCTATTTCAGCATATCCCTCGCCATATATTCCCATCTTTTATCTTTTATATGCAAGTCTGTTGGCCCCATAAAGATCACAGTAAAATAAATTTGCCCAGGTTGCCAGCAACGAAATTGATATATCCTTATTCTAATTAAGAGTGTATATCCAGCGAACCAGAATTCCGATTTTGTCACCAGCACTCCTGCTCTAATTAAGAGTGTATAATATACACTGGATATATTATATCTAGCGAACCAGAATTCCGATTTTGTCACCAGCACTCATACGTTAGCACTCGCGAATGGACTTTTTTATAACTAGATAGATTTCATTCTTATCCTACTTTTGCTCGCGTCTGGGTGAAACAATAAAATCTTTGTTTTTTTATTCAAAATGCAAATAAGTTTTTTGATGTTGGGACTTGTATTTCATGGTGAAAATTTTCTTATTTGGACCTTTTGTGACCAATTTTACCGAATTGACAACATCAAAATTTTGCTGGGAAGAGCGTCACAGAGACGTCCTCCCTAGGCCGCAGTTCGGGACGGAATGAATTGGCTTGGAACTTATATTTTCGGCTGCTACAAAGATGACTAAACTCGAGTTGGTAAATTAATTAAAAACATGTATTTCCTAAAATTATTTTTGTTTAACCGGTCAGCAACATAAGCAGATATATGCATTAAAAATACGATAGCAGTCAAGTACAATAAGCGTGTTTATACGTCAACGCGTGTGTCTCCATAGAAATCGTTCTAACTCCGTTATTCTTTTAGTGACATCCCTAAAACAAAAATTATAAGGTCGATAGTGGATTAAGCTGTACATCCCTATTCAAGTTGTCCATAGAAATACATCACAAGAATATTCTGTCATTCGCGCAGTCTGACACATAATTTATCCTGTCAAATTTCCTACGGGCAGCTCGATCGCGCTCGACATTGTTAATTTTTATTAAATATTTTTATATGAAATGATAAAAAAGTGAGGTGACAAAGGTGTTTATTATACATTTATACAATAGAATAAGTATTGTTGTTTACATAATCTGTGATTTTAGTACCGTTTTCACATAAAAAACATCACGTGAGTCATTTTTACATTTTTTTTAATGTTTGCATTCTAAATATTAATATTTACAAATGTTAATATTTATTTGTAATATAATGATTCGAAAGCTTATTTTGTAACCTTTCTAAAACAGTTTTTACTATTCGGCTACGTTCAGAAATGTTTCATTTATAGAGCTTTAATTATGAAGCGGTAATAACACAAAGTTTTCGTAAAATGTCATTTCATTTGAGACATCATAAGCGAATATTCGCGAAAATTCGGAGGGGTTAAAACAATTTATTATTTTCAATAATGTCGAATCAAAATGTGTTTAAAAAAATCTGAATTATATTAGTTAGTAAATGCGCAAATAAATAAACAAATACACCAATTTTCGAAATGAAACAAGTGCCGGGATTTTTTTGTTTACGATTTTGTTTGAACTAAAATTAAAATTTTGAAACATGGCTTTACCAGATAATGTATTGATTTATAATACTGTATGATTATATGGCATGAATTCTGCCTTGTATAATAATATTTCTGGTTTGAAAATTAATAAATCTGAGCATCGACTAACAGTATAATTTTTTTTTTATTAAAAATATTCAATCTTTTAAAAAATATAAAACACCGCTTTACCAGATAACACGACACTCTTTCGAAATCATATTATGTTTTTTTGTAAAAATATTTTGTAACTTCTAGAATTTGGTAAAAGTGACAAATTTCCGGTTGAGTCTAACCAAGCCCTCTTAAAATACAACATAAGCAAATAACAACAACAAAAATTATTAATAATAATAACAAACTGAATTTTTTGTTTGGTTTTCTGTCTGTGACTATTTTTAAAAAATTATCCTGATTTTAACTAAATAAAAATAGGTGTAAAATGTTTACCTTTCAATAACTGCTGTTTGACTTGATGCTGCACAAGTGCTAATTGCTGTTGGGTCAGAGAATTGCCCTGCAATCCTTGCAAAACTATTCTTGGACCACCATCCAATTGAACAACCTATAATTTAAAAATATCATTTATTACTCTCAAATGGAATTAATAATTTGTGGGAAACGGTACAGAAAGAAAATTTCAATAGATGTAGTATTTCAACAGACCCCAATATATACATGTATATATTTTTTACATTAACTCCACACAGGAGGCCCTAAGGAAAACAATTTCCCTCAGGGCCTACGTCATCCGAGATGCTATGTGGAGGGTCTTTTTGAGGAGAGGAAGGAATGAACATTGGTCTTGATTGGCCACAGCCGAGCTGTTGAACTCAAGAACAAGTCGAAGAAGCGACCCGTTCTTATGTGACAAATGTCAACCGTGTACAGGGGCGTGCACTCCATATAGGCTCATAAGCACTGCCTACCCTACCGTATTTGTAAAACATAAGTATTTAAATAATATTATAATTTATTAAATTATTACTAAAAATAAACACACGAGCGCGAAAAAGTTGAGCAACCAAAATTACGCGAGCGCGCCTCTTCAAAAGGCATACCTAATACAAATGTGGCATAACCTGTAACTAGAAACTACACGCGCGCCCTCGACTAAAATGCGGCCTTATTTCTGATTGGAGTTAACGTCATAGGGGGCATACATTAATTACGTGTGCAGTTTTTCTTCAAATCTAGGTGAGATAAATTTGGGCCACTTTGTATATTCTTTTCAAGTAATGTCAGATTTTACTGGACCCCCCCCCCACCCTTTTTGAGCTCACGTAATTAATGTATGCCCCCTTACAAGATATAATATCAATGTTTACGAAATGCACATAGCACAGTCGTTTTGAATTTGCTTGAAATGCTTTCTGGAACAAAATTAGCAAATGGCAATCAGTGACGACAGTGACATCTGTTGTTATCTATTTCTATCAACTAGTTGTCTTATCAGCAGCAAGTACACTTAGCGAAAACTTGTACGAAGAGAGTTATTTGTAGTAAGTTTTTATTTTATTTATTTGAATTCGGGGTTTTCCTACCGCCTACCCTGATCAAAAACTCTGTGCACGCCACTGACCGTGTACGTATGAATGGCACACATTTGACGTATTTCCCGACTATGCACCAGTGCCGAGGGGATCAGTGACGCTAGTTCCTTGGAGCATCTTTCATTGAAATACCCGTAGAACAAGGATAGCATTCCCACCTGACGCCTGTGCTCTAAAGATTGCAATCCGTTTGTTAAGATAAATAACCAATAGATGGGTACGAAATCAACTTCATCTGCATACAGCAAGACTGCGGATGGTGGAAGTATGCAACATTTCTCACACTGTAGCACACTTTCTTACTTACATACCTGGTTTATACGAGTTAAATGAAGTAAAAAGTTGATAAGCTCACCTGTGCAGTAACAGTCTTGATAACAGTTCCAGGAGGCTGGCCGACCAGCAGGCGCTGCTCCATGAGCTGTTCCTCGGTGAGTTGAGGCGTAGGACTGCTGTTGAGCTGTTTGACTGGAGACACCATCACTTGGGCCACCTGGCCCACCTGGCCCACCTGGCCCACCTGGCCAGCCTGGGCAGCCTGGACAGTCTGGGCCTGCACCATCTGCTGGGGCTGTGGCTGGGGACTCTGCTGGACTAGATTCTGCTGAGATACCACTACTTGGTTCGGTTGGGCATTGATCATTTGATTATTTTGAATCTGGGGAGCGTTCACTTGATTCTGAGGAGTCACAGCCTGAAGGGTATTTTGTGGTTGAGGGGTAATGTGGGCTACAACTTGAGCTTGATTATTTCCCGTAGGTCTGATAAGAACTTGTTGCCCGTTGATAGTAGCAATTTGTAACTTCCCGGCCGCAAGCTGCTGGGCTAGATTTGGATTGTTGATCACTATTTGATGGCCAGACGTGATGATTCTATTGACAACTTGTTGTGGCTGTGCGGGTCTCAATATTTGCTGACCTTGGATTATGGGTGTCCCTTGCAGGACTTGCTGCCCACCCTGAAGTAACTGGCCTTGGATGATTTGCTGACCGGCATGCATCACTTGTCCTTGCACCAACTGCGTACCACCTTGGACAACCATGGTTTGCATGGGTCTCGCTCCCTGCTGTATAATGGTGCCCTGGGAGACTTGGACCAGCGAAGGCTGTTGCACGAGCCTGGGCTGTCCTTGCATCACTACGTGCTGTGATGGTTGAACCAGTATTTGCTGACCGCCTTGCACTAATATCTGCTGCCCGCCTTGAGTGATTATTCTCTGCGCAGTTTGATTGACTTGTTTATTATCCATTGTTTGTATGGCATTCACGAGCCGAGGGGCTGCCTTGAGAATCACTTTATTTCCAGGAGTGGAAATGGGAGTGGCTTTATTTAAAATCTGCGTAATGTTATTTGGTTTGGCGTGAGGTTTGATTGCCGGAGTAACAGCTATCTTGGGAGTAGGTGGAGCTCCACCGGTAGCTATAACCTGCCCCCCAGCCGGAGTAGATCCCATCTGACCAGTCACCATGACATGTAGTTTTCCATCTGGTGTTTCCACCAACTGCTGCCCTGCGATCAATCCTCGTACAGTAATGTTTCCATCGGGCCCCCGGATGATTTGCACCTTTTGAGGTCCATCCTTGGGAGCCTGGCCCTTGATGAGAGATTGCTGCATCGGGGTGGAAGATTGCTGTGCCTGGGCTTTCTGGATAATGGCAGGTTGGCCCGTTTTCCCCGCGCTGTATGCACCCTTGGTCATGAGGATTCTTCTTGTTCCAATTACAGTCTTGTTGCCAGTTGGCGTGTTCACCAGACCTGAATTAGACGTAAGTAATGAAGTAAGGGCTGACTTTCCTGCAGATTGAGGGTTTCCCCCTTTATTAACTAGTTTGATGGTACCGTCCGGGCCAGTAACTGTAAACAAAGTGCAGCGTTACCAAATGATGTTATTTCTAATCAAAAAAATGTTACTCATATTTTTTAATTATTTTTTTTAATTACAATCTTTATTTATTAGGTTACATAGGTGATTGTGCTGTGCCTGTCTCACTAGGAATTCCTGTGTTGAGAGCAGGCGCATTTTTGCATAAATAGTTTAAAACAAAAATAAGGAAAACAACAACAATGTTATTTACATATAAAGTAAAAGTACAAGGACAATCAGCATCGTACCAATGGGAAAGCATGCATTAGGAGGTTCTAAAAATATTGTTAAAATATGATCTGTCTTTGCTAGTGATCCAAAACTTGGTATCTGATTTGTATTTTACGTAATTAGTGTGCTGTCTAATGGTCAGTTGAAGTGTATTATAAAGTACCTGAAGTTTAAAGAAACGCCAAAACAACATTTGGTCAAAGGACCAAATGTTGTTTTGGCGAAAGGGATAAGTAAGAGATTTCGTCCTTTCGTTCTCATGTCACAAACAGTTTGGATATTGTCAAAAACAGTTCTATGTTTGAATAGATAAATTAGTATATTGTTGGCATAAAGTTGCCTAATGTCCAAAACACTGATTCTCCTAAAGATTTCATCCGAACTGCTTGTGATCGGTAGTTTTAGAATAATCTTTATAATTAGTTTCTGGGCTTTAGAGATCGGATCAATGGCGGTAGAGTTTGCTCCTCCCCAGGCTATGATAACATACTCGATTAGAGATTGACATAGTGCATAGTAAATTGTTTTGAGTTGGTTCAAGTTAAGAAAATTGCGGGTTTGTCTAAAAAGGTATACAGTGAAACCTCCATCTATCGTTTTTGAAGAAACCTATTGAAATAAACAATGGATGCGGGAAAACAATGATTGCGGGAATATAGAAAAAAACACATTAATATTAATATTAATAGGTTTAATATATACCTATATACATACATATTTTAAAAAAGAAACACGTTTCAGTTATAAATCAATTTGTTTACATAAAAAATATTGTAAAAAAATTTAAAAAATTTAAAAAAGGGAAGCTGCATGGAGACAAAAAAATTGCACTTTGTGCTGTAAAAAATCTTTCTTTGTCATTTGTTTTTGGCTTTTTTTATTGCTGTAGGAAATCTGCTTGCTGCTTCCATCAATCGGAATGTTTATGGCACTGATTGTTGGATTTTTTTCCACTTCCTCGACAATTTTTAGTCTTTCTTGGAGAGTACGCACTTTTTTCAGTGGACGGTTCATTATTATGGTTAAAGGGCTCAAAAACTGGATCGTACAAAGATAACCTTAATACGTGCACCGCTCTGCCTGAATGTCTACCGACAATTAACGGACCCATCATAAATATGGACCCATAAATGATGAACGGTAGGTTGGCAGATACCTAATTTAGCACTAACGTGTCAGAAACGGCCGCCAAAAAAGGCGACAAACCGTTCTTTCTATCTCTCTTTCGCTCACCAATGTTATTGACCAATTATATACGAAATTTGCCGCGTAATTTAAACGATCAATGCGGTAAAGAGAAACGATGAATGCGATCTAATTTTGCATGTTTTGTATGAAATTAATCCGGGACTAAAAGAAATAACGACACATACGGGAAAACGATTATTCGAGGAACGATAGATAGAGGTTTCACTGTATAGATTTTCGAAGTTTGGTGTAGTGATAATATTTTCTTTCCACTTTAAGTTACTGTCAAAAATAATACCCAAGTATTTGATTTTTGTAACACGTTCTAGATAGGGGCAATCACATATATTAGCGTTTGACAGGGGCAAAAGCACATATTTGAATATTATATTCTGGGTTACTTAGGGACGGATTAATACTAAACTCAAAACGGATTAATACTAATTACAAATAAACAATATTAAAAACAAGAAAGTCACTAAAAAGTGGAAAGAATCATTGTATAAATAAAAAAGGGCATTTTTACTAGAAGTAAAAAAACAGAATGGAAAGTTTTTTTAAACTTATTATAAACATACCTTTAGCATCTTCCGTTTTTTGTTTAGCTTGGAAAAAAAATTATAACATTAATTTTCTATTGCTAAGCTAAAATACCATACATTATAACAAGGATGTTCAGTATCTTTTGTGCCAGCAGCGTAAAGCGTGTTCAATCGACCTTAAACGACTCATTTTGACGGTATTCTTAGAAGATAATTAATTTTCTAACAAGCTAATTAATAGCCCAGACAAAATAGACATTCCAGTTTGCATTAATTCCGAACAAGCTGAATTTTTGTACAGGTCTTGAATACATCATTAAAATGCTAAGAAGTCCCCGTCGATCTAGCGTTAGCTTTGTTTTTTATCTGAGGTCAAAGGTCATAAATTTTCGTTTTTTGCGATTTCTCAGAAACGGTGAGAGCTACCGAAAAAATTAATTTATAGAGTTTGTAGATCGTAAAATTCTCTACAAAAAAGATATTTATACTTTTTTCCCTGCGAAGCACTGTTCTTAAGTTATCGCGATTTCAAACGAATATGCTCCCATATGCGGCCGGTATACTCGTACATCATCGGGTCATATTGGAATATTAGTTTTTGTGACTCATTCACTCATTATGTGGAAAATATACGATTCTGAGTGAGTCAGCGTCTATCTCTAATTTCATTAGTTGGTTGGCCTTGAGTAACATGTGCCCGCGACTGCCAGGGTATACCTGCTTTTTTCGGATTTTCCAAAGAAATCAGCATTTTTCAAGGGACAACCCTAGTAGGTCCAGTCAGTTTTGAACGGTTTTTCGTAGCGAATGGACGTGTTTGTAGATAATGTAATAAAATAGTTGCACAGAATTTTGATTATGAAGGTAATACAGCAGTATCTTTACTAAAAAAAAAATTATATTCTGTAGTTGTATGGAAAATGGAAAGATTTACCATTACCATTCTTATATTTTATGTTACCTGTATTTTGTTAATGCTTATATTTTATGTAACCTATATTTTGTTATTAACATATATTATGTTACTTGTATTTTGTAAACCCATTCTTTTCACTGTAATTAAAAAAAAATGTACTGCATTCTATGTTTAAATAAATAAATTAAATAAATTACCTGGTTGGAATGGTTACATTGAACGTTTAATGAGTAATATCCTGCATTTTTAAATTTCTAATTCAAATTCAAATTTTATTTTTACCATTTATTCAGCAGCCAGCAAGTAACTATAATACTATCTACACAACTTTACTCTATGATTTGGAGAATGTGAAGCGTTATGGTCATGATGTATGCATTTTCACTTTTGATCAGCCCCTGTACGCAAAAGCTCGAGAAATCGTTTCCGCAGCACCTGAAGGATCTATAATCCAAAGTTATCGAAAATCATAGTGAGACATGGAGGTTTCCATTTACTCATGTCTTTTTTGGAGCAATTGGTCATATTATGCAAAGAAGTGGCATAAAAAAGGTGCTCTCTTTGATTTATGCCACTAATTCATTAGAAAAAATGTTGAATGGCCATGCTTACGCGAGAGCGGTTAGAGCTCACACATTATTCCATCTCACTTTAGCAACAATAATATCAAAAGAACTTGTCATTGATGATAAGATGGATGCTAATCTGAAGGAAACCGTCAAGCTTGTAATAAATAACACAATTTCATACAATGATATTGAAAGTGGTGATGAGATGGCTGAAGCATTACTCGATCAGTTCAATCAAAAACTAAAGGAATGTGAAGAACGAGGACCAACTGCAAAACTATGGATTCAATATTTTCACACTGCATCGATTGCTAAGGAGTTTATAAGAGCTGAACGTATAGGGGATTGGCAAGCTCATTTGAATAGCGTTCGAGAAATGCTTCCTTACTTCCACGCTTCAGGACATTTTCTTTATGCCAAATCTGCGCACTTGTATTTGCAAGATATGCTACAATTAGAAAACTTGATTGATGATCCTCAGGTTAATGAAAGATTTATACAAGGATTTTTCACTATTACACGTTCTGATAAATTAAATTGTGGAACTTCAACGGATATGGTCATTGAGCAATCCATGATGAAGTCAATGAAAACAGATGGAGGTGTTGCTCGAGGGAGAAGAACGCAAGAGAGTTATAAGTAAATGGATTTATGGCATGCATGCAATGAATACTGTGTGTCAGAGATTGGAGGATCTCGCTAATGTTAGAATGGATACTACAGATCAGCATGTAGATGCAAGTGATTCCCGCAAAAAGAGAGATATTGAAGACATTAAGAAACTTTGTGAATGGTTTTTGTCACATGATCCTTTTCCTGAGTTCAACAAAATCATGTCTATTGCCAGTGGAGTCGTTGGTGATCATAAAATTAATTGTCATAATTAATGACGGGCCAAACATTTATTAGGGGCAATACGTGTTCCTCTGGACGATTGTTCCTTTGGACAGTAGTGTTATTTCATAAACTATCCATTTTTGTATTAATTAAGTACCGCTAACAAATGCACATTTTAAAGTTGATAACACTGATTTAATCTCCATTTTCTCCTGTCAAAGCTTAAGTGAGAGACGATTATATTTTTTTCATCGAAAAAGTTTTTTTTTTGGTTTTTATTGAGTGACTTTATGTTGTGAAGACTTAAAAGTCAAGAAACCGCGAGGGTATTTATTTATCTTTCTAATAACTTAACTTCAAATTGAGAATCTTTTGAAATTGTAAAAAATGACCACTCCGTGTTCCTCTGGACATTGACATTCTTATGTACAGCTTAGGGAACGTACCCATACTACGTGACCAATTTTTTGCAATTTTTAACCCCCCCCCGGTGACCAAAAACCTAAGCAACCCGCCGCTCATTTGTATGGAGCGTGACATTTTGAAGACCCCCCCCCCTAAACGTGTCACGTAGTATGGGTACATTCCCTTATATAGAATATTTTTTTTTTTTTTTTACATGAATACCGCACAAGAGTCCCAACTGCTCCCACCTGGAGCCAGCGAGACTATGGCATCCCCAATTGGGGTATGTTGTGAGGCTGAAGGTAGTGGGGAGGGAAGGAGATAGGGAAGAGGAAGGTGGGAAAGTACCTGGCTATTCAGATCTGGTCACCAAACACGGCTAAAGCCATTTCAGGCAACGTTTCAATTCTGAATGGTGGTCTTACACCATCATATATTAATATTGAGGATTTTTAAATGTTAATTAATATTTTAGTACCACTCAGTAAATTGGGAAGAACGAGGGAACACCTCCTTAACCACGATTTGTTGGAAAATGCCGCATAAATAAATGTATCTTTTTTACAATAAAATATTGTTTTGTTATGGTTAGCGGAATTGTGTAGGCAAAAATCAGGAAAAATACTTTGTCACGTGACTAATAAGTCATTCATTTTACCCCAGTAGTCCTTTTTGTGAATATTTTGTCACCTATATAAAAAAAAAATACATGACTCTAAAATAGGTTTTACCAACCTAGGATGACAGGACATAATTTAGAAAAAAATATGGCAAGAAAAATATTCTTGGCTATAGCAACCGTTCTATTATTTAAATAAACTATGTATTCCTGTTATTGTTTTATTGTGTTTATGACTCAGAAAACATTTATTGTTCACTGTACAGAGGAACAAGTACTGTCCAGAGGAACATTACAGTGTCCAGAGGAACATACAGGGTATTGTTCCTCTGGACAAAAAACAAATTTTATTTCAATTACGTTTATTTCGCAATATACAAAAAAAGTAGCAAATAAAAAATCAGATTACAATAGATCATTTATCTGACCTCCAAAATATGTCATTTTATAAAATAAATTGCTAATAGTTTAGAAGAAAAAAAATTAAGTTTACCAAAAACTGGGAAATGTCCAGAGGAACACGTATTGCCCCTAATATTAAATTGAGACACGCTGATAAAGTACTACCTCTATTAACCATGAACAGTACCATGAAAATCCATGATGAGAAGGTATCTATAGATCCTGTATTATTATTTCAACGCACGAGTATTGCGAAGACATTTGAAGATGAACTTGAAAAATTCTTCGATTATGACTTAGCCCCTTACCCATTATCGCTCTTTGATGCAATTGAAATGCGTACACACAAGTCAACCATTTATGATTGTTTTGAATGTGTGAATATTGAAGTCGAGAGCGCAAATGCTACCTACATCATCGATGGAGGATATCTGTTACATCGTGTTATATGGGATCGAGAGGAAACATTCAATGGTATTTTGGACAAATATCTTCAGTACGTTCGTAAACACTTCGGTTACAACGTTACCATAATATTTTATGGTTATACTGATTACACGAAAAATTTCAAAGCTACAGAACAACGCTGTCGAACTACAAAAACATCTTCATCGTCTGATATCATTTTTGATCGACCAATGACTGAAACCACATAGAGTGCATATTCGTTTGAAATCGCGATAACTCGAGAATGGTGCTTCGAGGGAAAAAAGTATTAATATCTTTTTTGTAGAGAATTTTATGATCTACAAACTCTTCTCATGATTTTTTTCAGTAGCTTTCACCGTTTCCGAGAAATACACAAAAAACGAAAATTTGATACCTTTGACTTGGTATAAAAAACAAAGCTAACGCTAGATCGATGGGGACTTTTGACATAGCATTTGTAACTATTCAAGAGCTGTACAAAAATTCAGCTTGTTTGGAATTAATGTAACTTAAAAAAATATTAATTTAAAAGTAACATTTTTTTCTTATTAATTAAAAGATTATTGATGTAATATAGCATTTTTGTGTATATTACCCACACACAGGCAGTGCCTTAGTGCAGGGGTTCTTAAAGTGTGCGCCGCGGCACACAGGTGCGCCATAGAAAGTAAAGAGGGGCGCCGTGAGTCGATCCTCTATCATTATCCGAAACCACAAATATTCGCAGGTACAGGGGCGCCGTGAGTCGATCCTCTATCATTATCCGAAACCACAAATATTCGCGGGTACCTATAAAGCAACAATTCCTATTTTGAGCACTCGCATCTTTAAAGAACATAGGTACATACTCGTCGCTGTCGCTCCGTGCATAGATATGGGAGTTGAACATACGGCCCTGCTGTATTACTGCAATTTACGGTGGCTTTCACGTGGAAATGTCTTATTTCGTGTGTTCGAATTACACGAAGAAATTCGCACTTTTTTACAGGAAGAACGTCATGAAAACGCCAAAATTGTACTAAACCAGATTTTTTGCTAAAACTAGCGTACTTGTGCGATATATTTGAGAAACTAAATAATTTGAATCTTTCTTTGCTTGGCAAACAACACGCACATTCCGAAACTATCGGAGAGAATTCCGGCATTTAGGAAGAAACTGCAATTGTGGATAAAAAAAATTAATGAAGGCAGCGGTCAAGATTGCGTCCCGCCATTGTATAAATATGCGGCATCTAATGAACTGGTTGCCCCTCACAAGACCTAATGGCCCTTTTCACGGAACACCTATCGAAGCTCAACGAATGGTTTTCGAAGTACTTTGCAGATGACGATGTCGACAAATTTGCGTGGATCCAAGATCCTTTCCATGCACAAGCTCCGCCAGGATTCACACAAGAGCAAGAGAGTCTCATTGAACTCTCTTGCGGCAACAACCTCAAAACTAGATTCACCAGTTCCGATTTGGTGGAGTTTTGGTTATCGATTACGCGTTTTGCCACGTAATCCTGGTTAAGAGATGTTGGTCAGGGAAAAATTTGCGAATCCAATATCATCGTATACAAACATCACATGGATATTCATTTATAAATGCCTATTACGCTTACACGTAAGTATTTTTAAAAACTAATCAGTAATTCGTTTTTTTAAAGTAGGTAATTAATCCATTTAACACATGACAGGCATAGGACAAACTATAGAAAATCACAGAAATTTGAAAGCCGATAAGGCATAACGGACGTCTTCCGATATCCAACGGACTTGCTTTTTTGTCTTAATTGTCTTGTAACGCCGACTTAACGCAAAATAACACAAAACATACAAAATCACCCCTCAGAAGTGCTGTTAATTAATGAAAGGGGTAACATAATATGTATGACAACTGCAAATTGAGCAAATAATTGAAAAGGTTAAGATAATTGAAATAAAATAATAAATACCTTGGGTCATTTCCAGGGCTCTCTTCTGCTGGTGTGCTGCTCGCTGCATCCTCAGCTGCTGTTCCATCTTCTCCTTTATCTCCTGGGCCGTCGCCTTCGTAGCAACTATATTATTTTCTTTAGGTTCATGATTCCTTGCTGGGGGTAACTTTCCTGTGGTAGTGCGAGTAATTGGCAACACTCTCTCTGCCCGCTCGCCGTATTGCTTGATTTCCCACAACTCTAGCTTATCTTCATCCACCCATTCTTCACTCACTTGAGGCTCCATGCTCTGGGGGGACTCTGCACGTTTACGCTTGCGAAGACCGCTGCGGATAGAAGTGACTTCT
The DNA here is from genome assembly GCA_929108145.2 of Limnephilus rhombicus. Taxonomy (NCBI): domain Eukaryota; kingdom Metazoa; phylum Arthropoda; class Insecta; order Trichoptera; family Limnephilidae; genus Limnephilus; species Limnephilus rhombicus. Next base: position 22,890,668 of record OV815274.1, read on the forward strand.
CGAATTGTCTTGGGCACTTCTAAAGGTATGACGACTTTACGCCGAAGGTATTGCGTTTTTTCTAGAAACTGGCCTATGTGGCGGTGTTTTAAGAGTTCCAGAGAAATTATTTCCGTCTCTGTTGTGATTTGATGCTTCCCATCATTATTGGAAGGTTTCATAGCCATGTCATCCCAACGCACACACGCCCACAGGATTCTCACTTGCAAGGAGACGGCCGAGAGTGAATTGAGATTAATAGTACGGTATAACCAACAAGTTTTGAAAATAGGCCTTGAACAAGGATAGGGCCAAACACTAGAATTGGGTTTGGAGTTATGATTGAAGCCATTCACTTGCAGTTTTCCCGCGTGTCTTGCGAGTTTGCGTAGTTCGTGAGAGGCAAGGACCATGATACTCTTAGCTTTACTTCTTGTGTGGAAGGTTGAGCACAGAGGATATTTCACTGGGGTACGCTTCTTGCGTTTATCTATCATTAAATTGGATACTTTCTTCAGGTACACCTTAGCCGCTGAATTAGTAGAGGAATAAATTTTAACAGTTCCATCAGATGCTGTTTCGGATTTTATCGACAGTTCTTCTTTCTTAAGGGTTCTTCCGCAGAAGAAGCGACGGTTAATGAGTGCGCGATAAGTGGGTTTGTAAACATACTTGGGAGGTTGAATATCGTGAGGTGCATCGGAGTCCAGTTTGGCATTGGCAGAGCGTGTGGTGACACTATTGGTAACGGTGTTAGCGACAGTATGACCTTTGGAGGCACGGCCTCTAGTCGAGATACGCAGTTTTGGAATAGGAGGTCGATCTCCTCCTTCGTTAATTTCTTCTTCAGTCACCACATATTTGGAATCTTTCGACTTTCGATCTCTTTTGCTACGTTTTTCATTGTCTGTATTCTCAGTTTTGATCTCGCTTTGATCAATATCTAATGATTCTAAAGGACCAATTTCATTTTCTGAATTAATGGATTGTTCAATGTCCATTTCGTTGCCCACTGCAGGAACGGCAGATTCTTCTAAAGTGTCTGATTTTAAATCAGGGGGTGAATCGTCACTTGAAACTACATCAATTTCGTCTTTGATGTCTTCTTCCTTTTTTATCTGCTGGCTGAAACAATCATCTGATTTTTTTCCTTCGCTGACTTTGGCAATATTTTGTGATGAAATTTCATCATACTCCTGAGCACACGCTACAGCGGACAACAAGTCTTTTAGAATGACATCTTCGGAATGCAAATCCAGTTTTGAAGTTAAATGCTGTTCAAGAATAGATGTTCTCGGTGAATCCTTAGCGGTGATTAGAGTAGGCAGAGCATTCAGATTATTATTGGCGGTTGAACTTTGAACTTTTTTTAATAGAAGAAGTAATTCTTTTCGCAGTCTAGCTTTTTGTACACAAAGAGGAGAATAGCAGTTGAGAAGAAGATTTTGAGACAAACTGATATTGTTCACATTACAAGTTCTAGTGTAACATTTATATCCTTTAGCCAACTGAACAGAGTCTGAGTATTGTTGTCGAACCAACTGAATCTCCTTGGCGACACTGGCGAGAGCTTCCTTTCCGGGCACGGAGGGTGTTTCAACAGTGGTGGGAATGGTTTGCAAGTCTCCTTCAGTGGTTTCATCATTTTCTACATCAACATTTTGATCTTCATCAGGTTTCACATCGCATTCTTCCTTCTTTGGCACCAATGCATTTGCTTGAAGATTCTTTTCTTCAATTATTTTAAGTTGAATTCGGCGATTTAGCATTTCATCTAAGCGTGACTTCTTTGCAACATTAGGATAGTAAATACGGGCGCTTACCGAGAGGGCTTTTTCAATATCAATCTCATCAAAGTTTTGAGGACATTCAATTACTTTCAAAGACTTCAAATCTATTCCAGCTGAAAGAAATGTATCCAATATTAGGAAATTTATTATAATAACAGAATAACAAACTAATATAGTATAATAATTATTAAATCAACACCTATTCACTTAGGAGATATGACCCGCAAGTGAAAATTTACTTTCAGTAATAAACCTATCAATGGACAAAGATTGTTAAATTTATCTAAAAACAAAATTAATAGTCACCATTATTAGAAGGAGCATTTTCTGTGGTATTATTTTCATGATGTTGAACCGCCTGTTGTTCTAATAAGTATTGGTATGTCTTCGGCTCTAAAGCTAGTACTTTGATAATCTCTTTATCTTTCACTTGAACAATGATCTTCTGCGGGCCGTGGCTCAGATTGATCCTGTGCTTGGGGGGATTCCTGAACTTGCGAGTTGCCGAATTCCACAACCAGCCCCACTGGCCGTGGATTCTGTACTCCTCTCCTTTCTGTTTCCACACCTGGTGCTTTAACGGCACTGCGTATTTGACGAAGAACAACACCTTGTTTCTTTCTTCTTCCTCTTCTTTCTCCTTCTTCTCACGCTTGTCCAGTTTCTTTCTCTCCTCCCGCTCGGCTGCCGTCAAGCGATGAAGTCGTACGTGGCCCAGTTGCTCATGCCACACTGGAACAAAGGCCACAGTCTTGATGCAAGCCTGAATAAAAGACATTATTTGTTAGGGTTATTATTGTGCAAAAAAAAAAAAATTCGAATAAACAAATTTTGAAAATGAAAGTACTATAATTATGTACGGAGAACCGTTGACCTCACAGGTACAGTAAATTGTAGATTTAAATAAGACTAGCCTGTAGAACAATCATTGCGCGGGCAAAGTCTCTAGGAATAGTGCAAGCTTGCACAGCCTGCAGCCAGGGCTTCCGGAGCAGCGTCCAGTTGGGGTGCATGAATGGGCTGGTGATGTTGCTCTCCAGCTGCAGGAGGGTCTGCTTCAGGGTACTGATGAGTAGCGGACGAGTACCTAAATCAAAACCAAATTATAATAATCATTGTTTTATAAATAAACTAGCAGATCCGGCCATACGTTGCTGTGGCTAATGAAACACAACGCCATTACCCAACCTTTATAAAATCTACACCAGCCGCTTGCCAGCTGCCCGCTGCCTGAATTGAATATTTGAATTTATCGGCTTTTCTCTGCTATAATAAGCATGTATTATACATATAAACCTTCCTCTTGAATCACTCTATCTATTGGTGAAAACCGCATGAAAATCCATTTCGTAGTTTAAAGATCTATGCGCACATACATTTTGAGCGACTTCATTTTATACTATGTAATGATGATGACTTCACAAATAGAGCACAACTCACCATTCAGAAGGCCAATCCATTTGAAATCTTGTCCACAAGACAAAGAAAACTTGTGCGCCAAGTGTCTCTTCTTATCTCGATCTTCATTTCTTTGAGGCTTGTTCAGAGCCAAGTTATTGGTTGTGTATTGGTTCACATAGTTTCTGAAGCTGTTGTCATTTCCCAGTCGGAAAGTCAATGTGCCTGAAGAAATTTGGTTAACCTTCAGTCTGGTTAGACGCTGACTATCTAAACCTGTGTTGAAAATGAAAATGTTTCATTAGTAAGTTCAAAAAATCATAAATTATATACATTTTATTACACATAAGCATTTTTCCAAATATTCTTTATCATTTCTTAACAATTTATTCTTACCGTCATCATTGAAAGTTCGGGGAGTAAGTGACCCTGTCTTGGATCTGGTCACTATATTCTTCCCTGATTTTTTTTGTACGGTTGCGGTTGGATCATCCATATCTACATCGGTATCATCCTTCTCGTCTTCACCGTCGGCTGCCACAGTAGAATTTAAATCATCCGTTAGGGGAACAGCTGTGGTGGACGTGGTCTCACCTGATGCACTGATAGTTACTTCGGAATCCACCACATTAGGATCATCAGATATATCCTCTTTTTTATCCAAATCCATTTTGGAATCATCCTCTTCTTTCTTATCTGCTCTTTCCTTCTGCAACCGTAATATTGTTGCATTTTCTATTTCCAAGTAAGACTTTCTGGCGCCTTTCAATTGGTTAGTCAATTTCTCAGTCAACTCCATTTGCCGACAGATCTCTGGTTTGAAGTCAACAATTTCTCTGTACAAAGGTGCTTCCATTTCATCCTTATCCAGAACGCTGCACAATTCTTCAAACTGGACAACAGTAGAATAATACCAAACGGTACCATCTTCCGCCTCACTGTGAAAATAAGTACAAAAATAGTTAGTATCAACATTTTGAAACTTTTATGACTTAAGCTGAAATCCTCCACCTGATCTATTTCACAACTGACCTCTCTAATTTCATTACCAACCATTTGAGAATGGAAAGGAATTTGCTCTATTTTATAGAATATAACGTAAGTTAAAGTTGATTCAATATTTGGTTTCTTTTTGTATCAGGCGTTCTGTGGCGTAGAAAGCCTGTTCTCACTGATCAATTTCACAGATTCTAAGAAATAGATCATAGAATAGATGAGATGGGGACGCGCCATTAGATAATACAGAAGTACCGAGTAGTGGTGCAAATTGTGGACATAGCATATTATTACTTTAACCACTCGGACCCATAAGCTTGTTTTCACAATAATATAACATTGAGGCGTACCTAACTTATTAAGTAAATAATATTATAACCCTTTGAATGTGTGAAACAAAATAACAAATCTATTCTTTTTTCGTCATTCTTTTGCAACACCAAAGTCATACTAACACGGAAGTCATACAATAAATGGATATTTTCTGTAGCAGTACTTACTAACACCGTACAAGTTTCACAGAAGGGGTTTATAGAAAGGACAAACTGACACAATCCTTGCCTCATTCACATTTGTTTGTCTCATACATACTCTTCTGTTGTTCTGACTTGACATGTATTTGGTTTACCTGATCGTGCCATATCTTCCTCGGGCATCCCTGACACTTTTACCATATATATTCACATCACATATTCTCCTTACACTCCTTTCCTCATTCTTATGATCTACATGCCCAAACCATCTGAGCGTCCCTTTCTTAATCTTACTTATTATTTATTTATTAGCTTGCCGAGAGAATATATCACATAATTATTACAGTAATTTACATTTCAATATGGTTATAGTGATGATTTCAATTACAGGTAAGCACATCATAATGCTTACATCAGCCTCGCATTCCTTGCAGCTCTTCACATTTTCAGGGATTTTCCACACATTCGCCTCGAGGATCTAATTTCTACAGTAATCTACTACTGGCTTCTTTCACCTGCCAGTTCCATGCCTCACTGCCATACATCAGAGTTGGTATCAGCTCTCCATTGGGGGAAGCCATAACAATAAAATGATTGTTTCAATACCAGTATTTTTGTAAAAAATTACCTAAGGGCGCTACAATAAAGGCACCGACAATGGGTTGAAGGAAAATTATAAGAATTCACGTAAAATTTGTGTAAAACTCAAAAATAAGCATCTGCAAAACTTACACAAAGATCCTCCGTCCGATGAACCAGTACTTGCGTCCGTGCCTATCGAAGCCAAGGTGCTCGTGCCGGCACAGCAGCCCCTGCTTCTCCGCGTCGGGGGCGCAATCGGTGACGCCGGTCAGCCGCTGCGCCTTGCACAGCGCGCACTGCCAGTCCTCGGCAGGTACATCCACCAGAGGCGGGTCCACGCACTCCAGGTGGTACACTGCTGGGCAGGTCTCGCAGCAGAGCAGGTCCCCCAACCGGTGACAGATGCGGCAGTGGTCGTCATAGTGGATGGCGACTGGAATAAACATTCATTTTTGAGAAAGTGACAACTGAAAATCATATTTGCATTGCAAGGCAAGGTGCATGACTGTTGTTATGCATGGCAGTTTCAAAATCCATTGCAGTATATTATGCATATAACAAATTGACTTTTTAATTCTCCAGCAACTTTTGTGTGACAAAACTACTACCATATCTGTACTATTGTACAGACGCTTCATGTGCAGAATGCAGTATAAAGGTCTGCTGATGGTAAGTAAACGATAAAAGCGAATGTGGTAGGTTCTCGAAATCTGAAAATTGTGTTGTGGAAGATGTCATACTCAATTTTAAAATGAAAATACTACAAATCTGGTTCGTACGAGGGGGGACCCAAAAGTAACGAGACTTTCTTTATAACCTTTTTAAGTGAAAAATTCTTTAGCACCGTCGTGATTTGAAACTCGATGAAAAGAAAAATAGCGACTAAAAAACTAAATAAACTAAAAAGAAACAAATACATACGTCTACAGGATTTAGCTCGCGAGAGAATGAGATAGCATAATCGGTCTCCTCTTTGTATGGTGCTTCGTAGCCTATCGGTCTCCTCTTTGTGCGGTGCTTCGTAGCCTCCCCACGCTTGTCTCCTACCGTCTACTACTTGTCTACTACCTTGTGAATTGCACTCTGATTTTTTATTCATGTTTATTGATCAAAGGGTATAAAATGGAATATGGTAATCAATTCGTCCCGTCTCCATTTAACAGCTGGTTTTTCACTGATTTTTTATTTTTCAAAATTTTTACACCAAAATTTTGTCAAAAAGTAACGGGAATTTTTAAATTTCGCAAGTTTGGAGAGTCCGATTGTCATTTTTTTTCTTCTTTATGTTGGTATACGTGCCCCTGAAGTATGATAAAATTGTCAGCTGTATTCATTGTTTAGTTTGACTGTGGCAGCCGCTAAGATTAGACGTGGACCAAAGAATGGACCAAAGAATTTGTATCAAATTTTGCGTAAAAAATTAAATAAAGGGTAACAAAGTGTGTGAAATATTAACAAAGGCCTATGGTGAGTCTGCTATGAGTAAAACACAGGTTTACGAATGGTATATGCGTTTACAAGATGGTCGTGAAAACGTTGAAGATGATGAATGCGCCGAACGCCCTAGTACATCAACAACCGATGAAAAAGTGAAAGAAATCTCACTCAAGTCAGTTCGAAGAAACCTTCCTACAGAGGCGACAAAACTATTAATCAACTCTTACGTAGTCTCGCAGCTCGATTACTGTAACGGCATCTACGCTAGTCTTCCAAAATATCAAATTGACAAACTTCAATCCGTGTTTAATGCAGCGGCAAGGCTCATAACTGGGGTTTCTAAATATTCGCATATTTCAGAACACCTTCGTAACCTTCACTGGCTCAAGTGCCCTGAGAGAATCCAGTAGAAATTGTGCTGGATGGTTTTTAAATCAATCTACGAAATGGCCCCACCTTACATCTCCGAATTATGCGTCCCAGAAAATACCGGTCCGAGACAATTAACCCTTAGATCAGCAACTTCATCTGCTAAAGGCAGACTAATAGAACCTAAACGAAAGCCAAATACTATGTTTGGAGATCATGCTTTCGGAGTATCTGGGCCTAAGGCTTCGAATAGACTCCCTCCGGAATTAAGATGCATAACAAGCCCAACAGAGTTTAGGTCCAAACTAAAAACCTTCCTTTTTGGGCTCTCATACCCGTAATTTAAATATACCTATTTGAGAGTATCATACTTGTATTGTCTATGATATGTCTTAATCACACTTTTCTTACTGAATTAAAATTACTCGATTCCTTACACATCAATCTGTCTCTTGACGAATCACATTTAGAAAGATCAAATCCTTATAGGTACTACTGCACCACCCACCTTTACATGTTGCTTTTACTTTCCAAAATACACTCATCAAAGAATACTTTACATATTAATATTAAAATATTTTTCAGGATTAAATAACATGTGTTCACAATAATGTCCTCTGCGTGCGAACTCTATCTAAATTTCTTTAAATGGACAATATACAGTGTTAATTTCAAGCGACCTCCCAGGTAAGTATGGTCCTGTTTTCATTAAATTTTAGGCAGCATCGCGTTCATTGGTCAAAATATTGTACACATATTTTCGTATCGGTGATCAATGAACCGATGTATGCAATTTTTAGCCATAAGTTGTTTATAATTGTTTGCCTAGCTTGTAGTTTTTTAGATTTTAGAAATGTATTATAAGTTTGTACAGCGCCCTTGAGGTGATTTTTCACAAAAACGGCGCTATATAAATCATCCAAATATCATTATTATTATTAAATGGTTATGAACGATCGCCAAATCACAATCAGAGAAGTCACTTATGATGTTGACATATCGATTGGCTCATGCCATGAAATTTTTTTGAATGTTTCGGGTATGAAACGCGTGACAGCAAAATCCAAAATTATTGAATTTTGAACAAAAGCAGCGGCGAATGGAATTTGCTCAGGAGTCACTAAATGAAGTCAACGACGATGCAGAATTACTGAAACGTGTTATAACAGGTGACGAAACATGGGTTTACAGATGTGACGTCGAAACTAAGGCTCAATCATCCCAGTGGAGGCATTCTGGATCGCCAAGGCCGAAAAAGGCACGCATCGCTGAATGAACTAAAGGCTATAATAATAATAATATTTGGATGATTTATAAAGCGCCGTTTTTGTGAAAAATCACCTCAAGGGCGCTGTACAAACTTATAATACATTTCTATATACAATCCCAAAGATCGAGTTTGAAAAGTGTTTCAAGGATTGGAAGAAGCGCTGGCACAAGTGCATAATATCTAATAGGGACTCCTTTGAAGGCGACAACATTAATGTAGACGAATAAATAATTTTTTTTTTCAAAAAACGAAAATTCCTGTTACTTTTTGAACAAACCTTAGAATTTAATTTATTAATTCATCATTAGAGTGTATGCACATGTCCATCCTTTTTTTCCACTGTTCAAAACAATTTTGGAACTCACTGAATAGAATGTCTTACGGCCTCCATCGTTTTTGTTTCACTGCTTCTACAGTATTCCCTTTCAAGTCCCTTTTCATACTAGGGAAAAGAAAGAAGTCACATGGAGACAGGTTGGGTGAATAGAGGTGAACAATCGGGGTCATTACATTCTTGCTCAAATACTGCTTCACAGAAAACGCGGTGTGCGCAGGTGCGTGATCGTGGTAGAAGAATCAGTCCCCCTGTGCACCAAAGATTCAACCTTTTTTCTTTATACTCTCTCGCAACCTCTTGAGTACCTCCTTGTAGAACTGTTGGTTAACTGTTTGACATGAAAGAACAAACTTTGTGTTCACAAGACCTCTGACATCAAAAAACAAATGCGCATCGTCTTGATGTTTGATTTCACCTGACGCGCTTTTTTTGGACGAGAGAGAGCACTCTTCCATTAGCTTGACTGTTGCTCGGTTTCGGGATCGTACCCATAACACCATGACTCATCACCAGTAATAAATACCCTTGGAAAAATCTGGGTCCTCTTCCAGCAGATTTTTCAATTCGAGGCAGGCGAAGCTCTCTCTGATCCTCAGAGAGGAGACGAGTTTTCGTATTATTCGTAGCCATTTTGCATTTTCGCCGAAAGAAGAAATCTTAATTTACTTAATTAAACACTGGACAAACGCGTGGTCTCACAGCGAAGCAGCTTCGCACAATGACTAAGAAAGAGTTTCCGTACAACAGCCGACCACACAAAACCCGTTCCACTTCTCCCCGAGTCTCGTTACTTTTGGATCCCCCCTCGTATACATGCCAGTACGGTGTCCATTTGAACTCTGAATTGAATAAGTTCACCAGTCAACTTGATTCGGTTCAACCTTTGTTTAACTCTGTCAAAATAGGTTTTTTTTTGTAAATTGTATTTCAACAATCATTACATAAAACAGTTTTTGATCAATAAAAATCGAATCATTCTTCTTTCGTATGGTGGGGGGTCAGAGGGGGACATCTAGGTCTGCGAGCCAGTCTAGGGCCTCAGGCGTTGCCCTGTGGACCTCATCAATCCCGCCGGGGAATGAATGGAGCGGGCATTCGTTGACCACATGTTCGGTGGTCTGCACCGCACCGCATTCACACGTCGCCGACTCTTTAAGGCCCCATCTATGCATCATATGAGCACAACGGCTATGGGAGCACCTTATCCTATTGATGGCAGTCCAGAGTTTGCGAGGCAATGAGAACCCAGGCTGTCTCTCAGTGGGGTCTTGCACGAGATGGGCGTTTTTGACGTTGGCTGATTGCCACTCAAGCTTCCACCTATCTTCTGGGGTTAGAGGTGTTCGAAGGAGTCTTTCTCCTTCCGTCCAGAAGGGTTTTCGAGACTTTAAGCGGCATGCCGGGTGAGAAACGACATCATCGTGCAAGGGTATTTCGCTTTTTTGCAGCGCCTTCTTGTATTCCCTCAGTGTTGCAATCTCTCGCCTGATATTTGGCGGGGTTATATTTGCAAGTACGGGGAGCCAAGGAAGAGGAGTCGATTTTAAGGTTCCGCTGATGGTTCGCATTGTGGCATTAAGCTGAACGTCAACCATGGAAGTGTGGGCGCTTCTGGCCCATACTGGAGCACAGTATTCAGCTGCTGAGAAAACCAGGGCAATGGATGCCGTTCTGAGCGTGTTGGCGTCGCATCCCCAGCTAGTACCAGCCAGCTTATTGACTAAGTTTAGTCTTGTCCTGGTTTTTTTGCCCACTGTTTCCATGTGTTTCCGGTAATTCAGGCTCCTGTCCAAAGTTACTCCAAGATAGCGGGGATGGGGGTCATGGTAAATATTTTTTCCATCAAACTGAACACAATATTTTTTCCATCAATCGAATCATGAAAACCCAGCAAAAAGGAATAAGCACATAAATAATGCGCAGGTGTGCTGCTGCTAGTTAATAAAAAATATTTCTGATATTTTCTTTTTAGATTCCAAAAAGAATATAGGTATTTTGACTTAACATTGTGCCTTGCGCTTTAGCTATATAATGTGACACCAAAAGCAATTAGTTTTGTGTTAAACATATGCAACTAAATTAATCATATAAGATCAAAATCATCAATTCTTAAGTAAATAAAGAAATTACCTTCACTCAACAGATCTTCTCTTACAGGATTAGTTATCAAAAATTGATCACAGAGAAATTGAAGAATTTTAACTCTATCTTCGACAGAAGTGAACGGATATTCACAAGAACTTAAAACTTTTAATACATTTTTATCGAATGATTTATCACTCTCTACGTAAACACGTAGAACCTCCGGCCAAGTCATGGCATCTAGCATAAAGAGGGAAACATTCACACTGTCCTTGTGATCGAGAGGACCAAAATGAGTTTGTTGGGAGTCCTCCTCTCTTAATAAAGCTTTAAGTAGCATCACATGCATCTCTACAAGGAGATTACTTTGGTCTTCGCAGGCAATCGCCGCACATAAGTCTTCTAAACGGAAAGGACTTAATCGTACTAAATGCCGGAAGTGCCTTAGAACTTCGTAGATTCCACCAACTTGCATTACAACAGAGTGAGGAACCAATAGGTCTTCGGATGAGCTGGGTAAATCCAGAGGAGGAATTTCCTTCTCCTGCTGAATCCATAGCGGTTCTGGGCTTGGAGGTCTCGCTACATTACCGCCAAGTAGCTTTCGGGGTGTCCCACTCACAGTACTAAAACTGCTGATGGAAAAGTCGCTGTCACTGGCTGCACCATCTCCTGCTAAACTAACAACTTCTGAAGCACTCTCACTGAGTCTGTCTTCTTCTATATCAGTTTTATTGTCACTGGACTCGTCGCCAAAATCGGATCCATAATGATATTCAGAGTCGTGAATATCAGCTGCCTGTGGATTATATCCTCGTCTGGAAAATGAGCCAGTCAGTCCACCTCTTTTACTAGATTTGGACAGAGATTTAGCACCTCTACCCCGTTTTCCGCTTCGTCGGCTGACATCACTTCCTTGAGGTGAAGATGCACGAGATGCAGTTGGGGTGCTAGCTTGAGAATCTGAACCTAAATTTTGATTTAACAGATATTTTGGCTTTTTCATCAAGTGATATTGAAATTTTCTATTCTTCTCGACAGACCCCGATTTCGGAGGTCTCCCGCGCTTTTTTGCCCCCCTCCCTGACATTTTTGATAATAACTGTCAATTACAAACGTCTCCTTAGCACGTGTACTGCAAAAACACCGAATTGTATACAAATACAAAATGACACAACTGCATTTTAAGCGAACAGATAGCCTGAGATCAGGCTCTGCACCATCATCGGTTTGAAAACTCCGAAGCGAAGATAATATTTCAATCACATTTCCATTAAATGTCACTTAAAACACTAGAATATTGAGAAAATGTTCAATATTTTCCATAAATGTAATACATTTTTCATGAATTTTCTCATTACGGCGAGAAGACGCACAAAATATTTTACTGACGCGATTGCAAGGTGAGTATATCACTTCCTAAGCGCGATACAAGCGGCTCTCTGATTGGTCCATTAGGAATCCGCCATATTGAGTCCCATTTTATTTTTAACAAGAAATTGATTGCACTTTATTATTAATGAAAATACACATTAATTAGTAGGTATCACACGGCTTATTTTGATTAAACCAACTTTTGTTCACTTTGGTAAATACTGAATACACTTTAGGCAAATAACTGAAGAGTCGCAGACGAGGTACGATCACTATCCAATCACGAACAGCACGAACAATTTATGAAATTTCAAATAAATATTTTGGCTTAGCACAAACAAAAAATTGCATTAATATAATTTTATGATATAAAAAAATTAAAGTTATTTTTATACATTGTTGTTTCATATTTCAACAAAGCGTACCCAGAAACAACAACAAAAAGAAAGACACTTGTCTTCGAGCAGTTTTTCTGAGCTCGTTAAGTTGGTCAGACTTCATTTGTGTTTTTATTTGGCAGTTTTACCGCCAGAGGGCAGAAGTTGTGCTGTCTTTATGACAGGAGGCAAGGATTGATTTAGAATTTTTCAACATCGAGTCACAAAGTTGTAGAGTATTGTAAAAAGGTGATTGAATTTGTTCGGCCTATTATACAATTTTTTTCAATTTATCATTTTATTTGAATTCCGACATGTTAATCGAAACCGCAATGTATCGAATCGAACCTATTATTTTAATTAACGATAGAATATCACTACCGTCATGCATGTACAAAGTAAAAAATATTCATGGAGGATCAATCTTTTCCGACATCTCAACGACCGATGCCGCAGAGGTGACAAATTCTGAAGTAAATCAGCAGGTTATGAGATTTTTGAAGGTTTTCACATTATTTTTTTGTTACTTACATCAAATTTGAACTTAAATTAGTGTAGGGTTCTAACTTACTTGTGACTTTCTTTCCTAAAATATGTAACCGAACTTTATCACACGTGCACCACCGAAGTATATCTATGACTGAATAATATTTCAAAAATGTCTGCCTAAAATTATGTTTGTTCCAAATAAGCTGAAGATAGATTTATATTTTTTTTATGTGACAAAAATATGTTTATCTTTGCTTTCTCTTTGAAATTGTCACTGAAACCTGAAATATAATATTATTTTTGCAGAAACCCTTGAAAGAATTAATCATGATTGAAGAACGTCAGGAGAAGCTGTTACAACAGCTGGAGAAATTACGAAATCAAATGATTTCAATGAAACAGCATTTCTTGACTTCATCCCAACAGAAAGTAGTCATCCCTCCACCAAAAGTGCTAAAACAAGATGTAAGTGAATTATATTCTTTCTTCATCCAATATATTTGTGATACATGTTTCCCAAAACTGAAACCTACGTAATATAAGTTGATTTTTAATAAGTCAATATCACAAGTGATTTAAGTGCAAATACTATAAAAAAATGAACATCATTGAATATGATAGTGCTGTGACAAATATATGAATTTAACAAAATGAGCATTGTGCGCCTATTCTGACATTTAAAATTTGTCGTACTAACAACCAACGGTGATAATCTGTGATTATTGATAATTACAAATCTGGATACTGTCGACGTGAATCTTTTAGTGAATTCGAGGTTTATTTTATTATTATTTACTGATCAAAGGGTATAAAATGTCATCAGGGCTGGATTAAACATGTCGGGGCCCCTTTACCCTAGGGGCCCCTGGCCGATGCGGGGCCCCTAGGCACTTGCCTACACTGCCTTATGGATAACACAGCCCTGAATGTCGTAGTAGTCAATTTATCCTGTCTCCATCTAACAGCTAGTTTTTCAGTAATTTAAAAGCATTTTTCAGTCTCTTCTGCTGACTAACACATAATGAAAATAATTTCATTGTAGATTGCTTAATTCTAATTTTTATTTTCAGAGTACTCTTCCCAAGGATGTCGTCATAAAAGCAAGTCCGTCAAATCCCCCTTTCTACCTACTAAGTCTCCAGAAAACTCTCGCTATTAAAATCGTCTGCCACACACATTCGTCTGTGACGAAGCTCTCGCTGACCGCAAATGATTTTGCAAAGAAGACTGAAGCTGGTAATCCAGCTGCCCACAATTTGAACATAGTCCTCATATGGAAAGAAGGTAAACAATCAACTTTATATCTCAACTTGACCCAAGTATATTTTGAGAAAACAACATGTGATTTATACTTATCATGCCAAAATTATTGCTGAATCACTTAAGTATAATTTTCTGTTGACCTCTCATGTACAGTATCTCATTAATATGACACAGTAAAAATTATTTTTCATACACAAGATGAGAATTTGAGTTTAAGATTAATAACATAAATAAGTTTATCGAAACCACGCAGAATCATATGATTTCTCCACCGTTTCGCTCAGGTAAACACAAGACAATAATGTAATGCTCTGCTGACTTGAAACCTTTCTCTCATTCCTTTCACGATAAATCATCTTATCATTTACATTGCAATGGTACAAAATATTACAGACAAAGTCTACGAACAGAAACAAAGCGGGCGTACCGACAAGAATGGTTGTATGTCAAAGAATCAGACCAAGGCAGGTTCAGGTTTGTGTCAGCGCGAGGCGGCGCCGATAAGCTTTACCGGAATAAATTCGTAATTCCTGCTCGCCGGTGACGACGGTCAGTGAAACTCAATGTTGCCATGTGCTTGGTTTTTGCCGTGGATTTTGGATCCTTTCATGATTTGGTATTCTGTATGGTCACCTCCATTGTTATTTCAAAAAACCATGTCATTAATAAACAAAAGTGTGTACTTTTGAGTGGGATACGATTTTTAGCATGGGTCACACGGGGAAATCCTAAAATCAGGAATGTAGTTCAAACTTCAGTTTAGAATTTTTTTATCCTTGAAACATTTTCATTTTTGAGACATGGCAATACTGGTGAAGCTTGTTTTGAAGGGAATGTGATATCAACATGAGCGACCTATTAATTTCCGCTGTTTTCAACATAATCGCTAATCTTGGATAAAAGAAATACATTACATAGGAACAGAAATGTTGTTGACAAGTGCTGGCAAGAAATCAACAGGATAGCATTTCGAAATAACCTCAAATGTCACAAGTGAATTCCTTTCAGGCATGTACATATCATATTATTATCATGTTCCCTGAGGTTTTTTTCATATTTAAAGATATCAATTACCAAGTACCAATTGTTTTATTCCTTAATTTCAAGAAAGGATTCTCCAAGAGTAAAAAGTCGTCGTCTGACGAACTCGACATTTCGTAAAAACTGACAGCTGCTGTCAAGCTACCACGCAGATAGCGCAGGTTTTATCCGCATTCTGTTTGAACACACCTCGGCGTCAACTGCCACCGGTGGAACTGGGCACTGAGGTCCGTTAATCTGAAAACTGAAACCAGCTTTGTTTTTGTTCGTACCCTAACACGAGGATTCTTGTGGTATTATCTGTATCTGTACATATTATGGTAAATTTTTGGGATTGGTGTCCACGGCTATTACGAATAATTTTTAGAAAAAAACTTTAGATTCGCCTTAATCACTATAAAAGGAAACTTATTGCATCACGGCTGGTGGAAAATAATGCATTTTAATTTTCAATGTCGTTAAATAAAATTTCACTTCGCGAATCGATCTACGACAGCCCGCCCGCTGCCGCCCGCCATTCTGTCACTGTTATGTTGTTGGTATCCCTGACCTCACACAAACGATTGTAGCCGACTTTGTGGGATACATGATGGGCGCGTAATTATGAAAAACAGAATTAATAATATAATCTAAACTTAACTAACTTATAGCCAATCGTTATTTTATGGTAATAATAAATATATACGAATAGAGGTTTGTTAACATTATAAATCTGTTTTTCATAATTACGCGCCTTATAATGCTTGTGTATGTTACCTTTACTTTAAAAAACAGCCTACGTTTTGAATGGTTTGTTTGGCTACGCAGGGTTTGTGTAGAGGGCGTGTGTATGTTATCTTTACTTTAAAAAACAGCCTACGTTTTTTTAATGGTTTGTTTGGCTACGCAGAGTTTGTGTAGTGGGCTTGTGTATGTTATCTTTACTTTAAAAAACAGCCTACGTTTTTGAATGGTTTGTTCGGCTACGCAGGGTTTGTGTAGCGGGCTTGTGTATATTATCTTTATTTTAAAAAACATCCTAGGATTTGAATGGTTTGTCTCCATTCCAGTACCTACGCGCCTTATTATTTATCCCACGAAGTCGGCTACAATCGTTTGTGTGAGGTCAGGGATACCAACAACATAACAGTGACAGAATGGCGGGCGGGCTGTCGTAGATCGATTCGCGAAGTAAAATTTTATTTAACGACATTGAAAATTAAAATGCATTATTTTCCGCCAGCCGTGATGCAATAAGTTTCCTTTTATAGTGATTAAGGCGAATCTAAAGTTTTTTTCTAAAAATTATTCGTAATAGCCATGGACACCAATCCCAAAAAATTACCCATATTATAAATTAGAGTTCTCCGCGTCGTCCATCTGTCTGTCTGTTCGCGATAAACTCAAAAACTACTGAACGGATTTTCATGCGGTTTTCACCAATAGATAGAGTGTTTCGTGAGGAAGGTTTAGGTATATAATTTGTCAATGATTTGTGTAAATTGGTTGAAACATAACGATAATTGTTAGAAGTGTCGGAAAAAGTCAAGCCGCCTGGGAGCTTTCATCGAAAACACTGCCTAATCCCTTTGAGATATAACAAAACAATGCATTGTGGGATATTCCTCTTTTGTAGATCTTCAAAATAGTCAATGATGGCTTATATCTATCTTTTACCGATAGCTTACTATACCCATTCTATCTTCTGAATAAATGGTCACGTACAATACTGTAATTGAAAGTTATTTAGACGGATACATTGTTAATCCTTATCAACTTAAAAATGTTTGTCACCTCAAGCATTTCATGCACATTATTATAATCTTTCGCACCATCTCTACGTATTATAAATTAAAGTCCTCCGCGGCGTCTGTCTGTCTCTTCGCGATAAACTCAAAGATGGTGGTGTTTATAAAGGTTGGATAACCATGCAGTAGATGGCGTCATGTTTAGTTAGCCACAGCAACGCGTGGCCGGGTCAGCTAGTTTAGTTACATACTGATAGTTTACAAAAATTTCGTAATTAATTAAAATTTATATTTTTTTGCACATGTATTAGAAATAAGCACAGCCATTATTAATTTGTTTAAAATGTATGCAGATAAATAGTGGGAGCTGACCTTCCAAAGTAATTTGGTAATCGTAACTTGTATGATAAGAAATCAGGACAATTTGATAATGAGTTAATTTTTAAATTAATAAATTGTATTACACTAATAAATTAATCAGTCAATCACTGTGTTGTCAGGAAGAAGTCATAATAATAATAATATTTAAATTAGAGTAATAATTAAGTCATCAGTTAGTAGTGAATTCATTTTTTCTAAACTTCTCTTCTAAAATTATGATTTGACATGATTTTATTGCCCATTATATATCTAATGTTATTGTGTTTTATTCGCAGAACACATACACATACTTGTACTTGCCGAACTAAATAATTGAATTTAAAAATTTGCTTTAAATTTAAAAAAACACAAAAAAATTTCAATTTTCTCAGACAAGCAGTTAAATTTCAACCACCATAACAACATGGGCATTAATTAGCCTAGAATGGTGGTCGAAAAATCCACAAATAATGTAACCATAATATGCAATAAATAAAGTAAAATTTAAAAAAAATAATTGATTAACCCCTCCGAAACCGCAAACATTCACTTATAATGTCTCAAACGAAATGACAGTTTTACGAAAACTTTGTGTTATTACCGCTTCACAATTAAAGCTCTATAAATGAAACATTTCTTAACGTAGCCGAATAGTAAAAACTGTTTTAGAAAGGTTACAAAATAAGCTTTCAAATTGTTATATTACAAATAAATATTAACAAGAGCTGCCTTTAAAAGCCAAGCTCTATTAATGTTAGTATAGTTTGTACACCTACTACTTACGTTTAATGCAATACTCTTACAAACGGATTTTAAAAAAGCTATAAAAGTATGTTTTTCTGTTTTCGATACCATAAATAAATTGAATTGAAGATCTCGTAAAATATGTGACACTTGAAATTCAAGGAGATATCACAACTACTGGAAAGTAAATTACATTCATATTGTATATTATATGTACCTATTATAATAGGTCGTCATTTATTTGTAAATATTCATACAAATACTTTTTTATCGGAACAAAGCCATCAGATCCTACGATGCGAAACAAAATACAACCGGATATTTTGACAGTTCCGGTAAGATTTAGTTTACGGTGTTGCTGCATCAAAAAAATTTCGATGCGTTTTTTAACATAATTCTGAGGAATATTCTGCTTTTTAGACTGGCCACACTGACAACTATTACTTTAGCGAAAATACACTTGAAACAGCGGGCGGTCCTATTTAACATCCTTGTTACTTTAACTAACAGTTAAAATTTAACCTTAGAACTGTTGAAACAGACAGCCCTGGAAAACGCATTTTGGTGAAATTTGACTTTAGCAATTACTTTTACTGTAGCAAGCATTGAAACACACGGCCCTAAGAAGGTGCCTTGTATTATTGTCATCAGAGGGATATTGGAAATTACATCAATGTTTATTTTATTTAGTTGACCGCCCAGCTGGGCTATTATTACATATAGAACAGAATTACCTAGGTGAGCTATCGAAAATTATACAAAAAGTTGTAAAGCATGAAGTAATGGCTTGGAGTTCAGTTCGGCGAATTTTAATGGAAAATTTGAGGATGAAAAGGGTGTCTGCCAAATTCGTGCCTCGACTGCTGACTGCTGAACAAAACAAGGTTGTATGGAAGTGTGCTTTGCTTTGAAAGAAGAATTCTGAAATGATCCAAATTTTTTTTCATTTCAACTTTTTTTTTTACATTTCAAGAGTTTCTGTGCCAGTTTTTCCGAGCAAGAAGCAAAACTTTACTGCCGCCCGCTGTTCACGAGAATCAGCCATTGCAAAAACGACGAGCACACAAAACAACTTTCACTAAAAAATTCACACAAACCGAACGGAACCTTCTTTAGCGATGACGTTTGACTTACTGACTCAGGAATAGTGGCTCTATACGCCCCTTAGTGGCAGAACGCGGTACTACAAAAACTCGGCCCACCACAACATCAGTTCGGTTTCTTTTGGGTACCCGTAGTAAATGGAGTCTGTAAATATATCACAGTACCCCCAAACTTGTTGCCCAAAATTTATTTGAATTAAACTTATTTGCTTCTTTATTCTATTTCAGTTCCTATCGGCTCACAACTGGTGACATCCCCCACCATGCCGGTGATCATCTGCGGTGATGTGAATATAATCCGATACCTCGTGGCCTCCATTCCCAGCAACTTGAGCTACAAACACCAGACCTCTTCCTGGGAAATAGATTCCCTGCTTGATATTTGTCATCGGTTACAAGCACAGACATCTGCTAAGGAACGCCAATCCGTCATCCGATCATTGAACTCTAAATTGGGGAAAAATCCATGGTTGAGCGGTGTCGATATCTCTGTGGCCGATTTGGCTACGTGGGCTATCATTAAACAGGGAGATTATCAAAAAGATCTTACAGTCAGTATGAAAAATTGGTTTAAAAAATGTGAAGACTTTGTTTAATTAAATAATTTGACAATCATGTTTGCATTTTATTTTCCTGTGATCCTTATTCCGATAGTTTTTTGTGCTGCGTGCAATGCATGTTAGAAATTTTCATAACATTATATTCTCTACTTTAACCTCTCATCTGTCGCGGGCTTTGCTTTTTTTTAAATGCAATTTTAACCCTTACGTATAAAAAAAACTGTATGAAGGACAAGGTCAGAATCGCTTCCGCCAATATCATCCTAGGACCTAGGTCCTAGGATGATATTGGTGGATTATTGTAGCTACTCTGAATTATTTTAAAAGAAGTTTCTATGAAATTTTTGCGCGGTTTGTTGAAATACCATTTAAGAACTTTGCTTTTTTCTACTGTTTGTCCTAAAATTAAAATATTATCAAATGACATCTTCCTGCGGCCCTTTCCACAATCCTTATCCAGATTTTTACTCAACAAATATTGTTTTCCCATTGTTCATAATTTACATTCATTTTTCTAATACTTACGGACTCGTTGCTAGGTCTAGAAAAAATTATGTTTTCTTTAGCCTGAAATATTTTAAACATGCATAAAATTCATGGGCTGATGCGTTTAGTTATTTCTCCATAGTTTTATTGCATTCCTCATTCTGTATGTAAACAATCTGTGGTTTTTGTTGAGCAATATGTATTTTGTTCTGGTACATTTGAACATTTCTTGTAGCATGTTACATTATTTTTTTGCATATTTTGGTTTCACTATAATCCATTTACACCCCGCTGTGCTGTCTATTATGCATGCCTATCTAATAAAAACATTTTGCTTGCTTTTCTTGGTAATTTATGCAGCGTTGTTTATTATGGGAATTACGTGAACTTGAACTTTCTCAAAAGTAACCAGCCTAGCGATTCCTTATTTTTTGTGAGATCGTTATCGGTTAACGGACGTTATCTTCTGTCAGATTTGTGTGATTTTTACGTTATGTATTTTAGTTTAGATCGATTTAAACATGAATTCCTGCAAGAACGCATGATTATTTACTCATTTAATGTACATTGTACATAGAAAACGCAAATAATAGTCGTAAAAATCACACAAATCTGACAGGAGATTACGTCCATTATCCAATAACGATCTCGCAAAAAATACGGAATCGCTAGGCAGGACAAATAAATCGTTTCATAAAGTCACCAACTGGCATTTACAGCATAAATATCAGATTACTGTACCTTGGGAAGGAATAAGGAAGTTGAGTCCATTCAAAAAAAATTATCAATGTTCACATTCAAACTTAAATACTAGTACTTTTTTTAATACCAGTATTTTATTTTGTTCTCCCGAGTTGGCAACCCTTTTCGTTTATGTTTTACGGGGAATCCCTAGACTGTATTGTATGTCATTTTTATTTTATTTTCGTTGTCAGTATTCGTTAAGGTTTTAAACACAACATAGTTGTTAAAGTGAGTTTGTAGGTACTATAATGTCCTCAAAAGCGGGAGATTTACATCATCAGCTGTTCTTGGCCTATAAAGGCTCTCATGAAAAGGAAAACGGATATTTTTAAACGACCACCTCACGCCGTCCAACAAATTACTTTTGAAGAAAAAGAGAGATGCAAAAGTCCGGAAAAAATACTGTTACCTATGGACCAAGAATTGCAATATTTTTGTAAAGAAAAGTGATGTTGTACGGATTTCTTCCGAGGAAGACCTTAAGAAAATCTGTTTTTTCTACTGTATCTCTTTACTGTCTACCTTCCATTACTACCTTACCTTTCATCTTTCACTATTTATTTATCAAGATTTGATATTTCTCGAGTCAGGAATGTATCGTTTTTGGAACAATTTACATTTTAAAATTTTTTTTTTTATTTAGTAACTTAATTTATTATTTTTTACATTTTTATATGAAACATGTTAGGTATATATATAAAATATATACGTAGTCCTCCTCACTGGGAGATCCTGTGCTGAGGGAGACTATGCTTTGGATAAGTTTTCAGCGACTTCTATGGTTTAACTTCGTGATTTGGATAAGTTTTTCCAGAAACTTCTACTAGGGTTCGATCTGATATTGCGTTTACCTCATTTTAAATATTATTATACATCTATTATATTTTCTTCGCAGATTAATAGCGTCCTTTAACATATATTATCAAAATGTACGAGGTTTGCGCACAAAGACACACACTTTCTTAAGGTCCGTTATGAATAATGATTTTGACGTTATTTGTATTTCAGAGACATGGTTTCTCGACAATATCAGTAATCAAGAGATTTTTGATGACAGATATAATGTTTTTAGACGGGATAGAAACTATAGTCTCACAGGTCAAACCATGGGAGGCGGGGTTCTTATTGCCGTTCAATCTAAATATAATGTCATTCAACAGACGACTTTGTCAACACAAGAAACTGAGGATATATGGGTAAGCATCATTTCGACTGACCGACTAACAAAAGAATAAATATTTGTTTTTCATACCACCCACGCGGCACCAAACATATCAGCAGTCTTTTAAATCATTTTGAATTCGCTAGTTATCTCCGACAGAATAATCCCGACGATGACTTCTTACTTATAGGAGACTACAATATCTCAAAACTTGTCTGGATCCAAAGTCTTAATTCAAATCAAATGATTCCACAAACACCCACTGGTGAAGCCAGCACTCATGCGATAGATTTTCTATCACTCTGTGACTTCCATCAATATAACAACATAGTTAACGTAAACAAACATGTTCTCGATCTAGTAATAAGCAATTTGAACTGTGTGTTATTGCCCTGCTGTCCCGCTTTTCTTACCGAAGATTCACATCACAAATCTTTACATATCGAGATAACCCTTCAAAGAGACCCCAGTTTAAAACAATTACCACTGCAAGTCTTGTTGTGTAACTCAGCTGACTATACTCAAATTAATAAGTTTCTAAAACAATTTAACTGGACGCATATTTTCAGCAAAATGTGCATGGAAGAAGCTATTAATAAATTCTATGAAGCTATCAACCATTACGAACCATTAACTGTCTCCAAAATATCCCATTTGATATTTTGGAGACAGTTTAATAAAAAGAAGTTAAAAATAAGACTTAATAAAAATCATCAAAGAAAAACTAAAATTTCACCGTGATTTTAAAAAATATTCCCAACTTTCTGATTATCATACATTCTCGTTACTTAGAACTTGCCAAAAGACACTTGAAAAAGAATGTTACACAAACTATATAAATAATGCTGAGTTAAACATAAAGAATAATGTGAAATATTTTTGGACCTTTATCAAATCAAAACAAACCTCTGATATACCTCATAATATATTCCATGGAAACATTTCTTCAAGTGATTGCAATTTTGCAATCTTTTTAATTAATATTTTCAGTCTGTCTTTGTCCCCTCTCAAACTAAAAACATTTCCACAAATAGCAAAGATGTAATCAATAATAATGTAAGTTCAATACATCAGAATTCGATTTATCGATAAATATTTAGTAAAAAATTAAAGTGCTGGTTGTGATAAATTACATCCCATTTTTATTTTTAATTGTGCTGAACAACTTGATACTCCCGCGTTACTTAGGGTTCCCAGATCAAAAACTCGAAATCCCGGAGAAAATTCCTGACATTTGATAAAAATTCTGGACTTTCGAAAGTTACGGAATTAACAAAGATATGCTCTTATATATTTGCGATGAAGGCACAAAATGGGAGGCGTCTACTAATATCTACAGGAATTCCAAAAACTGAAAAAATTGGACAAATATCTATGAGAACCAAAGTGTTGACGAATATCGACAGCACTGGCAGAGGTTGGATTTGCAATTATGTATAGCATATTGGAATAACGTAATATTGCGTATACAGTTTAAAAAACTTAATTTATGTATGTATGTATGTAAAAATCCCTAATATCGGACTATTGGACACATTTAGCTGAATATTGGATTTGATTTTTTGTTTTAACAGCTTTCTTTATTTCGAGTGCTTCTAAATTATTTAGTCTGTTACCGTGACCATTTCTATGTCAGTTAGGTTAGGTTGTGGTGCCGTGTATTTCGAAATAAATAAATATCTTTGTATTATGACCTCCATGTTTGTTCAATAAATTATTGTCCTCTTAAACAGCGTAATACGTAATATTATGCAAAAACTTCATGTACGTACTTTAAACGTTTAACCCGTCTGCTTGTTTAGGAATAAATACATCCCAAAACACATAATTGCGTTATACTTTCATAAGACCAAAAACGTCCCGAGCAACATTACCTTTTAAAAGCTATATATCTCTCTTCCTCTCATGCAAGCATATGTATTTTTCTTTTAACCAGAAAGAGGACGAAATAATGCTTCTTATTGTCTTTGAAATATGAAAGCTATTTTGCATAGATATTTTACAATCTCGATCCAAAGAGACGGTTTTAGAATTTACGCGCGAAACCGAGGCTTCCGGATTGTGAGGTGCGAATATATTGAACCAAGCAAACAGGTTAAGCCTTTACGTAATTGAAGTAATTTATGCTTTTCCGTACAACCTCTTGCTCAGCTGCCCTCTGTAGATATTAGTCCAACCTACGCTCTGTAGATATTAGTTCAACCTACGCTCTGTAGATATTAGTCAACACTGGGACTGTCATAGATATTCGTCCGACCTTAGCTCTGTAGATATTAGTCAACACTCTGAAGTTCGTAGATATTAGTCCAACATATGAGCTGTAGAAATTCGTCCGACATACGGGCTGTAGATATTAGTATCTGGAGTCACAAAATGCCAATGTTGAAAGGTTCTTTTCCTTAATGGCAACATAATGGTCAAAAGAAAGGAACAGGCTTTCTGTAGTCTGTCAAGTCGATTTTCTTAACACAGTATAATTTTAAAGAATATGACTTGCGAAATGTTCTACAAAACTATTATTAAAGATTCGGAAATGTTGAACAACATTTCTGGGAGCATTAAATATCAGAATTGATGTTTTTACTTTGATTTGTAATAAAAATAATTTGGTTTATTTAATTTTTTATATCAATCTCCACTTAGTTGTAGAAATTCTGGACTGTTTAGGATTCCCCCCGCATTCTGGACAAAGACCTATATTTCAGGACTTGTCCAGAAAATTCCGGACGTATGGCAACCCTACTCCCGTAACATTATTGTTCACACTTTCTATTGGCATATTTCCCACCATTTGGAAGAGCTTTTGTTACACCTATTTTTAAAAAGGGGGACAATATTGAGAATTACAGGCTTATATCAAAACTATGCATTTGAAGTAAAATCATGGAAAAAATCGTTTATGATAAACTCTTTAATTTATGTAAAAACACAATAGAGAACTCCAGTCCGTTTTTTTTAATGAATAATCACCTTCTAACTTAAATAACTGCATTTTTATTTTTAGAGTTAGTTTTAATAGTTAAAATAATAGTCAAAGTTTTAATTTTTCAAGACCCCCCGAAAACCACCGTATGTACGGTGAATCGTGTGACGTCATCACTCCTGAAAAATTACTATAGGATCGGGCAATCAGCTGATCAACTGCTGCCATTTTGAATTCCGTTGTACGAAGTATTCTCCCTAGAAGTAGCATTACTATTTTTTTGTGAAGTAGTTTTTGAATATTTTCAATAATAGAGATAAACTAATAAGAGATACCTTTATTTTTGAAACATTATTTAGGCCTAAATAATATTTCAATAAACACAACAACTAAATCTCTACAAACAGTATGTAAATAAACAAATAAATTAATACGATGGCTTGTGTCATATCATACATTCCCATACAATAACTTTACGGTGACGTCACGACACGTCGAACAGTGACGTCACCACTAAAATTTCAATAATGCCAACTTGACGGCAGGTTTTTACGACCCGATTAAAAATGGACTTTTTAATAATTTCTTAAAAACTCTGCGTTTAATATTATTAAATAAAACTTATATATTCAGAATCAGCGTTTATTGGTCTATATCAGAGGTTCCCAAACTTATTTTTCTCGTAGACCCCTTTTAAAATTTTACTGATTTCGGTGGACCCCCTGCTGCTAAATTTCTACCATATTCCCAAAACTCGTCAAAAAATATGAAGATTAGATCTAATGATGAAAATTTGCATCGCGGCTGAGTTCCAACCCTAAATTCGGAGTGGTATAAATAAAAAGAAAAATAGTGAATTTTCTTGTGTTCTATTTATTAAAATAATATGATTACAGACAAGGGGGAAATACATACAGATGACTCAAAAAATGTTTTTTTTTTTAATTACATAAATTGAGTATGTTCTCAAAGTTTTAAATAAAAATTTCAATTCTTTCAGGTTTGAGGGTGTTTGTGCCAAACCGCGTGGTAAACTTGAAACGCATTTTTTTCGAAACGACCTTCTTTTTAATTTGTGTGCATTCTAGCTCAGAAAGTTTTTAACCAAACATTTTTAAAATTTGAAAATATCTTATTTATATAATTATGCTATATCTATGTGAACCGAAATTCGTAGTAATATCATTGTCAAAAGTATTTTTAATTGCAAAAAAATGTAAAATAATGGCAAAAAATTAAGGTTTCCTGTTTACACCTGTAAAAAATTTTATTTACATTTTTTGGGAAAAGTTAGGTTTACATAGAAGAGACACATGTTCTTAAATTAAATTTAAAACCCTATTCGAAACCGACGTTCGATGCAGAGCTGCTGATAATTTTCATATTTTCCAAAGAAATGTTTCGAAAAATTCACAATATTTTCTTAAATAGATGTATAAAATGACCTCAAAGTTTCAATAAATTATACACATTTCTTCCATGCCAAAAAAATTCATGAAAAACATTAAAAAAACCTAGTCCTGTATCCTGTATTTCCCACCTTAATAGAATTAAATATCGAATATACAAGTTTTTACAAGTAACAAGTCGCTGAGCTTCTTAAAATACACTACTCAAAAAAATTAAGAGAGATTTTAAAAAAAGGAAATTATTGCTAAATATTAAGGCTATCTGATCCATAAGCCGGCCTAACTGAAAAAAAAATTTCAAGCCCGTGGACCAAAAAATTTGCAAAATTATTTTTTCGCACTATCTATTAGGATTGCATGAGAACCGTAGCTCAAAATGTAGTTAAAGCTTCAAAATGCTTTTTTTTAAGTCTCGATACGACCATTTTTCACTGAAACACAGCCTGTCAAAAATCACCGAAAAATTTGGATTTTTTTGCTCCCTTAATTTTTTTTGAGTAGTGTATTATCTGACTACATCGATAGGTAAAGCCAAGCCAACATTTTTGTTCTTTTCCATCGAAACCAGATAAATTTTCGTGGACCCCCACATACATGTTGTGGACCCCATTTTTTTATCACGCCAACGTAGACCCCCGTTGAGTCTCCCGTGGACCCCTGGGAACTGGATCACTTTGGGAATCACAGGTCTATATGAACATATTTTTTTTAAAGCCATGATATTTTTCACTGGAGTTCCTTATTATCAATCCCCAACAACACCGTTTTTTTCAAGGCAGATCTGTTGAGTCGAACTTGGGGCAGTTCACCGATTATATTCTTAATTCTATGGACCAAAAGTATCTTTATTTTATATATTATATTATTCTATACCGATTTTTCTAAGGCTTTCGACAAAGTGAATCATGATATACTCCTAAAGAAACTCGAAAAAATTGGTATAAGTGGAAATCTTCTCAGATGGTTCTCATCTTACATTAAAAATAGAAGTCAAGCTGTTGCCCTCAAAGGTTACATGTCACAGGAAATAACCATTCCTTCGGGTCTACCTCAAGGTTCCCATTTAGGGCCCCTGCTCTTTACTTTGTATATCCCTTTCTGCACTGAAGAAAAAAAAAAGATTTTTTTTCCAGAATTTTGTTATTTTTAGAATAATTCAATCCCATAAATGCACAGAAAAATATTGGAAAAATTCGGAAAATCCAATTTTCCGAGTAAACTCACCAGCACGATCGTGACGGTCAGAACTATCTTTATACAAACCAAAATAAATTTGTTTGTAGCAATGACTTAAGAAAAAGAGTAATAAAACCAATTTATTTGTGCAAAATTAAGATTTATTATGTTTGAATACGAAAACAACTAATAACTACTTGGATTTAGTGTGAAATAATTTAAAACAGTGTTTATTTCGTGAAAGACACAGGTAGGTTTTACATTTTTCACATAAAATTTTCGTTCGGCTTTTACAATTATCCATGCGACAAATTCTTGGTGTAACAATATTATCATCAAATATTGCCAAATGGTCATAACCGTCATATCTCCTACTGTTACTGGCAGATTCACAGGCTTGTACTGTTTATTTTGGGTATGCTCACATTCTTCTTGGTTCAGATCCTCAGGTGACTTTCTTTTACGTTCTGGAGTTGTAGTAAGCGCTTCACCAACCTCCAAACGAAATTTTAATAAGTCTAAAGGCTTTTTATTTGCAGTTTTTTTGAATTCTTCGCGATACAACAACCATGAATTTACCAAAACCAAGTCCAAAAGGTGTATTATGGTTTTTAGGGTCCATTTTTTTGTTTTGATCCATGTACGGTAACACTCCATTAGCTGGTCGCAAATATCCACACCTCCCATTAGCTTGTTATATTTTTTTATAATAAGGAACTCCAGTGAAAAATATTATGGCTTTAAAAAAATATGTTCATATAGACCAAGAAATGCTGATTCTGAATATATAAGTTTTATTTCATAATATTAAACGCAGAGTTTTTAAAAAATTATTAAAAAGTGCATTTTTAAACCTCTCCTCAAAATACAGCGTCAAGTTGGCATTACTGAAATGGTTAACGATGACGTCACAGTTAACCTGTCACCTGGTAATAGCGTCCGTGTTGAATGTTGTATTGACATTTGAAAATTGACACGTATGCAATTCAACATTTCGTGTTTTTGGTTTATTTTCATACTGTTTATAGAGATTTAGATAAATAATAGTTATTGTGTTTATTGAAACATAATTTAGGCCCTCAACAATTTACGAAAAGGGCTATATTTGCGGACAATCTGCAATAAATTTCGTCTATTTGAGGTTAAAGTCGTGTCATATTTTGACATTATTTGGTTATGTATTATCAAATTGTTTTTAGTATAGGGCTTTTTATACAAGTTGTTACACACTCGTCATGATCAGTGTATTATAAATACCATTGTTTCTGTATGTATTATACATAAAACAATGTACCTACAAAGTAACGCCTGACACAAAACACGATGTCACATGTATTTGCAATGAAAGAGATGATTTATATTGCACTTTGATTAAATACAATAACAGTAGCGGTGAAATGTGGACATTTTACCAATGTTTTTCTATATTAAAAGCAGTTAATCTTGAATAAAAAACACACCTCACACCTAAAAGTCATTACAAAGCATTCCGCCATGATTATTCTGGGTTCTTCACAGTGTTGCCAACAGTTAGAAGTGAAATTTCCCTAGAATTTCACATTTACGCAATTACCTACGTAGCCACCTGATTGTGTAACACTAATCCTGTTATATGTTAATTAATATGATAATTAATTGGAAAGATATCGGAACTTGGTAAATATACTAATAATACCGTGATTTTCCAAATAAAACACTTTTTGCTACGTGAAGTAATAATTTAAAAGTACGAATACACTCACCACTGAATTAGAAACTGAATTCCAAATTTAAAAAAAACACTTTGCAAAATAAAAATCATAAGCAACCCGCCGCTCATTTGTACCAAGCGTGGTATTTTGAAGACCCCCCCCCCCGAACGTGTCACGTAGTATGGGTACGTTCCCTAATATCATTTTGAGTTGTCAGTGTTAAAAATAACATGGCATGTAAGTACATGAAAAATAATTATGATTCATAGGAATTCCAAAAAATATATATACGTATATAAATAATACCAGTAATACTGTCATATGTAATAAAATTTTTGCCAGAGTTCGAAATTTCCCTAGATTTTATCCTGATTTCTCTTATCCCTAAAAAATATTTTTCTCCCCTAGATCTAGGGAAACTTCCCTCGACATAACATCACTGATTCAAAATGACAACTTAAAAAGTAAAAAAACTATTGGTTGGTGAAGACCACCATAGATACGGTGCGTTTCTGGGAGTCTTTAAAAATTAAAACTTTGACAATTATTTTAACTATTAAAACTAACTATAAAAATAAAAATAAAAATGCAGTTATTTAAGTTTGAAGGTCTTTATTCATTAAAAAAAATAAAAAAATTGGACTGGAGTTCTCTATTATAACAACAAGGTCTTCATCCTCACTCGAATATCCTTCTATTTCCGAATCATTTCCATCTCCAATAGCATTCAGGACAAAATTTTCGAATCCTTCCATCATCTGGTGATATTTCAGGAATTTCATCTTAAAAAAAATTAAAAACATACTCCAATACAATTTTATTATGCCCAAACATAGTTACAATGAATATCTGGTGTTATTAGTGAGACATTATCTCATTGAAAAAGAAAGAAAAAGAGAAAAATTATAACACTTCGCAAATATTTATCGGACAGAATTGGAATGGAATGTATGAGAATAAACCTGACCAGCACGCCCGTGCTGGTGTTAATATTTTCATTAATAAATAACACAATGCTGAATGTCATACTAAAAAAATAGAATTAACTCATTGATTAACATGTTAACTACAATAATAACACGGTGAATTACTTAAATAGTTTATATATTTGTATTTATAAATAACTTACGAGGCAGAGGTTGGCTCCGTTGTTGACGCGACATTTTTAATGATGCCCCTAGCGGTAAATTTTGGAAACAATGGCCAGTAGGGCTTAGATACAAGCCCGCACGGTTATTGTAGGCCGGAATACCAACGAAATTTAAAACCGTTTTCGAGAAATATTTTTATAAACGGACCCGCACAATCGTATCAGCCAGTGCTGAAAGGGATATAAATGACATCAACATGTCATCTGTAACTCTGATTTTATTCTTTACTCTGACGATATGAAAATATACAAATGCATAAGG
The DNA here is from genome assembly GCA_929108145.2 of Limnephilus rhombicus. Lineage (NCBI taxonomy): Eukaryota > Metazoa > Arthropoda > Insecta > Trichoptera > Limnephilidae > Limnephilus > Limnephilus rhombicus. The sequence continues at coordinate 22,921,422 of OV815274.1, forward strand.
TCAGAAGATGATTGCAATAAATTACAAGAAGATATTAATAAAATTAATGAATATTGCATAGAAAATCAACTATTTCTTAATATAAATAAATGTAATGCGATAACGTTTTCACCCATCTTCACCATCTGAACAATGTTCCTCTTGAACGAGTGGATAAAATCAGAGATCTTGGAGTATTACTGGACTCTAAATTACTATTCAAAGATCACATTGAATACATCTTGGAAAAAGCCTACAAACAAATGGGTTTTGTCCTACGCATCACAAAACCGTTCAATAAACATTTTACACTTGAACTACTATATATGGCGTATGTAAGATCTCATCTCGAATTTGCATCTGTCATCTGGAATCCACAATACCAAACTTATATAAACCGTATTGAAAATATTCAAACAAAATTTTTGAAACACCTTTCGTATCGTTTCGAAAACCACCTGTGTAAGCCTATTGCTCTTTACAAACGGAGAAAAATTTCTGACGTACTATTTCTATACAAGATTGTGAACTGCCTTATTGACTCACCAGATCTATTAGAAAGGATTGCATTTCGTTGCCCCGAACACAATACCAGATCGAATACCCTGTTTTTTATACAACATTTCAAATCGAAATATGCACAAAATTCTTTGCTTGGACGTATCTGCAAATCTTACAACACCCAAGAGATATCGATATTTTCCACCGTACCCTTGAAACATTTAATATTAAATTAACCTTACAATGTACTTAAACCAAAACTATTATTTCTTTATTGTTTACTTTTTGTTTTTACTCACTTTTTAGTAGAACTATATAATACTAGCTGACCTGACGAACGTTGTTCTGCCATATAAATTATTTGTAGTGAATATTTTGATTGTGAAATAAAAAATAACAAATGTATTGTAAGTGCGTGGGGTTGGGATCTATGACAGAAAGATGAATGGAGCGCTGTAGACGATGACCGCTGATAAAAACAAAAAAAAACACCAACATATATACAATATTTTTTGTCAGTCCGTCTTTAGCCAACACAAATAAGCTCGATGGTTTGCCCATGCGAGAACATGATGCCGAATGAAATATCAAAATCTTCTCGTGAATGTCTTGCATATGTGTGGATGAAAGTTCGACGAGGCGGACATAGCGCCATCTGTCATTCAACAACATAAATAATTTCGTTCTGTTTGAAATACGAATTAAATTAAACTTGTTATGGTTAAATTTGTTCATACAAAAATACTAAAATCGCAATTAAAAAATTGGAGGGTTAAAATTTGAGGTTATAGATATTTTTTTATGCCAAATAAAAAATAAAAAAATAGGTTTTTTTCTGGATCGTACTGACACCCTAGCGATATGAAATATACTTTAAAACCTATTCTCATACCTACCAAATATACACTAAAAAAATCTGTCAAGTCGTTTCGGAGTAGTCCTGGGTCGATCGTGAAAGACCTGATCGTCGAAACCCGCTCACGAGCCACCAAAGAGTGAGCGGGTTATTTATTCGTCAGCACCCGGGTCTTTCGGGACCCGTGAACCGCGACACACTCCCGCAACCTACCAACTACGACACATTCCTGCACCCCGTGACTCACGGACTGACACGTCTCGCCACTCGCCGGGTGCCCATGTGGTGAGTGGCGAGACGGGTCAGCTCCCGGAACTCTCGAACTGCAACTGCGACACACTCGGTCGCCGATTGCCGATCAACGCACACACGTGCGTGACGTAACAGTATCCTGCTTCCTGCCCGTGTATCACGTCATAGCGGGATTGTTTAGTAGATTCGATTTTTGAATATTCGACTAGACACGGAGACGTTTTTAATAATAGCGTATCTTGGTATTGTTAATCAAAGTGCTAAGTGCTGTTTTCATAAAAACTTTTCATTTTTCATGTGGGTGTAAATGTAATTGTGCATTGTAATAGAAACTATAAACTGGTAAAATTGTAAAATGTCTGACCTTAATAAAAAAAAATTATAATAAAGCATTACAGCTAACAGCTAATTTACTTATTTAAATTCTCAATAAAAGCTTCAGAACAACACGTTTTTTACAAGGTTTTTATGTCCTTCAAAACATGATAAAACATTGTTTTTTTAACCCCTGAAGCATGTCTTTTTTAAAATTTATTTCTGGGACATGACATTACTAGTTACAGGTGTGAGCTGTGAGAGAACGTTCACACAATTATAACCTGGGTTTCGTGTCGCGTATGACTTAACCGGTCTGGGCGGCGAGCGTCTACCGCGCGGCGCGCCCGTAGAAAGTATGAGTAATCGAGTTTCGTATTTTGTGTCGCGAAAAGAGCGGGTCTTCGCGACCCGCTCGTGACGCCAGTGGGTCGTGAGCGACCCGGGCCGTGTAAAAGGACTATTTCGGAGGAGTGCGACCACAAACACCGTGACACGAGATTTTTATATATAAGATTATAACTATCTACTTGCTTCCTAATCTGTAACCATTTCTTTTTTTTAAATCATAAATGGAACTTCACTGGTTTTTATTATATTCACTATTAAATGTAAAATGAATGTATATTTACAACTGTATGTTTCCTAAATAAACTTAAATAAAAATGCTGACTTGCCAGCGCAGCTATGTCAAAAAAATGCTAACAAAATTTGGAAAACAGCAAAAAAAATAAATGAACAATATACACATGGATAAGTTTTAAGATTTTCACGGCCAAAAGCATTTTCGTTATTTGTTTTTGGGGTGTTATGCCGTGTTGCGCTACCTCCTTCTTTAGCCAACGTTTCGGACATCGTTGCAGTGTCCATCATCAGGGCAGATCCGGTAGATGCCGGATCTGCCCTGATGATGGACACTGCAACGATGTCCGAAACGTTGGCTAAAGAAGGAGGTAGCGCAACACGGCATAACACCCCAAAAACAAATAACGAAAATATACACATGTATTGCGAGTTAGAAATCTCTTGTTTTATTTATTACCATAAACGCAATTAAAACAGGAAAAGGGGTATTTAAGTGACTTTTAGGTAAAAATAGTCATTTGGGTGTTACGTAACATTTAGGAAGGGGGAAGGGGGGTACAGAAAAATGTTACATGGGGGGGAGGGAGGGTCAAAAATTGCATTACGTAATACTTGAACGCCCCCTAACTGTATGGCTAGCTTTACACTCATAAATAAAATTTACGACTTAACGTAAGTTTTTTAAAACTTACTCACAGGAGCTTTTACATATGCATTCGACTTATGGTAATTAATACTCACGGAAGTTGTTCGAAAGTTCTACTTGTGTATATACTCATAGCGACCATTTACTTTTTTACGTTTACATTTGTAAATTTATTTGTGGTAAAATGGTTTCCTGTCAACAATGATCTGCTGCTGTCAAATTTACGCAATTTTGCCAATAAAGGACCCAAAAAGGCCCAAATAAAGTGTTGAAATAGAATTTGGCTTGAATTAAACAATTCTCCATGCACTTTTGGCTGTCAAAGGCAGATATTAAGAGCCATTAACCAGCGGCCGAAAATTTAAATTTCGTTAATCGATGATCTTGTGATCGTACCCTTGCAACTGTACAGGGCGGTTCCGATGAGAAAGATTAATTATTAAAAAGATTATTATTAATAAGATTATTTTTGTCATAAAACAAGGGCACAGATCTTTTTTTTATGATTTTATTTGAACTAAAATTAAAATTCTGAAAAGCAGCTTTCCAAAATAATGTATTGATTTATTTTACTGCATGATTATTAAGATTTGAAATGTATATTGTATAATACAATATTTTGTTTGAAAATTTAACAAATCTGATTGTACTAAAAATAAACATTTTTTCTCAAAATTTAAAACATAGCTTTACTAGATGAAAGAACTTTTGAAATCAACTTATAATTTTTAATTTTTCGAAGAAAACTTCTTCTAAAAGGTTGTTTGTTACTTTGTGATGTCATTATTTATTTATTAAAAGAAAATAACTTAGTTTACATCACTTTATTTTTTATATTTTATAATATCAACATGTTTCGTGAACCAAGTTCACTTCTTCAGGAATAAAAGTATACTAAAGTTAAAAAATTAATTATAGATTACATATGGAGAGAAGAAATTGAAGGTGGGGGAAGGGTTGACAATGGTGGGAGTTTCGATAAATTCAGGTCTTCAAATATTACATACAGGATATAAAACATCGCAAATCAATAATTTAGAAATAAGAAAAAATGTAAATTCCAAAGCTGACATAATTAATAAGCAAAAAATTTTTGTTAACCCTGTTTTAAATATCTTCCCACTTAACCGGCCTTTTACTTCTAATAGCTTGGTAATCCCCAATTCTTCGAAACTCCCACCATTGTCAACCCTTCCCCCTCCTTCAATTTCTTCTCTCCTTATGTAATCTATAATTAATTTTTTAACTTTAGTATACTTTTATTCCTGAAGAAGTGAACTTGGTTCACGAAACATGTTGATATTATAAAATATAAAAAATAAAGTGATGTAAACTAAGTTATTTTCTTTTAATAAATTATAATTTTTTGTGGAAAAGAGTCAATACGTCTAAAATTTGATTTAAAAATTACATATTTCCGGTATTGTCTGGTTATTCTCTCAACCCATTCATGACGAACTATTTTTTTCTCGAATTTGTGCTGAAATTTCACAGGGAGGTTGTTTTTGGAGGTAGAAAACGGACATTTTTTTCAGAATTAAAAAAAAAATGCCTCTTCACCCCCAGGAAGCTAGAGAAGCATATGACACTTTCAGTAAATAACTAATTTTATTTTTTTAACGGATTATTTTAAACTAAATTTTATTTTTTTCAACTTCATTGTACAGAAAGTAAAATTTTCACAACATTATTAATTTAGTGTGGTAACCCTCGAAACATTTCACCCGATGCAATGGTTTTGCTGCCTTCTTTTACAAGATACACAAGACATTTTTCCACACTTGTTAGTTTCAGTAATTGGAATTGGCCCAGGATAATGCTGGTCGGAGGTGTCATACTAACTCTCCCAATTTAAAATTGCCCGAGACTTCGCGCTTCAGAAGCCAGCAATTCTGAATTGTTACATCGATGACCCAGGTAAAAATGGACTACCACCATTTCTATTGACGAACAGTAATGTGATAACTAAGGCTCGGATAAATATGTATTAAAAAATTTAAAATATGTACATATAATATAGAGGAAGAGAATCAAAAATCAAATGACGACGAATAATACGCGAGAGAAATGAAATACGCGCGGCCGTGTGGTGGCGAGAATGCAAACACGTAAAATTATATCAATTTTATTAAAATATGGACTTAACCATGAAATATGGAAAATAAAAATTAGTTTTTCACAATCTATATATGATATTCTAGGTAGAGAACACGTATGAGACCGAAAATCGTGTAAATTAAAAATATGTATTTACATATTAATTTGGGGTCCTGGGTATCTAGCATGCTCGATCGATAGAGGTTTTATCGAAAATGTCGGTAACTTGTCATCGCTCCGAAGAAAGCTTCATCTCTCCTCTCCACTCCTTAGTTCCTCGAAGGCCCCACAAGGGAAGAGTCCACTCCACCTTGGTTCCCCGAGGGCCCCAGGAGGGAAGAGGACTTCATCTCTCCTCTTCACTCCTCCGTGGTTTCCTAAAGGCCCCACAAGGAAAGAGTTCACAGAGATGGCCTCATTTTTCCTCTTCACTCCTACGTGGTTCCCTGAAGGCCCCACATGGGAAGAGGATAACATCTCTCCACTTCACTCCTCCTTGGTTCCCCAAAGGCCCCACGCCGGAAGAGTGCATATCCCCTTGGTTCCCTGAAGGCCCCACAAGGAGCTGACCTCAGCTCTCCTCTCTACGGCTTCTCCTCTTGATTTCTCCTGCAGGCCCCACGAAGAAAGTCCAGAGAGGTGGCCTCAACACTTCTAATTTCCCCAAAGGCCCCTAGTTTTTGAATGGTCCAATTTTTTGTCCCACGACTGACCAGGGAAATAGAAGGTCCACTCACAAATCACTCATTTGGCGGCTCCATATACATATCCACTACTTCATCATCTTCCAAATTCGTATCTGATTATTCTTCAAGCAGTAAAATCACATCTTCAACAGTCAAACCCCTAAAAAACACGAAAAAATAATGAAATCTTTGAAAAATTACATCTTACGTGTGAGATCTGACGAAAGATCCATATGGAATCAAAAATCAAAACCTTCAATTCACAGTACTCGTTTTGATACAATAATGATTATTTTTGTAACAAAGTGTGTGTAAATAGGCAGAGACCTTCATTATCTACAAATCATATACCGTTTTGGGGAAAAAATAAAATCTACTAGATAAATTTAATGGATTACTTCACTTTTTTTGACATTTTGAAAAAATTGCACGTTTTTTTTCTAACTCAGTAAAGACACATCTGTCCACGTCGGCACACACAAATGAACTGAATGCAACCAAGACAAATGTGTTCGTACATGCCTGTAGACTATATCAAACTGTATTTGGCAACGCTATTTCATCATATCGGCATGATGTGACTAAATGAGTGCCAATACTTTTTGGAGATCCATATGGCACCTTCGTCATGAATGGGTTAATGGAGTTCTTTCATTTTATCCGGATGACAGCAACTGACTTTGAATTTAAATAGACCTGTCAAAAAACTTCCGAAAGTACAACTTCTCCTGCTGTAAATTATATTAAGTGACTTTTGGTGTCGTTTACATTGGTAATTTGGCCATAAATCGCTTACGTGGCCATGAGTGACTTACGGAAAAAAACTCACGAGTATAAAGGCAGCCTATAAAGTAAAGATATTTCTTCTTCAATATTTCAACAGAACGGAACGGAATAAAGAATATGCCACATTTTTAATCCGGGTTGAGTATTACATTCTGCTGTGCTGCTCGATCACGCATGCATCAGCTGCAGGTAAAAAGTTGAGTATTCTGCTGTATTCTGACGATTTAGCAGGTTCGCTGTCACTAAATTTGGGGGACATAAATGAACCAAGTTACAAATTTTAAAATACCAATTGTTATCAGGAAAAAGGATAGGTAAGGCAAGCATCGAGTAATTTCAAAAATCAAAAAGAAAAAAAACTTTTAAATCACAGATCATGTATTTGAAAAATACAAGAGTCAATGTTAGTTCAGTTGATCCATTTTGTGTTCTTACAAATATCAACAAAGGCAGTGAAATATTATCATTATTATTTTTACATACATTAAATACTATCAGTACTTTTACTTTACAATTTTATACATTAAGTAGTAATACATTTTTATTCTTTTACTAAATTTACTCAGTTCAAAATGACAGATGAGTGTTAACATTACGAGTTTAATAAAATCATAGACACCCTTTGGTTCCATTTTGAATCACATTTTACATTCTCTCCGGTGTCTTAGTATGATGGGGAGATCAATTAAAACAGTGAAATAACTTTATATATATATATATACAAGTGAAATGGAAATGATCGGATCTAATAGCCCGCTACTATTTTACTAATTTCTATTAACTAAAAACATTTGATGCGTCCATTTTTTATTAATTGTTTTTGTGTTTAATTCGTAGAACTCCATTTTAATTTTTAGAAATTTAATTAAAATTAAATTTGATAATGTTATTATCGAGTTCTGCAAGTTTTTTGGTTAGTGTTTTAGTTACAGCTGTTTCGACTTGAAGGTCATTTTCAAACTGTGGTGAAGCCACGTAAGGACGACTTATTTATAAGTTTTTAAATGTCAATTTTTGAAGGTGTCTAAGTTGATTTATTACCGGTTAAACCAATTTGTAGAGACACTAATTGAGAGAGTGCTAATGCTAATAATCCCACATTAGCACTCTCTCAATTAGTGTCTCTACAAATTGGTTTAACCGGTAATAAATCAACTTAGACACCTTCAAAAATTGACATTTAAAATCTTATAAATAAGTCGTCCGTACGTGGCTTCACCACAGTTTGAAAATGACCTTACAAGTCGAAACAGCTGTAACTAAAACACTAACCAAAAAACTTGCAGAACTCGATAATAACATTATCAAATTTAATTTTAATTAAATTTCTAAAAATCGTCCATTTTTTAGCCAACTCAACTTGGCTGCCACACATTATTAACAATGGGTCATATAGGAAATATGCTTTGTTCTGACTCTATTCATATTTTTGATACATATAGAAAGCTTTTTAAAAGTTTGTGACACGACTTTTAATAAAAAATATAACTTTATAATCTGAACTAGGCGTATTGACTAATGAACTGCTTGTGTTTGCTTTAAAAACTAATAATTACCAAAGCAAAACTTCTTATACAGTACTCTCTCAGTAATCCACCGCTCGAGTATTGGACAACTACTATAATTAGCACAAAATCAAGCTATATAATTCGGTATTTGTATATCAAATTGGGTTGGGTTAACTTACTCTAACACACTCAGTTACTATACCACCATCTAACTTACTAGAGCCGACTATTTTACAAATTACCAAGGTTCATCATTGTTGTTTTAGGACATTTTTGTTGTTTTAGGACCTCTGTGTATTCTAGCAACTGTCTCTTTGTTTCTGTTCATTTCAACAAGTTTAAAAAATTCTCACAAGCTTTAACTTTATACCAATTGAAATTTTACCTAAGATCGATATTGGTGTTTGTTTGTTTTTACGATGTATTTTTATCATATTTTGTATGTACACACTATATAATTGAACACCTGGCAGATTGGAGAGAGAGTGCTGTGTTATTAATATATTTATGAATTTGCTAAAAACGTTGATAAAACGGGGGACTTTAACTTTGGAAAGAAAGCACTTGTGCAATTTTAATTAAAAACTGATTAGTTTTTCTGAGAACAGTCAAATATTTTTAGGTTCAGGCAATTCTGTTCTCAAAATTATTTTATGTTTTTCTTTATTTATTTACAAAAATTGGTATATATTCATTAGAAATTCAATAAGGTAAATATTCTTAAAATTATAAATAAATATGTACAAGTTTTCTTCACCTAATACTTTTTTATGTACGTCAAATAAATACATGACAAATGTATTTCTATGTTCAATGAAAATGTGTTAATAAAAGTAGGTACCTATCAGTGGCGGTCCGTGAGTTTTCAGTGAGCTAGAGCGCTAATATTGAAAAATATGACGTTATTGACGTTGTTGTAGCTAAAAATGATTTTTTTTTTTTTTTTTTAATTTCAACTTTTTGTATGAAGATCTTCAGGATTTTTTCAGTCAAGGGATGCCCCGCATCCACATACTGAAAAATTTTCATAGAAAAAGTTGAAATTTTGAAAAAAAATTAATTTATTTTCAGCTACAACAACATCAGTAATGTCGTATTTTACAATCTTAACACTCTAGCTCACCGAAAACTCATGGACCCGCCACTGGTACCTACTATAAAATAAGAGATATACTGCAAAACTTTTCTTGACCCATTTGCTATGTGGATAATATGATTGGCAAGCAATCAGTGCCTCTCGGGTAACATGCAATTATGTTGCATGCATTCATTTTAAGAAAACTTACGACTATGTCAAATAAAGTTCCACGCATGCCTTTTATTTTATACATTTATATACATTGGGAATGCAGTGAAAGAATTCATTATTAACATATTTGTGGTTGTTAGGGTTTTGTGCTTTTTATTATACTCTACTTAAATGCAATGCATTCTGTTTCCTAAAACACTTTAATGAAATTTAAAAAATGTCAGAAGAATGAATTCTCTATAAATTATTTTTACTTTATCACATAAATTAAAGATAAACATTTACATTTAACACAATCACCAAGTTTTCATATATTATACTTATGGAGTTTTAACAACAATAATACAAATTTTAAAACATAGCAATAAAGAGAATAATAATTTACTTGTGTTTAAGCATTCATGCAGTAAGTATAAAAAAATTGACAATTAATTACACGGCATGCAGCAAGAAGGTGCTCTTTAACCATTTGCGGGTGATAGTATAACAATGGCACAATTAGCAACAACCGATTAATGGCCAACTCAAGCAGTCCTGCCCAGAATTTAAAAAAATAATGATAAAAATCTGCGCACTATGATTGAGAAAATCTCTTCTTATAGTTTTCCGTACAAATTTCTGGGTCAGTATACTGGCTCATTCAAATTGGGCATAAAATAGTTTTAAATAAAATTATGAAGCTCAAGCCAAAATTTAAAAAGAGCGAGTAAAGGGAATGTTGAAATATAAAATCATTCTAAAATATCCGTGAAATTATTAGTACCTATAGAAAAATTGAATAAAATGAAATGTTGCATATTTCAATGGCAGTACATAATTGTAAGTTGTTTTAAATTCATTCATTCCAATTATGTTTGCCTACAGAGGATGTCAGGTTGATGTTTACGTTTTATGTTGGACATGTTTAAACGTAACTATAATACTAGGCTACAGGTAATAAATACGTGCATATTACAACTGCATTCGTCATAGCCATTCTTAAACAATAGCTCCTACTCATATAAGTTCAATTTAAAATCACAGAAATAATTATACGTTATAGAAAATATGTACAACTGTGAGATGAATGCTACGTATAGTAATTATTAACTATGATTGTGATAATTTTTCTAGAATGTTGAATTTTAAATCTTAGAGAAAGTTTATTATTTAAACTAGCTACATCCACATATCATGTAAATGTCGAAACAGCACTAGGTACATTATATAATAATGTCGAAACAGCAGTAGGTACATTATATAAAAATGTCGAAACAGCAGTAGGTACATTATATAAAAATGAAATTTTCATTATAAAACATAAGAATACTTATCTAGTTTGAGTGAGAATGATATTTTTGGAAATTAGAAATAAGTAGTAAAATCGTACATATTTCCTTAACATATTAGTCCTTAAAACACTATAATAAATTCTGAATTTCATGTTCATTATGGCATCTACAATTTGTGCAAAAAGTCTCAAGGTTTATTAAATATTTGTGGTGAAGTCGTATGAGAAATACAATACATATTACAAATTGTTTTGGGGTGTTTGTCACCGCTACATGTGATATAAAAAATTAGTCATTTCACTATAATTTACTAAATATGAATTGTATCTGTTATCACAATATCGTTCCCTAAGGCGTCCTGTCAAACGAATGAGGAGAAACCGGGAAGAGGGGCTCGAGAGCGAGCCATATTGTTCATTATTATCTGTCCGCCGTTTAAACTAACCACGGCACTTCCCTCGGGCTCCGAGTCCGTGTAACTCGAGTAGTTTCTCACCGGCTTTTGCTTCTTCCACGACTGACGGAGCGAGTCATTCACATTGGCGTAATGATTCACAAACGAATGTGGGTCGGAACGCACACTCTCGTTTTCACTTTCAGAACCCTGTAACAAAAACCACCATATTAACATCTTCAACCAAGATTGGCGTAGAAATTACGTACATCCATTATTATTACCTACATAATTTTATAAGTGTAAAATAGTTAAAATTTTGAAAATAAAAAAATATTAACTACGTAGTGCATTTATGTCCAATGGATTAAATAAATGGATAAATTACCAATTTTATTTCCTGTCTAGGTGCTTCTTGTAGCTGAGAGGTAACAAAGGTAGTAAAATATAAGTTATACATATATGTAATACATACATATTATTATAGATGAGCTCAGGGTGATCATGGACAAAGGCAACGTATGACTTTAGTGCTATACAATTTTTGAGAATATGCAAATTTTCAGGTATGTACGTGCGTATGTCAAGGTGTAAATCGGATTGTCAAATAAAAAATGGCCTTTTTGAACAGCTACCGCATTTTATATGATCACATACTTTTTTTAAATCTTAAATTTTTAGCACAAAAAGTCACCAGCTGCCACATTTTTTCATAATTATTAATAGATGTCATAATAACTAGGAATGTCAAATTGGGGAAGTATATAATATCATATTACAGTACAAAAAATATTGAATGAAACAAACCTGTGATTCCGAAGAGCTGATCTCCGAGGGTTTCTCAGTGACAGAACTATCATCGGGATTCTCCTCGTAGTCCTTGAGGCTCTCCTCGTCGCTGTGGTAGGCCACAGAGGCAGGGGAGGGGCGGGGTGGGGACTTGCTGAGGGCGGGGGGGTGTGCGGAGGAGGTTTTGGCCCGAGCGCCCCCGAGCGTGCCCCCCGGGGCCCGGCGCAGGGTTCCCGTACTGCCGAGCGTGCCGTTGTGGCGCGCCCGGTACAGGTCCAGGGCCAGCTCGCCGCGCTCCTCCGCGTCCATCGCCATCGATTCCTCCAAAGTCTTTTGGGCTTCTTCTGAAATAAATTCTATTTTATTACTTTGATTTCGTTCATTTAATGAAATACTTTGTAGCTAGTAAAGAGATTGTACACTTCTTTTCTTACTGAACATTACATATGCCTTGTTCTTATTTTCTGCCAGTTAAATGGGTAATGATGACTAATAAAATAAATGCTTTTGTTAAGTATTAATGTATGTATACACTAGTTAACTAGTTATAATGATATTTAATGTTTGAATACTTACGCTTATACTTGTAGCTTTTGCTCTTCACACAGAGCACCGCTATCACCATAATGATGATGATAATAGAAATAGCAGCCAAAGCCACCATGAACCAAGTCTGTCTGTAGAACGGCCGGTGCTGGAGATAGCCATATTCCAGATACAGTTTGGACGGAGTCATGATAATGTCGTCAGTGTACGCCGGGTAGCTGATTCCAAAGCTGTTGTAGGCTATCACCCTGAAAGAGTAGCCAGTGGAAGGCAGCAGGGTTTGGTAGGAGATGGAAAAGTCTTCCAGAGGTCCGTTGCTGGTCCTCGTGACAGTCTCCCAGCGTGAATCATCTGAAAGTTTAGAGGATGTAGAATTATGAAGAATTTAAAAGCGAATCTTCTAAATGATTAACTAAGAAAATCTTTACAATTGAAACTAATTCTGTTCCTTAAAAACAAAGCACACATTGACAAAATACTTTTAAGACCTCAGAGTTTGGTTAAAGAAAAATTGTGAGGGAAAGAAAAAACCAAAAATATATTTGTTAAAATCTTCCCCTCAAAAATGTTCACAAAAAGACTTCTTAATTGTGAAGTGGCAATATCGCTTATACAAGGTGAGGCAGCATAACTTCCTTTTTTTTAAATGCGCGCCATTGAGTCGGTTGATGTCGTAGCGGAGCGCTAGTGATCTCGTTCGAGAGGCGGAACTATAAAGTTTTGTTCTGACCCTACAAGATTTGAAAACCAACATCCAGGAAGAAATTGCCAGCATAACGCCTGATATGCTGGCAAGAGTCATGACAAATGCCAGAAATGGGTTTACTCAGTGTATGGAGAATGGGGGACGTCACCTACCTGATTTGATCTTCAAAAACTAAGTAAAACAAAACTTTAGGTATGTGCCTACATTATAAAAAAAAATAAAAAATTTCTGATTCATACAATGGGTTTTATTAAGTTTTGAAAAAAGGAAGTTATGCTGCCATAGGTTATGCTAAAAGGAAGTTACGCTGCCATAAGTTATGTTATTATGTTCAATTCATTCATACAAAATTCAAAGAGTGAAGAGGTGTATTATTCAATCATTAAAAATATCTAAACAAATAGGGCAACTGAAAATATACATTTTTTAAATATAAACTAAGCAAGCAAGACATGAATAGGTTTATAATTTATGGATACAAATAAGTACATATTATGTGCCTTTAATAAAAAAGGAGATAGCAATATTGTGCGTGGAATATTATAAAAGGGAAGTTTATTTAGCAAAAAAAAAAAATTTAAAAAGTCATGGTAAAAAGAAAGTCTATTGCAAATATTGTATGAAGGTGTTTAGTCTAAAAGGTTTTAGTTACAACTATGAAAAGACTAGACAGAAACGTGAGGGGAATGGCATGCATTGCACAAGGGGAAAAGGGAGGGAGGAGGGGATGGCACAAATATCTGAATCTGATGTAAACATGTGCGTGATGAAAATACGTAAGGAAACTTACAGGACTGCCATGTTTCCTTTGCTGTAGTAAAAAAATCACCATCATCTTTATCAGAACTTTTGCAGATAATATAATATAATAATTATGCATCTTTGTTGTATTAAAAATATTATAAGCAAAATTATTGTTACGGTACATATTATAATAAAATATACATGTAAATATAAAGCGAAATAACTATTGTACATTTCTCGCTCGATGGCTGACATTTGTGAAAGTAAAATTCAAGCATATTATTGTAAGCAAACAAATTAATCACAATCATACATATAATTGTTACGATAATCTTTGGTAAACTGTCAGTATTACAAATCATGTTTTTTTTAAGTTATATTTATGTGCTTATCCACATATTTATGAAAATGTCAATTTGAGCACCTTAATTATTTTGCACCCCTTTGCAACCCAGTCCTTGCTTAAAAATCCTTGCTTATTTAAAAATGTACCAGTTTCACATTTGAACGAACATAAAGTACCTCTAAATCTGGGATAAAGTCAAACTTTTTATAAAGTAAAGTCGTTTTAAAAGTAAAATATTATATTGAAACTGACCTTTCTTTCTGGTTTCAATGTAATATCCAAGAAGGGGCCCCTTTCCACTGGGTGAGTTAAGCCAGTGCATGTCCACTCCAGCGGGGGTCCTGGTGAGTGCCAGTTGGCGAGGGGCGGCGGGAGACCCGGGCTGGGGCCCCGTGCTGACGTTGCCCCATACTGCAGGGCCCAAGTCCAAGGTCATGGCGCGCACGCTGAATGTGTAGCCAACCTCTTCCTCAAGCCCGCCAACTACCAGAGTTGTGTCTGATACTTTCTGTTTCACCTGCTTGCTGAACTCTGGAATAAAGTATTACTAGTTAGAATCTAATGCACACCTACAAAAGTGATCTTTGATTTATGGCATTTGGCAATCAATGATGATGAGTTTTTTGGTTGATTTGCTAGTTCAAATGACGATTTGCTGGTTAGAATCAAGTACACACTTCGCACCCGGGGAAATAACAATGGCACAACTCAAAAAACCTCTTTTTTCAGGAGAGCAGTTTGAATATTTCGTTTGAGTGTATTAAATCAGTTTTTTAACAAATTAAAAAACATTCTTCTACAAAATTTGGGTAACCGGTATGCAATTTCATTACATATCTGAGTTTTTAAAATTTCTCCCATTTTGTAGGTATTAAAGGCAAATTTCGAATTTGTGCCATTATTATTGCGACAATCTTTGAAAATTTTCAACTTATGCCCCAAAGCAGTATTATGAATTAGAGATGGATAAGTTCTGCATTTTTCCGGAGGCCTCCGAGACGTGCTTCCTTTTAAAAGTACTTTAAGAGTTCTTGGAGCAGGTCCCGGGAGTCACTCCCGACTCACGAATGGCCCGAGCGCGCAAAAGAATTGGAATGCGCAACCTGCTTCCTACTCGCAAATGGGTCGAACCGAGACGCTCGAGTTCCACCCTAGCCGGACCTCGAAAGAAAGAACTCGAACGCACAACCTACTCCCGAATGGCTCGAATCGAGACGCTCGGGTTCCTTGCAGCCGGAGCCCGCACGCAAAAGAACTCGAATGTGCAACCTACTCCAACTCGCACACGTGGCTCGGACCGTGACGCACGGGTTTGACGAGCCGCCACCCGACTGTGGCTCGGCCCGCCGAGTTCCGGCTACAAGTACTGTAGCGGGTTCTTTGGGAGAAGTCAATTTGAAAAGGGAGTAGGAGTAGGAGCCGCTTCGCGCGAAGAACTCGAGTTTAAGAGCCCACTCCAGCTGAACCTACACATCGCTATTATGAACCAGTCATAATCTTGTGAAAATAAAAGTAGTTTTATTTTCGTTATTTGTTTTTGGGGTGTTATGCCGTGTTGCGCTACCACCTTCTTTAGCCAACGTTTCGGATAGCGTTGCAGTATCCATCATCAGGGCAGATCCGGCAGATCGACAAATCAGCCAGCATAACACCCCAAAACAAATAACGAAAATACTTTTGGCCGTGAAAATCTAAAAACGTAACAAAAGTCATTTCAGTTTTGAAACTTTGGTTTTTTTAATAATAACAACAAATAAAAGAAAAAAATACTTCTACCTCTTACAATAAAAAAAAAATCTAATAAACATCATCCATCATCAGCTGTAGCTGTATCAGCATCATAATCTGTAATAGTGGAAACACTTAAATTTGTTTAAAATGATGATGGTTACACAAAAATATTAAAAATCAATTCTAATCAACTTCATCGACTGTAGCTGTATTAGTATCAGCAATAGCGGAAACCCTTAAATTTTGTGATAGTGGCTCGCAATGAATTGGGCCTCGCAAAGTGAAATTAAGTCTTTTATTTTAGCTACAGGAAGAGCTGGTGGGAGAAGGTACGCCTGGGACAGAATTAATGTATCTTGTCTACCTCTTTGTCTTTTCCTAACTTTGATTCTTAGATTATCTCCTTCAAAATTATTTTTATAAAATGTAATAAATGGGCGTAACTTGTTAACTTTTGACTCTTTTATATTTTGTCGTACAACAGCTTCATGATTTTCATTAATATTGAAATTCTTACCCACTAGGTTCGACAATCATTTCTTTAACCCCATAAGGATTCCCTTTTTGTCAATTGAACTACAGGAACCCATTGAGCTGCTACAAATATTGATCCTGATTTAAGTGTACTTCTTTTCTGTTTTCCAATAACAGAATGCATCACATCACCCATACTGTAAGAAACTTGAGGCAAAAGCCGGGTACAGATTGCTGTAAAGTAACATGCAATGTAACATGAAAGGAACATTTCATTAGTGTGGACGCAGCGCGTGCACACTAATGAAATGCCTATACATGTGCATGTACCTACTCGCATCTGTTTCCGGCATGCGTGCAGTGAACATAGCTCATTCTGCCGGGAACAAGTCCTCTGCAGTATAGACACAAACAGCCCGTCCACACTGACGCTCCGTGCACACTCCGTGACACTTGGCGGATTGCGGCGCGCACGAGTTGAAATGCTCTGTTCGTGCGCTTAGTATGCACGGTTCGTGCGCGCAAGGCGTTCACACTATGGGAATTCTGTTACATTGCATGATACATTGCGACAATATGGACGGCAAATTCTTTCATTGCATGTTATGTTACAGCAATCTGTACCCGGCTTAATGCTTTAAATATTTAATTCAGTGAAACAATAATTAAATATTTAAAGCATTAGCCTCAAGTTTCTTACAGTATGGATGATGAGATGCATTCTGTTATTAGAAAAAAATAAACTTACCACATACTTATTTTTATTTAGACCAAAGCAATTGTCTGTACTTAAAAAAATTAGATGTCTTCCGATTAAATTATAAATACATAAAAAAAAATTTATGTGTACGACATTTAACCTGTTTAAAAATAATTTGCACTAAATACAAAATATTTTTAAAAAATTCTGTGTGGAGGGTCTTTTTAAGGAAGGGAAAGATAGGAAGTTTTGGGAAGGAAAAAAGTACGAGGGGTGGGTAGGAATCTGGGGGTCAGTGTGTCTAGGACTGACGGACGTATGAATCCATCCCTTCAACTGCGGTGCAAGGCGGTGGGTCGAAATATTCTGGCTGGAGAAGATAAAAGACCCACCTCTATCAGTCTCACTCGATCCTGCCCACCACGCAGCCGGCGGGCTGACGTGGCTGACGGCCCGCCAAGACCTGGACAAACCTCACCCCATGAACCCAGGCACCCCTGCTAAGTCACCAAACCAAACCTAGCGCACCACTTGGGGTGACCTATGGCAGAGGCGTTGGTTATCCAATAAATGGCTACACTGGCGGCAGTACCCATACCCACCTCCCAAATTGAATTTGTTTATCTTGTGCCTTTTTTATCATTCTCACTAGACGTGGGCAAAATTGAATGACCGAATTAAATGAATAAATTCAATCTTGTGACACACTCAATCTAATTCTCAATTTCAAAAGGAATTGATTCTTCATTCCTTATCTTTGGCCTTGCATCCTACGATTTTTAATGACACCATACATTTTTAATTTCCATTTATTTTACTGTTAAATTATTTCAATAAATAATGTGTTCTGTAAACGATTTAAATATTATATTGTTTCATAGGTATTTAAATATTATTAAACGGGCCGCGCCCCGCGAAGTGGTCGACAGACGGTATTGTGAACGACTCGCCTATTACGATTGTATTCCGCTACCGCCGCGCCGCCATTCTAAAAACACCCGAACATCATCAAAGTCCATGTCCCAAAATGGCCAAAACGCGGCCGCGATTCATCCGGGTTGCCCGAGCATCTCTTTCACGCAAGGAATTAATCATTTATCCTAATCAATAGTCCTAAGATTGTCCTAAGGTCCCCGCCGTCCCAGGTCCGTGTTCAATGTCCGCGTCCCAGGTATCTAGTCTGTCGAAATCGAGATTGTCCGATTCCGACAGACAGAGGAATTAAAACAAAAGTCTTTTTCACTTGTAACGTCATGGTCTTTTGTAAATCTCAGACCTAGAAATGACGTCAGGCGTCATCGTCACGTCAATGTCACGATATGTCCCAAACGCATCCCAGTCCTAGGTCCGCACCTGGCGAGTAAATCAAGTCACTGCTAGGTAAGACACAAAACATTAGTCAAAAGTAACTAATTCATTCCTCAATGCCAGCCCTTAATCCGTCTGCGCGGTTCATTTATTCCCCCGCGCGCCAAGCCGTCAATTTCATTACATAGTTAGTCGAAAACTTTCGACTTTGAATCTGAACATCGGCTAGAAAAGTGAGAAGCTAAAATGATGCTTATCTGTTTTTTGGTACGTACGAAAGATATTGTACCTACCTACTTTTAGACGTAGATCTGGGGTCGATATAATACGTAAATTTTGCAGATATTAAAAGGCCAATTAGCTGTGGTTAGCTGTCATAAAATACTCATCTTAATGTTAAAATGTATGTTTATATTAGATCACGTGAAATGGAACAAAATTATAAGTTTAATAAATAAAACAAAATCAATAAAATTTTAAGGGTGAAACAAAAAATGGTATAATTTTAAGATATAATTGCTAGCAATAAATACATTTTACATACGAAAAATTACGACACTAAAAAAAGACAAACAATATAGGATTTAGCCTGCGAGATAATGAGATAGAATAATCGGTCTCCTCTTTGTGCGGTGTTCCGTAGCCTATTGGTCTCCTCTTTGTGGGGTGCTTCGTAGCCTCCCCACTCATTGTGATTTGAAAACCGATGAAACGAAAAAGCGACACTAAAAAGAGTCAAACACATTAATCTATAGGTTTATAGGTTCCGTGGCCTCCCGGTCTCGTGTGCGGTGTAAGCCTCCCCCTTTTTTTTTTTTTTTTTTTTTTTTTTTTTTATTTTTTTTTTTTTTAGGATTTAATTGAATTAAAGGAATCAATTCAAAAGGCCATGGGAATCAGACTGAATCGATTCACTCCTGGGAATCATTCTGCCCACGATTGGCAGTCAATGGTGATGAACAAGAAGGTTGCGTTGTTGTTGGTTAGATGTATTGTTTTCCCACCAAAGAACAAATATAATATTAAATTATTTTCATAAAAAACTTGAGGTTTGAAATTACGAAATAATATTTAAAGCATTATTTTACTCTTCTTGTACAAACCACATTTATTGAAATATATAAATGAACTCGACTACCGTATTAGGATGTGTAATGTGGTAGTGAGGTAAAAATTGGACCCTAAAATGTTGTAACTAATTTTTTGAATGAACGCAAATCTTGGATAGAGAAATTAACCCACTTCCCAATATCTGATTGAGCTGAAACTCACATACACATGCATTTCTCTGAAATTGGCTACTAGCCAACCCAAGAAAGGCCCAAAAATTAAAATAGATTTATTGTAGTAAAAAAACTTGTAAAATTTTATTTTACTTTGATTTATTTGTATGTTGTGGTACTATAGTGGTATATCGAAAAGCTTCCGAGCTTGTCACATAGAGGGCAGTGCTAAGAGCTGTCCTGAAAGTCGGCTAGATGGCAGTTAGTTTAGTTCGGATTTTGGGCACGAGGGGGGCCAAGGGCCGGGGTGCAGTCCGCAGGAGCTCACTCAATTCAAATCTCATTTAGCCAGCTTCCAGTTAGGCCGACTATCATTGTCACTACTTGTAATACGTGAGGCAGATTTCAATTTGGGAGGCGGGAATGGGTACCGCTGCCCCCGGAACCTTTATTGGATAACCAACACCTCTGCCATAGGTCACCCCAAGTGGTTCTCTACGTTTGGTGATTTAGCAGGGGTGCCCGGGTCCATGGGGTGAGGTTTGTCAAGGTCTTGGAGGCGGATGACCTGGACACATTGAACCCCAGATTCCTACCCACCCCTTAAACCCTTTTCCTTCCCAGAACTCTCATCTCCTTCCTTTCCTAAAAAAACCCTCCACACAGCATCCCCAAAGATGACATAGGCCCTGAGAGAAATCATTTTCCTCTGGGCCTCCTGTGTGGAGCTCATGTAAAAAAAAAAAAGTATTAAATAAAGATCTCTATTCTTTCCCAAGAAGTAATCTACTCCCAAGACGAGTTGGAGGCGTGTTTGTGTGAACACAACAGGTTGGTTCACACCAAATATTACAATGTATAAGAATTATGCGCTAACAAGAGATGTTGGTTAATGGAAAGAGTAAACATAAAGTTAATGTACAATTTTTCAGTTGGAATATGATGTGCTTACTTTCATTTTGCTGTGTAGTCTCATATGTCACGATATATCCCACAATCACACCGTTCTTCTTCTTAGGTGGATCCCAGTTGACCCTCATGCTGGTCATGGTTATATCGGTGAAGTTCAGAACTTCCGGAGGTCCGGGCAGCCCCTGGTGGGTCCTCACGGAGATGGCTCCAGACCTGGGTCCATCGCCGGCCGGATTGAAGGCCAGGATTTGGATCCGGTACTCAGTGTACTTGTCCAGGAATACCAGGCTGTGACTGGTGGATGTAGCCGGCACAATTTCAATCTCTTCTTCGATTCTTTTGCCGGTGGGCAGCGTTTGCTCTTGGGGAGAATCGGTGACCAAGTAGAACACCTAAAGTAAAAAAATAGGTATAAATTTAGTATCTTCTATCCAGATCTGTCATTTACTGTTTCTTCAAAATAAATATCTACACATTTTAAAGCGAAACCGTTGATATAGTGCACGCCAAACATAAATGCCGACTTGATACGACCTATTCTCGCCCAGATTCAGTCACTTTACTAACTTTACAATGGACCATAAGCGAAAGAGAAAGATGCGTAAAACATATATGCGAGAGAGAAACATAAGTGCGTGGGCGGAGAGGCATGCCGCTTTTCAGATCTTAAAACTCGCCTATTGCGATGATTTCTTTATCAACTTCAGATCAGCATTAAAGTTTGGCACTTACTAGACATTAACTTAAACATATGCTACTTTGCGCGAGTCATGATGCGTGAATAATCCAAGCTTTGGTTGGCCTCAATTTTTATAATATTTACGATACCAAGGAATAACAGTAATTGTGTTACCTTATATCCCAGCAGATCTCCATTCTGCGCGCTATGCAGCAGCGGCTTCCAGGTGAGGTGCACCTCGGTGGGGGACAGCGGAGTGGCAGCTACCTCACGCGGGGGTGCCGTAGGCACGGCCTCGCCCACCCACACGGCCGCTACGGGGCCCGCGGGGCCCTCACCCTGGGAATTAAAAGCGCCCACGGCTATCTCGTAGTTGGTGTCCACGGCCAGGTCAGTCAGAACGATTTCGTCAGTCTGGAATGTAAAAAATGATTATTGTTATTGGGGTATTATGCCGTGTTGCCCTTCCTCCTTTTATAGCCAACATTTCAGACAGCCTCACAGTGACCATCATCAGGGCAGACGTATAGATTGTGGTGAAGAGTGTGTTTATGTGAGTAGAAATGATACTATGTTACCTGGTGTTTTATTGTCTTTTATGTTACCGTTGTAATTAATTTGCAAAACATGAAAATATAGTAATGCGCAAATAATAATACGCAAAATATGTACATATATATGTAATCTTGGGTCTTGATAGTAAAAGCAATTCTAATGTTTAAAAACCCCGTTACATATAAAGCACAAGGCTGTAAATTTTAAAGAAAACAAATTCCTGATAGTATTGGAATTTCATGACTAAATAATTTAGCTTAGAAGCAGTCAGTTATTTTACGTCTTCGTTGATTGGGTCATTAATAGTATAATTATGGATGGTAGACAGTAAACAGCGTTAATTTTATATTCAATACATACATCAGAAAACGGGTGAGATTAAATTAATAAATAATTAGAAAGTTTTAACAAAAATCAGTCTTGCGCAAATTGTTAAAATGAGCTCACACTGGTTCAAAAAAGTTTACAGATTCAGAAGGAATCTTCAGTGACTCCAAGATGGATGACCAACTCTTTGTCTTTGCAGTCGGGGACGCCCGAGGAAGACATGGCACGACCAAGTGAATCAGACACTTGAGTCGGGCCATGTGAAGAGTCGGAATAATAGAAGAGCATGTATGAGACGATGTATGAATGTGAACGAGGCAAGGAATGTGTGCCAAGATCGAGTTGTTTGGTGGTCCGTCTTCTCTGCCTCCCCCGGCGGAGAAACGGCGTGATGGTTAGTTAGTACGTAATTATAGTTTGAAAAAAACAAATGTAGTTTAAACAAAAAATACCAACCTTTATTCCCATCACATTTTCTTTTAGTGGAGTCTGCAAAACTGTAGGGAAATCAGAAACAGGCTGGTATACAATTCTATACCCTCCAGTTTCTGTGTCTCCACTCCAATACTTCTGTTCAATAGGAGTCCAGAAGACCTTCACGCTGTTTGTAGTGATCGGCACTACTCTTAGACCTTGTACACTTTTACTTGGTGCTGAAAACAAAAAAGATGTTGAATTAGAATTAAGGACACACAAATTATGTATACATATTACATATTGTGATGGTTTGAGCTGAAAAGTATAGATGACCTTACTAGTAGTTTCAAATAGTTTCAATTTTTATGAGAAAAAGAGGGTTTACCAGCATTACTGTCCAGCAGATTATAAGATAACTACGGTTCCATACCAACTTAGAATGAAACCAACTCAGAACCACCTCAGAAGGGTCATTAACCTCTTGTTTGCCGGGGTAGGCCAGCAAAAAACTCCACCAATTACGACGCGGCACCCGGCGGCAGAAATGACACTCGTGTCCAGCGATTCTGACACTGTCCTTTACAAATTCGTAGGGTCAAAGGGTCAAAATCGTAGATAAACATATTTTTCCCGCGCATGCGCAAGAACTGCGCACATTCCCGCGCTCCGGTAAATTATTAATATAAATTATTTGGAGTCACTAGGCACATTGCAGGTTTCGCTATGGTAAAGGGCGATAATAGAGCAAGCGATTCTGACCGTGTCTTCATACACTTTCTTTATACATAAGGGTCAAAATCGCGTGTAAAATCTCATGACACAAGGTGTTAAAAGCTATGAAAAAATAATTTTAAAATAGCAAGTAACTCTAACCTAACTTAACCTATTTAACCATTTTTTTTATAATCACTCAATGACCTTTCTGAGGTGGTTCTGAGTTAGTTTCATTCTGAGTTGGCCGGTCACCGATAACTACATAGGAAACGATGGCTTCCTCTCTGTTCTTTTTTTCGCAATCTATTGCGAAGAAAGTCAATAAAAAGACAAGTGTTTAACTGGATAACAATGTGCTTCAATATCTCTACAATCCGAAGTCATCACAATAAAAGTCATCTAATATGTTAATAAAAATATTTAAATGAATAAATGTTGGTGTTTACTAACCAGCAGGCAGAGTCCTCACTTTGGCCGATTCTTTGCTGTACCGGCTTGGTCCAATATCGTTGGTGGCTCTAATTCTGAACTCGTAGGAAGTGAAGGGTTTCAGATCACTGGCGGTGTATGAGGTGACAAATGGATCAACCCTTTCAGGTATGGACTGCCACGTGGCATCGTTCTCACGCAGTTGCACCGTGTAGTATCTGTTGAGGACCAAAATTACATTACAAAAAACTAAATTTAAACAATCATTATACATTCATCAAAAAAACATAATAATTTCTTCTTGTCTCTATTTGAAAGTGCAGCAATCACTAGCTTCATCGGATAAATATATTATGGGTGGCTTCAGCTGAAAATACCATAAGCTAACTTATATGCCACGATATGAAGCGACCATGTCCCCAGCGCTAATCTCATAATTGTATATCCTCGTGTAGTAAATCTGATGTTCTTTGTCAACCAAAGACGCTTCTTTCTATCACATAACAAAATAACTGAATCTTGAGAGTAATGGTACAAATGCAGGTGGTCTATTTAAAATTATTTCCCATCATTACATAAATCACCAATAATATTTATTTTACAAAAATCATTTCATGTCCCAGGGCCATTGAATTTTCAAATCACACAGATTATTTTTAAATGCGATATAAATATAGTATAAGAGATTATGAAGTTTAACTAATACTGATTGTTAATTGGAATCAACATTGGCTTTGCCTTTGGCTTCTATGATGGGATTAACATTATCACCATAGTACAAATTTGAATCAATCAACCAACAACAAACCTGAGAGGTGCATATCCATCTCTCCCAGGGGTCCATGAGAAGGTGATGTGATGTGGCTGCAGCTGTCCCTGAGACACCTGGGGCTGCGAAGGGGGCTGTGGGGGGTTGCGGTTGTTGGTGGTGAGCACCAGGGCCCGCGCCGTCTGGCCCCAGCCGATTCTGGTCTGGGCGGTCACCGTGAACAGGTAATAGCGCTCAGATGTTAAACCAGTTGCCCTGGAAATAGAAAACGCTGTAAATTATTTACTGAACCACTGATGCATTTGTGCCCCACGTCCCGTACTTCTGATGACCTTAATAAAAGGAACAGGAACCATTGTTGAGTAAGCTGAAACATACAAGATATCACAACAGCGTGCTTTCAGGAGTCATGAAAACTTTCTCCAATATTTTTACTTTATAATAGCATAGAGCCAACATGAGAATATAAAAAGATCAGAAGTTTTCAAGCCTTCACTATCCAAGGCTGGTGAACCTGTTAAATCATAGCATTCTACTTTTAGATCACAAATAAACTAGTTGTTATAAAGCTTACCTGAATGTTCTATCTGACGGTAAAAACTCTCGTGAAAATATGAGTTCTTTGGTACTGTTGAGATGATAAGTTACTCGGTACGCCAGTATTTCACCATTTGGATCCTCGGGAACATCCCATATAATTCTAGCCGTTGTGAATGAGACATCGGGAAATGAAACATTAGACGGCATGCCGGGAGCTAAAAAACATACAGAAATCCTTTACAACTCATTCAATACACATATTATTTATTAGGTTGAAATTTTGAAAATCTTTGCAATAGTAAGTACGACGTATGACTTACCATCTTCAAAGGTTTGAACTGTGATTGGCGGTTTGCTCAATGAACCATCTCCTAGCCTAGTATAGGCCAGCACTTGGATTTGGTAATTAACGTATTTCCTCAATTCGGTAAGTGTTGATGTGTGGGTTTGATTGGACGGGATCAGTTTGCATTCCGGCGGTGTAACTCGTAGGGAAAGTGACACAGGCAGAGAAGGAGATGAAAGGGGGGCGTAGCAAACCTTGTAGCCCTCCACAATACCATTCTGGTGGTGAGGTGGAACGGAGCCCCAAACCACCACTATTGTGGTGGAAGATGTAGAGTTAGCCGTCACATTGGATGGGCCCATAGAAGGTACTGAAATAACAGAAAAAAATTAGCATACATGATATTATTGCGGCGCTTCGACAATGTTCGCCGGTGGCTGCATGATCTTTTCTTGTGAACTGAACCGCTCGTCTCAAGAAATAATTCACCTAGTACGAAAGCTTTTTAGTTCCGGCATCATCTTGTATGAATAGATTAATCATCAGGGAATGACAGCATTTGTAGAAAAGCTACAAGTATATATAACACAAAATACTTACCAATATTTTATTTGAAAATGTTATTTTTTACTGTTTATTTTTTTATTAATGTGATTTTCTGTATGTACTCTATTATTAAAATTCTTACCAGCTTCTCTAGTCCTCTCAATGGCCGGTGGACTTCCCGGTGAGGATCCAACTTCATTGCAGGCCATGACGCTGATTTCATACTGCGCCCACGCTTGAAGACCATCCAGCACATGAGAGTTGGAAGTGTGGTCTTCGATAAGAACGCTTTCCACCGTTCCTGCGTTCACCTTTTTAAAGGTTATGTTGTAGCCTTTGGGATTTCCAAACCATTCGGTTTGTTGCAATGGCTAAAAACGATATAAGTACATTTAATATAAAACAAACATATCTATTTAACAAAATATGTTTTAATACATGAGAAGCAAAAGAGGAATGTTAGGAAGCCCCTGGCTATTCAGATCTGATCACTAAATATTGCTAAAACCATTTCAAGCAATGTCGTCCAACAAATTTCAATCCTAAATAATGGTCTCTCACCAGAGTGAAAAACTGTGAGTATCTATCACCACGGAATGAAGTGAAAATATTCCATACTTATATTATTTTATTTTAATTCCATGTGTAAAATAACCCACATGAATTGAAATTAATTTATTTTGCCCCTGCCGGCTTTCAAACCCTTGACCCCTGGGTCTAGAGTCAGGAAACTTACCACTCCACCAGGTAGGCAAAAAGGTAATACATGTAACATAAGGGAAAAAAAGGGAGTATGTATAAACAATCAACTTACGATCCATCTGACACGTAAATCATTAGCGCTCACAGCTCTGACAGTGACATTATTCGGTGCATTCTTCGGTGGAGCTTGAATAGTCTGAAACTCTTTGCACGGAGCGCTGGGAGCTGATGAACCTACGACGTTAGTGGCAATTAGGCGCAAGCGGTATGTTGTAAAGGGAACCAGGGTCTTTACTATGATAGACTGGGCATCGGGGGCGAATATGTCGAAGATGGTCATCCAGCTTGTGTTCCTGGCTGTTTGGGCCTACAAATAAAAGAATTCAATCAATCAGATTAAAATAATAAATAATAAACTAACGTCTTTTACAAAAGAATACTTATCTAAAAATAACTGCATGTAAAAAATATATTGGCGCATTTGAAAGTAGATTCCAAATCACTTCACATTTTGCAGACCAGAAGATGCAATACCATGACATTCTGTCTTGGCACACATTCCACACTCAACCACTCATGTTATATTGTCTCAAACAATACATGTTTCATTATTCTGCTCTACACAAAATCCGAATCAAGCACATACATGACTCACTAGAACGTGCCGTGTCTTCCAGATGTCTCCGACATCTAGAAGAGATGTTAAGTTTCAAATGAGTTACTACGACCGATTTCAAAATTTTTATTTACCTGTACTGTCCATTTGGATATTGAAGAGTTGCCATCGAATCCTGGCGTAAATTGTAAAACTACCGAAAAGGCTTCAATATTGGAGAGAGCGAGGTTGTAGGGAGCATGCGGCAGGACGGGCTTCACCCCCGATTGAATTGAAGCTTCCTTGGCCAGTCCATCACCCTTCTCAGTCATGGCGCAAATCTCAAAGATGTAGAATGTAGTAGCCTATAAACAAAAAAGACATTTATGAGTAATATATATTACACAGTGATACATCACAAAGATATTATATTATGTCCAACAATTTTTATGATAGCTAAATTTGATTTTGTAAATCAAAATCTTCTTCCAGGCCTTACCTCCAATTTTTCAATCTTGATAGATGTAATGTTTGCAGACAACATTTCTTCCCTCATGGTGTTAATAAAGTCCTTGACGTGATATTTCAGTCTATAGCCAGTGAGAATTCCATTACTCTGTTTTGGTGGCGTCCAAACAACTTTGACGGCTCTATCCGATATCTCGTCAAACTGAAGACTGGCAACCTCATCAGGAACTGGAAAAAGAAAACACAACCAAAAGATAAAATCAAACTTTTTTTATATATCTTGTCTACTTAATGAGGTGTTTAAATACCATCTTGGCTCGTGACGACAAGTACATAGTCGCTCCTTTCACCATCCCCGGGATCGGTAAAACAGACAACTGTAATATTGTAGCCAGTGAACTTTTCCAACCCCCCCATCATAGCCGTCTGTTCCGCTAACGGGTCCAGTAAACTCGGTGGAACGCTCATCACTCGCTTCTCCACATTCACCTCTTCAATTGGGTCCCAGCGCCAAGCTTGCAACTTGTAGCCCTGCAAAGATATATGTTTAATCATTGTATCAAAATAATAAACCTAGAATTAGAATGTAAGGAGTTTACAGTCAGTATGTTGCTTGAATGGGTTGTGTTTGCGTGAAGGTTTCTTACTTGGTTGATTCCATTAATCTTCTGAGGGTCTGGAGGTGTCCAGGAAACAGTAATGGCTGTAGAATTGAAAGCTTCAGCCTTCACATCAACGGGTGGCGCTTCCGGAACTCCTTCTTTAGTTTTAATCTTAGCACCTTCCGTAAAGACTCCCACACCCTTGTCATTGTAAGCGGCAATTTGAACAATGTAATCCTTCCAAGTTATCAAATCCTGGATGAGGTAGTTCCTCTGAGCTGCATTTGTGATGTTCTGGTTTGTCCAAGGACTGTGATTGTAGCCGTAAAGGCGATATCGAATAACGTAGCCCAGAATGTGGCCATTTCGGTGTTCGTCCATTGGTGGCTGCCATTGTGTTATGATTTCTGAAGATGACCTCGCCGATCCAACAAATCCCAATGGAGGGCCGGATGGAGCTATCAATTAAAATAATATATGTGAACTAGTGAATCATCATTTTGATTAAAATATTACATGTAGGAATAAGCAAACATAAGATTTGCGACAGTTTGTCAACATGCAAGTAATGTACATGTGGGTACTTAAATACAATATTTAAGTATAATAATTATAAAATGATTGTTTTATCCATGCAGCATTGAAAACTGTCTAAATTCAACAATTCGATGTGACAATTGCCAAAATACCATACTGAAGTATTTTGAAAAATAGAAAAAAAAGATGGATGAAACTGAATACATTTTAAATCGTGCAAACATGCCAGATGCAAGGGCGTCGCCAAGCGGGGGCAGGGAGGGGCAGCTGCCCCCCCCTAGAGAATGTCCCCCAAACGATGTCAGTCGAAAATCTCACAGAAACTTGTGAAACCATCGCTCAATTTTATAATTTACCAAGCATAAAAATTGAAGTCGACCTTTGGCAGCAATTCTGGCATAATAAACCAAACCTAACAGATCGAACCGTTGTTGATATCCTAAGAGGCAAAAAATCTTCTTTCCCGACACAGAAAAAGCGTTGAAAATTTTGATCCCTCTTCCTATTCCTGAAAACTTATTCATGAAAACTTAGAAGATTTTCATAATAAAGTGGTCGAGAAGTTTACAAAAAACCCCCGAAAATTATGTTTTAATTAACCTAATCTTTGTCGACCCTTATATTAAAATCTGGTAATTACAAAAAAATACACTATACACTTATTCAAAATCAAACTACCAAATTATTTTTTGTACAGTCAAGAGCTTGTGTAGCTTTACATGTTGAACTCTGTATCGTTTATTACAATCGCCGTAGATGTTAGGCTCGTATTACAAGTGAAAAGCTTCATGTGCTCCCGAATTTACCTACAATTCATACTTTTCTCATTCTCCATATCCACTTGCCCCCCCCTGGGCTATCGGCTGGCGACGCCCTTGGCCGGATGCACATATATTTAATATTCGACACCAAAAGTAACAGATAACAGAAGTGTGCACATGACGATTAGACAACTAAATAAATTTAATGATGAACATAACAATTACAACTAACAAAAAGGAGAGAAAAATGACAAAGATTAACAATGAATGCAATGAATTTAAAGACAGAATATGTATTTGGTTTCTTTAATTTCAAGCATTGTTTAGGTATTACCTACATACAAAGATATCCAGATAAATCTAATGAAAATCTTAACATTTTATAATACACCTTGTTTTATTTTCACAATTTGACAAACATTGTGGAAATAAAGCAAAGTAATAATAAATGTTTTAGTTGCGCTACATTTGTATGATTTTTAGGTTCCAAGACAGGAATAGAAAGAGAACATGGTGGAGAAGTGATAATCAAAGAGAAAAAGTGAAATGTGTTGACATGAAATATTGAGCAAGCAGAATAATACCTTGGCAGCAGATGTCGCTGGCTGTTTAACAATACAATACCAGTAACTATGGATTTGAGTTTTCTGTACACAAATGATTGAAACACGCGGCCATATCTTTGGTAGACTATAATAAATAAGCTGGGAGAATATTACATTATTTTCTTCTCCAAATAATACAAGTCCAGTTCCGTTTTTATCAACCACTAGCTTACGATATCAACATCAAAAGACTTGTAAAAAGCTAGCTCTAAAATGGAATGCTTCAAGTTATTGAAATATACTTTTTTCAGGATTTGTTATTTTGCATGTTCATACACAAAGAAATGGCAGTAATGAGTGTACTAACATATGTTCATACACAAAGAAATGGCAGTAATGAGTGTACTAACATATGTTCATACACAAAGAAATGGCAGTAATGAGTGTACTAACATATTTTACATTGATTCATGAACAGAGCCAATCAGTGACAAAGCGTATCCAATACTTTCATAAAAGTTGGATGGTTTGAATATGATATTTCCAAAAATCTAACGATGTTATATTTGGACATATGGATTACTAAAATACGATTAGGTAAATTGGTGCAGACTTGATATTAAATTGTAACACCCATAATGATTGTTGATTTAGTTGGGGTTGATGGCGTACCTTCTTGTGGTAGGGTAACTACCCCGGTGGGTTCTGATGGAGTACCTTCACCCACGGCGTTGATTGCGGATACCCTGAACTGGTATGCAGAAGCTGCCTTTAGCCCTGTCAGGAGAATCCAGCGTTGGGAAGATGAAACGTTGCTCAGTTCAGTGATCCAGTTCAGTAGAGGATCTGGAATCGGACCTAGAAAACAATCAGAAGCGTTGGAGTAAAACCATTACTATATTGAAACAATCTATTTATAAAAGAAAAGTGTCTGTGAAGAAACGGCAGTTGAGCGGCGTGGATATGATTTGGATACAAATCTACAGTTTTATTTCGAGACTGATGAAATTTTGCACAGTTGACCTTCAAAACAAGAGGAATTTCATTGTATATATTAAATTTCAAACAACTCTGGGTAAAGCCTGGGCCACCTCAAAGACTTCAGTTATTGAAAATAAAATTGACATTAAGGATCAAGTTTCTGTTCTTAATGAGTTATATAAGCAACTGCTTATTTTGACAGTACTCATAAAATAATGAAGAACATTTATTTTATAGAGTAAGACAAAGGTTACAGTAATATGCATTATAATTGTGTACATCATTTAGGGCCATTTTGCTGTTCCCATTAAATGCAGGTTCTCAAATTTCCACTGTGGGGTAAAAAGAACAATAGGTTACTTGTTGCGTGACATACAAACAGAGGTAATTTGCAAAATTTCAACAAAAGACTAGAAAAGCTTCTTTACCTAATTCTGGAACCTCTCTCTTCTGAACGATAAACTTCTTTATGGGAGAGTTGCCGTCAAACCCGGGGGTCCATGATACATTAATGGCTCGGAGGGAGGGCCCCTCCACCTTGAGGGCCCTGACGTTGGTGGGGGCGAAGGGCAGCTCGATGACGGCTAGAGTGGCGTGGCGGGTGTGGTTACCACCGGGGGAGGTGACGGAGCAGGTGTAGTCTCCGGCGTCGCTCGCTCTCACGGCACTCACTTCCAGACTGCCGTCAGGGCCTACCCACACGCGGGACCCTGACACCATTATCCTGAAAGCAAGGTTACATTTGGAGTTTTCAAATGTCATCAATCCTGGGTCTGATTAAGACCCGGGTTCACTCCTTTCTTTCATTAAAAATACCCTCCCCACAGCACACCCAAAGGTAGCATAGGCCCTGCAAGTTTATGTAAAAAAAAAAAAACAGAAAAATAGTAAGGGTTGGCTGTCAAAATAATTTAACTTCTTAAGTACTAAAAGTAACCATTTGATACATAAAATGTATATCTGTTGAGCGCTGACGTATACAATTGGTAATTTAAAAACAATACTTTCTGTTTGTGGGATTTTTACCCTCGGCACACTACAGAGGTATTAGGTCACAAGAGCTCGGCATTTCAAAGGTTACGAACTAACTTTCTTCACTCCTTACAAAATTACAATGGTAGGGATGTTGTAATAAATCAATAATAATCATTTAAATGTTATTAGTAGGAAGGTACTGTATTTATTTATTTTTTTAAATAATAATAATAATAAAAACATTTATTTGTCAATAGATGTTTACAAATTTATGACATTGATTTTATTGACAAATGGGGCCCTGCTCAGCTATACATTATACATTCAGGATTTCTCCTGGAATACAGCTGTATCGTAAACGTGTATGTAACTCACTGCTTGTTGTGAAACCAGTCAATATTGTATGGAACACTGGGGTCACTGGACACCTTACATTGCAGCGTGGCTGTGGTTCCCAGCAGGACTCGGGTGTCCACAGGGGGAGCCACTATCTGGGTGCGGACTGGAATACAAAACATTGTCAGCTTAGCAGTGCATCTACATTTTTAAAATAATAACCATAACCCTATTTTATACCTCGTTCTTGGCACACACAACTTCCTCCATTCATTTTCAAACATCTTCTAATGCAGACTGGTCTATTATTTTGACTAATAGAGCAATTATTTTCAAGTATTTGATTGATACCAGCTTGACTATGGTATCAATCAAATAGCCCATAAGCCATGTCTAACTTGGAAATCTCTGATTCCATCCACAAAAATCTATTTATATTTACACTGGTAAAAACTCTTCTCTGTGAGGAATTTCAAGGAATGCACACCTTAGATGAATTAAAAGAGAAGATAGATTACTGTTCATCGTTATGTGATGCAATGCTTTTATTTTAAAGGTGTAAGTCCAACCAATATCAAAGCCGAGCTAGATTCTACACTGGCGGAGTCTGCTCCTTCATCTACAACAGTAAAATATTGGGTGGCAGACATTGACCAAGTATATCCGGCAGAGTTTAAATGAGACCGTACAATTTTCATTCTTATGATTTTCATTCTCAGACATTGCATTGTTTTCAGACCTTCACAGTTGCACATAATTTTACCACATAAATACATCAGTAAAAATGAGATTACTGAAGTAAGTTGCAATAATCAACGTAACAATATGTAAAATGATATGTAGTTAAACACGCAACAAATAAAATAATAGTTATGATTTTCATTCTTACCCATTACTTGAAGGAAAGCCTCTCCATTCACGAAACCTGCCTCATTTGCACGAACACACTTATACTTTCCAGTGTCCAAAGTGGATGTTCCGGCTATCAGAAGATCGCCTTCATCCAATATCTGGACTCTTCCACTTGTGTCTTTGGAAGCTGTTAATATTGCTGTGTCTAGAATTCAAAGAGCATTAATAACACCACATTGTGAAACATAAAAATATTAAAAAACATATTTTTATTATAAGAAAACAATAGTATTTTAAACGAGTTACTTCTATCGAACTATAAAAGTCTTCTACATATCTATATTACTTCGATTACTAAGGCTGGTTTAGAACAACTCTATTTAAGAACAAAAGGAAAATTTTCTAAAGCAGCATAGCTTATGTATACTGTTAAGTTACGCAGACCATTGTGTAAAGTATACCTTACTTTAGATGAATATTTCCTTTGTTAAGTTGATTGTGCCAGGAGTTGACAAAGGGATCTACGTACCATTGAAATACCAGGTGATATTGGGGGTGGGCGCTCCAGCGGCCCGACAAGGAAGTGTGGCATCCTTTCCATCCAACACCGTAAGGTTGGAAGGACCCTGCTCCAGGACTGGCAGCGAAGCTAGCGTACACACACAAAGGTTAATTACACAACACACCAAAATGGACAACCATTAATTTCCAGAATACAAGAAATCAAGTGAACATTCATGCAAAAAGGATTACATTCCTTTTTTAGAATATATTATGCATGTAATAAATTAACTAATATTCTTTAGCTTTGCAAGAGATAATATTATATATGTATCATTGATTGGTCACATCCAATTTTAATGAATCTCTTATTTTTCACAGTGCATCTTGTAAGCTGGAAAATAAAGTATCTAATCACCTAAAGAGTTAGTAGTTGTGAGAGCATGCACTAAAGGTGTTTCAGAATTTAAGCATCTTGCTAAAAATTAAATTAAAAATTTCAAAATGAAAAACATTACAAAATTTTTAATTAAAATGCATGACTTAAAAATAGCATAAAACCAGTGAAATTCTATGAAAAAATTCAAAATTTGTTAAAAATGTTAATTATGTCTCGGCTATATGTATAAAGGTTAGGGTTTCCGATTAATTCTTCTGTCCTGATATTATGATCTTTTTCATAATCTCGATTATATTGAAAAATGTCATCACTAAGCCATTTTATCAATTTTAATTTATTGTGTGACTCAATTTCATGCAGCACAAAATCGTTATAATTTATTTTTTGTAGTTAGTGCCTTCTTTTCATAGTTCACTCAGGTTTTCAAACATTCAATCAAGTATTACAAAATAAGAATTACCTTAATTTAGCAACACTTTCTTAATCCATTGGAAATACTTAATAATATAGTTGAAAAAATCTGTAGCGTTGCATTGATTGATAAAGAAGTTTAAATTAAAAATAAAACGGTAATATACGGCGTTCATGCATTATTTAATAATGCCGATGTAATGATTATTTTTGGTGGCATTGTCAAAACTAAACAATGATGATGAATTTGATATTGTCAAAATAAATTTGATATTGTCAAAACTAAACAAGGTTTTCAGAGAACAAAACAAAAATACTAGATAAAAAAAAAAAATAAACAGTGTAACTAAACTCTATATAGTTTATGAGCTTCTTAGTAATAACACACTTAACTCAATACACTAATTTATCTAAATAAAACACACATGGGAAAAGAAGTGATGTGAAAAATGTGAAAAAATTCTAATTAAAAATAATGCAGTGCACCAGCTGATAGTAAAATGTCTCATCTACTTATGCGACATTTCTTAAATTGATCATTATTCAAAATGAAGTCTTTCTTACTGCCAGAATCAAAACGGAAATTCTTTAATTGTTTGTCGGACGTTCTCATTCGGATGATTTTGGGTTGCGTCGCTCTTCTATAACGCTTACCCGCTGGACCAGTCAAAGCAATAAGTTAGTTAGAATGAGGATAAATTGTTATATGAATTACCAAAAGCTGAGGTATTAGATGTATCAGATGACATAAAAATGGTTAAGATATTAATATAATTTCATTAAGATAATGTTGAGAAAACTTACTTTTAACTTTTAACCACGTATAGACCGATGCTTCACCAGCATCATTGTCTGCGATACATTGAAATATCCCCATATCTTCAGTGCGCAATCCTTTTACTACCAGCGATCTGTCTTCTTCTACAGAGTACCTTCCTCCTCCGTGTTCCACTTCATCAATCTGATTATCATCAGGTAGACTCCCGGCACTGCCGATCTTCTTTCCATCCTTGAACCAAGTAATTCCCGGTAGTGGTTCTCCCTGTACATCGCAGTCCAGCTTCACAATGGATCCGTATTCACCAAACGTTTCTGTTTTTAAATTGTTAAGCAAAACTGGTTTCTCTTGAACGATGACATTAGCTACAGCTGTAATGGTGGGGTAACCTCCGGATTTAAGACGAATGTGGCAAGCGTACTGGCCGGAATGGGCTAAGGTTGCAGATATCAAAGTCAATGTCCTGTTCCACGGATCATTGAAATTGAAAGTAATTCCGGTAGTTTCAATTATCATTTCATCTTTGAACCACAAAGTTTCCAGCTCGTATAGTGGCCTGGCATTTGCTATGCATTGAAGATTTGTGTCTTGTCCCTTGACTACCTGAGTATCTTTTGGTGTAATGATAATTTCTGGAGGTATTTCATTTTGAGTGTCTCCATTTACCTTAAGGGCAATAAAGGGACTATTTTCTTCTTTTCCTAATTGGGTATTGATTGCACGAGCCCTAAAATAACAAAAGTGATATTGGAAATGCACAATAACAATAAATTAAAAATGCTTTACTGACGTAATACATACTGTGTGGAAATTGAAATATTTAAATAAGTACCTGTAGGATTTGTCATCTTCTTGAGAACAAGAAAGGATGACCAGCTGATGGTTGGAAGTGAGGGCAAACTTCTGATTGTAGCTAAGTGGACCATCCTGATCCTGCCAGAACACCGAAGGAGGAGGGTTGGAGTCAATCGGCGGTAAATCTATGATAGCCGCATCTCCAGATTCAACAAAGATAGTTTTTTCCGCTATCTCCTTGAAGACATCCATATCTGTAGGAGAAGAAAGATTAACACCTTATCCAGTTCACCACAAATATACAGGTAGGTAGACATTGTTAATTTTAGATAAAACTGCAAAGGTCACTCACAACATTATTTAATTATTTAATGGTTTGATTTTAAAATAGATTGAACAATCCTAATCGCGGTGTAATACTATCGTAGACAGGATTAAGCATTAATTTTGTTTACACATCAACTTATGTAACTTTAATTGGATTATTAAAGCAAATCGTTCGGATAACTATAATTACATTTATAGCTTTGTTCTGAGGCTATGTCACCATTCTGAATTTTAAAAAAAATCTGAAATTTGGGAAAAAACATTCTTCTTCTATACCACAACGCACTATATATACGTATATATATATTATAAATTGATCATACATGCGATGGTGACGTGATTCTTCTCGCTGTACACAGCCCCCACATCATTCTTTGCGACGCACTGGTAGATGCCGGCATCCGACCTCTTGGTGTTGTGTATCTTGTAGAACAACTCGGGGCTGAAGTCGGTGAGAGGCTGGCCGTCCTTGAGCCACCGGTACATTGGCTGGGGTATTCCTGAAAACAAATGAAATACAGCTTAAATTAAATCAAATAAAGGCAGGAAATTGCATTTCTTTAACCTCACTGGTGCCAACGGGGTTAACCAAAATCTTTCAAATTACTTTCCTGCACTTATCGGCTTAAATAGCGAATTTATTGTAGTGGTATTTTTTCATTTATACAAAACCTATAAACATAGTGTTATTTATAGTGACCGGACAGCTCAACAGCATACAACTTCAACACCTCCTTTGAAAAATCATTAAAAGTGATGAACAAAAAAATGGTAAATAAATAGGTTACGTTGGGTTAGGGCTATTTAAAAAAAAAACTTTTAATGACTTTTAAAGGAGGTGTTGAAATGCCAATTTGTTGAGTTGTCGTGGAACCTTTTAATGATTGGGGTATCTCAGTGACCCCTAACGGCCGAAAAAATTTTGCGTCTTGGCATGTTGAAGGTTAATAAGTCAGGTATGCCTCATACATATATCTGGTAATGTTATATTATCATGAAAATAAGCTTTTGGGTTCGAGTGGTTAAAGAAAATGGATCTGTGCAGGTTTACTAAAATACCTGAAACACTCTATAAGTCAACAATGGGTCTCAAAGGGTTTATTGGTAAGAAAGAAGAAAAAAGTTTAAAAAAATCTCTGAGGCGCTATAAGAATTATTGTAAACAATACTAATCTAATGTAACATTATTCGATTTTAGTTTTC
This sequence comes from Limnephilus rhombicus, assembly GCA_929108145.2. Classification (NCBI taxonomy): domain Eukaryota; kingdom Metazoa; phylum Arthropoda; class Insecta; order Trichoptera; family Limnephilidae; genus Limnephilus; species Limnephilus rhombicus. The sequence goes on from OV815274.1 coordinate 22,959,057, forward strand.
GAATGTAGTTGTTTCACAAAATAAGGGTACCTGAAGGGCTGAACAGAAAAATGTCTGAACAGAAAAAAGTGAACATAAAGTTTATTTTTCATACGACACGTTTAACGAGATACCATGGAGCGCTGCAATAAAATGCGATAACTTGTAACTTATAACTAACTAACTAACCATCAGACCGTTTCCCCCAGGGATAGGCAGAGAGGACGCACCTTGGCACACACTCCTTGCCTCGTTCACATTCATACATCGTCTCATACATTCTCTTCTATTATTCAGATTTCGCGAGAATCTTATGAAAGAAACATTGTCGCCATTGAATATTTATTCGTACTCCCCAATTTGTGCTGCGTATAAACAGGTAGGTATTACCGCGAACCGAACCACGAATTATGGGAAAGGAACGAAGCGGCGTTTGGCGCCGTTAACTTACAGTTGCTTCATTTCTTTCCCATAATTCGTGGCTCGGTTCGCATCTTGGTTCGAAAATATATACACAGCTTTAAAGGAGTACGCAAAACAAAATAAACAGATAAATTAATCAGAAACTACATAATCTAATAACAAAATTAATGAATAACATAATTTTTTAAATTTAAATTTAAATTTTTAAAAGAAAGACAAACATTCCCGGGTTACGAATAACCCAACAATGTTTGAAAATCTCCTACTACCACCACAGAAAGCCGAAAATGTTGCTTGTGTTGTGATGGAGGATTTAGCCAGCCGAGGAATCGAACACGCGACGCTCGGGTGGGACCCAAGCGCTATGCCCACTCAACCACTGACCAGTCAATTATTATAAATAATAATAAGTAATATATTGTATATAAATATGTACATGACATAATTATGAAAAACAGCATTATATTAAACTTAATTAACTACAAAAAATGTTTTATTTTTTATTTTAATTAAAATTAAATTTGATAATATTATTTATTATCGAGTTCTGCAAGTATTTTAGTATGTATTTTTGTTACAGCTGTTTCGGTTTACAATACCATTTTCAAACTGTGACTAATCCACATTCAGACGACCGATCTTAATGATTTTAAATGCCAATTTTTGAAGTTGTCTAATTTATTTATTAACGGTAATTAAACACAAAAACAAAAAAATTGGTAATATGTTATGTATAAACCATCATAATATTATAATATCGTGGAAATACTCGTATTTTATTTTCTTTTGCCGTAAAAATGTGATTGTGTAGCAGTGTAGCTATTCTAATAAAAAAAACTATGCACCGAACATCAATGAACTAAATTGCTAATTTATCACGGCTGATTAAAAATTAATAATTCATAACAGCTTTACCATAAAAGTAACTACGGGCAATTTCGAAATGTGACCTAAGGCTACGTATACATATGCAAACTGAGGCGTGAGCCGAACTACGAATTATGAGAAAGGAACGAACATGAAACGAAGCAACCGCAATGAGATTTCTAAAAAAAAAATAAGCTGATAATATTGCATATAGTTACTCGTTACTCAATATATTCAATTGAGTTTAGTGTTCGATAAGTAAGTAAGAAAATTTACATTATATACAAAATATATATATATGACCGTCCAAATAGGAAATTCCCATTTTAGAATAATTGACAATATTACTTTATGATATAGCATTATATAAAGCTGAAAATTTTTGCTAAATTAATAGAGGTTTATAATTTATTATTTATGCTTATAAGTTATGTTATAAGTAATATGGTGTTATGGAGCAGAAAACTCTTGTATCTACATTGAACTCTGGCGTCATCAAATTTACTCAGCTATTTTTGTTTGAAATTTCTAGCGTGGTAATGGGGCTTTAAAACTTATCTGAAATTATCTGTCAAAGGCATTTTTTTTATTTATCAAGAAAAATAATATCGGTAACGGTGGTACTGTTTTTTTATTTGTATGCCACATTAATTAACAATTTGGGCATGTATTTTCTCGTATTTATTCATTTTCGGTAAATCGACAATTTACATTTAATTATTTTGTAAGTGTGTATTACAGCCAAAATAAAACGAATTATAGATTTCCTCTTTGCAAATTTACCAAGACAATATAATAAAAAATAAGAAGTAGGTAATTAAATTTAAGAAAAACGTTCATTTATGACGAGATATCGTATCGTGGGATAATGAACGCAAGCAGGTAACTCTAAAATCAGCTTTATTGGGAAATTGAATTATCTATAAGATTATCTGATAAATCGGTTTTTGTAAATTTATACTGAAAAGTATTGTTGATGTTTTGGGAAACGTAATACTTATATTTTGGAAATGAGAAAGATGCTAATCATTTTTTTATGTATATTTACACAAATGAAATGACTTACATAGTTTCGAAGTTACCTAGTTGTAGTAATCACGCCTCGATATTATAATGAAAATAAAACAGGAAACAACATTAATTAATTTCAATACAGAATTATAATAATAAATTTGGACAACTTATATAGCGCTGTTTTTGCGAAAAATCGCCTCAAGAGCGCTGTACAAATTAGCATGGATTTTGCATTAGAATTTACTTAACTTAGGAGGCTCGATAACAACTCGTCTTGCAGCTATCAAGCGCATGGATTATTGGAATTCTATCCCCCCGATAAATTAAATAAAATATCTTTTTATACACGTATTTCAATTTACTTAACTATGTAGGGGGCTAGATAACCACTCGTCTTGCAGCTATCAAGCGCATGGATTGTTGGAATTCTGGCCCCCCAATAAATCAAATAAAATATCTTTTTATGCGAACGTATTTTAATTTACTTAACTGTGAAGGAGGCTAGATAACAACTCGTCTAGCAGCTATCAAGCGCATGGATTATTGGAATTCTTGCCCCGCAATAATACATTTACCTTATGTATTTTATGTAACACAAAAACAACAAATAATCACTCACGATAATAATAATTGGCGACCGGCGTGGTCTAGGGGTCTTGATTCGCAATCCGAAGGTCGCAGAAATGAATCCCGGCGTGGGCAAATAAATTTTATTTGATTAATTTGTGTTACCCATCTCTTTCCCCTTCCCACTACCTTCAGTTTCACTACATACCCCAATCGGGGATGCCATAGTATCGCTGGCTGCAGACGAGAGTAGTTGGGACTCTTGTGCGGTATTCACATAATATTTGAAATGGTATAGGAACGCGAACGGAACAAACAAAGAAATATTCATTTTTATGTATAAAGAAGATAATGCAGAGAGGTTTTTGTAAGTGTTTCTTAACATTCCATCATAAAGAATGGCTCGCGCTTGTGTTTATGTCAAGAGCTTTTATTTTTTTAAGACTATTTCTCATGTGAATTTAACCATGGTGATATTTAGGTTATTTGGAAAAGTATGTCTAATGCGGGTAAGTTATTATCGTTAGTGTAAAGTATTTGGAAATATTAAATATATGTCTTGACCATCTTATGATATTTCATCATCTAGGTACATCGTCCTTGGAAGAGACGGTCGTGTTTTTTCATGTAATTGAAGTGATTCCAGAAGAGTTTAGGATTACCATTAGTGTTTATATTACCTGTTACCAATGTATTTTTTCCTGAAATTTATTCTAAACTTTATCAAATAAATAATAGTATGCCGCGCGCCGGCAGGCGATAGACATGTGACCCTTCGTGCGCCAGGTCGTAAATGAGATTCGACGGAGATCGAATTTTAAGCGCAAACCGCCCTTCTCAGGGCGACTCTTTAGCAAATACCTGAATATCGTGTTGGAGTTGGAACCATCGCGCATCGCCTTTATTACACTCTATGTAGCGGACGTAACCGTAACATTCAAGAATAAAGTTTTTTTAATTAGTGTTAAAACTCAGGCGAATTCGGGTGTTACTGCTAGAAAATCTATATATAAAGAAGAGTGACCGTGGGTTACTTTGTTTGTAATACAATAAGGAACTGCAGTGAAAAATAGTATGGCTTTAAAAAAATATGTTCATATAGACATAGACCAATAAACGCTGATTCTGAATAACATAGACCAATAAAGGTTTCAAGAATATTTCAACTTTAAAAATTTTGTATACATCCTTAGTACGTAGTCAAGTCGAATATAACTCCTCGATCTGGTCCCCCCATTTTAAAATACATTCAGATTCAATCGAAAAAATTCAACACAAATTCTTAAAGACACATTAATTTTAACCTCGGTATTCCCATTGAAAACATAAATTATAATTACTTGATGAAAGAATTAAATTTACTAAGACTGTCAGATCGAAGAATTATATCCGACTTAATATTAATGTTCAAAATTGTAAATGGTAGAATAGACAGTCCTGATCTAACTAAGCTCATTGAATTTCATATTCCCACGAGAACCACTCGTTCTAAAATCCTTTTTAAATGTAACAATAATCGGACTGAGTATACGAAACACTCACTTTAACCTAGGTTGCATGAAGTTACTCATAGATATGCAGATGTGATAGATCTATTTAACTGCACGGAACATAGGTACAAGACGGCTATGCTATCATATTTTTTTAATCAATATTAATTTTATTTGTATTATAGATTTTTGCATGTAAATGTATCTCTGGTTTCACTTCCCAATGTATCGTCACAATTAACTGTTATACATACACTGTTTTACCATTACTAATATTTTGAATATGAATTTGTGACATGTAATTAATGTTTATGGCATACTTATGCCGTTTGTATTAAATAAATAAATAACTTTTATTTAATAATATTAAACGCAGAGTTTTTAAAAAATTATCAAAATGGCGGCAGTTGATCAGCTGATTGCTCAATCATATAGTAACTTTTCAGGAGTGAGGACGTCACACGATTCACCATACATACGGTGGTTTTCGAGATCTTGAAAAATTAAAACTTTGACAATTATTTTAACTATTAAAACTAACTCTAAAAATAAAAATGCAGTTATTTAAGTTAGACGGTCATTATTCGTTAAAAAAAATAAAAATTGGACTGGAGTTCTCTATTCTACAGTATTCTGAGATTGGTGAAATTTTGCAGATTTGATCTTCAAAATAAAAGGAAGGGCACTGTTTACCCGAGATTTAAAAAAAAACCAACCCATCCCATTTTCCCACCCCGTAAAGCAGAATTTTGTTACTTCTTGGTGAAATTTTGTACAATTGACATTCAAAATAAGGGGAAAATGTCTGTCTACATCTGATTAAAACCCGGGCGACACCGGGATAGTACACAATAAATTACGTAGGTAATATAATAATACATTATGTACTACGTTCAATGTTCAGTGTAGGCATTGCGGGAATTACAAACGATCGCGAACGTCTCCAATTACGTTTCGATCAATAATACTACAACCTGTAGGCTCCTTCATCATTTTAAATGTTACGATTGTCATTTTCGTGATAATATATTGTCGCTCATTTAAGAATAATAATATTTGAATAATTTGTAGAGCACCTTTCTTTCGAAAAATCACCCAAGGGCGCTCTACAAACATTAATCTCTAGACTCATCATAAATATTTTCCAAGGCTCTTTCTAATTACTAACTACATTGTATAGATAAAATCTATATCAACAATTTACAGCCGTTGGATTAAGTCCAACAGCCAATCAAACAATAATACAAAGCTTTTGAAAAGAGAGTGAGAGGCTGCGTAAAAATTTACACTTATTTCATACTACGAATCAAGATTCATAGAAAATATTTGTTAGGAACATATATATTTTCGGTGACCCGACAGTTAATCCCCCGATGGTTCTCCCGCCGACAATTGACCCCGCGGACAGTTTATCCCCTAAATGAAAGGTTCTATCATTTTTCTTTAATTTAATAAACGTACACGTCATAATCGTTATGTTAGTAAATTTAATTTCACGACAATGTCTATCTGTAATGCATTGGCCAAATTTTTCTTCTTCTGATTGCCCTCTAATGTTATTCGGCGGTAAGGATTCTCTACAAACCCTCGAGGGGACACTTGTCATATTTTGTTCAAGAACCTATAGCGTACTTGAACACATTGACCCGCAGATTCCTACCCACCCCCATACCTTTTACTTCCCAGAACTTCCTCTCCGTCGTTTCCCTAAAAAGACCCTCCACACAGCATCCCCCAAAAATTCAATGTCACTCTGTGTGGAGATAATGTAAAAAAATACATACAGGACCATATCTCCTTAGGTATCGGCATTTATTAGTTTTTTTTAGCCGCTGAGGAAACACATAATATTTGATGCTATTGAAGACGATATCATATTTGTTATTTATTTTAATTATTTATATAACATTTTAAGACAAGAGGGCAACATTTTTAATTGACTTTCTGAATTTATAGAACTGTGAGGGAATTTGATTAGAATGTATCTACCTAAAGGAGATTCATCACTCAAAAAGAAACAGATAAAGGTGAAAAGGTCCAACTGATACGAGTATTACCAATTACAGGCCCGTGCCGGTAGACTACTCGCGCTTCAAATTTCACCTTGTTTAGATCGTTAATGTTGTGTTACGTTCGCGGAAATTCTCACGTGGATTATCTACGCGAAACAAACTTTAATTAAAAATCTCTAAAATTATACAACAGCAGGCGAGATGAGCGATAAAGGCCAAAGCGGAAAAGTTTATTTTTTATACAACAACTTGAAATGAATAGGTTTCACATTATAGCGAAATGAATAGGTTTCGCAGCGAAATGCGTAGGGTTCGCATTATAGCGAAATGAATAGGTTTCGCATTATAGCGAAATGCGTAGAGTTCGCATTACAGCGAAATGAATAGGTTTCGCATTATAGCGAAATGCGTAGGATTCGCATTATAGTGAAATGAATAGGTTTCACATTATAGCGAAATGCGTAGGGTGCGCATTATAGCGAAATGAATAGGTTTCGAATTATGTAAAAATTATCATAATATCTAAGTTTCATCATAAACGTAGTAATTTTGATTCTGTTTGCGAGTGATTGTAACTCTGGCTCAATGAACTGGATTTGTTTTGAATTTAAGCATCATTTTTTAAATTGAAACTGATGTGTCGAGAATTCAGACAAGCGATAAAGTACCTACCTACAAATTAACATATTTTCGTTAATATTTTTCCTTGATCATTCTACAGGAATTTGTTTTAATGTGTTCTTTACATAAACTTTGAGCGTCACAAATCCAACAATGATTTTTCACGGATCTGCGCTAGTACTTATAGATACTATTTAGATAAGGTTCAGTTCACAAAACCGATTAATCAAGAACATTAATTAACAGTTAAGTTACCATTTGTAATACGTGTTTTAGTATTTACTAATTTAGCTAATTAGTTAACGTAGTCTAAAGTTCTCAATTACAAGTTCTTACACTAGGGACTCTAGGTAGTGGCGTCCAATTTCAGTAACAACATTTTTAAACAACAAAAAATCTCAATACATTGGTAGGTAGGTACTTATAAATGCGATGTAAATATTAATAATAATAAGTAGGGTCGGAATTGTGAAGAATTTGAGTTACCACGAAGCGTGGGTACAATTTAACCGAACCAAAACTGGTCGTATGTCAGGCAACTGGCAACTGGCAAGCAAACCATCGCTAAACCCTACGCGACGTAGCTCCAAAGCATCTAATAAGTGGGCGACGTACGAGTACAGGGTTTGTTTCACAGAATTTGACTTATCACGAAGCGTAGGTACAATTTAACCGAACTAAAACTGGTCGCATGACTAGCAACTGGCAACTGGCAACCAAACCATCGCTAAACCGACGCGACGTAGCGCCTAAAGCATCTAATAAGTAGGCGACATACGAATACAGAGTTTTTTTTAACAAAACTGGTCGTATGAATGACAACTGGCAACCAAACCATCGCTAAACCGACGCGACGTAGCGCCAATGCATCTAATAAGTAGGCGACATACGAATACAGAGTTGTTTCACAGAATTTGAAAAATTCATCAAGTTTTAAAGTTAATATTCACATTCTGTTTTTTAATTTTTTTTTATTTATTAACATTCAAACCTGCTAAACTAATTATGTAGTTTGTCAGCGGGTACATAATGACAATATTTTTGCATATAACATGGTTCAATGGCAAACAGTATGAAGGTATGTATAATGTTGATGATGAAAGTCCTATTGAAGTTATGTTAGATACTATCAAAGGACCGGATATTGATAAAATAATAACGGAACTTGAATTTCGATCAAATTTTGTGAAACAACCCATCCTTAAATATCTAGATCTTCGTAATTTATAACTGCACAATCCTAACAAAAGTAAATATACATACTTACCTTGAAAACCATTTTTTTAACGAATGACTAATTATATAGTTTGTCAGCGGGTACATAATGACAATATTTTTGCATATAACATGGTTCAATGGCAAACAGTATGAAGGTATGTATAATGTTGATGATGAAAGTCCTGTTGAAGTTATGTTAGATACTATCAAAGGACCGGATATTGATAAAATAATAACGGAACTTGAATTTCGATCAAATTTTGTGAAACAACCCATCCTTAAATATATAGATCTCCGAAATTTATAACTGCACAATCCTAACAAAAGTAAATATACATACTTACCTTGAAAACCATTATTTTAACGAATGATACCCGAGAAAAATGCATCCACAGTGCCTATAGAAAATACAACGAATAAATGAATATTCAAGATTTAGATCCTCATTGATATATTTTTTATTACATATTTTTTAACTTGCATTATTTATCTGTTTTGAAAATATTTCATTACCATTCAGAAACGGCTCCACGACAAATCAAAACACTTTTTGAAAAGTGACAAAAAGTCGATAAAAGTAATATAAAGTTATTAAAAGGCGAGAATATATGACACAAATGTGGGTGGTAAAGTCGGGGATACCCGAGAAAGACATGGCACGATCCAGTGAACTAAATACTCGAGTCGGGCCACGTAAAGAGTCAGATTAACAGCAGGGTATGTATGAGACGATGTTTGAATGTGAATGGTGCAAAGAGTGTGTGCCAAGACCGAGTTGTTTGGCGATCCATCCTCTCTGCCTACCCTTGCGGAGAACGGCGTGATAGTTAATTTGAGTATGTGTGAGTAAGATTAAGTTAGGTTAGGTTAAATTAAGTAAATTAAGTTAGATTAAGCTAGACTAACGATGTTAAGTAGATTACTAAATACATAAGGTAAATGTATTATTGGGGGGCAAGAATTCCAATAATCCATGCGCTTGATAGCTGCAAGACGAGTTTTTATCTAGCCTTCTACACAGTTAAGTAAATTAAAATACGTACATATAAAAAGATATTTTATTTAATTTATTGGGGGGCTAGAATTCCAACAATCCATGCGCTTGATAGCTGCAAGACGAGTGGTTATCTAGCCCCCTACATAGTTAAGTAAATTGAAATACGTGTATAAAAAGATATTTTATTTAATTTATCGGGGGCTAGAATTCCAATAATCCATGCGCTTGATAGCTGCAAGACGAGTTAAGTTAAGTAAATTCTAATGTAAAATCCATGCTAATTTGTACAGCGCTCTTGAGGCGATTTTTCGCAAAAACAGCGCTATATAAGTTGTCCAAATTTATTATTATTATTATTAATCAGTTAGTTAAAAACCTAACCTAGATAATCTAGTCAACTAATCACTTTTCATGACTTTATTTCCGATTCGTCATTGTTCTGATTTGTCTGGTTAACTCAAAAACACATCGCTAGCAAGCGAAAGTTTATTTATGAAGATATTTAACAACAGGTTTACGGAAATGTTTAAATTTTAACACAAGGTAAATCCACTGAATTATGTCCGGTTTTAATTTATTCGTTTTTATGTTCCTTTAGGTCATTTGACTAATTGCAAAGCGCCCTTCGGGTAATTTTTCACAAAAGCGGCGCTATATATATGCATACATTTATTATAAGGGTTGTAGCCCCTGAACCGATAGAAAACCGCTGTGAGCATATCCACGTGCCCAAATTAAGATCAATTTAATCTTACTTCTGGTGAAATTAATCAAACATTTTCAAAATAAGGAAATTCCTTCTTGAACAATCGATTTCATTTCAATAATGTATGTATTTCCAAGAAGTCGAAAGGTCTCGTGTAAATTAGACATATCAGTTGTCTTTCAAATCATTATAAATCACACTTCTAGGAATTTTCTTTTCAGTTGAAATATATTTCAAGATACATACTTAGATATATAATTAGTAATTAGTAATTAGGTACAGACAAATCATTTTAAAGAGGATACGTTTGAATGTATTTGTGCACAACGATAGTATCGACAGTTTCAAAAAAGTATTTCGAACTAGTTTGTAACACCCGCACGCAGTCCCCTCTAACCCCGCAAATGCCCTAAGGTACAAGGTACTGAGTGCGAATCGACGTTTATCAATTCCGTTTAAATTTAGACTCGCGATTCAATTCGACAATGTTCTTTTATTTGCATAAGTTTTCAGCATCTACGAGTAACAAAAATAAAATTATTATTGAATTATATTTTTTTGATCCATCCAGTGGGTATACCGCTACAAGACCAGAGTCTCTTTAACCCCTCGGGCCTCGGCCATATTTTGTCACAGGGTCAAAATATTTCCGCTTCGCAATAAAATCCAAATAAATGGAATATTTCTAAACATATCCGAAAACTGTTTCGAAAGGTGATAAAATATGCTTTCAAATTTTATAAATCCAAATAATTATATTATTTTTTAAATATAAAAAAAAAAATTGCATGCAAATCAAAAAAAGTTTTAAAAATGGTTCACCTTACGTTTTTTTCTAATTAAAATTCGATAACGAAAAAAAAATAAATGCATATTTTATTAGACAAATTATAAATGTACCTAATTGTCACCTCACTTTTCGTCGTTCCATGTAAAAATAATTAATAAAAAATATCCAAAGTTTCAAAATATTTTTTTTCAAATTGCGATCCGATATTTTGTTTCATAAAGGAGTAGGTACTTTTTAATTTTTTGTAGTTAATTCGTAGATGTGAATATAAAGCGTGGTGTTTTCTTTTCTAACACCGTTTAGATCATATTTATAAGCGTTAGAGTAAGGGAGATGCAACGATTTCTATGAGACCTATTTGAGTTGTTCCGAAAACAATTTACAACGATGAGTTAAAATGATTTACCTGTTTGTAGGTGTTGAAGTTTGAATGGTTTTGATTGATTCAATATTAATACCAAACTGTAATAAATAATATAGCGCAATAATTTCCTCTCAAGAAACGTTTTGACGAGTAGTGGTGATTGACGTAACAAATTAACCGAAGCCGGCTCCCATACTATTTCGTGATACGTGACGCGTAATTGTACGCGTGTAACTGATTCAAAGTAGGTACAGAAGGTGGTACGTACAATTATTCAATAATTATCCCATTAATGTAATCATTCTTGGACACGACATCGTGAGGAAAAATCAATAATATGTTAGACAGGTGGAAGAAATCGCGGGTTCGAAACCCGGTGCTTTGGTTATATATCACAAAAAATATTAAATATACTATACAACTTATACGGTGCTCGTAAACTAATGGTACAAGCAGGGAATTAGGGAATCTACATTACATAGAGAACTAAAAAAAACGTATATTTAATTTTAATATATATATAATATTTTTTTACTTTTTAACCTACTTACTTGCTTGTTAACGATTTAAATGTCAAAAACGCTATGGACTGTATAAATTATCAATTTATTAGGGGGAGGCGGGGCTAGTTGTTACAAAAATGAAAAATATTTTTTTATTGGACGACCGTTTATTCATAGGAACAAAAGAAGATTTATTATAAATTGTGCACACTTTTATGAACAACATAACATTTTTTCAATGAAAATGTAGGTCACAAAAAATATAAAATAATAAAATTAAACATTAAAAAAAAATGTAACAACATGCCACATGGGGGGCAAGTTGTTACACGGCGGGGCACATTGTTACAAACCAAAAAAAAACTTTAATATAATTGATACCAAATTGAATCCAAAGAATAAGAGTCTGCCTTATTTTTTATTATTTGTAAGCTTAGTAGATATTGTCTTCTTCCTGTTGATTTCGCATATCGCGAAAGACTTCTTTAATTTTCCTGCGAAACTTTCCCTCTCTGCGTTGCTTTCTTGTAGTTTCTAACCATTTAAAATGTATATAGAACAAAGTCGTAATCTCATTTACACGAAATTTACAAGGGTTAAGATAAATGTTCAGATACTACGCAGAAGGGTGTAAAATATTTAAAAAAAATATATACAAATAAATTAACTTACCTATTATGGTAAGGTGACAATATGACTTTAAATTCTTTCAACGAAAGTTACTTTGTACACGCGAAATTCAATTTTATTTATTAGATTTTTTTGGAACATCCGTTTTCGTTGACGTTTTGTGGGACAGTGTGGTCGGCAAGTTCACGCATTTCCACCATAGATATGCGCGCAAAAATTCGCTCCGGTGCGGTGTGGATTTATCGACGATGTAACAACGTGCCCCGCCTCCCCCTACTAAAATAATTATTGGGCTGTGAGATTAACGGGTCGATGCGTATTTTTTGGTTTATAAGGCAATAAACAAATTATTTAAAAAGCACCGTCATTCAGGTTACTCCAAGATTACAGTTATGAGATAATTATTCTATAATGTGTATAATCCTAGTGAAACAGGCATAGGACATGACAATTTGTAAGCCTGGAATTAATAAAAAAATAAATAAAAAAGATAAACTCAGTTATCCAAAAATGATAAATTTAGTTCTGAAGAAGGTATAAAACACAAGCCACCCAGGTTATTACTACCCAGCCCTTGGTTATGGATACCAGAAATAGCCAACTTATGTAAGTAGGTATATCTGAAAACTTTTAAAAGAAGAATAATTATTGAAACCAGACAAGTTTGTTGGACGGTAGCAAAGGAAGGTAGGTACCTATTACAAAATCAAAATTTCAGGCTCCATTATTATGGTAATTCAATTTACTTTGTTTCTCTCGAAATATTGTCTTGTAATTTGGGCAAATTTAGTCACGAATCTGAGATGTCGGGCGGTAAACTCTTTGGGACTGGACTCAAAATCCGGAGTTGCCAAATTGTGTTTTTTTAATTAAAAATTGGATCTGCATCTTTACGTTACCAGAGTGGACGATACTAGTATCTAGTGTCACCTTGGTAATAAGCCACAAACATTGCTTGCAATGACTTTAGCTGTGTTTAGTATCCAGGTCTGAATAACCCGGTAGTTTCCAATCTCCCTCTTAATTTTTTTAAAATATCTACCGCACAAGATTCCCATGTGTCTGGAGCCCGTGGAGTATGCCTTCCCCAATGTGTGGTAAAGTAGTCCCAGAGAAAGCTCGTACACAAGTCATCTATGATCTTCTCACATGTCTCGTATGAAAACGAAAGACAGATACTAGAACGATGACGTCACGTACGACCTCTATCCGGGATTAGTAAAAGTAGTGAGGCTGAAGGAAAAAAGACGGAAAGAAGATGAGAAGAGGAAGGCTGGGAAGTAGGTACCAAGCTATTCAGGTCAACCAACACGGTTGATGCCATCATTTTCATCTCCCCCTTCTCTGTTTTCACGTCCTTCAGCCTTAAAACTTTGCGCAAACGGGGATGCCACCGTTCCACGGACATCGGGAAAATTATGCGATATCACAAGTAAAATGTCGGTATTATTTTACAATAATAAGATAAATAACAACATGCTTCACATATCAGTGATAAAATTTAAATTGAAACGTTGATTCGCTAATTTAATTTTCCAATATTGTGATATGACAACGTCCTTTAGACAGGCTTTGATCAAATTGGCCCGTGTAAAGAATACCGCAACTTGTTTGATATTATTCTCCTCGAGTTAATTTGAGTTATTTTATGTTTAAAATTAAACGTGAGAACTTAGCCGAAATGCTTCCAGGTGCCGAGTAATTAACATTTTCTTAAGTCGCTACTCGCTACCTGCCATGCCATGCTGGGAAAATATTACATCAAAAATTAAAAGAAAACCTTCAAAGGGAAATGAAAATTTTTAATTCTAGTAGGTCGACCAAGATCGTGTAAATATTTTTATTTTATTTCAGAAATAAAACACAAAAAATATTTTTTAGAAAATTTTATTTTATTTGTTTATAAATCGATATTTGGTCGAGAAGTGTTTACGTGTAATTTGTTTATATACAGGGTGTTAAGGGACGCACTTGACTTACTTTAACCAGTGATTCCTGATATTATTTGGAGTAAAAAATGTAAACGAAAGTTTGGTCTCCAGTGACATTTTTTAAGTTTTGTATTTTTATTTTCAACTTAAAACATTAAAAAAATCAGTAGGTATTGGTCAGTTAGGGTCGGGTGAGGGGTTGTACGGTTACTTGGCTGAGTGACCGGTGATGACATGTGTAAGATTTTTTTCGTTTGGTTTTGAAGAAAAAAAAAGAAAAAAAAAAACGTTTAAGAAGTTACCGGAAACTAAAATTTTTATTCCAAATAATTCCAGGAACCACTGGTTAAAGTAGGTCAATGTTACTTGTGTAATGTGTAATGGAACTTAATTGGTTTATTTTTTATTTTACTTTATTTGTTTGGGAACATCAACAGATTATTTACATTTATAAAAATAAAATTAATAAGACACATAAAATAGAATAATAGATTTTCACATAACTTAAAATTATAATAAAAAAGTAATACTTATAATTAAAAAAACTATACCCGTAAGCTAATAGGTTTACTAAAATACAACATTTTAAATGTTAAATAAAGAATAAAGACAATGTAAACAAAAACAAAGGAAAAAATTAAACAATAAGGACAGTGAAAAGATTAAAAATGAGTATATTTAATTTTTGCATCAAGAGATAAATTTGACCAGTTTGATTTTATGCATAATATTTTCAAGATACAATTGAAAATGTCTACATCTCGTTGGACGTTGAATGTTTTGCAGATACGTCCCATTTATGAATTTTGTGCATTCTTGGATTTACAGTGCGGTTGGCATTTGGTATACCGCTACTTAGCAGGGGTGCTCGGGTTAATGGGGTGAGGTTTGTCCAGGTCTTGGCGGCGGAAGTGTCTGTCCACCTGCTGCGTGGCGGGCCGGATCGACAGACTGGTTGTGGACGGCCTTTTGACCTTTTCAACAGGACTCTCTCGACCCATCGCTTTGCACCGCTGTTGAATGGATGGATTGATACGTCCGTCAATCCTGACGAGCACACACTAACCCCAAGATTCCTACCTATCCCTCATACCTTTTCATTCCCAGAACTTCTTCTTAATTATTTTCCTCAGGACACCTGTATGGAGCTAATATACTCATAAAAAAATATTGATATACGATGAATCAATAAGACAGTTCACAATTTTGTATAAGAATAATGCATCAGTGATTTTTCTGCGTTTATATAGAGTATAGAGCAACATGATTAAATTGCTAAAGTGATACGACAGATATTTATTAAGTAAAAAAAATACGTTCTCAATAAGATCAACTACAGAAAATATAGTCAAAAGTATCGTGATCTAAAAAATGGTAACAGTTATATATACATACAGGCACAAATACAAAACTAGACTTTATAGTAAAACTAAGTTTTACTACCCGGTTTCGTCGGTGATTAGTTATTGTGTCTGTATCTTATTAATATTGCTTAAATTCCACCGTAATCAACGGACAACGATCCATTTTGTCTTGGAGTAGATTTTAGAACAAAGCTTTTCTCTAAGCGAATTTCATAGCACCAGAACTCGCCATACGAGAGTTTATGCTGCTATCTACACATACACGTTCCGCTTTATAATCAGGATGTGCAGTAGCTGTACTTGGGTAACCTGAATTTAATACTCCGTCTCATATTGCAGATTGCAGACCTCAAGCAGGCAGAGAGGAAATTACCTAGGCATAGAAAGAACCTATCCGAGTAACTAGGAAAGTACCTAGGTATAGAAATAACCAACCTGAGTAGCTAGGAAAGTACCTAGGCATATTAAGTACCTACCGGAGTAGCTAAAAGGTTCTTCCGTCGTTCTATGCCCGGAGAAAAATCTAATATTATCATGCCTAGATTGTCTAGTACCTACGTACGTAAGATGCATCCAAATATGAGTTTACGTGGGGCTCCAGGCAGCTTATAATGGCTGGCAGGGGTGTAATCCGATTGGATCGAGACGAGATTCCTAATGCGAGTTTCCTCAATAAGAAATTGAAAAGTGTATTTATACATCAGTTCCAAATTCACCCCGCGGTTGAATAAAATTGATCTAATTACCAGCGAAACCATCCAACACGGAAGAGTATTATTCGGCGCGTGAAGGCGTAACGCGTGAAATTTTATTCAATCTTGCTGGAGCTGAGAGTCTTTAATCGAATTTGAAGCCTATTAATAAATCGAAAAATCTTTGAAAACAATCTACTATACCTACTTCAAGGCAATTTAATAATTTAATTACTTATTTTATTTAGTCTGTGGGTGTTGGCATTTGGCACAATTACCACGCGTCGTGTTAGCATAAACACGGTATTTTAATGTTATGAGTTAATTCTGGGGGTTTGCTAGAAGTGTCTATGTTAAATTTTAATCATTTGTGTTGGGTATTAGAATGCCTCTACTTTTAAAGCTTATTTTGTCAACCGCTCAAGGTGAATGAAATTGGGGTTTATCTAAAGGTGGGTCCAAAGCTCAAACATTTGCCGCAATTTGCCGTGTCAGTCCCTCAAACACACATCAACATTTTTTCTTCTCCGTCTCCTCCGTTTGTTGAAACACGGTTAAAAGATTGGGCTGAAGTTCGCACGGTCAGCACAATTTGACAAGTGGTGTGAGGTACGGACCTGTCCACGGATACGCAATGAACACTTGACGTTTTTAGCGTTTATATCAAAGTTAAAATGCGTTCTGATGACAAAAGAGATGCATCAGGGAGAAAACACAGATATTTTAATAGATATTTATTTATCAGGAAAGATTTCCGACTAATATCGATTATTGCACGACCTAAAGTAACTATTAAAATTTTGAGTGCGTAAATAATTACGTAGCATCAAAAATAGAATACCGATTTGAATTGGTCAATTTCTCCCGTCTCTCTGAAACCGATTTATAAGTTAATAGACTTTATTTACAAGTGAGTTCACAAAAAAAATAATCATCCATTACGGCAGTGTTTATTTACAATTTAACCCCTCCGAATTTTCGAGAATATTCGCTTTTGGTGTCTCTTAACAAAATGACATTTTACAAAAACTTTTTGTTATTACCGCTTCACAATTAAAGCTCTATAAATGAAACATTTCTGAACGTAGTCGAATAGTAAAAACTGTTTTAGAAAGGTTACAAAGTAGACTTTCAAATTATTATATTACAAATAAATATTAGCATTTGTAAATATTTAAATTTAGAACGCAAACATTAAAAATAGGTAAAAATGACTCACGTGATGTTTTTATGTGAAAACGGTACTAAAATCACATAACGCGCTAATTAGCGTAGTTTTCATACAAAAACAATTTGTTCATTTCGTTGATTTTTTTGAAAATGTGCATTAATATTGGTTAACAATATATTTTGAATAAGGAAAGAATTCGTTCATTTAGTTTAACGTTCGTTTGGTTTATTCGTTAATTATTTGTTCTTTAAGTTTATTTGTTAATTGGTAAACAATATCGGCGACACACGGAAGCGCAGACCCACATAGTAAAAACAGCAGATAGCACATCTACTTATATTTCAATATCTTTGGATGTAACTAAAACAATAACGGAGTTAGAACGATTTCTATGGAAACACACGCGCTGACGTATAAACACGCTTATTGTACTTGACTGCTGTCCTATTTTTAACGCTTATATCTACTTACGTTGCGGAGGGGTTAAAATCATAATTATTAGACCGCGATGTTGACATAATACCAAAAAACTTAACGTTTGACCTTTATCGTTTACATAAATGTTAAAATGCGTTGAAGAAAATATGCTACATCAGGAAGAAAAAACAGATATTTATTTATCAGGAAAGATTTCCGACTAATATCGATTATCACAGGACCTAAAGTTGCCTTTTAAAAATTTCGAGTGCGCAAATATTTACGTAGACGTCAAAAACAGAATAATTATATTTAAATTTCATATTATATTGTAATTTTATTATCAAATATATTTATTATTATACATATTATATTTAGGTATAATAATATTTTAAACTCGTGATTACGCTCGTTCATTGCACATAAGCACAAAAAGGCCTTCCGTTTATTCTACATACACGACCGCATCGCGAGGCTCTAGTCACAAAATGAACTATCCCCCCCCCCCCGCCGGCCCCCGCCTGCCTTCACGCTTCACCCGGAATGGTATGTTTAGAAAATGTTTTCCGTCGAACATGGGAAGCTCGAAACACAACAAAAATTGTCAATATTTATGATGTTGATGACAAACATTGGATGTTGTTATGGGACTGTCAAGGCCAATATCAAAGCTATGGACCCGACTTAATATAAATGTCAAAACATGGATAATATGTATGCGCGCATAAATGTATGGAATATGTCGCTGATACAATATACCTAAACATGAAATGATGAAATCATTATTTTATCCATGACACAAGTACTCACTAAGGAAGTTCTTTCGTAAATTCATTAAACTATATCGACTAATTTACTAAACATGTCTCTACCTATCGCATTTAAATTTAGTAATTATTATTTTTTATTTACTAGCTGGTTCCCGGCACGCGTTGCTATGCCATTTAGTAAAAAAAATGGTTTCTCCCTGCGTGTCCTTTCCCATTTGTCCCGTTCCCCTTCCGCCTCCTCTTCCTCTCCCACGTCCCCTTCCCCTCTCGTGTTCCCACTCCACCTCCCCCACCTTCCCTCTCCCCACTCCACTTCCCCCCTTCCCCTGTCCCGTGAACCCCCCTCCCGAGTTCCCCTCCCCCCTACCCGTGATCCACCTACCCGAGTTCCCCTCCCCCTTCCCGCATTCCACACATTCAGTCCCCGGTTCATTCAACTTTCACACTGCTCGCGTGCCACCTATTGCAATTTTTTTATACAAATTTCAAAATGCCAGAGTTCACCAGCAGTTTTATACAAACCTTGTCCTGACAATAACGAACACAAAAAAAACAATTTGGTGCAGTCGTTCAGAAGTTATGCGCGTACATACATTTCGAAAAGATAGCAGATAGTTAGATAGATTTTTTTTGTAATCGAGTCATAGAAATATTATAAACCATTACAACCTGTAATATTATTTATTTATTTTAAAAACTTTTTTCTTTCCATCATTTCAAAATTTGGTCAAATAATGTACTAACCTACAAAAGTGGCTATTCTTATGATGTTCTTCACAGATTTTCTTAATTTTATTGATTCATTGGAAATGAGGTTTATTTTCTGTAATACCTATGTACATATTTTCTCAACATTAAATATGTTATAGTTATTATTTACCTTTCATTAAACGTTTTCAACGTGCCTCATCTTTATGGCGAAATTACACACGTCAACCACATTGATGCCATTTGGTTGAACGGCGTATAATTGAAAGGGTGTACTGTTTACACGTACTTGACAGAAGTGGACCATTCAATCACATTTCTGTCATAGATTTTAGAATGTCTTCGAAACAGGTCGTGCGCGCGGGAATTAAGTTAATGTGTGATCATTTAATTAACGAGTTAATGAGAGGCGTATGCACTTCCCTCCATTTAAAAACCATTTTCTATGTTGACAACTCACTACAAAATAAACAGTCACAGTTTGACAATTCAATATGCGCGGACAGTGCTGCGCGCGCATGCAACGCCGCATTCGCGCATGCGCACGAAGGACAAACGAACCAATCGCATTGAAAATATTAAACAAGTTGAATATTTTCAATGCGGTGGAAAGATGACGCGCAATGACATGGAAACATGCAATGTCTTGTTTACACGGGGCAATTTGGTATCTACAACCTAATTGCGCAGCGGAATTGAAAGGTCTAATATGCCCATTATGATAATATATTTTTCATTATTTAATCTATAATGATTTTTTTTCATTGTTGTAATATTTTAGTAGGTATTTATGTATGTCATGTCTTTCTCAACTTCTGTTTTCCATTTCTTGCTGTTTTACGAGCTCACTAGAGAAGTCTTTTTCATGTCATAGTTATGCCTGATACTATGTTATATTATATAAACGCCGAAATGCATTAATATTATACATAAATAATGCAATAAAATAAGCTAAAACAATGGTATTTCCTGAACAATCGGTATTACATATGGTCATACATTATCGTCAATAACATTTTTTGACAAATTCGTGATTAAAACAACCCTCGACTTTGTGCAGAAACGGGCGGTTCATTTGATAAATTCCCCTATCTTAACATTTGGAAGCTTTAGAGTAGAGCACTGGCATCAGGTAGGAATAATAATAATAATAATATTTGGATGATTTATATAGCGCCGTTTTTGTGAAAAATCACCTCAAGGGCGCTGTACAAACTTATAATACATTTCTAAAATCTAAAAAACTACAAGCTAGGCAAACAATTATAAACAACTTATGGCTAAAAATTGCATACATCGGTTCATTGATCACCGATACGAAAATATGTGTACAATATTTTGACCAATGAACGCGATGCTGCCTAAAATTTAATGAAAACAGGACCATACTTACCTGGGAGGTCGCTTGAAATTAACACTGTATATTGTCCATTTAAAGAAATTTAGATAGAGTTCGCACGCAGAGGACATTATTGTGAACACATGTTATTTAATCCTGAAAAATATTTTAATATTAATATGTAATGTATTCTTTGACGAGTGTATTTTGGAAAGTAAAAGCAACATATAAAGGTGGGAGGTGCAGTAGTACCAATAAGGATTTGATCTTTCTAAATGTGATTCGTCAAGAGACAGATTGATGTGTAAGGAATCGAGTAATTTTAATTCAGTAAGAAAAGTGTGATTAAGACATATCATAGACAATACAAGTATGATACTCTCAAATAGGTATATTTAAATTACGGGTATGAGAGCCCAAAAAGGAAGGTTTTTAGTTTGGACCTAGGACCAGGAATGCTGACCTTGTTCTACCGGTATTACAATGGAAGATGCTCCGGTGCATAGTCGGGAAACACGCTTAACATACGTACACGGTTAAAATTTGTCACATGACAACGTGTCGCTTCTACGACTGGTTCTTAAGTTCAACAGCTCGGCTGTGGAATGATTTGCCGGCCTCTGCGTTTCCTCCCTACTACAACATGGGTCTCTTCAAGACTCATGTTCACTCCTTCATCTCCTCAAAAAGACCCTCCTCACAGCATCTCCAAAGATGACATAGACCCTGAGGGAAATTATTTTTCTCAGGGCCTCCTGTGTGGAGTTAAAGTAAAAAAAATCATTTTCTACTTTATAAAAATGGAGAGGTAGATAGAAAAAAGCGGATATTTAAGAAAATATTTTTTTCTAAAATTGTAAAACTAAAGTGGACAAGAGTGGGGAGGCTACGAAGCACCGCACAAAGAGGAGACCGATTATTCTATCTCATTCTCTCGCAGGCTAAATCCTATAGATGTATGTGTTCGTCTCTTTTTAGTGTCGCTTTTTCGTTTCATCGAGTTTCAAATCACAACGGTGCTAAAGTTTTCACTTCAATAAATCAATAGTAATAAAAATTATAGCTACTGGCTGGAATTTACCATTTGACAAAACGTTACATCAAGTTTTAGTTAAAACGTTTTTCCTGTTTACCAAGACTTGCCTGATATTGCTGCCGTTGTTTCTATACGCTCCATAATAGTATCTCAACTATTATAGTCGAAAGAGTACCTACCTCCCACATTCCCATTCACCAGTGAATTCCCACAACATAGTAAACTGAATCGGGCGAAGCTACAATCTTTTCGTAATATCCTCGCAGGAGTTGAGTGCCGAAAACCTCCACACAGCGGGGATATTATGCGTCTCCAAATGAGGCATAAACGTTGATTTGTTTCGTGTTGTCTAGTAGAGAAATCCCAACTACAACGGGACTTTTTTCCCACAGGATCACAGGATGTCGCCGCGGTGTGCCGCCGAGCCGACACGTGTTCTGCGTGGTGAGAATCACGGCTTCCCCCGAATTTACGTACCCCACCCGCCTACTCGTTCACTTGCTATTTGCCACCAGCTAGAGCAGGGGCGCATCACATTGCGGAGCAGGTGGCGTAGCTAACCAGAGCCCACATGCTTACAGGAAGCAATCATTTAGCCGGTCCGCGAACCCAAAAACAAAAGGCAAATAGAATTTACGTATCATGGGAAAAGCTACAAACCATTGCTATTTCATACTACATAAAATCGCATGACAAGATTTTTGGATAACCTGGTTACGACTTGAATCAGTATCGTGACTTTTGTCTTTTATGTTGCGTTTTATAATTTAACATAACGCGTATAATCGAGAACAAATTTGCCCACCTCCCATAGGTCTCATATAAAAAATCGATCTATCTTCCTTACTATGATCTAAACGGTTTTAGATAGAGAAAACTCCACGCTTTGTATTCAAATCTAGAATTTAACAGAACAAATTTAAATGTGTACCTCTATGAAACTACGAAGACTACGATAATTTTTTTTGCCTAATAAAATATATAGGATGCGTTTTTCTTTTTTTTGATTATCAGTGATTTTAGATACAAAAAACGTAAGGTAAGCCATTTTTTAAACTTTGTAATGTTTGCATTAAAAAAATTAACATTTCAGAAATTATATGTTTATTTCTAATAATAAAATTTGAAAGCATATACTACCACCTTTCAAAAACACTTCTTACTTTTCTGATCCATTAAAAAATATTCCATTTATTTGGATTTTATTGCAAAGCGGAAATTTTCTGACGTTCTGACAGAATATGCCCTTGAACTGATGGGATGAGCAAAAATGCAAAAGGAAATTTTCAATGGTCACATTCTGATGTACAAGACCTTTCATGTTTACCAACTGACTAAAATGAACTTGAAAGTCAACATTGAAATTGGCACTGTTGGCAGCTATAGTCTGTCAAATAAGAGTAGAAAATATAAAAACTGGAACTACTAAATTTGTAGACTGGCAACACCAATTTAACTGTCAAATATTTTTTTGAAGTGCAATGACACTGAATTTATAGAACACAGTAAACTACATTTTAAAAAACATTTTTTCTTCGTGGCATAAATTTGATTAAAAGGTGATTTATAAAGCGATTTACTTTAATTTAATTTAACATAAATTTGAATTTAACAATAGATAGAAAGGAAGAATCACTAATGGTGAGTTTAGTTACACTACTTTTAGATCTAAATGAGTTAAATATATTCAGATCTAAAATTAGACACATGATCTAAAGCTCAGGCAACGCTAGGTACTTTATCTAGTATTAAATAAATGTGATCAATTTCTAAACTGTGCTTTATATCTTATTACATTATAGTTATTCTTCATTATGAACACAAAATTGCAAAGGTATAATAATAATATACCTACAGTTTGGCAATTAAGTGTAGAAAATAAATGATGGCGCTGCGATCGTTTTCTAGTTTTAAATGGCAACACCAAGATGGCTCATAAGACATTTAATGTATGTTTTAAAAAACACTTCTGCCAAAATGCATATTTCATAGCGTATTTGTATTTTCAAAAATTTTGCACAAAAAACTGTAATTTAATAGAAGTAAAATAAAACAAAACAAGTTTTAAGTGGGCATTTATTTCGATATAAAAACGTAGGTACTTAAAAATTTAAGTCTATTAATTCAACACCCGACATGTAATTATTGTCTTCGTCCTCGGGTGATTCTTCTTCTTCCGTATCTTTATCTTCATCTAAACGCAGTTCATCGATATCATCATATATAGTACTGCCTCGTGCATAATATTCTGCCTCAATTTTCATCACTTGTTTGCAACAATTTTTCCAATCATCAGCACTTATGCTATTAAATATTTTATTATTATGCCCATTTTCCGTTTTCCCGATGTTTCAAATTTTCCATCTGCCTTTTCCCCTTCCTTGGCGATTCGTCTTACCGTTGATTCAGATTTACCTGTGAAAAATCATAAAAAATATTATTATGGAAGGTAGTTTTAAAAACACACAATAGATAATATTCACTTGGAAAGAAAGAAAGAGAAAACGAGAAAAAAGTAACTTTCTACGAGTTTAAAGAAGTTGCATATTGTTATTTTTTATTGAGTTATTCCCTTTTTCCTGTGGCCGCATATTAACTGTCAAATGGAAGTGTCAGATACGGATTTTATTAACATAACCTCAAATCAGAGTGCAATGGTTATTATCGCTCGAAAATTGGCATAAATCTTGTAATACTAAAGAAATTTATTAAACAAACTATACTACGTACCAGTCATTTCTGCAGTTCGTTTGTAAACATCATCTAAATTAAACAGAATCTTCTTCGCGTGACACTCGGCTAGGCAGCATTGAAAAACGCAGAATATAACCCCTCTTTCATCACTATCTAATGGTTTATTCATTTTAGTTAAATTCGGGCAAACAATGAATAAAAATATTATCAAATCAGCGATCTTCTACTCAGATTTAAGACAATAAAACAACCGTAACATGCGATAACATGACAGCCATAGGAAACGTCATATAATTCGGTGCTGCCATAGTAATGAACACGTTTAGTTCCAATTTATTTAATTTTTACACTTATTTGCCAAACTATTCATGCAATTCTAATTTTCAGATCGGCGGGTATCTATACTCCAATAAAAAAAAATTCCGCTATTATGCCTTTTTATTTTTTTATAAAAATGTAGGTTACACAGCTTTACTTTAACACCATGAGTTTTGTGTTTAGTATTGCCATTTGATCAACAGTGGCGCCCTCATATATTTTCTACTCTTATTTGACAAACTGTATGTGATATTTAAAATAAAATAAAAATACAGTAGGGGTAGGAGGAAAAGCGAATATAGAAAGCATTAGTTGGATTATTCGTTGGTGATATTACGTCACTGCTATACCGTAAGCCACGAAACCTACCAGAGGGACTTACTCGGAGCTGTTGAGAAAGCTCTCAATAATTTCCGTAAATAGGCGCCGAGCTTTTGGGGAAAGCGCTTGTTATTAATGCTCGAAGAGGCTGTGAGAAAAGAGAAGCTTTGCCAAATTCATGATAAGATATAAGACCGACAAGACGGCCCCCGTAGAGTAATGGTTCATCGACTGCGAATTGGGAGATTGAGGGATAATTCCGGGCGTACCGCAAAAAAAAAAACTTTTTCTTCAGTTGATATGCGAACACTGACAGTTTAAGACTAGGCGTTGACATTTTATAAATACTTTCAAAAGCGACTATTATCCACGTTTACTTGCCACGACTTACTTTTTTAGTAAACGCGAGCATGAAACAATCGGCCTTATGACAATGAGAACGAGCAATATATTATCACACTTTCCCGCAACAGTGCAAAATAGAAACTTTCACGTGTGCGCCTGATTGGGGTGTACCTACTTAAGATTGTAACAACACAAATTGCATGGTTTGTTTGAGGCATGTTGGGAATGTATGTATGTTATATGTTGGCACTTCCCGCTTAGCGATGAAGCGGTGTTGATGCAACCGCAATATCCTGTCTGCCAGCTGAAGCGTCACTCATCGGAAGTACCGACCCACGTGACCTACCCCATACAGCGAGGGGTTGATTTTTTTACCGGATAAAGTCTAAAAAAACATCGGAAACTATTTGGGGAAGCAAATTAGGGAGCAATTTAATTATCATACAACAATCATAAGGTTTCGGAAATTTGTGCTTTTAGGCAGAATAATAATATTAGTACGGAAGCTTTTATAAATCACGGGGGCAGGTACCTATATCGAACCTTTGCGTGTTAAGAATACTAAAACACACACATTTATTTCACGAAGCTTTTGGGACAGAACTCGGGTTTGAAACTAAACCCCCACGAATGACAAAATGCACTTTGCTAGCTACTGACAACAAGAGGGTAGTTATACATGGTGTCCGGAAACTCGTAATACAAGCGGGAAACTGATGAATCTACATCTCATAGCGAACCCAAAATAACTTGATTTTTTTTCGGCATCTAAAGGGAAAAAAAACTTTTGGGGTCGGGTTCACCGCCAATCTCACAGGTAAAAAAATTACACCACAATGTTATGTAGATTCACCAGTTTCCCTGTACTTCAGGTTTCCGGACACCGTGTATAGTGTATACCCAGTTAGTACCGCAGGCGCATGATTCATAAATCTGTATAACTTAGGAGCAGGTCCTTACCCCGCCGCCATCTCATTACAAAAGCAAATACGTAAGACCTGAAAAGTTTTGCGTATGTACTGTGTACCCTCATATTCCCGTTTAATTATTTGCAAAGTGCCTGATAATGTCGTGTCATGTTGCTTCAAGAATGCAGTGTTCGCATAAATAGCGGTGTAAATCCGCTAAGGACGAGATGTGGGACGACAGTAAATCATACGTGATAACATCTACTTGATGTTTTTTAACGCTTATGTTGATACCATTCAAAGTGGAAGGTTTACATGTCAAGTTTTTTTTTGCGTCAAGTAAGTAATATCAGCAAGACGTTTATAATTTCTTTACGCACGCAAACAGAGACTTTTTTTTTTAGTTCTGTCATGAATTATATCAGAAATACAGTTTTTTTTACGTATGCAATCACAGACTTGTCTGTAGTTTTTCGTAAAATATCCAGACTGATATTTACAGTGAAATAATATTAAAAAATATTTAAATATCATCCATCATCAGCGCCACAACCCTGGGAGTTATCTGATAGCAACTTTTTAATGTGAATACAATGAGTACCGCGTAAGAGTCCCAACTGCTGCTTCCTAGAGCCAGTGAGCCAGTTAACATTGCATGTAAGTACATGAACAATAATTAAGATTCATAGGAATTCCCAAAATATATATATACGTATATATATAAATAATACCAATAATATTGTCATATGTAATAAAATTTTTGCCAGAGTTCGAAATTTCCCTAGATTTTGTCCTGATTTCCCTTATCCCAAAAAAATATTTTTCTCCCCTAGATCTAGGGAAATTTCCCTCGACATAACATCACTGATTCAAAATGACAACTTAAAAAGTAAAAAACTATCGGTGGGTGAAGACGTCACACAATTCACCATAGATACGGTGCGTTTCTGGGAGTCTTGAAAAATTAAAACTTTGACAATTATTTTAACTATTAAAACTAACTATAAAAATAAAAATAAAAATGCAGTTATTGAAGGTCTAAAAAAATTTTTAAAAAATTGGACTGGAGTTCTCTATTAGCATTGCATTTAGCATTCTCGGTAAATGAAGAAACCCACCCTAAGTATCATCATTAAAAAAAACTAATCTCAGTTGTCTGTGCGTCCCGCGTAACTCCAGTTCAGTGAACCTAAATTTGCTTAGAATTTAATTGTCATTTTGATGATTGTGTGAAGAATTCAGAAACCTGTTCAAGTACCCGCTTACGTTATAATATTTTAACAAAAATTGTTTTAATTGTGATAGTTTCAAAATTGGAACTGGTTTCTCAAGAATTCAGACTATTCCGTGATTTTTCACGAGTCTGCGCTAGTATACATATCTATATTTTTAGAAGATGAATATGTTTTTTTGTAAATAAGTCAGATTGTAGAGGATTTATAACACGAAAGCAAAATCTATTCAGTATCTATGTAAATGGCTTCTCGCATGACAGTAATATTTAACACCGGAAAAGCAGGGTAACCATTAAATGTTTATACCAAATCTAAGGTGTCGTGAAGTTTCACCTACTAAATAATTCTTCCTTAGTCAATAACTAAAGCCGACGTTGACATGAGCAGGTACTGTAATCGTGAGAAATAAAACATCCCAAGAGGGTTAATATCCCCTTAATAACTAAACTCTACGATGGCACAAGCAGATACTTAATTGTGATAAAATAAAACATCCTACGGGGTAAATACCACTGTATGAATAATGAAGAACAGAGATGGCCTTGAAATAAACAAGAGGAGTCTACAACTTTTGGGTCTGTGTATTTAAACTGCCCCATTTTTTATTTCAATACCAGACTGCCGCGGTTGTACGTTGTTTACCTGCCGTGAATGGTTTCGCCGCCAGGTAAAAATGTCTCTGGATTGTGTGAATAAATTTCTTCCCTCGCTCTGTAAATTCTAGGAACTCGCGCTGGCGGTTGATATTAAGGGGGGGGGGGGGGGGAGCAGGGAAAAAATACAATAAGCTGAATTACGGCGAAGAGCGAGTATAAGGCGAGTACAAGGAGTGTATAAGGCGAGTACGAATGTAAGAATGACAATAACTCACTGTGTTCGGAACATTGTCAGCGTCTTTGACACAAAAATTCCACGAATGAATATTGAGCACTACTACGAAGAAGATCTAAATTTTCCACAATATTATTAGAAGCTGCTACCAGGCAGCCGAGAATTATTAAAATTCCATATTTTACAAAATATAATAATAATACACAAACATTTTTTTCTCTTAGTGGCACACTACTCTTTGGGGACCTGAACTCTTAAAAGGCCTCTACGATTTATATTAAAATTACTGAACTAGATTACATGTAAAAAGTGTTCATGGTTTTGGAGTTATGGGGGATAAAAAGGGAAATATTTATAGGGTTACAAGAACGATGACATTCTAAATGTAAAAGGTTAAAAGTCAAAACCAATGTTGCCAGATCGAACGATACGCTATCAAAATCCTTAGTACTTATCTACTTATAGCCCTGAGTACAACATACATTTCTAAAATTCACCAATAATTATAAATTAGGAATGCCTTCAGAATCGATCATCATTTACAATTTCTTAACCATACATTTTCTTCTCGCGTAGGTTCTTATTTAAGAGACCGACAACCCCTCTTTCTCGAACCAAGCTTTTCTATAAATAATAGCTTTGAAAAAAAAATCTCTTCTGCTTCACAGCTCATGATTGTCAAGTACCTATTTGCAGTTTCAGATAGTACCTTAGTTTTTATTTTTGTCACAGATGTTTCGGCTTATAGGGACATTTTTAAACTATAAATAAAAACTAAAATACTTGCAGAAGATGATAATAACATTTGAAAATTTAATTTAAAAAAAATTAAATTAAAAGGAATTCTACAAATTAACCACAAAAACAATTAATAGGTAGTAGCTACCTGCTTTCGCAGTTCGCTTCAAAAGGGTTTATAATTAAAAACGAATACAGGTTGATTCTGTGATATTAATTCTGAAATAACAGACGTTCACTAATTTTTAGTCAATATACTCATATGTAGGTAAACTTCGTAACATGATCATACGATAACGGCGTTTAACCAGCCAGCGGCCGAAAATCCACATTTCGTAGAAAGATGTTCTTAGGATCGTACAGGGCGGTTCCAATGAGAAAAATTAATTATTCTGCGTATCAGCTTTTTAAAAATATAACTCAATATCGATTTTATTTCATTCAAAATTTGCTTTAATTTATACCTACATTTCGAAACGGTACCAAGATTCACATACCTAGGGTCCCTGATAACAAACGACAATAATACCACAGAGGAGATCCAGAAGCGCATAGTGAACGCAAATCGCTATTATTTCTGCCTACAGAACCAATTAAAGTC
Source organism: Limnephilus rhombicus (assembly GCA_929108145.2). NCBI lineage: Eukaryota > Metazoa > Arthropoda > Insecta > Trichoptera > Limnephilidae > Limnephilus > Limnephilus rhombicus. The sequence continues at coordinate 22,988,657 of OV815274.1, forward strand.
CAGACTGCTGTCCAGAAACACGAAGATATTAGTGTACAAAACACTTATCAGACCAGTACTTACGTACGCAGCTGAGACTTGGGTACTAACTAAGAGGAATGAGCGAGCACTGGATGTTTTTGAAAGAAAAATTTTGAGACGCATCTTCGGACCGGTTCTAGAAAATGGATTTTGGCGCAGACGTTATAACAATGAGCTCTATACTTTGTTTAAGGAGCAACGTCGCGAAATTGATGAAACTGGGAAGACTTCGGTGGCTGGGTCATGTGGAGAGAATAACCGAGCACCAAGCACCAAAGTCCCTGCTGAACTCAAGGCCAATAGGGCGAAGGAGCCTGGGAAGACCAAGACTAAGATGGAGCAACAAAGTCCTCAAAGACATGTCTATCTTGGAGCTTCTAAACTGGAGAGAGCTGGCACAAAACCGAGATGAGTGGAGGAAGATTCTTGAGGAGGCCAAGACCCACCAGGGGTTGTAGAGCCAATAGTGATGATGATGATGACATCCAAAAATGCTGAAAGGCGTGATGATAAAACTATTAAAATTGTGTACTTTTAGTAATTATTTTTTTTCATAAGTATTTATCATTTTTCAATAATGTCTAAGCAAATAAGAATGTAAAAAAAATCTGAAATATATTAGTTTGTAAGTGCGCAAATAAATACACAAACGGACCAATTTTCGTCAAGAAACACATTTACGTATAACGTATATATTTTTTTATGATTTTATTTAAACTAAAATTAAAATTCTGAAACATGCGTTTACCAGATAATGTATTGATTTATTTGACTGCATGATTATATGATATAAAATTTAACAAAAATTTAACAAATCTGCCAACGACCTATGGTATAACCTTATTATACTCAAAATTATCATTTTTTCGCAAAATTTAAAACATGCTTTTCCTAGATAAAAGAACAATCATTCAAATCAATTTATATTTTTTTTGTGGAAAATAGTCAATACGTCTAAAATCTGATTTAAAAACGATATATTTCTGGTTTTCTCTGGTTATATCCTCTTAAATATAAGGATAAGATTTTGTAAAGCATAGCGCGCCATGATGTTAATTAAATATTAAATCAATATGAATTATTTATCAAAGCCGAAATGGCGCTTAAATCACCATCGCAGCAATACCCTTTTTCCTCGCATGTGCTTATGATTTTCTAACGCGTAATTAATAAATTTTGTACGCTCAATACTGGACCCATCAATTTCAGGACAAGGATTTCTGAGAGAAGCTAGAACCTTTTTGAAATGTAGGTAATATTTTTTTTTTATTTAAGGTGGCTGAATAACACCTGTCATTGCTATTATACATTTTTCAAACCTATTCTCATACGGTAGATGAAAATTCTTTATCAATGTGAAATAAAGTCGCTCCTGGGACCCTTAGGGGGACACTTAGGGGTCCTGAAGCGTCCAATTTCTTTCTTAGTAGCTACGCCCCCGCGTGCACTCTTATTATCCCCCTGAAACTACTTTTCCAGCCAATTTATTATACCCATAACACGTAGACGGACACTTCGACATTATCTAACCTATTGAAATTCATCTAAATTTATTTATTTCTTAAATTATTGCATAATTACTTTGTGACATCATTTTATCAGGATATAAAGTGCATTCTATAAACCATTGATATTTTTTTATTAAAAAGTGGTTTAAACAAAGTTTTTTTTATTTCCACGTAGTACAATGATGCCACAAAAGTGATTTTGCATTATTACTGAATAAATTAAAGATGAAGAAAAAATGTTTTGATAATCAATAACCATGCATTTATTATAAATATAGAAATTTTATGATTTCGAATTTATCTGGTTAACGCCCCTTCCTTCTCACGCGTCTTGTGTGAAAAACGAAAAAAGAAAAGGTATTAAAAGATGACATCACGTGTGACCTCTCTCTGGAATATTACGATGGAAATATAGGAGACCCTGACAATTAACAAATACGAAATTCCCAATGAAATAATTTTTTTTTTTTTTACATTAACTCCACACAGGAGGCCCTGAGGAAAATAATTTCCCTCAGGGCCTATGTCATCTGGGATGCTGTGTGGAGGGTCTTTTTGAGGAGAGGAAGGAATGAACATTGGTCTTGAAGAGACCCATGTTGTAGGAAGGAGGAAACACAGAGGCCGGCAAATCATTCCACAGCCGAGCTGTTGAACATAAGAACGAGTCGAAGAAACGACCCGTTCTCATGTGACAAATGTCAACTGTGTACAAATGTTGGGCACGCGTTTGGCGTGTTTCCCGACCGGTGCCGAAGGGATCAATGATGCTAGTTCCTCGGAGCATCTTCCATTGTAATACCGGTAGAACAAGGATAGCATTCCCACCCGACGCCTGTGCTCTAAAGATTGCAATCCGTCTGTTAAGATGGGAGAATCTATCAAACGGACCACCCGTTTCTGCACAGAGTCGAGGGTATTTTTCAGGTATTTTGGAGCTCCAGACCAGAGGTGGCTGCCAAATTCAACCGTGGGGCGCACTTGCGATTTGTACAGGGTTAGCAGTTGTGTACTTTTAAAGTATCTGCGGGCCCTGTACAGTACGCCCAGTTTTTGGGAGGCTAACTTTACTCTGGCTTCGATGGAGCCCCCATACCTGAGCTGGTCACTTAGGGTTACACCAAGCAAATCAATGGAGGGCCTGTTCGGAAGATTGCTTCCGTTGAAAGAGACTAGATTTTCATTGCGATCCCTTTTAGACGTAATCAGACAAGATTGGGTCTTTGAAACATTAAATTCAACGAGATTATTTTTACCCCAAGAGAAAACACTCTCGAGGTAACCGTCCATTCTTTGCTTCAAAGCCTTACGAGCTGTTGGAGTTTGTGAGCCCTTTGGGGGCTTGTCAAACAAAAAGCTATCATGAACTGTACTGTCATCCGCGTAGCAGTGAATTGGTGCACATGACAAAAGGTCGTTGATGTGCAACAAAAACAGAGTTGGAGACAGAACCGATCCCTGCGGGACGCCAGCATTTATCGAGTGAGAGGAAGAATACTCTAGTTATCAAATAAAATCTCAGCTTCTAGAGTTGTTAGTATTATTCACAAGGGTAACTGCAATACCAGCATTTTCTGAAAACTTGAAAATTAACTTCCAAATTTGATGATTTTTTCAAGTTTTTCAATTCTGGACTAAGGTAGGTACAACACTTGATAATAATTAAAATTTTATTTGCCCAAGCAGGATTTTGAACCCGAAAATTTGGAACCAGATTTAAGCGCTTACCACTCTGCCACATGGGTCGTCTTATTTATTGTTATTATTAAAATGATTTTATCGGTTAGTTAATTAATTTACTTTGTTTACGTAAAAAAATCTATAGAAGTATAATACTGATACGCTTTATTCGCGTTTTCCCAAGATTTGATCCTGCGACCAGAGCTACGAATCCTGCTAAATAAACATTCGCCAACAGAGCTAGTTGAATACTACATATTAATGAAGCATCACAATCGAATACGACCTCAATAAATAACGCAAGCGAAGAACAAGAACAACAAAGAACTGTTAAACTTCTCTTATTTCGTACAGCGTACAGCTAGTGCGAGCTAACGAAGGCGACCATCCATCAAAACATTTGGCAGGCCATCCTTGTAATCCGGTAGTTTATTCATCTAGGTCTCCTAGTGGATACAGCCAGTATATCCCATATATCCTATACGGCCCATATATAGCCCATGGACCACACACCGTCCCCCCTTCCTATATCCTCTGGGAGTCAACAAAGGTTCAACTCTCCGCCTGAAGAATGTTTAGGTAACTTCAGGCCTTTATGGAAAAGTTTTACTGCGTGCCGTTTTGTAAAAGCCACAACGTAATGTATAATATTTAATACGGCTAATGGTTCCTCTTGTAGAATATGTAATGCTGTGTACGTACGGACATACTTTCGGGAAATGTTAAGAAGTGTCGATTATTAAACATTAAACACAATACATATGTTATTTTGTAATAATATGATTACATTCGTCTGTCCCATACCCATTAGCACTGTTTGATTAACCCCTCAAGGGATAAAGCTCGATACAATTATCTGAAAGGTTTGTTTCAAGGAAGTGCGAGACATAATATCTACTAATAATAAAAATTAACAACCTTACGAGATGAAAATTTTATACAATTGATAAACAACCGTTTATAAGAAAAACCTTACTAATATAGAAACTGACATAAAATAGTTTAGATAAAGATGATGAAACACAGTTTGATTATGCCTTCAGAAGCATTGCAGAACTTGTTTTTAAATAAACTGTTTTTATAAATTAAAAAATAATATTATTGAATAATAATAATAAAAGAAATCAAAAAATGGACTTCTCCAAATTAAAATTGATACCAACAAATAAAAAAGGCCACAAACATTTTAAAGAATTTCAAAATTTAAAAAAACACAGTCATTTTATTTAAAGAATTTGCAAGACAACTTTTTTTTATTTCTTTTTTTTATTATTTTCATATTACATTTGGTTATAATAATGACGTATTGCCCATCTCACTAGGTGTGAAACGCCTGTGTTGAGATGGCAATTTACAGAGTGGTTATCTATGATTTTGTTTAAGTAATATTATGAAAATGACAGGTTGATATAAAATCTTTTTTTCTTTAAATATACAATTCAAGTACGTTACATATATATAGGTACGAATTCAAGTACGTTACATACTCTTATACCTACTGTGTACATGGTTACACAGTAGGTATAGGAGTAAATATGTTATTAAATACTCGTGATGGAAGTGTTTATTTGAGGTGATCAATGATTTTACTTTATGCACTTTTGGAATGCGTGTTTCTAATTTCAGGAGGTAGAGAATTTAACAGCTTTGATGCATTATAATTCTTTGCCCATAAGAGGTTTGACAAACTGGGATGGTAAAAGATTTTACATTTGACTCTCTTGAGGCTCTAGTGCTTATTCGTTCTTCAAACTGTCAGGTCACTTTTTATCTGGTTTATAAGATTAAAAATTATAATGACAATTCCCCGAGAATAACCAATAAAACGACATTTCGAATTCATTGTTGGGCAATATAAACGTTGATTTCTTGAATTTGTATTTACCTACATACGCATAAGGCATTTATATTATAAAAAAACATGCCTTTAATGGAAGTGTTATTAAATTCACGCGGTAAAATCAATTAAAAATAAGGTGTCAGCAATAACAAATAATGGTTAATATATTGAATTATAACAACGTAATAGAGAATTGGTCATTAGAATAGAAATTATGAACAAACACATGATTTGAATCACAAATCACAAAACCAAAGCAGTCATTTTTCTGAAAAACGCGCATGGTTAAGCGCCAGTGTACCAAAATGCAATTTTGCAAGTTCTTTCGCAACACAGTCAAAGATATTAATAATTCGAAATAGAAATTTTACAGACTTTTTTAAATGTGTAACTAACACCATTTAACAGTCGAGATGTGTTTTTTTTAAGTAAGGCTGTGAATGTACATTTACATATAAATATGTAAATATTATTTACGTAGTCAGGTTTTATTCGTATGTGGTCAAAAAGTTTTTGAGTTATCAGGCAAGAACTTTTAAAATAAACTTCGTCAGTCTTTGGTTGCTTAATATTTTAACCATTTATGCCTTAGAACAGTGACACACAACCAACGAGTTTGCATCACTCCTTCCCGTGAAAATTCTCAAGAAAGATTTTAAGAAAACTGGCTGCTTTATTAAATTGTTTGGTTCTTGTATTGCAGGTGTGGTTTTTATTTTTAAATCGCGGTTTCCGCAGTGCGTTTTTTATCGCCCTGGTGAAAGACAACCATTCAGAACCGAAAAGTGGATTGAAGTGGCTTTAGCCATGTTAAGAGAAATAGTCAAGTACTCTCCAGCCTTCTTCATCAACATCTTACACTTCCGACTTACTTCAACTTCATAAATATCCCAATTAAAGATGCCTTAGTCTCGCCCACTCCAGGGAGCTAGGATTCTTGTGCAGTATTAACATTTAAAAAAGTAAAAGTGTGGAGGTTGGGTAACCTGTACCCATCTATGATAGCGCAATTAAAAAATAAAGCAACAATATATTTCTAGTCCAGTATAATGTGTCTTCTTTTGAGAGAACGTTAACGGTAACACCACAACCTAAATTGAGTAATTTTAAGTTTTTTTTTTTATTCTAGGTTTTTGATATTTTCTATTTTTGTTAAGCGCCCTCGAGATGTTACGATACGATACGATTATACCACCCAGCCAGGAGCATCTCAGTCCCGGTGAGACCAGTACACTAGGTGGCATTGATTTGTCAGAACCAGGAACACGTGTTCTGAGGATGGGAAGGAGGTTTGGTGTTTAATCGTCCGGTATACATGGCAACCCAATAAGCCAATATTAGAATTTAGGATGGGCAGGAATAAAGGTAATGAACGTGTTTTTTTCTTTCTTTATGGCTTCCTTCTTCTTGCCTCTTTTCGGCTCTTCTTGGATCTTCTTGTCGATTAATGGCTTTTCTTGAATCTTCTTGTTTATTTTTGGCTCTTCTTGGCTCTTTCTGCCTCTTCTTGGATCTTCTTACGAGTAACTCTTCTCGACTCTCATTTGTTTTTTGGACATTCTCGCAAATAATCATATTTTTTTCTCTTTGCTCTTTTTTATTGGGCGCCCTCGGGGTGATATCAAAAATATGATATTAAGAGTAGTATTATTCAGGAATTATTATTAGGCAGATGATATTAAAAAGTTTGCGTACCACTGCTTTATAGCTAGTTTCCCATAATAATGGCGCTAAACGAAGCGCGCTGTAACAATACGCGGAATATAACGTTTGCAGTTTAATATTCCAAGAATTATGGACATAGTTTTCTGATAGTGGTCGAAGTTTGTTGCCTACATTACCGCTACAAGACTACAAGGGGAACGTGTCAACCGAAACTAAGCTAAAGCCCATCACGATTGCACAATAATACTCACGTCTCCGCAACAAACATTTCCAATGGAGCTACAAATGGAGAGGAGAATACATAAAGCATACAAAAGGGGTGAAAATAATTGAAATTTCGTATAAATATCGAGCTTTCACTGGGATGAAAGTTGAGCACCCGTTCAGACGCTAGCTTGCAGTTTTCTTTGAAAACTTTGATTTCTATTGCAAAAATTTGCACACTTTTCTCAGTTTTAAAATTCACTTCTCTCATGAATTAAGGAGCCTTGAAATATCCAACTGTCAAAATATGACAAGACATCAAATTGTTTGTTTCTTATTAACCAAGTGTTAAATAAATAAAAATGTTATGAATATCGGGTTCTACTTAAAGTATGCATAATTTTAATTGCGTGTGTTTGTGTGTTCTTGATGCGACATCGACATATAGAATTTACAGAAAGAGACAAAAAATGAGATTATTTACTAGGAAATAAGTGCTTTTATAATCAGATACATTTTAAGAGGAGAAACTTTCATCCACAGAATCTCAACTAACAGGAGCCTTGAAAAGTGAGCTCATAATCAAAGCGGCCAATGCGCACACATTGACAGAGCGCGATAGTTCGTAGGTACTGTACGTAGGTAAGGTTTCATTCCATCTCATTCTCTCGCAGGCCAAATCTTATAGATCTGTATGTGTTTGTCTCTTTTTAGTGTCACTCGTTTCCCTTTCATCGAGTTTCAAATCACAACGGTGCTAAAGAAATTAAACTTCAAAATTTAAAATCCACTAAAAAATAAATAAGTGTACTCCCGTGTTTATGAACTACTTTGTTCGAGACTACCTATTTTAGAGCGATAATAATACATCGAACACCCTCTTGGCTCTGCGATATTGGCATAAAAATAGAGCCGTTTTACATAAGCAATTTACCAACACGCTCGGCAAACCGAGTTCGATAGATATGTTAAACGTTTATATCAGAAACAACGAACACTACATGAAAGGGTGTTTCTCTATAAAAGGCGAGGACTTGGGGCAAACATCGGCGTGATGAGCCCGAGCCGCAGAGTGCGCCTCATATTTAATGCAGGACCCCGGACGAGCGGGAACCTGAACGCGCGCCGGGGCATTCAAAACGCCCTGAACGCCGCGGCCGTGATGAATGCCGGACTCCTGAATGGAACGAGGAACCACGACATCTTACCATCTCGAGATCCAAGACAGGTGGGAGATCCCCGGGGTCACGTGTGCCAAGAACAAATTGCAGGAAATACTTTCGAGACGTGAATGCTGAGGAGCAGCCGGGGATATAACATTAAGTAAGCATGCATCGCTTACAAACAAACATGGAAGAAAGCTCACTTCAAAGTTGACTTTACACGCTCTCCATATTTAAATTTCAAAGTTTCTATTAAAAATCGAAGGAATCTTATGCCTACAACACACGACATCTTTTTTCAGCACGATTCCAATTAGAGACCAAAGTCAAAATTTTTCGCTTTACGTGATCGCTATTTTCATATCTACGATTTCAGTTGGCATCACAGCAAACAGCATGGTTCATGTGTTGTTTGCAGTGATGACAATTGTAGTGAATTGTAGGCATTAGGGCGGGTTGTTTAAAAAAATTGACGGATTTATCAAATATTTTAAGTTACTTTTTACGGTCTGTGAAAGTTCTATTCAAGTTCTGTGATTATTTCGGTTTTAGGAAGCAACCAGCCTATAATGATAAAATAACAAAACTTGTATAGAACTTACACAGAAAGTGAAAGTTCTATTCGAGTTTTCTTATTATTTCAGATTTATGAAGCAACTGGCCTATAATGATATAATAACAGAACTTGAATGATACTTGCACAAAACGTGGAAATTAACTTCAAGTATTTGAACAATTCATAATATTTGAACAATTCATCAAATGTTTGAAGTTCATTTTCACACTCTGTGTAATTTCTATTAATATTTAATTAGAGTTATTAATAATAATAATAATAATGATTTATTGTCTTCATTTCTTCGTAACAGTAGAGTTAATGATATCCTCACTGGGATCTCCCGTGCTGAGGATTTCATTTACATATTATAATTTAATTATAAGAAATTAATATGAATTAGACATAACATATATCATGTAGTATTTTTTAAAAATAATTATAAAGTAAATAAGATAGTGGTTTTTTTTATAATTCAGTTTACTAGATTTGGTTTTAGTCTGTATTTGATATCAGTATATTTTCTATTTCTGATCTCCCTATATTTAGGATCCAGCTTTTTATTTGAAATTTAAATGTCATAATGTTGAGGTTTTTGAGTGAGAGTGGTATTTTATTGTAGAGTTTAATGCCATAATATAAGAAGCTTTTTTGCCCAAATGTTGTGTTAGTAGTTACTTGTTGGATAAGTTTTTGACCATGAGATCTAGTGTTTCTAATGTACGTATTAGTTGTTATTTCTTGGCTTTTGTACTTATGAATGTAAATGAGTATAGTTTTAGAATATAGTTGTTTAATTGACATCATGTTAAGATTGTTGAAGATTTCGTCAGTGCTAGTTCTTACAGGAACTTTCAGTATAATTTTCATTATGGCTTTTTGAGTTTTAATTAGTGGATTTAGTATGTTTTTATTTGCACTGCCCCATCCGATAATACCGTATTCTAACAGTGATTGGCAGAGAGCCATGTAAATCTTGAATAAGTCTTTTTTAATGAGGACATTCCTGATAGTTTTGAAAAAATAACTTAGTTTTTTTAATTTTATTATTTAAATACGTAATGTGTTCGGTCCTTTGGTTCGGTCCATTTTAAGTTTTGGTCAATTTTTAGACCCAGATACGTTATATGGTCAACGCTTTCTAATGAGGGACAATTACAATTTTCATTTAAGTGATGCGGGCTATGGATTTTCAAGTTCAGGTTTTCTTCAGAGTTTTTCTTATTTTTTATTTTGAAAGTGATGAATTTGGTTTTATTGGCATTAAGTGTAAGTGAATAGTAGTCTAGCCATTTTTTAATCCTATTAAGTGTGTCTTCTGCTTTCTTAAATGTTTGTGTCCAATTATTCCCATTTATTATGTATACTTTGTAGACCAAATGCTTTATAAAACTGAAATAATCATAGAACTAGAATAGAACTTTCACAGAACGTAAAAATTAACTTAAAATATTTGATGAATTATAATTTTTTTTTAAACAACCCATCCTTATAAATCAACGATCAATAATGGGCAAAATGAGCAATGATCCTGGATAATAAGTGGTAATTTTGTAAAAAGTTGACGTAATCTTACCATGGAAATTTTAAATAAACCGCTATAACTTGGGTTCAAATAAACAACATGCCAACCGGTTTAGGTACAATTGTGAGATCTAGAGAAAAAAAATCAGAGTGTGCAACGCACACGCGGTAGAAGTGAAACCTTCAGAAAACTAAAGTAGACAAGATTGGGGAGGCTACGAAGCGCTGCACAAAGAGGAGACCGATTATTCTATCTCATTCTCTCGCAGGCTAAATCATATAGATGTATGTGTTTGTCTCTTTTTAGTATCACTATTTTTCGTTTCATCGAGTTTCAAATCACAACGGTGCTAAAGAAGTTATCACTTAAAAAAACATAAATCGTTTACCAATATAGGTACAGAAAAAGGTTCATTTAAGAAAGTTAACTGAATATGCGTACTGAAGGTTCAATGTTTCAAAAAAGAAATCGAATAACCATTAAACCGTTCAAGGTTCAGCGAGCATTGAAATAGGCAAGTACCTACCCACCCATTTCACGCAAAGCAAGAATAACTAGGTAGGTACTAGGTACTGCAGGTGTTTTGTAATAATTACGTTGAAGTAGCTTTACACCAAGGAGAATAATTACTATAATTAATGGAATGGAACATCGACTGCGTAAGTAACTTTTTTGAAAAAAACACGCCAACCGGTTTCGGCAACACCGTGCTTTTGAAGGGACAAAAGTTTAAAAGCTAAAAAGTTATTTTCATTTCACTTTTTATACCAGCCCGATTGTGCAAAAACTGGTTAGCTTAATGTTATAAAATAAAGGTAAAAGACCAACATCTGCAGTATATATTTATTACATAAAAATTATCAAGGTTACTAAGTTTTTACTTATAATTTTAACATAAAATATTATTCTAGCCTTTTTAACAAATTATGGACATAATTTCACGGCACACTCATCATAGTAATGTGATAATTAAACGCGGGTAAACGTAGCGATTAATTAAAGCAAATAAGTTGACGCTCACCTGAGGCCGCGCATTGTAATATTTTAGTTCGTCCTTCGCTCACAACACTTCCCGCGGCAGATGGCTGTCTGCTGAACCGCGGAGGCTGGGGGAGATCTGAAATCAAAACAAGATAAAAATTAATTGAAATTCATGAATAATTTGTCAGCCTGCCAACGATTCATCCTCATCTATTACACGAAAGCAAAAAATAAAATGGAAATATAACTGCACGGTTTTACGTGCCTGTATCAACTTATCCACATGCTGGTATCGTGCATGCTCCCCTTAACCTCTCAGGCTAATTTGTTCGGTTTTCGGAACCACTCATATAGGTCTCATAGAAATCGTCGTGTCTCTATGGTTAGAAATATTATCTAAACAGTGTCAGAAAGAGAAAAAGCATGATTTATTTTCAAATCTAAAAGTTTACACCTTTATAAAAATAAAGTTTCCGACCGCAAATGAAAAAAAAACTATGAAACTTTGGGAATTTTTTTATTAACGATTTTTAGATGAAATGACTAAAATATGAACTGACGACAACGTTTATAATATATTTGCCTAATAAAAAAGTGCAATTTTGAAAACTTTTTTATGTTTGCTTTCAATATTTTAAAATTTCAAAAATTTTATGTTTAGGTATATCGAATTATAAAATTTGAAAGCGTATTTCACCACCTTTCAAAAACAGTTTTTAGTTTCCGGATGCGTTCAGAAATATTCCTGGTATTTGAATTTTATTGCAGAGCAAAGAAATTTATAAAAAAAAAAATTGACCTCCCGACAAACTAGGCCCGAGGCCTGAGGGGTTAAAGTAACTTAACAATAATAATAACAATGATTTTGGGTATATGGGGCAGTTTTGTAATATTTCCCCTGAAGCGCGCTAACCTTACCTCACCTAGTCTAAACCAAGATCGTTCGTCTACTTTAATTGCCCTGTCTGGCCGAACCTCGCGTACTCTCTAGCTGTTGAGTTAGGTTAGGTTAGGTTACGAAGATCATGAACAATTTTGCACAATACGATCGTGATGATGTCGATACAGCTATGCACAAACTTCCAGTTATAATTTCATTTGCGTTTTGCACATAATGTTCATATTCTAATTTAGAGATAAAATTTTAGAACAATTAAAAGGCGATAGAAATTAACTGAAGTTACACTTCGCAACTCCGTGGAGGTGTTTACTTCGATATCTAATAAATGTTTTTCAATTTGGGAGGCGGGTACGAGTACAGCCGCCCCGGGAACCATTTATCCTCTGCCATAGGTCAATTGTGGTTCACTACATTTGGTGACTTAGCAGGTGTGCCCTGGTTCATGGGGTCAGGTTTGTCCGGATCTTGGTGGCGGATGTGTCCATCCACCAACAGAACGGCAAGCCGGAACGGGAGAGACTGGTTGAGGGAGATTTTTTGACCTCTCCAGCAGGACATTGCCTTGCATTCAATCATCTGTCACTCCTGGACACACCGACCCCCAAATTTCTACCCATCCCTCATACCTTTTTCCTTCCCCGAACTTCCTCTCCTTCCCTCCCCTAAAAAGACCCTCCACACAGCATCCCCAAAGATCACATAGGCCCTGAGTGGAATTATATTCCTTATGGCCTCTGTGTGGAAATAAAAAAAAAATTTACAAGCGTAAATAACAAATACCCATAACAATGATTTCCCTTGTTAGGATTTGCATTGCATATTGCGTGCTAGTATCTAGACTAGTAGAAACAGTTCTAACTATTTTACAGATCTGTTATCGAAACGTTTAATTTGTCGTGTCGAGATAGCGTGGGAAATTCGTCACACGAATCAATGAAGACATCAACAAGTTGGAGATGAGAAAAGAAATAACAATAACTTTTCAAATATGAAAACCAGTGTATTTACATAATAACAGTGCCTATAGCTCCAAACTACTTTCAATTGTCACTGGAAATCGAAAGAGAGAATAAGCTAAACAATCACTGGAAACTTTTTGGTTGGATAGACTGATTGCGTAAAAGAATATAATACTCGTATAACATGTAATTATTTTCCTAGTATGTGACATCAAACGACAGAGGACTCAAAAAGAAATAACATAGGTACTTGTTCCAAAAATTACAATTTTTACACTTATTGGCGATCAAATATTGACCTAAGACCACAGCTGTTTTCAGGAGTCGAAAAATGAAATTGTCATAATACAAAGTACCTATGGTTTCTTAAAATAATTGCTATAATTATACAAGGTATAATTCCGAATTCGTGTAGTGTAGGATGGAGAAAAGGAAGCGTTAATCGAACCAGCAAGACAACTTCACCTATTTTTATTTTCTACCAAGAAAAACAAGTTAAAGTAAATGGGCTAAAACCTGACTCATTGTCCATTCAATCAGTGTTTTGCATAGAATTTGTACAGTTAGTTATTTGCCATGATCCGCCGCTTGTACGGTATTTAAATGAAGAAATGGCGGTTCTTGTAATTAACTTAGTACCCTCATCAAGATCGGCAGAACAATATAATGTCATTGAACGTTACTAAACATGAATTTAATCACTGAAGCAGTAAATAAATAGTTATTTTGCCTGTAAAAATTGAACATCAATCTTTACAAGCGTGAAACCTTTAAAATAGGTACTAATACTTATTTAGTCTCTTGAACAGAAAATACATTTTTTTTTTTTTTTTTTTATTTAAAAAAATACATACGTATACAGATTCGTAGTAAAACATTTGGTTCTTAAGGCTAATAACAATATGTAAATTTCTTTTTAATGAAACTTCACAATTCAAAAGAGAAAGTATTTCTCGTGCTTGAATTTTGGAGTGCCATTGTAAAATGCATAGTTACACAGAGTATGTTATTACAAGTACTTATATTAATAAAATATATATTCATGAAGACAATTGGACATAATAACTGACAATATTGTCAGAGTAGGTACATATAATAAAGTTGTAACAATTTGGTGCCTGCAAATAATGCGTATGTACTAGCTTTCAATTTGATATGGTGATGAAATATTTTTAGAGATTATGTCCTAGTTTATTTTTTTTGTTGTTATTATTGTGATGGTGAATTTAAAACTTATAATTAGTGTCGGGTTGGTCTATTAGTGTTTTTATTTGGGATTTAAAAACTTTATAATTTTTTTCAGACTTGATTTTATATGGGAGAGCATTGAAAAATTTTATACCTTGATAAGCATAATGGTGTTGGGAAGCACTCGTTTTAAATTTTGGAATTTCTAAATTGCCCTGTGATCGTGGTCGGTTGTTTATGTTTGTGAATGTTATTGTTGATGAATTGAAATGATCTTTATGAGTTTGCAATAATGAGTTCTTTTTGAAAATTTTATTAAGACTGAGAACCCTAAAAGAGTCAAATAGCTGTGTTGTTGGAAATACAGATGGTTTTCGTAAGATGACTTTCAAAATCAACCTCTGTACCCTTTCTACAGGTAAGAGGTTTGTTTTGAAAGTCCCACCCCACATAAAAAACACTACAAAAAAGTTCAAACCTGATAAGAACTTACGTCTTTTAGACTAGTAGTTCTGCAAACAGTAGACTTCGTGTCCAAAAAAGTATGTTTCAAATTTTCTCCAAAGAATAAATTAATCGAAATAATAAAATAAATCAAAAGAATAAAGAATGAATTTCTCCTGTAAGTTTCTAATGTAAATGAAAACCAAGCTTTCCTCTGAAATCAAAAGATGTGTAAGTAGGCCTACCTACTTAATTATAAACTATACATTTTATGTAACATTTTTTTAAATTCCAAGTAAGGAATTATACAATTTGTCCAAAGTAATGTCATGATCTCAATGTCAAAGGAAGGTAGGTACCATAATATTGAAAAAATGCGAATAAGAAGTCCAAATAAACACGATAATTTGACGTATGAAAAAAAAAAATTTTATTCAACCCAAGGTTCCAAGATTCCAACCCAAGGAAATATGAAAATGTATCATACATTTTCTACGATTCTTGTACTCAACCATTAAAACGGCCACCATCTTGAACCGGAGTAATAAATTGAGAGACAAATGAAATGCAAAAGAGTCGAGTTAAAGCAAATATAATGTTGGTCATGGAGAGAGTACTAAAAAAAAGTGAAACCTTGATTATTCGTTAGAGAAGCCGCTTCATTTAATTAACTTGTGATTTTTGCTAATTTCAATGGATATTTTTGTGAAATATATCCCCCTCGCGGGCGTTTTATAAAACTACAGTTAAATTCAGTTATTATTTACCTACATATTTTACAAGCTATTAAAAAGTTCAATTATGTGGATTAAGAAAATTAAGCTTCAACTTCATATTTATTAATAGCATGAATAAAAAATATTCGATCCTTTAGAAGGGGAGGGAAGTGAGTAGATTTTTGAAATAAAATGTTATTATTATGTTTTACCTCGCATAGGTAGTGTACGCGATCTTGTCCGATAAACGTAGAGATTTAACGCTCAGGGTAGGCAGCAGGTAGAAACTTGAATGTGAACAATTGCATCACGTAAAAGGAGGAGATAAAAGTGAGGGGAGAAGTTCTTCCAATCCAAGAAAACTTGGTGAAATATTTATGTGTCCAAAGGCTTGCCCTCCATCTGTTTCCGAGGAAGACCTGAGAATACATCGAGAATGGACTGGCGGAGAATAGAAAACAACAGAGAGACTAGACGGAACATTTTACAATTGCTGCAGCAAGTAATAACTTTTGTCACACCCAAAGCAACCACGATGGCTCATCAGTTTTCACGAGCGGTCTCAATATATGTATATTATTTTGCTCGACAAAATAAGGGAAAGTTAAATTGCGCTCTTCTTATTGGTAAGACAAGTCGTAAATCCGCTCGACGAAAACTGGAAGTTGATAAAAGGCTGAAACACAGACAGATGGTATGATGAATCTCATTTTTTTGGAAAGTGGTATATTTTTAAATGCTTTGCACTGCATAAAAAATTTCTCAAATAAATTCGTCGGTTTGTGAAGTCGGAAATGAAAATGTAGATCAATACTAAAATCGGTTGTGTGTCTGTCTCCAACTTGGGTTCGTTTTTTTTTTTTTTTTTTACAGTGAACCGCATAAGAATCTCAACTGCTCCCGTCTGGAGCCAGTGAGACTATGGCATCCCCAATTGGGGTATGTTGTGAGGCTGAAGGTAGTGGGGAGGGGAAGGAGGTGGGGAAGAGGAAGGTTGGGAAGTACCTGGCTATTCAGATCTGGTCACTAAACACGGCTAAAGCCATTTTCAAGCAACGTTTCAATTCTGAATGGTGGTCTTACACCAGGGCGATACTGATAGTATCTTCCACTCTGGAACATGCCGCAAATATACTATATATTATTTTAAATGAATTAATTGTGAAATAACACAAATTAATCAAATAAAATTTCGTTGAACTCGGATTCGCGTTTGAATATAAGTGTCATTTTAAAAATTGGAACTGACTGTGCGAAAATTTCACACAATCCATAAAGTAGGTACCTATATATAATACAATATTCTAACATTTTTTTATTTATTATAATTTTCACGGGACTACGCTAGGTTTTCAATCAAAGCGATTGACATAATCAAAACCTCACACAAGTAATAATACCTACTATCATTTTACCACCTATTGAGCAGAAATATTGATGAAAATAATGTTATTACAGCCACGTGATTAAAAGTTTAATTGCAAATATACTTTCCCGTGCATTTTTCAAGTTGATTTAAACTGACTTCTCAACATGAATAATTGCATTGCGCTTCTCGCTAATTTAAAAACAACAATATATGGAAACATTATTATTTAACTATATTTGGTATGAATTCATAACGAAAATTTAAAAACATGCTTTTTAGTATTGAAATTTCATCAAAAATATATTTTTCAGGTTCCATATTGATAATATTGCAACTTTGGATTTTCACATGGAACGAGTCTAAATTCTTCAATAACGCTCTAACATGCAAACGCTTTGTGATATTATAAGCACTGAGCAACACCGATCACAATAAATTCTAGTGGAAATTTTCAGTGGAATTTACAAACTTTACATTTGAACATTCAAAATAAAATATTAAAGACAGTTTAATAAAAGGCGAACAACAAAAAATAATATTAAAATTCGTGTTATTAGTAAACATTACTTCGTAATCATGAAAATGCAACGATTTACAAAAAAAAACACAAATAAAAACACGAGTCTCACCGCAGGAGCGATTCTAGAGATGATAATCATTTACCTGTTAAAATGGTTTAAAGTTTAGAATTTTGTAGCTTTTTACTCGTGCATAATATAATTGCTATCCTTTGACTCCTTTGTACAATAATAATTCTTAAAAGCTATTAGTTAGAAGTTATCTTGTATAAATTAACGTAACCTATTAATCATTAAAACTAGGTTGATTAATTGGCTAGCAGGTATTTACAATTTTTAATATAGGTAGACATTAAGTTTATAAGTTTTAAGCGATCTCAATCGGATATGTTCTTAGTTTAAGTTGTAGTGTGATACATACAATTACAGTTAGGATTTAATGTATTAGTTTTTAAGCTAAACTAATTAACTAACCATCACGCAAGAAAGGGTAAGGAAGGGTCAGAAGATCAAATATCACTTAACTTGTTACTGGCACACACTTCTTTCGTCATACAAAAACATGCATCTTCGAATACATGCTATTCTGATACGTTTTTAGATTTTCACGGCCAAAAGTATTTTCGTTATTTGTTTTGGGAGTGTTATGCAGTGTTGCGCTACCTCTTTCTTTAGCCAACGTTTCGGACAGCGTTGCAGTGTTTATCATCAGGGCAAATCCGGTAGATGGAACGTAGAATAGTTAATGACGAGTAGGAATAGGTAGCCCTCAAATCGTCAAAAAACCTCTCAACTTAGATAAAAGCAAATTCATCAAAACAGTTGGATAAACGCGCCCTGAGGAAAATAATTTCCCTGCGAACCTTCGTCTTTCACATCTACCCTCCTCACTCCCTTCAACCTCCAAAGATACGCCCATTAAAATGACATAGTGCCAAAAGTAATAGTGTGAGCGTATATGTTTATCTACCAGATCTGCCCTGATGATGGACACTGCAACACTGTTCGAAACGTTGGCTAAAGAAGGAGGTAGCGCAACACGGCATAACACCCCCAAAACAAAACAAAAACTAACTTGTTCGAGCTCCTGTTCATGCTAGGTGTTTCTTTGGGATGTTTGTGACTTTTTCTTCCATCCATTCACGCGTTATATTAGTATATGTATATAAAAATAACATTATATTACAGTAATTAATGAAATAAAACAACTACTTTGTTTATAACCTGATTTTTTTTTAATACCAACCGGTTTCGCTTAACACAAGCATAATCAGGGTATAAATTAAACTGATTAAAATATACATTGTGTGAGCTGTCTCTCTCTTTATTACTATGCAAGATATTAATTTCGTACCTTTTCACTGCTCCTTTATTTTATGTTTTGTCTCTTTCTGTATGTATATACTATACAAGCTCACACGATGTATTTTTGATCAGTTTAATTTGTTAAGCGAAACCGGTCGTTATTTTAAAAAAAATCACGGTTATAAACAAAGTAATTGTTTTATTTCATTAAATATGTCAAACTACAAAGCGACTGCTTTTCACAAAAAAAAAATGGTTGCATTGCTCTTCATAACCTTCTAATCCTAACACACGTCCAAAAATTGATCTCATTATAACTGAATTTGATATACTTTCGTCTTTCCTCTGCCATGCCATGCATTAGTAAGTGATAACAACTATTTACATTTCAAATTATAATAATACCAGCTGGTACCCGGCATGCGCTGCAATACCATTCAAAGAAATAAATTGATTTTTCCTGCATGTCCTTTCCCGTGCGTCCCCGTTCCCTTCCACTTTTCCCGCCTTCCCCCTCCCTCGTCTCTTCCCTCTCCGCGAACCCCACCTTCTCCCTGCCGCTAAAATATATGAAATACACACATTTTCATTTATATAAATTTCATAACGCCAGAGCTTACCTTTATATACAATACAGCCTATGTTACTCGCTGATAATGTAGCTTTCTATTAATTATTAATTTTATTTGATAAACTAACGTTTAAGACAAGATTTTTATGCATAGCACAAAGGGTAACAATAATTATAAGCAATAATTATCAGCTTGAAACACTCATCTACATTGAAAAAATCTTCCGAGAAAAGATGCTTGCCGCCAACGGGACTTGAACCCGTGTCCTTCTGATTGCCGGTCAGCTGCTCTTGACCACTGAGCTATGGCGGCTTATCTAATACCCGCTAAATAATTCAATATATACTAGTGTTTCATTGAAAAATTACTGTTTATTACATTTTTTCCATCTGAAAACAATAAACAGTAATTGTAATAAACAGTAATTGTTCAATGAAACACTAGTATATATTGAATTATTTGGCGGGTATTAGATAAGCCGCCATAGCTCAGTGGTCAAGAGCAGCTGACCGGCAATCAGAAGAACACGGGTTCAAGTTCCCGTTGGCGGCAAGTATCTTTTCTCGGAAGATTTTTTCAATGTAGATGAGTGTTTCAAAGCTGATAATTATTGCTTATAATTATAGCTTTCTATTGGTGAAAGAATTTTTAAAATCGGTTTAGGGGTTTAGGCGTGAAAGCGTAACAAACAAACACACGCTCTTTCGCATTTATAATATTAGTATGGATAATATGGATAACTGACTGATGTCGCATGACAGATGAGAGAACAGTTAGAAATGGTGAAAATCATCGAAATGCGAGACAATCACTCACGTCTCACGTCACCTCTATGGCAGACAAACAGTTCTAAAGCGGTGGCAGCAGACAGCCTGTGATTATGGGCCATTCGTTCTTCGTGTTATTTTCGTCGCATGAAATGCTTGACGTTAACAATGCAGATAAATTCTCTAATAAGCCGGGAACCTCATCGTATATATGTACCTAACACCATAACGGGTGCCTTGAAGTAGGACGGAATAGTATACGATTACATCTTCCTTTGCGTTCTACACCAGGAAGTATTCAATTCAGATGATTCAAAACTATTTGTAACGCAATAGGAACCAATGAACAAAAGTTACTATAAAGATTTGTCAACAAAAACAAAGGTATTTTTAATAGATAAGTGAAAATAATGACAACGATTTTCGACTCATATAATTTCTCATTCCAATCACTACTTTTATTGTATACATATATATATTTTTTACATGAGCCCCACACAGGAGGCCCTGAGGAAAATAATTTCCCTCTGGGCCTATGACATCTTCGAGGATGCCGTGTGTAGGGTTTTTTTAAGGAAAGGAAAGAGAGGAGAGTTCTGGGAAGGAAAAGGATTTAAGGGGTAGGTAGGAATCTGGGGTTCAGTATGTCCTGGTCATCCGCCTCCAAGACCTAGACAAACCTCACCCCATGAACCCGGGCACCCCTGCTAAATCACCAAACGTAGCGAACCACTTGGGGTGACCTATGGCAGAGGTGTTGGTTATCCGATAAAGGTTCCCGGGGCGGCGGTACCCATTCCCGCCTCCCAAATTGTATATAGTAGAAATTAATAAAAAAATAACTCAAAAACTAATTAAAAGAAACAAAGTTTTTATTATTTTTATAAACCTATTGGTTTAAAAAAAAATCGTAATAGTTTTATAATGGGTAAATAATGATAATGATTATCGAAAAAGATAATTTGTAATAATTCATAGATAGCGTATTTAAAGAGGTTCTTATCAGTACTGTTGAAATTCAACGCAATATGATAAATAAATACGTTTATCAAAATCTTATTACGTACATCTCGTAAATGCGATTTTTGGTATAATATCATTGGAATTTAATATGTTTCTAGAAAACAAATAAACGTTAGAATCTCGCTGTGATTGCGAATCATATTCCCGCGGGACTGTGTGTATAACGTGCAAAAAAAAAACGAAATATCCCTGGTATTTAATTTGGTAACATAAAATAAATATTAAATACACGGATCGCGTGAGAGCACTCGGGACCTAAAAGGTACTCCTTTGTTATCGAGTACATAAGAGTATTATAAACCCCTGAACACGAACGGTTTCTTTACTGGCCTCCCGCAACACCTTGTCAACTAGGAACTAGGAACACCGCTGCTAAATTGCCTTGCGATCCAATGTGAATTAATAATGATTCCAGAGTACTTTTTAAATGAATAAACAGGAGGCTAATGACTTTAAAAACTATGTTAACATTATGTTATCCGTTATTTATGGGAAAATGATGAGCCGCACTTGTGGAAGCAATCTACAAGCTAGTATCTACTAAGAGCAAAAACTTTAAGTCGTAATATGATGGAGATATAAAAATGGTTATACGACTTTGCATAATAAATATATGGACATTAGTATAAATTGCCAATTTAAAAAAAAAAAAACTAAAAAACGAAGTCATTGTTGTAAACAGGTGTAGAACGAAGATATTGTTGTAAACGGGTGTAAAACGAATTCATTGTTTTATTTTAAATTCAACAAACACTAACTAACTACTAACTTTGTTTTACCCACTATATTTACTCAGGTAAGGACAAAAGTTTGTCGTTGTCCAGAAGAAGGAAGGTTATGTTAGAAAACCGTAGACGTAGAAGGTAAAACAAAGTATTTGTTTCAAGAAATGTAATCTAATTATGGCAAGCCACAATGTAATTGCTTGTTAGAAGCATGTCAATAATGTGGTCAGTTTAATAAATAGATATAAATAACTCTTTGACTGAAATATAAGTGGTACGATTTTCAACGTGAAATAATTTTCCTTTATTTTCACGATCAGAAATAATAAGAAAATCCAGAAACGAACGTCTCCTTATCCGCACCGGCGACAAATTTATGATTCCGATTTAGCCATTGAATTCCATACCACTAAATTACTATCGTTGCGAGTTGCGAGACATCGCCACGGACGGGATTAATGCACGCGTAATATAATTTTATCGACTCGAAACTAACGACGGATTGGTATTTAGAATATAAATAATTAAGCCGTCCCAAAGTTACCAGTTAATATATACACCTACACGCAATCCCCCAACATACTATTTGATTACACAAGACACTAAATTAGGTACCTACGTAATACATGTTATAGAATACTTAAAGATCTTTCCGGTACATAAATAATAATATATCAAGTACGTACAACACTTTAGGAAAGTGAAGCTATTCCCAAAGTGGCTAAAGATCTGTTTTATTTAAAACTTTAATTCCCGACTTGATAAAGATGAACTTGTAGCTAAAGACAAAACATTTGAAAAAAATACTGAAGAATTAAAAAAATTAAGCTTCCAACTAGAATATTTAAAGAATTTAATGAGTTTGGCGAGCGTTAAAATCGAAAAAAACGTGCAATATAATGTATATACCTACATTTTAAAAGCACTTATGAAAAAATAAACATGAAAATGCTGTCCACTGCACATTATTTTGTACGAAAACCACTTACCCTACGTCCGCAACTAAATCCTTAATGCTACTTACTGGGCAGTGGGCAGGTACTTAAAGCTTGCATAACAGATGATTTGATGGAACTACTAAGCAGATTTTAGCTGCATAAGTTTGTTACTTCTCGTACAAGCAACATTATTTCAATGAAATAGGTAGTATAGGTAATAAAATAGAGAAGATGGACAATTGGCGCGGCAAGATAAGATCATCGGTGAAAACTATTCGGTTAAGTAAAGTAATACTTTGGGGAAATACCTAACTCCTAACTAGTTAGTAATTAGGTACGTGTACATTAAAAGTGTCAATATCAGGCTTGCAATTCAATGGACCATCTCACCATTTCTTGTGAACATCAAATATGCATGATTAATGAGAAAATGCGTTGTTCTTGTGGCCAGGCTGCCGAAATGAGATCTTTAAGAGGGTGGCGGGATTTATATAATGAGTAAAAAACGTTTTACCTCGATCCTTACAGTGTTTTATAGAAAAAATCCCGATCATGGGCAGGACACCAAGAGAACGACTGCAGAATTCTATTAGCAATTACAGGGGGAAAACATTTGAAGTGGTGACTCCAGACATAAGCTGGGGGAAACAATTTCAGAGTTGTACCATGAGAGACAGAGAAAGCATGGACTGAGGCCATTGAAGTAACGTAAGATAAAGACACCTGGATGAATAAAGTGGTTGCGATGGTGGTTAAAAGAGACTAGTTGAAATTTCTGTAAAAAAAAACAAATCGACGTAAAACATATATGAATGACTTCAATAATGAAAGCACCAATTATTATCACAATTGTTTGTATTGGGTAGGTACTACACTCTACTGCACACCCATTGAACCAGTGAAATGTCAATGTTTATGTTGACAGGTGATAGCAACTAGCAACCAGGAAAGTTCATTCTTTAACTGCTTGAATAGAATGAATAAAGTCCGCAGTCCGCAGCTCGCTTCATTCGGATTCCATCAGTTTGTTTACATTAGCGTATGATGTGGTTGTTCACCGTATAAAGTAGTAGTAGGTAGCCAACAGACTATGAACTATGAAGGGAAACTTACTTCTTTGAACTTTCAACACAACTTAGATACTGTTAGAACACTCTCATGTTGTTTTAAAATGGGTTAGTTACCTTTTGGATGTACTGGAGATGGTGAAATAAACGCATATAAATGCGCGACACGCAAATTCTAAGTAAATAGATCACTAAATGCATAATAATCGTATGAAAATAAAGTAAGTTATGAAGAATACCGACATACTTACTTGAAATACGTTATATTTGTTATAAGTTTTTATATACCTATGTATAATTGAATAAATACTAATAAATTAGTTCCTGTTTAGGTTACATACATGTTAACATACTCGTAAGTTGTAATGCATAAATGTTAAAAGCTTTATTGGTAAAAATGCCATATAATAAGCTAATAATCAAATGTATACAACATCAATAATACAACAATAACATTGTTTAAAACTACTGTCAAATTTTGCTCTTCCACTTTTTTAAATTAATATTGTGATAAAAACCGATATATAACAATGACTACACGTGCAAATTCCAAGTCCACCAATAATCCTAATCCCGAACTACTGCAAATTCTAGATAAAAAGTTCGATGAATTTAAAATCCAGTTTCTAGAAAAATCATTTGCAGACTTCAAAAATACCATAGTAGAAGTTATCAAAAAGGAGTTCAAAGAGGAAATTGAGGAGCTTAAGAAGAAAGTGAAACATTTGGAAGGACAAATAGAGCGCAATGATCAATATAATCGTGCAAATAACCTTATAATAAGTGGCGTTCCAGAAGATAGAAACGAAAATATTTATGACATTCTCTCCAAAATTGGTGCTACAGCTGGATGTAAAATCACCCGAGAGGAAGTGGACTTCGCAAGCAGAATCTCCCCCAGAATAAACCGAAATGTGACAAATGGAAAACAGAGGAACATTATCGTAAAATTTACACGCCGACACCTGAAAGATAACCTGTTAGCTGCAATAAGGAAGAGGAAGGGAATGTTTGCCTCAGAATTGCAGCTTCCTGGTGCCAGCAGAATTTACATCAATGAACATTTAACCCCCAAAAATCAGCATCTCCTAAAACAATGTAGAGATATAAAAACGGACAGAAAATTCTCTACTGCTGGATAAAAAATGGGAAAATCTTCATTCGTGTAAGTGATACAACACCCATAATTTTAATTGCGGATCAAGATGACGTTAACAGACTTTCAACATTGAAGACAATGCCCACACAAGACGCTTCTACATCGGCCCTCCCTTTAGGAAACTAAATTTACAGAACAATATCAAACGTATTACTATTTATATCAAATTTAACCTCTTGCAGTACCTTAATAATCTACTTAGTCGTAATATACGAATCATCACTATACGTTAATTACAAATTCCCTTTAAACTCTTATCAAATAATGTTAAAACATGTTTTTATCAATTGTTTGAATTGCAATTGTATTAGTAATCTGTCCATAGATATAACAATCAATCTGTCAAAACAAAAGCCTCTTAAAACCATAGACATTTTAATTTACCACAAACATAAACAAAAAAATCGTATGTTCAAAAATGCCCCCAATCACAGCATAATTATTACTATTTTCCAAACAATTTCACGAACATAATATTTAAAAATGCTTAACATATATTTTCAAAATGTGCGAGGTCTTCGCACAAAAACTCATAGCTTCTTAAATCAGGTCCTTTTGAACAATTACGATATTTATCTTATATGTGAAACTTGGCTAAATAAATCAATCCAGGACAGTGAATTGTTTGACAATAGGTATGATGTATTTAGAGAGGATCGGAACTACTTTTTGTCTGGACAGCAGCAGGGAGGGGGGGTACTAATTGCAACATCCAAATCTCTGAAGGCTCAGAGAATTCCCTGGTCTACGTGTACTGAGGAGATCTGGATATCAGTGCCAATACTAGGTAACAATAATAAACTCAAAAATTTATATATCTGCTGCACATATCATCCACAAAACACCAACTACATCCACAACCTAACTCATCACTTCAACACCACATCAGACCTGCACGCAAATCACCCGGAAGGATTGTTTTTATTAGCTGGAGACTACCATATATCCAAACTAAACTGGAAGTTAACCGAAGGGCAAAACCAATTAGAACCAAATTTTCCAGAAAACACTGCTAGCTGTGCCTTGGTAGACTTCCTTTCATTCACCCAACTACACCAATTCAATTCTATAACCAATACAAACAAACGAATTCTTGATTTAATCATGACAAATATTTCAAAATGTAGTATAACCCATTGTACCGAACCTCTGACGCCTGAAGATTCACATCACAGAGCATTAGACATAGAGTTATCACCTGTTACTGTACCGTCTCTCTCCAGCTCATCTAGGACAATTAAAATGTTTCACCGAGGTGATTACGGTCAAATCACTGATGAATTATCCAAAATAAATTGGAAACTCCAATTTCAAGGTAAGGATACCGAAAAAGCCGTATTAGATTTTTACAATATCATAAATGACATTATTCGCAAATATATCCCCGAAAAAAAAATTAACGGTAATTTAGAAAGGTTTCCCCCCTGGTACACTTTACCACTTATTAAAATTGTAAAAGAGAAATTAAAATATCACAAGAAATGGAAAAAATACAAGAACCTGGCTGACTACCAATCATTTTCAGTACTGAGAAATCGTCAAAAGAAGATCGCGTTAGAATGTTATGAAAACTTCATTATGACGGCAGAAGATTCAATAAAAAAGTGCAGCAAACAGTTCTGGTCATTTGTTAAATCAAAGAAATCCTCTTCCGATTTACCAAAGCAAATGTATCTTGGAGATATTTCCTGCGATGATGGACAATCCATATGCGACCATTTAGTGATTATTTTAGATCAGTTTTTGTAGAAAATTCCAACCCTCGCCTCAATCTTATAAACTGTGAGAATGATGACGACAACTCTAATCTACATATCCACAATATTAACTTCAATCAATCATGTGTACTTAATTATTTAAAAAAAACTTGATCCGAATAAAAGTGCGGGATCTGATTTAATTCCATCCATATTTTATGTAAAATGCCGGGACCAATTGGCTTATCCTCTCTCCTTGCTATTCAAAATGTCATTTGAAGAAGGCAACTTCCCCAACGTCTGGAAACAAGCACTCATTACACCAATCCACAAAAGCGGGGACAAAACTAACATTACCAACTACAGGCCCATCTCCAAACTCCCAATTGTCAGCAAAATCATGGAAAACATAGTTCTTGATCAACTTTTTCCGGCGGTACAAACAATCATATCTAAAAATCAACACGGCTTTTTCAGAAAACGATCGGTCGAGACAAACCTTCTGGAATACACAGATTTTATTTTAAATTCTATGGGTGGTAAAAATCAAGTTGACTCTATCTATACGGATTTTTCAAAAGCCTTTGATAAAATTAACATTGACCTGCTTCTGAAGAAACTGTTAAAAATCGGGATTAATGGTGACCTTCTCAGATGGATCAAATCATATGTAACAAACAGAAGTCAAGCAGTTAGAGCTAAGGGTTTCTCCTCGCGTTTTTACAGTATACCTTCAGGAATCCCGCAAGGATCACATCTCGGACCTCTCTTGTTTATTTTATATATCAATGATATAGGTAAATGCTTTAAAAATTCCAAATTCCAAATTTTTGCTGATGACACTAAGATTTACAAAAAAATCACTAATATTAATGACAGCCTAGAATTGCAAGATGATATCAATAGGCTTGGAATATATTGTGCTAACAACCAACTGTTCCTTAATCTGGAAAAATGTAACACAATATCATTCACCAAAAGCATAAACCCCCTAATATTCCCGTACAAAATCAATGACGTAGAGATAAAAAGATGTTGTGAAGTGAGGGACTTAGGAATAATAATGGACTCCGGAATGTCTTTCCGAACACATATAAATTCCATCTGTGACAGGGCGTACAAACTTCTAGGATTCATCATAAGAGTGACCAAACCATTTAGGTCTCCACATGTAATCAAAATACTGTACGTCTCTTTTGTTCGCTCAATATTAGAATTCGGATTAGTCATATGGAATCCCCAATACAAAGTAAATATTGAAAGATTAGAAAGAATTCAAAAAAAGATATTGAAACACCTAGACTTTAAATCCTTTCGAACTTCAGAAAACCTAAAAGACTCATTAACATTCCATAATTTATTAACTTTAGAAGATAGAAGAAATATATCCGACCAAAAATTTTTATTCAAAATCATTAACAACGTTGTTGACAACAACTATCTTCAAGAACACATTAATTTCCACTATCCAATAAGAACCACAAGGTCAAACCAACTATTCCACATCCCACACTCAAAAACAAATTACACACAACATTCATTTCTCCGAAGGACGTGCACAAAATACAATGATATCTTTTACGACGCTGATATTTTCCATTTGTCCTCAGGCCAATTTATTAAATCCATAATAGAAAAAATTAAAACAAATTGTTAATTACGAACTCTCCACCCCTGCTGCATGTTATTTTTTTCATTCTCATTATGTTGGTTTTCCTTCTTTTTATTATAATAATAATATTTGGATGATTTATATATCCCATATGCTTTAATTTGTGTGTGTTTTTTTTTCTTTCATTTCTGTTGTATATATATATATTTTTCTTTTTTTCTACCACTTTATGTTTTCTTCAATGTTTTAATCCATGTTTATATATTATAAATTGTAGCGGAAACTTCGCTGGTTAATGCAATCATGTAATATGTTACTTTCTTATTAAAATATGTATAACTGTTTGTTTCCTAAATAAACTAAAATAAAAAAAAATAAAAAAATAAAATCTATAAGTAAATAATAAGTCGTAGAAAATAGATTGCCTAAAATTATCATTAGGTCTGAATTAAAAACAATCCACTTATTATTATAAATACATTCGATTGATGGATGTAATTATTATTGAGGTTGAATAAACAAGCTCTAATTCTCTGTAATCAATTATGATTACACAATTTTAACACGTGCGATACAAATATACACATCGAGTGACGAAACTCTGTTATTTTATTTGAATACACAGCAAAATATTTGTCTTTCTGCCTCCTAACATGATATTAGGGATAATAAATGACACCTCAGAGATCCGTGACTCAATTGTTCCTCTCAAATGAACGTCCCACGCCCTATCAATATTAGAAGACAGTCATTTTAAACGAGTTTAAAAGATGTGGAAACGTAATACGTGATGTAACATTCTCAAGATAATATAAAATACATGGATATGAACGTTATTAGTTCTCGTAGTAATTACTTGGAAACCTTCATTTAATGCATTGGAGATGAAATTGTTGCGAGGATCCGAATTTCGACGGTGGTAAGGTTGGTATTGGTATTGGTATTGGTAGACACCAAATTGGATATGCACACACAATACACTTTAGGTTAAACTATGTATTTATATTATCATATTGCAGTTAAGACGGTTACTTTGTTAATTTATTTATCTATAAAAAGTATATTTACATTGTGTTTTTTTATGCCTGTCTCACTAAGATATACCTACAACGAGACGGGCGTACAGGTACATAAATGAATATCGTAGTTACAAGAATATTTAAGGTAAAATACATAATAATTTGAATAGAATTAAAAAAGAAAGGTGATTGGAAGGGTGGGTAAATCTTTTAAAGAGAGTTATCGTAGTTACAAGAATATTTAAGGTAAAATACATAATAATTTGAATAGAATTAAAACAGAAAGGTGATTGGAAGGGTGGGTAAATCTTTTAAAGCGAGATCTTATAAATGTTGGAGGAGATAAAGTAAAGTAGTAAATTCTGTCTAAATTATTTATGGAGTTAAATTTCACAGGATTCTATTATTTTCATTTATTCTATATGGGTTAGGTCGTATGTGAATAGTTATTTATGTCTATGTGTGATTTATTTTACAGATGTTTGTAATAGTGAGTCCAATACTTACAATCCATTTCTTTATATCTTGTTTGAATTTTGTCAAGGATTCAGTTTGTCTGATCATATTGTTACTCTGAGGTCTGATCGTAGCTGGTAGTGGTAGTAGGAAAAAGGAGTTTGGAGAAGTTCTTTGTTTTTGGCTCGGGTATTGTGTATTGTTTGAGTAGCTTTGTATAGTGTTTTGTTGTTTTTGTGTAAATTAACTAAGGTGGATCTTGAACAGAGCTGTTTTATGTCTATAACTTTGAAGGTATTGAAGATCGTATCAGTGCGGTAGTAAGCGACAGATTGAGAATTTATTTATGATTAATGGTAATTGAATTGTAATGGAAATTGAATCAGTAATGGAAATTGAAAATAATTTATACGTAAGATGTAAAATTGGTGTCAAATTGCACATGCATATTATCATGTTACAGGTAAAAGATTTTAGTTAATATTATATTAAAGACTAGACGTGACGCGAAAAATCACGGATAATAATAATTTGTTGTATGATTTGTGAAATTGAATTTATATAATACAATAAACTTCTACAGGTAGGTAGCTATTTTAACGCCTGACTGAATTGTTCCCACACTCAGTGTCAATTTCGAAAATGATAAATAAATTCAAAGCAAATTTGAGTTCATTGATCATGAATAATTTCACTGTGAATATCTTCACGCTTTAATAAATAATGCACATCCTCATAGACAACTTACTAATGTTCGATAAGAGAATTTTTTAGTAGTGTGAAAGAGTAAAAAATAAGCTAAGATACAAGCGAGACATGATTTTAGATTCTAAAGACCTAAAGTATTATAATGATTGATTTGTGGGGAAATAAGCTGTGTTACTCCATTAGTCAAGTGTTCTTAAATATTATTTTGGGTTTAACAAGATAACATATAATATGAAAATGCGTATTAAAAAAACACAGCATCTTTGTAAATGTTATTTTTGTTTGTTTGTTTCGTATAGATACGCAGATATGATAAAGCATCCTCCTAAATACATGTGACGTTAACTATAAGGAATTTAGAAAGTCCCATCCTCGCTGCCAGGTCGCTATAAATAAATACGGGAGCCCTTAGGAGCATCGGCGAACGGCGGCTGTTGAGGCTAAATCAAAGAGATTTACTCTCCCGACAGCCACAACCCAGATAACACGCGCACATTTGTTGCATCGCGATGCTAAAAATCTAACGGTATTTGTTTTCTTGGGGTTCATTAGCCGCTAGGGGAATGTAGCATAATCTAGATGGACTTGAATTAAGCAATTTAGATAACCAAGCTAGGGCACAATCGCAATTTTTAATGCGATGTCACACCAGAGACCCGCCGGAGCTAAGAACATGCATACCTAATAAGTCAGTCAGGGAACTAATTCTCCTGTGACAGTGATTGTGAGACAGATTTAGAAGTGGGCTGCTTTAGTTACATAGATATACATACGTGTAGTAAAACGCTAAAGTACTGCTAATTAGTAATTATTACCTACTACATGACTCCAATTACCTACACATAATATTGGTACAAAATAAAATACTATATTTTCGTTATTTGTTTTTGGGGTGTTATGCCGTGTTGCGCTACCTCCTTCTTTAGCCAACGTTTCGGACATCGTTGCAGTGTCCATCATCAGGGCAGATCCGGCAGATCCGGTAGATGTGCACACATCTACCGGATCTGCCGGATCTGCCCTGATGATGGACACTGCAACGATGTCCGAAACGTTGGCTAAAGAAGGAGGTAGCGCAACACGGCATAACACCCCAAAAACAAATAACGAAAATGCTTTTGGCCGTGAAAATCTTAAAACTTATCTAAAATACTATAGATTGACGTAAAATACTGCAGAAGGGCACAAAAGTTGAGAGATTTTACGCGTGGGTTGTTCGAGTAAGTCAAATTAGAAATGGGTTGAAAATGATAATACGATATTAACAGATTATGATTGCAGCAGGGTTCTATTTCCACTCCCCTAAGCTAGTAGTAAGTATAATGGTAAGCCACGTGCGGGGTCGGTCGCAGGGCGCAGCGGGATGGATAAATAATAATGACGTGATTATACGACATGTGGTGATGTTAAACTAATCGAAAACTAGAGAGTGAGTCCTATTATTTATCCGCGGGCTTAGCCACATTTAAATGCAAATCGAATCATCTATAATTCAAAGGGAGACCCAACTAGAAGCAAAAAGCTTTGTGAAGCCTGGGCACAAATTACAGCTTTATTATTAACGTTCATATCACACGATGATGCGCTGAAGATTGTCTCGTCTTAGAATAGGTGTCGTCTCACGAAAGGGAACTTTCCAGGTCGAATATTAATAAGCAATGTATCCATTATCCATTATCCACCAGCTAATCGTACACACAATACGTAATACACGGAAATATAAATAAATATAATATTCGGAAAACTTCTCATACCGATATGATACTCGTAGATCGAAGGTTTTCAATGATTTTTCCCACTTGATTTATTTCTCGGCTATTCGAGAAAAAATCTTTCCTTTGACATTTCCCGAAAAGCTCCTAACCAGGATAAAGTTTATCCTATTGCCAAGCGTAAGAAAGATTCTGCACTGAAATAGAAACAAACATAACAAAATATGTCGGCGACTCTCCCTCCCTGCTAGGTAGCGCGGGAAGGATTTACTTTTGTACTAGTTTCAATAGACTCATTCTGCCTTCAGCTGCCGTGAAAGAAATCTTTTTTTGAATGAAAGAACCGCGATACATCATTTATTTTTTGCATCTCAAAAAGCCCGGCTCTAGGAGATAGTTACAAATTAAAGAATAGCGAAACTAAAACAGACGGACAAATAAATTCGAAGGTGAGAAAAAAGTTTATTAAAAATTTACAGAAGTAAGTAAACGAAACAAACGTGAAATAAGTCTAGCATTAACAGCGGGCACTTCAATGAACAAAAAAACCTTAACGGACATAATGAATTATCACTCGACATTTATGTGTGTTTAAAAGCAATTCATACAAAATAATGTAACTACTTCCATCCGAGTCCAGATGTGTGAGGGGCATTTGAGTTTTTTACAATACAAAAAAGTGGATTTTATCTTCTGGAAAAAAACATCACCTTTTTTCTCGTCTCGGCATTTCCATATACAATCCCGATCTATGTTTACCTATTAATTTGTTAATTACTAATTAATAATAATCCAATTATCAAACGAAGTTAATAAATTTAGTTGTTTACAGAGGGTATCGTCTTAATAGGTTTCCATTGCTGGGATGTTATTTTTATGTAACTGAAGGTTGTTGATATTGGGTGATGACATGACACGCGTATGTTATTAGTTATTACACAATGTAGGTACTTAAAATATGGCACCAATATGCCTAAGTGTAAATTCCATACACGGAGTGTTGTGGTTCCTAAAACAGTCTTATAATAATATTATGGCGTAAAAAACAGTGGCAGCCGGTAACGGTTTTAGTGCTAATCTTTTTTTTAATGAGCCGTGGAGATAAAATGCGTATGCCTATAGAGAAAGACAATATACATATATACATATATGTATATACATTACAATGTATTGAATTAATAGTACCTCTCCCGGAACTTCTAAAGATGATGAGAATAAAAACGCTGAGTGAATGGCAGATGAGATGGGATAGATCGAATGTGGGAAGATGGACCTTCTCCTTCTTTCTATCAGAATGGAAGGGGCATATCTTTTAATGGACCACCATATCACCCGATTGCTTTCTGGGCATGGGGAGTTTAGAGGTAGACTTCACTGACTGGCTCTTGTGGTGATCCCAATTGCGCTTGTGGTGATACCGACCAAACTGCCGAGCACATTTTGTGGCACTGTGAGATTTTGACGGATGATCGAGACGAAATGATTGGTGGTTTACAAGTTATTACGAGACCTGCTTGGATTACAGATCTCGACTCGAATAAGGTGAACTTTGAGTGCCTGAGGAAATTCACGAGAGTCTGGGTTGAGAGATGGCCTGTTCTTAGAGTTGCTGAGTAGCTGTAAAATAACTTAGGTACCAGGTGTATTTTGCTTCTGAATTCACGGACACTCTTCATAATTCCTTTACATTAACCGCTTGGATTTATTTGTTGTGATTTATGTGTTTTGTGTTTCAGTAATATGTTATTTATTTTATTAAATATTATGAGTTATGTGTTATATTTTACATTTGCGTTATGTTATTTTGTTCACTATATTTTCAAAAATGTATATAATTGCCTTGCGATTTGTTTTGTTTATAATTAATATAGTACCTGTTAATTTATGCCATATTCCTTGTTTTGTTTTGTTTGCCTTTAACTCTTTCAATGTTTTTCTGGATGAACTGAACTCCAAATTTTTTTCCATATCCCCATATGGGAGTGTGCTGGACCTCGTCCCTGCTACATCTTTAATTACATTATTAATTTTGCAGATCCTTCTCAAATCTATCTGCGCCTCCCCCAATGACATGTGCAGGCTTGAGGTTTGATCAGACGACCTTGACTGTCCTTTGTCCTGCCTCTGACTACCCAACGCTGAATTTTCTTTTAGTCTTCGGGTATTTTACCCCAAATATTCAGTAAACATTATTTGAGGCTTCACTGAGAGGTTGGCTAAGGGACACGGAAGCTAAGTGTAGTTTATGGTCAGACCGAAATCCATTCATATTTTTTGTTGGTACTTGCCAATTGATTTGAGATTTATTGTATTACTTATGTTCTCTATTTTATGCAGGTGCTTCCAGGTTTTTACAGGTGCAATGCCGCCTCATGGAGCCTCATGAATGAGTTTTTCTTGCCCTGTTTAATTTATCTTTGTTTTACTAACCTATTTTTTTGCATTTTGTTTTTTTTTTCCTGTTAAGCACTTGCATACTGCTTACTAACAACGTATGCAAGGATACTGGAGGTGTAGATTCGTTCAAAATAAATAAATGTAGCTTCGTTTAACAAAAAAATCAAGGAGTAACCATCTGTTACTTATACCAGGGCGGGTAAGAGGTGGATCACCTCCACTGACATTATAATCAAAATATTCAAACTTGACCGGGATCATGCTGACCATGTGGCCATTAAAGATGACCGTTGGAATTGAAATATCATCGAAAAGAGAGGTAGAGGTCGCCCAAGACTAGAAAGGCTGACGATCTGAAAAAAAAATTAGTTGCCAGTTTCGGATGCGTGAAGGCAGTCTAAAACAGAAAAACTGGAGACAAGGTCCAAAGTTGAATGGCAGAAATATTTTCAGGATTGTCTTATAAAACAATACTTTTAAAATTTCAGTTTTTATTCTAATTTAGCACCCTATTTATGACTAAAAAAAGTAACGAGCCTCCACTGTTAATGGTTTAAGTGTATGGCGTTTGATGTAGTAGCAATATTGGAATATTGACGGCTAATACTCCTTCACACATAATGAAGTTTAGTTGGATATATCCGATTATTTTTTAAAGTTGCTACCGAACCATGATGGAGTTATTTCTGTTCACACTCCAAGTGACGCGAACGAGTCCTGTCAGAGCCGCCGCGCCGCCCGTCACCACTCTTCTAACCACTAAAATATCAGAGGGGGAAAATGTCATCCTGAAAAATGAAATGTGCTGAAATTTTCTGAAACATTTGAATTCAATTAAGCCC
Organism: Limnephilus rhombicus; assembly: GCA_929108145.2. Lineage (NCBI taxonomy): Eukaryota > Metazoa > Arthropoda > Insecta > Trichoptera > Limnephilidae > Limnephilus > Limnephilus rhombicus. The sequence goes on from OV815274.1 coordinate 23,023,894, forward strand.
GACGGCATCAATTACAAAACAATATTTTAGTTAAAGGTTCATGATAGCGATGTGACTGTATTAACTGTACATACATACATACCTATGTGAAACACGTGACTGTATTAACTGTAGGTACATATGTGAAATGTAAACTCTTCTTCCATCCTATTTAACTACTATTCTATCAAACTATATAACAGCATGCCACCTTCTTTGAAACAATCTGCTGATTATTCACCAACAAATAAACTAAAAAAACAAATCACAGTCTGGATAAAAACTAAAGGAACACTATTTTTCCAAAACCTATTTATTCCAAACCAAAGATAAAAATTAACTTCTTAGTAACCAATGTACAATAACCATTAAAATAAAATAAATGTAAAACTTTCTACTACAACACATTTATACTTGTCACACATAATCATAAATAAACACGTAAGCTCCTCAGCACAGGTTCTCCTAGTGAGGTGTTCACGAAACATACAACAATACCTATCCACAGTTTCACCTTCGCAAACCTGCCATACACCCAACATAATAAAATTGCAAAATATATTATGTAAAAATGTTTTCAAAATTTATCTATTATGTAAAAATGTTAATTAATAGGTAAATACTGTAATACATAGAAATAAATAAATAAAAATAAAATTTTAAAAAATCCACAAGTAAATGCTTTTAATGGAAGACCAGTATAAATTACAAGTTACAAAAAAGTAAATTGTAAAATTAATATGTATATATATATATATATATGTATTTTTTTATATATCTAAATGCAAGTTAGTAAAAACCATTTGGCAAAAATACATGTTTTTGAAACTTGGAGCTTACAGGTTATGGGAATACCGCTGAAAGTTATTACCTTCGACACATAAAGTAGAAAGAGAGGTTACAAAAAGCGTGAAAAGCACCAGGGATGGTAGCCAGTACCTTTGGTCCGGGGTCATTATATAGGTACCTGAAAAACACTTTATGGAGACATGCTATGACTTCAAAGCATTGACGCCAGACATGTGCTTGTTCTACCGGCATTTCAATCGAAGGTGCTCCGAAGAACTAGCGTCACTAATCCCTTCGGCACCCATGCGAAAAACTCTCAGCTTTAGAACCACACGAGCTTTAAAGCACAGATTCAATTTAAAAATCACACAAATATGAACGAGAATTTATTTGTGCCCAAGTTCGAAATCCGTGAAGCATTCGTGTGCTAAAATTGTGTGCTTTTTTTTTAAATATAAACAACAGTAATTAAAAAGGCGTGCTTAAAATAGAATATTCCATTGGGCTGCAAGGAAAAAAGTTCGGGCAAAAAACCAGCAGTACAGTCCCCAAAGGACAATTTAATAAATCACAAACAATATATTTTTTTACTTCACACGCCGGCCCCTCAACATTAATTTAAGTTCGTACGGACATTTTTTGTAAATTTTTAAAAGTTAAGTGGATACAAACGTATTTAAGCGAACTGGTAACCTAACTTGTGGGAACCACTTTGTAACGAGTCTGAGAAACGGCAGAAGACTAAAAACGATATGGGTCAGCGAACACAGCTTATGGCAGAGTTCATTATAGAGAAGTTCATTCATTGTAGAGAAAAAGATTTAAAATTAAGCATGTGCATACAAATTTTATTATTTGATATTAAATGTTGCAAGTTCATACATGCAATTGAACAAACAATATCACAAAGTGTTTAGGTAGGTAAAGTATATACATTACGTAATAATAATAATAATAATATTTGGCTAATTTATATAGCGCCGTTTTCGCGAAAAATCACCTCAAGGGCGCTGTACAAATAAATACATAAAATAATAAAATTACTGGCTTACAACTAAGATTTACAATTATTACTAGTGACTTACATCTAAGACTTATAGCTAGTGGCTTATGACTAAGACATATAAACGCTAATGATTTAAAACTGAGTGATAAGATTCGGGTGACATTATGCTCACCGATAAAATGAATACTATTTATTGTGAGGAGGTAGTTTTAAGTATTACTAGTTAGTCAAGTGGTAAAGTAGATATAATAATAATGTTATTTATTTCAGCCGAACAGAGCGGTGGGTGCAATACTCTGTCAGCCGTATAAAAGTATACATTACATAAACAAGGATTTACATACTATATAAAAAAGAAAAAATAAAGTAATATAAAAAAGATTTAAAAAGAAATATATATACACATATTTAGTACTCGTATATCTACTACGGGGGCTTCAGATGAATTCTCCATGTTTGGTGAAGAGGCGCGCCCTGCCACATAAGAATAGTTATTTTATCGTGTTAGGTTTATACAAAAAGATTGTATAAGGCTCGATTAATGATACGCAAAAAAATTGATTTCTTTATTATAATTTTTTTATGAATACAGCACAAGAGTCTCAACTGCTCCTAACTTCTGGAGCCAATGAGACTACGGAATTTCCAATTGGGATGTGTTGTGTGGCTGAAGGTAGTGAGAGGGGAACGAAACGAGGAAGAGGAAGGTGGGGGAGTACCTGGCTATTCAGCCCCGAATTGCGAGTCGAGAACCTTATACTTTGACCACGGGGGCCGTCTAGATGAATAGATGAATAAAAACTGATATTTTGACAACTGTGCCTTCTAGATAACTGAACAATAAAAAGTGTTTCCGTATCTGTACATAAAGTAAGATAAAGCCTGGTAAGTAAAATGTGTATAGGGTCGCTGAGATGATTTTTCGTAAAACGGCGCTATACAAATGAACCTATTATTATGAATGCATCCGCCACCTCTGCGTATGTTATTAGTTATTATATTAAAATGTCCTGCAACCCAGGAAAGGTACAAGCGAGTGTGTGAAGGAGTAAAAGGTTTAGATATTTCTCTTGGGAACACGCAATATTTTTAGTTATTGGATAATAAAGAATTTCTTATAATATGACAGCGTGGGTACAATAACATTGCAATTTTAGAATCCAGAAACTTTACTCAATGTATTTGAAATTTAATTTAAAGAAACGTGAGATTTTAAGCGGTATTTTATCCACACAGGTGGTCAAATGGACAAAAAGCTCACGTTGTTTTCAGATTAACTTTTCTCATTATCTTTTATGCGTAAAGCAGTGACTTTAATTTATGAATATTAAATGTACAAATAAATTAAACGTACAAAGCAAACAATATGTATTATTATTGTGTTCCTGCCCAGAAGAAGAAGGAAGTACCTGCCTACTTACGTATCACATTTTTCTGTTATTATAGGTACTTGTATTTTGTCCCTAACAATAAGTTTTCATATTAATTTTAAATCTCGCTTGTAAGCTTCCATTCCACTAGAACAGGCTTATTCAGTGGTTTAGGAATACGCCGATCTATGGGTTTAATTTACATGAAAAAAATAATATTTAACAATTTTTGATTATCAAACCCATGTTCGTTAGTTTCGAATTCAATTTACGAAATACTGTAATTTTAAATTCATTAATTAACTTTCTTTCTCAAAAACTATGTTTAGAACAATATTATGGTTCAGATTCGTTATTTACGAAGTCCATATTTATATGATGAGTTTCTTAATTTTTCTTTGATATTGTAATCGTATAATAATAATCATATAATGTAATTGACTTATTGTTGACAACATTCCTAATGCTTAATACAGTTAAACAAATAGGTATGGACCTGCATAGCTAGTTTTAAAAATAAAGATGTATTACTTATATTTTTAATGATATCTCTGCAAATAATGATCTGGAAAACGAAATCAGTAGGGCAGAATGCGACCCTTCGTGTGCAGGTTGTATCACAGTATTATTACTTTATGCAAGAATATTAAACTAGCAATTTAACGCACGAGTATTTTCACTCCCACGACAGTTTACTGGAATAAACTAAGGCTCGTTATTTCCACTATACCTTGTAGCTATGCAACTACTCGCACTTCTCTCCAGGAACTAGCTCCCATAACATCTAACTACATCTAATAGAAGCCTAGACTAGATATAGTGCTCTTCTGCAGTTGTGATTAGTAAGCTCAGGAAATCTGCGTCTATAACCTCTTGATTAGTTTTTGTATATGAATATATTATCAAGTTGGAACTAATTATACACAGAAATCTTAAAGTAGAGGTAAATACTAGGCATTACCTAGAGTGGAGCGATTATTAAAAAAAATGCAACAACAGTTAATGCATACAAAAACAATCGTTTTTAATTTGAGTCATAATGTGTAATATTGTACAATGGCATGTCACTGTGAATAACGATAAACACCTCAAAAGCTACAGTATTCACATATAAATATACCTTTGGTCAAGCAGCAATGTACGCCACTGCTAATAATACCCTGCGAAAAACCATTTAATAGCTTTTATTTTGTTGCTTTTAAATAACTTATTTTAACAAAGTCAATTGTATAATAATACCAAAATAATATAATAACAAATTAAAACTAATCAGTTTTATATATTAATTACCAAATTCAATCAATAAAATCGATCTAGAACCAAGGATCTGTCCTGTGACGTGTTAATAAGACATTATTTTGTAAAGTCAGACTACTTTGAATTCAAGGGTTATGCCATCCCTAGATAAAATGAATAAACAGTGCGCATTGTGTCAGTAACATATCTCGAAAACTACTAAACAATTTTATCCCAAAATGTATTTTGTCGCCGGTCACAGCGGATACAAAGAAAATAGGATCCCCATAATGCGGGGAACCTAACATTAATCCAAGGAGACGTAAAGAACCTGCATTGACACACATACAAGCAATGCATCCAGTCTATCCAATGTTCCTACATACCACAATACATGTTGCCAGTTGCCAACCAGAAGTGACTCTTTACGGCACGATCCAACGAAATGCACTTCGATTGGGCGGCAGTTCCGCTAATGGATCACTCCAGAGGATTTTGCCGTCAAGTGTCCAGTTCTGGGTATCTCTACCCCGATAAGTTTACAGGATTGTACCAGCTTTTAAACATTAATTACAAAGGTGGGGTGATTTTCGGAAAGTGGGACAACCTACAGGAATATAAATAGTAGGTATATTAAAGTATTTTTTAAACATCTTAAGCGATCATAATTAAATACTTTAACATGACAATTTATTGATTCCTAAAAGGGTGATCCACTTAGTTATCTAATCCCTATGACAATTTCATTATACGATACGATTGTACCACCCCAGCCAGGAACACTCCTGTCCCGGTGAGACCGGTACACCAGGGGGCACTGATCTGTTAGGACTTGGAACACGTGCTCTGAGGATAAGAAGGAGGTTGGAGTTTAATCGACCGGTGTACATGGCAACCTAATAAGCCAATATTGGAATTTAGGTTGGGCAGGAATAAAGGAATGGATTGAGCATTATCTTTTTTTTACATATCTTCCTTCTTCTTGCCTCTTCTCGGCTCTTCTTGATCTTCTTGTCTATTTCTGGCTGCTTTACCTATTCCTGGATCTTGTCTCTTGTCTCTTCTTGCTTCTTCAAGGATCTTCAAGTCTCTTCTTGTCTGTTTCTGGCTGCTTTACCTCATCCCGGATCTTGACTCTTGCCTCTTCTTGCTTCTTCTTGGATCTTCAAGTCTCTTCTTGGCTCTTCCTGTCTCTTCTTGTATCTTCTTGGGTCTTCTCGACTTTTCTTGGCTCTGCTTAGCTCTTCTTGCCTCTTCTAGCTTTTTCTTGTTTCTTCTCATCTTTTATGGAATCTACTAGTCTCTTCTCGGCTCTCCCCTGACAGTTGAATCGTTTATTAGGGAGAAAAATTAATCAGGAAAAAATACCGAACCGCCCATACTTCGGTATTTTTGTCATACCGAACACCTTGCAACCCTGCACACCACACACCGGCCTCAGACGGGAGCAGTTGGGTCCGCTGTGCGGCATTCCCACAAAAAAAAATGAAAATAAAGGAGAGTTCCAGAGGTGCCAACATCTCTCTCCGATTCAGATCCCCGACTGAGTCTCGCAAATAGGTATTGTCTTCATTTAATTTTTTTTTAAATGTGAACCAAAATCAATAACTGCTTCAAGTATAATCTTTACGCATGGTTTTTCACTCAAGCAAAAAAGGAACTATTATTTTATAAGTGCACTTCAAGAAGGCAAAGCAGACGAAACCACACATGGAATTTTTTCATTGCATTTACACACTAAACCGGTTTTTCCATCAGAGCGAATTGGATTGTGAGTCCCCAGCTTTAATTAATACTGCAATACTGCACCTAGAACACCAAAATGGTTTTACCTACGAAATGCGTTATGGTTAGCAGATGAATCCGCAACAGAAATATGCATTGTGAACATAAGATTGGTTTTACTTTTAGAATGAATCTGCATAGGATTCCACTAGTCAACCTGCTTAAATAAAGTTGTACTCTGATAACGTGAATGGTTTTTCTACATTTAGTAGCATATTTATTGTCCGAAATAAATTTTATATTTACTTAACTAATTACGATAAATTACTTGTAGCAATTTTTTATGCCAGAAGTGTGGCAATTATAATGGCATTAATGTTTGTATTATAAACAAAATGTTAAGGTACGTGCTTGAGATTCCTGACTTTATTTGGGGAGATTTTTAAATCTAGCTTTTAGTTCATAATTAATAATTAAAATAAAAGTAAAATGGGAGGTTTTATCACGTTTTCATTGGTATCTAAACTACTTGCTAGTAACAATTTTGTAATAACGTCTTAAAAATGCATCTGAAACACCGTGAAAAAACCCATCCCGTTCTGTGTAATTTTTTGTGGTTTTTTTCAGCAGGCCGCACCAAAAGAGCCGGCGGGCCGCACCAAAAGGCCTCGCGGGCCGCACGTTCCCCACCCCTGAATTAGAGTTTAGATAAATATAAGTCTTGAAGGTTTTTACCCACGGCACGGCTTTTATTACAATTTGACAAAGTGCAAAACTATTTAAATGTGTTACATACGGTTTCATTCTGAGTTGGCATGGAACCGTTACATACAAGTTGTATTTTCGAACCAGAGAGTGTTGAAAACAAAAGTCTTAAGCTATGTTTAGGGACCTCTTTAGATCGTGTATCTGAATTTAAAAAATATATATAAATATATATTTAAAGAAAGACATACATTCCCGGGTTACGAATAACCCGTCTATTTTTGAAAATCTCCTACTACCACCACAGTAAGCCGAAAATGTTGCTTGAGTCGTGGTGGAGGGCATAGTCAGCCGTGAAATCGAACACGGAATGCCTGGGTGGGACCCAAACGTGATGTCCACTCAACCACTGACCGGTCCTAACCACGGAAGGTTAAGGAATACCCAGGTAACCTTCGACTCCTTATTCTCTGTTCACTTCCAGTCAGCCTTACAACATTTCTCAAAAGGAAATTATTACAAAAAACTGTTGTTTTTCTAAGTACATATTTACAAAAAAGATCTAGACGTGGTCTTTACAAAAACAGTGGTATTTAAAGTAGACAAGTACACTTTATTTTTATCAAGAAGATGTAACAAACCCCTGTCGTGTTATCAATTCCAGTCAGTCTAAACAGAACATCGATAGAAGGCGATTATTTCCATTTGCCAACACCCCTAAGGTATGAGGCCCCTATTAGGAACCCGGTCAGGTCCTACTGCGGCCAAGAAGAAGAACGTGATTATAGTACCGGCCATTAAATCAAGATGGGGAGGAATCAAGTCCTCGCTGGTGATTTGTCTTGTAAGCAGCTCTGAGCTCTGAGGAGTATAAACGTTTAATCGGAAATTGAAAACGATAAAATTATAGGCTCCGATGCGGTGATCCCAGATCCCTGTTATGCCGTCTGAATAATACCGATGATCTCGGATTGAATTTAATATTTTAATATTCACCGCTCGCCGAATTTACATGCCGGCTGACGTCCGGACATTGAATATGACAGCGGGTGTGGTGGCGAAAACTGGCGTGTTAATATGTACGTACAATTTTTATGACATCATAACATAAATTAGATATACATCAGGCACAAAAATACATACAGCATTTCAAAACAAAGATGATGTAATCAGTAAACTTCAAACTTTTGATATTCTCAATAAATAGCAGTGGCGTCCAGTGACATTAATTCAGATTTCCGCAATTTTACAGTGTCCGACTAATAAATAATATTTTTAACAGAAAAGTTCAGTGTGTAAACTACTTACAATGCTTCGTTTTGAAGGAATATTATTCTATTTTCGGCTAATCCTCAAATAACCCCAAAAAACTTCTGTAGGTACTGGAAAATCATGGAAATCGTTAAAAGTTGTGTTCAATACGAGATTCATAAAGGGTAATATCAATTACTTTAAAATTTATTTATTCACAAAAAGAAAATGTCTGGTTAAAACATAACATTTCCAACAATGGAATATGGCACCGAGATAAATGATAATACTATGAAAGTGTAAAGCGAGGGAAGCTTACAAAAAGCATCTTCAACCCTAGCGAAATGACAAATTGCAAGCTGTTAAGTGAAAGGAGTGCAGTTTTTCGAAAGGTTGTGAATTGTGCAGTTATGATAAATCATTTCGTGTGCATTTCGCCGCAAGTTGTATTAGTGAATGGTGCATTGCAGTCAGTCAATCATGTGTGCAATGTTTGCCCGCTTTACATGTGGATATTCTGATAAGGTTTGATATTCGATGTGAGCCTAGCACGCATGCTTGGTCTTTGTTCTAAGCACGCCATTGGAAAAACTTACCCCGCAAAAAATATTACGTTCACACCAAGTCCTGCAAAGGCGCCAAGTACTTATCCCCGAGAACCGAACTGCTCTAACGGAGTTGAGTTCGAGCTCTAAGTGCACAAATCGGAAAATAAAACCCAGGAAAGCAGTATTGAAGATACTTCATATATATTAAATCCATTATGTTACTCGCGAGATAAGGTTGTGCTGTAAACCTGATTTATCGATAAATAAATGGTTCTACCTTGCAATATAAGAAACACGTACTGAACCTGATTGTCTAGAATTCTACAAGTTTTTCATTTCTAATGGTCTATCAAAAATGAAAATTCAGTTACATCAGATCACCATGGTTTATTTGTTATGGTGTGTAGGTAATAGGTACATCCAAATGTTAAAATAGAGATCAATTTCAAATTTGGTACGACCGCAGAACTAGTAGGTCACCCATTTAAATGATACAGGATATTTAAAACGTTGGCTAAAGAAGGAGGTAGCGCAACACGGCATAACACCCCAAAAACAAATAACGAAAATGCTTTTGGCCGTGAAAATCTTAAAACTTATCTGATACAGGATATATTTTTAAGGTTAAACGTCACGTACGTTATAATCTACGCATTCACAGATGGCGCCAATTAAATTATTTTAGGTTTTTAATACGTTTTGCACGTTACGCTTTAAAATATTAAGGTAAATTAATTGTTTGCGCCTGTACATATTTAATATGAATATAAATAAATAGTTTTGTCTATAAACAAACCCAAATCTTTCTAGGGAGGCTGAAAAATTCAATTTTGTATCGGTGAATCAATCCAATATTATATTTTTCAGCCTTTCTTGAAAGATTTGGGTTTGTTTATGTTTGTTTATGGGTTTATTTATTTATATTCATATTAAATATGTATATTTATTTATTTATTGCTTCTTCACAATTTATATACATATATTTTTAGCATGTTATTATTAACCCCACTAGGGTTCGCCTGTATCGGGGTTAATAATTTCACAATTTAATAAAAATAACACACGCAAATATCGGTCATGCAAAACAGTTAAGTAAAAGCAAAATAATAAAATTTAAAAATAAAATGATAAACAGAGAAAATAATAAGTGATAAAAATATATGAATTAATAACAAAGTGTTAAGAGATCAGACAAAAATAAAAATATAAATATATAAATAAATAGTTTTAATAAATAGTTTTAATTTTTATATTCGTATTAAATATGTATGGGCGAAAACGTTACGTTTAACCTTAACAATAAATTTTTCATATTATTATTTCGGTGTTGTATCGTGTTGAAAAATAATGTAAAACAAATTGAGTCTCTATTTCTTATCACCCGTTACGTGTCCATTAAATGCATATTTTGACAGATCTCTCATGTATTCTATTGGCTAACGTGCGTTAATGTTAGACGTTCGTAAGAATTTGGAAATTAAAATAAAACAACGTTTTTAATCCTATTATAATCGTTATTAGTGTTATTACCCTGGTTATATCAGGAGTCAACAAGCTCATAATGTATTTTTCTAGCAAATAGCACATAAATAAGCTCAAAAGAGCAAAGACCAACGTGCGCAATTATTACCACGGCAGTTATCATTGACTAGAAAAGCGCTGGGAGCTTTTCGACTACCAATCTGATTGAAGAAGGTTTCTTAAATAATGAAAGTTTCATTAATGACGTACAGAGAAGGGGTTTATCTCAAAAGCTTTAGTTCTTTAATAAAACTGATGATAAAAAGCACCCGTGAGGTGATATTTCACAAAAAATTCCAAGTATTACAAAGATATTCAAAGATACCAACCCCTATTTAAGTTCGCCTACCCAGGCGTTATTTAAGTGGTCCTCGAATATTGTACAAAAATCTCCGAAAAATTAAGCCTTATCTCGTTTGGGAAAACTGTTTTTTTTTTAACTTACTCTTGATTTACGTCGTGCAGAATAGAAGAAAAACATTTATTATACATAATATAAATAAAATAGGAATCAAATTTTAATTTCATGTTTGAAAGATCGCAATTGCTTTGGGCATTGTTAGAATGACCCGTATGAATTGGACATTAGTCCAGTCCCGGATGATGTGTTTGGGATCGCAAGCAATCCTATTGTTCAATGGCATGTTGAACGTGGTAGAAATGTAGAACATTGGTAGGCAAATATTGGATGGTGAACCATTTTACTGACGATCTCGAGTGTCACATACATGAAATAAGCAGGTATTTTGCATATTCTCTTCTGATATTGAAACTCTATAAAAAGAATGAACGGTTTATAATTACGACTTCGCTTGAAACTTTGCTTGAAATGGGTTTAGCAGTGTTTTTTTTACCAGATCTAAATAGCCAGGCACTTCCCCACCATCCTCTCCCCCATCTTCTTTCCCTCCTCACTACCGTCAACTTTACAACATACCCCAATTGGGGATGCCATAGTCTCACTGGATCCAGACGGGAGCAGTTGGGATTCATGCCAATCGACGTCACAACCAGACTTGAGAGCACCTACATTTATGTAACGTGAAAATCGGTAAAACCGTTGGGGGGGGGCAAATTTTTATTTATTTCAATGCACCATATCAAAAACCTGTCAAGCACAGAAATTGCAGTTTCACAGTGAATTACCGAATTTTCAAACGTTTTCAAAGAAAGGCGAGTTTTTGCTCTCACTACTTACAGTGCTACTGATGCTTATGTTTGTGTGTATTAAAAATAATAATACGTAGGTTCTTACTTGTATGACTTATTATTATTATTGTCTCGAATATTTTATTTATTTATTATTTCATGTAGACATAAGTAATTACAACTCTTATTATCTAGTCTTGTATAGATAGAGTCGTAAAGATTAGACTAGATTCTAGTCTAATCCTTACGGTATTTTATGTACGTAAAGATTAGACTAGATTCTAGTCTAATCTTTACGTACATAAAATACCTAGATACCCTGTGGAAAACCAGTGGTCTAATTCCAAATAAATTCATTAAAAATAGATACGATTTGAAAATTTCGCTGACTGACCGTCAGTATCTGTTCATCTCATCTACCCTTATGATGGACACTAACGCTGCCCCAAACGTTGGATAAAGGACGGAGCGCAAAAATGCATAATAATCCAAAAATTAATTACCGTAGAATTAAAAATAATTCATTTGACTACTTTACTTGTTGAATGTCGGGAGTATTTCGAAAAACCGCGCGGATTTTACCTTGTTGCCTTCTGGTCAAATATCCATATAAAAATAAAGGAATTGCTTTTTTGCGATTGTTTTCTGTTTACCAGATAACATATCTTATAATTCATGTATATTAAAAGTAATAATATCGTAAGAGGTTTTTCCAGAAAAGCTAACTAATAAAAAAAAAAGATTAAACAATCTCCCATTTTGTCAAAAAATAAAATCACACAAATTTAAACTGATTTTATTATTTCCACACATATCCAACATGAAAAAACACAATTCAAAGGAGTTTGCAAATAAATAAAGACCTTTATGCGTATTTGAAAACATAAAATATCGATTTTTTCGCCTTTGACAATTGCCACAACTCACCTGCAGTCATAGAAAATTAATTAAAAAATATTCTAAAGTAGCTAGATTAATGAAACCATCGGTTACATCAAGAATGATATTGGCGCAAGAGATTCTGATCTTGTTGTTCATATAGCTTCTTTATACATAAGGGTTAAAATCGCATTAAAAAAAGCAAAAAAAATTCCGGCAAATGACAGGTTTCACTGAAAACACTTAATGCAATTTCAGCGCGAAGTAATCCTATGGGCTGCCCCAGGTAAACCTGGGAAAAGCAACTGCAGAGAATTTGTGAGGACTACTATGAACGAAGGTCGCCGAAATAGCATGGGACAGATATACCAGGAGGTGCTTTGTCGAGATGATGATTCCCCGAACCGAATAGGACAATGGAACGAGAAAAGTAAAAGGAGAGAGAAAAGTAAAAGAGTTTATTTGAAGTATTACAAGAATTTAAATTAAATTAAATTTATTAAATTTTTGCAACCCCTGCAATACAGTAGGTATGCTCTGTGAAGGGTCCGTGGTTATGTTGCGAGGGTAGGAGCGGCCAACTGTCGACAACTCGACGCTACCTACGACACGACGACTATGCCAGTACCCAATAGTACTCCACTAGTTACTAGTACGGGCGGACTCGGATAACAATCGCTGCCACCAGTGTGAATATGCCTTTGATTAATAAAGGGCACAACCTATTTATTTGCATATCAGATTTCGCACTCTTAGCGCAGTCGCTATCTCGATTGGCCGTCCAAACAGTTTAGCGGATTACTTATTAGAAAACTGGTTATGAATTTTATTCCGATAAAAATTATGCATACCAATTAGTGAATTATCAAACAATCGTTTATTCTAATCAGCTACAAGATATTTATATATCATTAAAATATATATAATACATGATTGTAATCATGTGACTTTAATAAAATTTTATTATGTTGATTTGATTTGTCAATATATTAAAAATTCAACATAATTAAAACACAGGAAAACAACGGCTTAAATCTGCATCTCTCAAGACGAATAGATTACAGATTATAGAATAAAAAATACAAGAAATTCGATGCGGGCGTGTTTCGCGATCCAAAAGTCTGGCCAATCGGGCTTTAAGTTTCCAATACAAAAATAGATTTCATTAAATAATTATGAAATTCAAATGGATGGCGATAAAAGACACCAGGAAAGTGTAAGAAAGACAAAACTTGTGTTAAATGGGCTAAAGTCAGTGACGACATTGGTTTCCATTAAAATCTACATGAAAGGCATAAGTGTGTGTGTGTGTTATCTATTCAGTAACGAATAATCATCAGTGTATTATATTATTTGGTGTTCGATTCCATATTTATGAACCTGTTCATGTGTTTTAAGCCGCTGCTACCAGAATTTCTACCGATTTCTTACATATCTCCCTTGAACATTTAAAGTTTTTAAGCTCTTAAGAAAATATATGTTATTTTTTAAGATAATATCTAGACGTGTTCCACACCGAAACGCTAATTATATGAAATTCCCTTGATAGAAAAAAATCGCAAAGTATGCTCCGAAAATTATTATAAACACTTCGTTTGTTTCAGTTATTTTACAAGTTACAGCTGTGAAAAAAATCACAATGTTTCTTTAAATGATACTTTAGACGCCTTCTACTATTTTAAACGAGTCGAGTTTTATCAAACATTTTCACAATTTTCGCATCGATTTTATCGCCTTAATGTATTTTATACCAAATGTCCGTAACAAGTGGAAAATTGGCTGAAGCGGTCTTTGACCAGAGCGATACTGAGAGCATCTAATACTTAGGAATATGAGAACTTGAGGTATATCAGGATCGGAAACTTAATGGACGTTAATAAAAAAAAACTAATAAAACTTATTATATTTATAAACAAAATTCAGGGCGAAAACTCAAAACTTATCTCTTTAGAAAGCCAGAAAAAAATAATATAGCTGGAAACCTAACGTCCAGTGTCCCCCCAACCCCTCCCCCATTCATCCATAGTTCATACCGAATTCAATATTATAACACGTTATTTTTGCACTATTATTGTGCAAAATTTGGATCGTGTGAGCATTTTCAATTTGTCAATCTTGACAGTTTTTCCCACAAGTCTAAACCCTTTCCCAGCTCGTAAACGACATCTGGAAATATGTAAACGTAATGTCATTTTATTATTTCATAACAGCGTTGTTTTGGTCATTTTTATTCTAAGTAAAAATTATACCTACATAGAAATAAGAAATATCTCTACTAAAAATAAAGAAGTATTATTTTTATGAAGTCAAGTATCAAAACTATAACATTGGACACGAACAAATTTCACCAACGAAGCTTAATTTAATGTTGAAAAGCTCAGCCTGACGCGGCGGGTATTAATAAAATAATCCATAAGAAAGAACTACTTCAATCCCACTGACCAGAACATTCCCAAAAGTGTATTCTTTATCGTTTTGAAGGAAAATTATTTTCAATACAAGTACATAGTCTGGCCCCTGTCAGAAATTGATTATCTGCCCCAGGAACCATTTTTTGAACCATCAAGTGGTTTGCTACGATTGGTGACTTAGTAGGGGTGCCCGGGTTCATGGGGTGAGGTTGTCAAGGTCTTGGCAGCGGATGCATCTGCCCGCCAGCTACGTAGCGAGCCAGATCGAGAGAGACGAGATCGAGAGAGGTTGACGGAGATTTTTTGACCTCTCCCAGCCGGACTCTATCGACCCATCCAATTGCATCGCAGTTGGAGGAAAGGATTCATACTCTCTCTCATTCTGGATACTCTGACCCCCAGATTCCTATCCACCCCTCAAACATTTTTCCTTTACAGAACTTCCTCTCCTTCCTTTGCTAAAAATACCGTCCACAGAACATCCCCTAAGATGACATAGGCTCTGAAAGAAATTATTTTATTCAGAGCCTCCTGTATGGAGCTAATGTAAAAAAAGAAAGAATACGATATTCGAAAATGTTTCATGAATTTCAGCAGAATTACGGACAAGCCAACGAAACACTTCTATCGGCTAATCCCTTCAGTGGTCATTCCATATATCGGAGGCCATATTTTGCCCATAATGCACGTATGTTATGAAACTTGATTCCTACCTATATTATACAATGGTACCTAAAATGCTGGTTAAAAATAAAATATTACAATAAGTACTTATAGGGTGGTTAATTTTAAACAAAAGTATAATTCATTTTATTTTTGCTACAAGAATTTAATTCACTTTAACCCTTTCTAAACATAAATAAATGATTTAAAATCGTTTGTCATTCAGAGAGCCTCATGATTGGACCAGAATAGAGAAGGGAGTAAAATAGGGGGTCGACATGGATACACTCCCGTTATGCACAATCAAGTGTCGGGGGTAAAATTAGCCCATACGGATTTGTGCCGCCGATTCTATCTACCCTCGACAGTTTTTTAAACCCGCAAATAAATCATGAGATGTCGGAGTTCCGGTGACCCTCAATAATTTATAAAATTATTTCTCTGTACCCAAATGTTTCTGCCACTAAGAGCTTCGTTGTAAGTACAACATGATATTTTTTATGCAATAATGGCAATGCACAGTTCGTATAAAACTATTTTCACAAACAAAACGTTTCCAATATAAATTAATCAAACATAATTCTAAAGCATGACAGAAAACAACGGCTCTAACTGTCCAAGCATTGCTAAGTGACCAAGTGCTGTTTACGTAGATATCACAAAAAACTCTTACATAAAACAAGGGCGTTCATCAGTGAACCATACATTGATAATGTGCCATAACTAAAAAATGACCCCCATCTCAATTTCTACGTGTTGTCAAAGGAGAAACACGAAGATTTTAAAACGGATCTTGCGGGGTACAACTATAAATAGTACATAGCACCTATCCCATGAAGATTGTGATTTTTTTTTTCATAACATAATATTATGTTAGCCGTTCTTCGTTTTTGATTTATTTAAAAACAATCTTAAAATTTAAAAATGAATGTTTCTTTTTGTTTGTCCCTTATGTGCTCCTAAACCAATCATCCGATTGCTATGAAACTTTGGTGAGTTATTGTGCAGAAGCCCGCGAAGGTTTCTATATACTTAATAAATATAATGATGAACTCTGGTGTCATGAAATATGAATTTAAAAATTCCAATGTGTGGTGCACGAATAGTTGAAAAAGTGAGTATTTCATGTAGTTTAGCGGTAAGGAGCGAAGGTGGGAAGGGAAGGAGAATCCGAGAGGGGCGGAGGGGAGGGGGGTTCGAGGACTGGGGAAAGGAGGGAAGGTGGAGGGAAACCCCGGAGGGGAAGGGTACATGAGTGGGGAAGGGGAGGAGGAAGGGGAAAGGGGACGAATGGTAAAGGACACGCAGGAAGAAAACAATTTTATTCATTTAAGTGACATTGCAGCGCGTGCCGGGAACTCGCTAGTATCATATAAAAATGCAATGTACCTTTCACTTGCATCCAAGGCTACGTGAAATACAGTTTTCAAAGTTTATTGTGAATAGTTGGCAGCATTTCTGTATTTCCACAAACAACCGTTATTAAATTCGTAGGTAAAAAGACAGAACAAAGTTGGGAAAGCGCTGGTCTGTAGCAAAGTTCCCCTTGCAAAAACTGGCCAACCACCAACAAACACTAAAGCTCAATCACGCGCACAAATGCCCTTAATCCTAAAATGCATCTGGCTTATTTTAAGCTCCGCATGCCGCAGTGGACGAAAAAATAAATAAGCACCATCGAGATGCAAACTGGCTACACTTTTTACGGCTCCCGGTTGATTGAAGTATTCACGATTATTCAAGCTACCAATTAAAGATTAAATACAAAAGTTCTTTAGTTTATTTACCATTAAAATGATTTTGTTAAAATAATTGTTGGAATTTTTTTAAAGAATATACTCATCAATTTAAAATTTTATCATTGAAAAAGAAAATACTAATAAATCTAAACGAAACAAGAAAAAAAAGAAAAGGGTTCAATTCCCAGTTATGATCGTTACTTTTTGAAGTGAAAACTTCTTTGGCACCGTTGTGATTAGAAACTCGATGAAACGAAAAAGCGACACTAAAAAGAGGCAAAAACATACATCTATAAGATTAAGCCTGCGAGAGAATGAGATAGAATAATCGGTATCCCCTTTGTGCGGTACTTCGTATCCTTTCCACTTTTGTCTACTTTTTAGTTTTCTGAAGGTTTCACTTCTACCGCGTCTGAACTGCATATTTGTATTTTTTTTATTTGCGAGTCTTGTTCCGTCATATTTCGTTTTAGATTTATTAGTATTATCTTCTTCTTTAGTGACAAACTAGTTATGATTAAAAAGGTCATAATATTATTATCTATGACATACCGGCATTAAAATCTAAGTAGAATGGAACGTATTCTTACGATAATTTTAACATTAGTCATTGAGTTTAAAAAAATGCAGCTATTATAATAAATGTGTTTTTTTTTCATCCACCTCGATTCCTATCTATCTCCCGTTCTTTCGACGAGAATGTATTGATTGTACTAATTGTTGTTTTTTACATTCGCACCATGCACAAAACGCAACACATTTTTCCCCTTAAGAATTTTGGTTTGAATTGGTTTGAAGAATTAGCCTGGAAAAAACATCTCTTTTATTCTAACTATTAAAATGAATTATATTAATAATATCCTTTGTCTTTAATTAATTAGCAACCGGATCAACGTATTTTCGAAGTCTGCCCAATAATTATTACTTTCCGATAAATAAAGACAAGAACAAAGCCCGGAGAGGTACATCCTGAAACTACAGCACAGCTGGTATTTAAAGACCAAGGTTTGTTAGATATCATTAGGTACGATATTTTATCGCACTTTCTTAACAACTTGCTCGTTATAGCTAAAGTTTTTAGAGTTAATCACTCTTGATGGAGCGTGCATTGTTTGTACGTGTAAAACGATAAATCAAACACCATTCTGAGATGAGTTTCTTGCAAAAGAAATACGAAGATGAGTTTCGAGAAAAAACGCGCAGATAATATTTAATGAGTTTTTCATCAAATATTTAATTAATAGATAGACGAAGACAATAAACCTTAAAGCAAATATTTAATTAAAATAATTACGATAGATACACAATTACACATGTCGTAGGACTACTTGACCGTCTGCGATAACCCCCAAGACAAAAATATTCGAAGACATGAACAAAATATCAATTCTAAAAAACACGAAAAAGAGTACAATAAACATTATTTTGCTTAGCTTGACATGGAATAATTCAGTAGCTCTGATTAAAGGGCCAATAAATTAATCAACAGAGACACGTGCCGTGTTAAGCAGGTAATTGAAAAAAGGGGAGGGGTGTGTATCAAATGCCAAGAGGTCATAGGAAACGAGAGCAGCCGGCGCGGCCGCCTAATTCACTGGTGAATCATGATCATTACCAGCCCTGAGGATCCATAACTGGCGTAACTTCCCAATCTCAGTGGAGGAACATCTTCAGCAAGCAGTGTCTAACGCAATTAATCAAAACAAATTATATTAATACATTAAACTGGGCGGCGCGAAAACCGCCGCGGAGATAGGGCCCATTAATCATCATTTACACGAGTTCAGTCAGAAGCGGGACAGATCTGGAAAACTTCGGGGTTTATGCGGCGGACAGCGGCTATATTTTTTAAAATATCATTATTCAATGGAAAACCAGCCCTATTGGCATTCGATTGCTTATCAATTTATCTTAATTGCCAATATAAAAGGATGAAACTTTAGCTGTAAAGAACATTCAACGTTGAAATTGAGCTGGAGCGATGCGACCCGCGACGCTACCGAGAAAGGATAAATGATTTGAATCAATTATTGGCAATTGAGAGATCGTGGCTATTTAACAGCGATGTATTCTGTCAGTTATTCCTTTTGTTATATTTTGCTCATATAATAAAATACGTGCACTGAGAAGTTATTAAATGTGGAAAAATTCAAAATAACATGTAGGTAATGTTTATTCAATTGCAAACCGAATAGCAAATTTATTTAAATTTCAAAGCTGTTTTATATTTCGGTTCGAAAATGCTATTATGATGGTACAGACGAAGTTCTAAATTCTTGACGTGCAGATTTTTTAATGATTTTCGCCAATTCCTAAAATAAAACATTATTTAATTTTATTTTTTTAAGGAAAGTTATCTTTTCTTCAAAATATTTACTTTTTGTATTGTCAAAACTGCAAAAATAGCGTAGAGCCTGAAAACAAGCATTTTCACAAAAAAATATATCATTAGTATTTAACTGATGTGACGAAATCGGTCCAAAATGAATAGCGAATATCTACAGTACAGGAGAGTTTCTGGAGAGATGTCCAGCAATTATTTAGATGGTGTGTTGTGTTTTCCTAGCAGCTAGCCGGGATCCCTGATTGAATATCCCTGCCCGCTGGCGGTAGGCCAGACAATTGACTGACGAAAGAATTACCCCAATGGCGCGGAATTAAGTACAGCACCGCTGCAAGTAGATACGGCTTTGTTTGTATCGTGGCCTACAGATTCACAGCCTACAAGATACACCTTTCAATAAATAAAACTGAGAGGACCTTTACACTTTGAGAACCAAATCATAAGAATCACTCAAAAGATTTCTAAAATATTGCTCAACACCCAAAAATGGTTCTAAACATCACTTTGTAGTCTGTTAATTCAAGCAATACCACAAATGGTTTAATTATAAATACTACACGGGGAGTTAGGAAAATGTTTAAGGGCCATTAACCAGCCAGCGGCCGAGAATTCATATTTCGTCGAAAGATGTTCTTACGATCTTACAGGGCGGTTCCAATGAGAAAGATTAATTATTATCCGTACTAACTTTTTTTAAATAATAACACAATATCGATTTTATTTCATTCAAAATTTGCTTTAATTTATACCTACATTCAAAAATGCTGAAAGGCGTGATGATAAAACAATTAAAATTATGTACATTTTGCATTTTTTTTTATCGTAAGTACCTATTTATAATTTTTCAATATAATATCAATGCAAAATAAGAATGTAAAAAAATCTAAAATATATTAGTTTGTGAGACCGTAAACAAACAGACAAACTGAAGTATTTTCGTCACAAAACACGTGTGCGTATCTTTTTTTAAATGATTTTATTTAAATTAAATTACAATTCGGAAACATAGCTTTCCTAGATAATTTATTGATTTATTTTACTGCATGGTTATATGATTTGAAATGTGTGTTGTATAATACAAAATTTTGTTTGAAAATTTAACAAATCTGTCAACGACCTACGGTAAAACCTTGTTGTACTAAAAATAAACATATTTTCTCAAAATTTAAAAAATGGTTTTACTAGATCAAAAGAACAATCTTTAGAAATCATTTTATATTTTTTTGTGGAAAAGAGTCAATACGTCTAAAATTTGATTAAAAAATGACGTATTTCCGGTTTTGTCTGATTATTCCCTCATATCTCAAGCAATGCCACAAATGGTTTAATTATAAATACTACACGGGAGTTAGGAAAATGTTTAAGGTTTCCAGTGACAAAAATCTTCAAAGAGTAATCTTTTAAATGCTATGAAATACGAGTACTTATAACAAAGGTTGACGGAGTTTGAAAACCAGTGAAGGCATTTTCGAACGTTTTACCCAAAATTACAGTACTAATTTATATAACTGGAACGTAAAAACTTAATAGGGCATTACCAGAGAAAACTAGAAATATGGCCTTTTTAAATCAGATTTTAGACGCATTGACTATCCACAAAAATGGATTTCGAAAGATTGTTCTTTTATCTAGCATTAGCATGTTTTAAATTTTGAGAAAAAATGATTATTTTTAGTATAATAAGGTTATATGTTATATCATAGGTCGTTGAAAGATTTGTTAAATATTCAAAAAAGATTTTGTAACCACACCCATTTCAAATCATATAATCATGCAGTAAAATAAATTAATACATTATCTGGGTATCGCATGTTTTAGAATTTTAATTTTAGTTTAAATAAAATCATTAAAAAATATATACATACATGCGTTTCTTGACGAAAATTGGTCCGTATGTGTATTTATTTGCGCACTTACAAACTAATATATTTCAGATTTTTTTAACATTCTTATTTAACTTAGACATTATTGAAAAATGATAAATACTTAAAATCAAAAAATAATTACAAAAAGTACATTATTTTAATAGTTTTATCGTCACGCCTTTCAGCATTTTTGGATGTACGATACGATACGATACGATTGTACCCCCCAGCCAGGAGCACTCCTGTCCCGGTGAGACCGGTACACCGAGGGGCACTGATTTGTTAGGACTGGAACACGTGCTCTGAGGATGGGAAGGAGGTTGGAGTTTAATCGACCGGTATACATGGCAACCTAATAAGCCAATATTGGAATTTAGGATGGGCAGGAATAAAGAAATGGATTGAGCGTTATATTTTTTTTCCTTTTCTTTATGCCTTCCTTCTTCTTGCCTCTTTTCGGCTTTTCTTGTCTCTTCTTGCTTCTTCTCGTCTATTCTGGGATTTTATCGTCTCTTCTTGGCTCTTCTTGGACCTTCACGGATCTCCTTGGATCTTCTCGCCTCTGCTTGGTTCGTCTTGTCTCTTCTTGCAGCATCTTGAATCTTCTGTCTCTTCTCGGCTCTTGCTGCTTGTTCTTTTCACTTCTTGCCTTTTCTTGGATTTTCTGGGACCTTATCTGTTCCTTACGTCTCATATTGGCTCTTCTTGCTTCTTCTTGTCTCTTCTTACCTTTTCTTGCATCTTCTCGCCCCTTCTGGGCTCGTCTTTTCTAACACACTCTTCTTTTCTATTATTGTCGCTCCTAGTCTCTTCTTGGCTCTTCTTGGCCTGTCTTGTCTCGTCTTGTATCTTCTCTTTATCTTGTCTCTCCTTTTTCGATTTGGCTCTTCTTGCATTTTATTCCCCCTTCTTGGCTCGTCTTGTCTGGATTTTCTTGCGTCCTTTTGCGGAGTTTAATCGACGTAGGTGCAGGAATAAAGGAGATGATTGAACGTTGGTTTCTCGCTCCCCACTTTTTCTGCTTCCAACTACTACCGGTCTCTTCTTGCTTATTATTTTTTCGTCGTGGCTCTTATTGGTTTTTACTTGACGTTTTTATTATTTTCTTTCCACTTCTTGCATGCTTCCACTAGCCACTTATTCTGCTTCTTGGTTCTTCTGGCTTCATATTGCTTCTTCTTGGATTTTCTGCCGTCTTCTTGCTTCTTCTTGCATCTTCTTGGCACTTCTAGGATCTTGTAGTCTCTGCTTTCATCTCCTTACTTTTTTTATTCTTCTGCCTTTTTATCTTGCTTCTCCTGTTTTCTTCTTGCAAGTACCTCGACATTTTTTACCTATCGTGGCCTTTCTCGTCCCTTATTGCATCTTATTATTTTTCTTGGTTCTTCCTACTTTCCCTTGCATATTCTTGCTTCGTGGCTCTTCTTATCTTTTCCTTGTCACTACTTTATTATTTCTTCTAGCCTCTTCTTTCTTATTCTTGAATATTCGAATCGGATAGGTTTTGAAAAGACGTTCTCTCAGATTTTTTCCCTTTATTTATCATATGCATGTAGGTAAGTTCGTCAAGACATATTCATCTCTTTTAGATGATATGTGTATGCTTAAATTGTCAGACAGGAAGATTTACACTGACTGGTATCTATCTCACTATATGTATTCCTCTTTTTTCCTGCATCTGAAGATTCGTGCAGTATCTACATAAAATAAAATAAAAACCCTACGACGAAAATAAAATTAAAAAATAAAATACCTCGTCTGTACATAAATTCCGTATACATGTCGTAGGCCAATCGCAAAATCAGGCAGATCACAATGAGCCTCAGGCACTTCACGATCTACCGCTAGTCACTTCACGATGTGGCCAGGCACATCGATTCTACGATCGGCCCACGACATACATATACAATGGACATTCCGTGTACAATACAAAGGACACCTTCTGAAATGTAATGACTAAAGGCCCACTTGAGATTGGACCTCAACAAGCGATGAATAACATAAACAATGTATTAATATTTAAAAATCAAACGGCATTTTGAGCAGAGTCATAAATAAACCGATCCAAAAAAAACAAAACTAACAATTAAGAAACACATATAAAAAACGTGCTCTCTAAGAGGTATTGTTTATATTATGAGATTGCTCTGGAATAATATGGTAACGTAAACATCTACGCCATCAACTAATATTTATAAACAAATTAATGAGAACTGGTTCTTATCTTGTATTGATGTCAGGCGTTTGTAAAAAAAACCTTTGTCTTTACTCGAATTCACTTGCAAACTTTGTCATTTTTACCACTGTTGCAACTAGGCAAATCCAAATTTGGTAATAAAATTATAAAGCTATAACTAAACCACGTTTTTTGACACATTTTCAAAGAGATTACACTGAAGGTTCCCGTGATATAAAAATAATCCCGCAGAGCAACAAAAAACACAACATGTCGGAATGAAACGCGACCACTCTCTCGCCTTTCAGCATTTTTGGATGTAAGAGTTATAATTTTAAAAAGCTGGTACGGAGAATAATTAATCTTTCTCGTTGTAACAGCCCTGCACGATCGTAAGAACAACTTTCGACGAAATGTGGATTTTCGGTCGCAGGCTGGTTAAACGCTCTTAAATCAGGACTATTTTCAAAGTAAACCTAATACATTTTTCTAATTACCCGTATGGAATTCACAGATAAATCAATCAAGTGTGTATTTTTGAGAGGTGACCTTTAAGCATTAAA
The DNA here is from genome assembly GCA_929108145.2 of Limnephilus rhombicus. NCBI lineage: Eukaryota > Metazoa > Arthropoda > Insecta > Trichoptera > Limnephilidae > Limnephilus > Limnephilus rhombicus. The sequence goes on from OV815274.1 coordinate 23,047,813, forward strand.
TTATTAGACAAGCTATGGTTTAATCTCAATGATTTAATAATACGAGAAACGGCTTATTGTTATAATAATAATAATAATGTTTATTCCAGGATGTGAGGAGGATAGTGCAATCCCACACGTCCCATAAAGTTGTACATATTTACAGAACAGATAAGGTAAAAAAAAAAGTAAATAGAAAAGAAAAGAAAAAAAAAATAAACATAAGCGATAATAGAAATAAAATAGATAATCAATTATAATGTAGGACGTGGTCTGGAGTGAGCTCGGGCCCAGCGCTCGCCCAGGAGTGGCGCTTGGTGCTGGAAGGCTGCGATCACCACTGTGTTATCGGAAGCCATTAGCCGCATCCTGGCTCCAGTGACCAGGTGTCTCATCAGACCATGGTCATCAGACATTATTAATATGGCATTCTTATATTTTATGTACCCCAAAGCAATATAATTTGCCAATGTTGAAATGAGAATGTCGTAAAAGCAATTGTGACCCGAATCTGACAGATGGTAAAAAAAAACCTTTTTCAATCAAAATTAAACAATTATGTATTTTAATTTCTCACGAAAATCTGTATTCTAAATTGCGCCCAACAACCGGTAAAATAAAAAAACAGTAAAAAAATTGTAATTTTCGATAGGGATATAAAAAATTACAAATAAATTCAGCAAAAAGCGTAAATATTAAATGATACTTAGGTAGGTTTTATACGATTAATAAATATTAAATCGTGAAAATAATATGACTTCAATTAAGGACAATATTGTCTTAACTGTAAAAAAAAACATAAAAAAAGAAACGACCAATCATCTTACGACGAAAAACTCAACAGGTCTACACCAAAATGATTATGTAATAGAATAAAAAATAATGTTATCAGTAAATACATTGATTGAAACAATATAAGTGTAAGTGAATAAGAAAATTATTATTCCGGGTTGCGATGAAGCACGCCGCACAAATCTGCAGAATAAATTTTATAGAAACTCGAAGGCAGCCAAGAAAGCCGCAGCTACCTACGGTTCCATTATATTTTTGGTCTGAAATAAATAGTTATTTCCTCGGGTCATCGAACGCATTTAAAAAAGTAGGTATAACCATTTTTTTATTTTACCGGACGGGTTGTTTTACAGAATTTGAATCATTCATCAAATTTTAAAAATAAAAATGTTCTGTGAAAGTTCTGTTATCATTTCAGTTATGTGAAGCAACTGGCCAAAAACGATATAAAGTATAACTTGAATAGAACCTTTACAGCCAGAAATACAACAGCTGCACTCCTCCGGCGAAGAAGCGACTTTTCCAGACATAGCATGCATGAGCTTTTACATTACCGAACAATGGACAAGGTATCATAAACAAACTCGGAGTACAAGATTACCAAGCGTACAGGGCGCTGTTCGGCCTCCCTTGGCAATGCAGCGCCTTGCAGATGTTCGCAGAGGGAAGGGTGCGTGGGTTCGCCATTTTGATGCGCCATAGAGTATCCGGAACGAGTCAGCGCTATCGGCGATCGGAAAACTCTCGTCCAGGTCGCCAGTGGCAGGGGTGCGACCCTATACCTGGAGAATTTACCTCAAGCCACTGTAGTGCAAGTGCTAAATAAGTAATACCATTTTATTTTATCTTGAATTCAATTTTATACATGTATCTTACTAATATTATAAACGCGAAAGTTTGTATGGACGTATGTGTGTTTGTTACTCTTTCACGCAAAACTACCGAATGGATTTGAATGAAACTTTACAATAATATAGCTCATACATCAGAATAACATATAGGCTATAATTTATATAGCTAGCTAGGAAGGGGGCGCGGGAGGGGAATGGGGTCGTACGGGAAAGGTGATTGAGGAAGAAACAATGTATTTCTTTGAACATATGGTATTGCAACGGATGCCGGGAACCAGCTAGTAGGTATTTTTATATGGCAGACAAAATATCGCACTCACCGCTAAAGCACTTCATCTGAAATAAACAAACTTTATTAATCTTTATCTTTACTAAGTATAAAATGAAGTCGCTTACGCTGTATGTGCGCTTAGATCTTTTAAACTAAGCGACGAATTTTCATGCGGTTTTTACCAATAGATAGAATGATCTATTGGTAAGACTCCGTAGTCCAGTGGGTAAGACTCTTGACTCACAATCCGGAGGTCGCGGGTTCGAACCCGGCATGCGCAAATAAATTTTATTTGATTAATTTGCGTTATTTCACAATTAATTCATTCAAAATAATATATAGTATATTTGCGGCATGTTCCAGAGTGGAAGATACTATCAGTATCGCCCTGGTGTAAGACCACCATTCATAATTGAAACGTTGCTTGAAAATGGCTTTAGCCGTGTTTGGTGACCAGATCTGAATAGCCAGGTACTTCCCAACCTTCCTCTTCCCCACCTCCTTCCCCTCCCCACTACCTTCAGCCTCACAACATACCCCAATTGGGGATGCCATAGTCTCACTGGATCCAGACGGGAGCAGTTGAGATTCTTGTGCGGTATTCACTGTAAAAAAAAAAAAATTCATGAGGAAGGTTTTTAGATATATAATTTGTCAAGGTTTTGTGTAAATTGTTTAAAATACATAATATATCTGGCCAAGCGGCAGCGGGCTGCGGGCAGCGTGGTATGGATTTGATTTAACAGATGACGTTGCTTATAAAGGTTTCATTAGCTACAGCAACGTGTGGCTGGGTTTGCTAGTATTATTATAAATTCAAAATGAACATTTAAAACTAATGAATTGTTCGAACTCTGTGAAACTACTGACCCTTAAACATTACTTTGATATTTAGCAGTAGGTACCTACTTACAGTGACAAAGTAGATACTTACATAAAAAAATCACATAATTTATAATGTACGAGTATGAATTATTATGTTTTAATATACGTTTCAATACATCGTTTTTTTAATAAATTTAAAATTTTTGATAATAATGTCTGAAATTTCATCCATCCACCTGTATAAGAGTTCTATTAATAAACTTTCTAACATACAGGTCGCCAACATGAATAAATAAATACATTTTACATAATATTACGTATCTAAATAGATATTGAAATAACACGGAAATTGTACACATGTACACCGAGAAATTCTCTATGCAATTGAATACAGTTGACGTAAATATGTTTTCAGCAACTTGATTCGCTTCAGGCAACTCATCTTAGTAGAATGCACAGCTCCACGGTTAGGGTACATCTGGGGCTTTAAAACAGGTGAACGTAATACGAGATGCAAGTACCAACACTAGAGACTCATGCATAATCCATTTGGACAATGTTTACAGTCCATAAATCGCCCTAAGAGGAACTGGCGAAATCTAGTGAGACGACTGATATATATGGCATCCTGACACTGATCCCTATCCAGAACAAATGTCTAGGGCGTTGGAATTTATGAAGATAGTGATACTGCCTTCAAGTTTCATCCGAGAGCGGTGATTTAAAACCTACTAAAGCCAACTTCTGCAACGGACACTCTTACTGTTTCTACATAATGTTATGTACATTTAGTTAGAAATTATTTATGAGATGGGTCCGTTTCGAACGAAAGCTTGCGACAAATAATGTTCGGAAGGGTGTTCAGGTGCATTTTCAAAATAATTTGAATAAGTGGGCATTGAACTAACAGAGGAAGTAAATATTTCTTCCTGTGTTATCACAGGGACACCCTAGCACGGCGAGCGAAAATATACCAATAATCTACAACACACTTATTCATTTAATAATAAAAAGTAGTAGAAAAGAGATCCGTGAGGCGCATTTGTGGTAAAAACGGATTGATGAGTAAAGGACTGTCAGGATTACATAATTTTGAGAAATTGGATGAAAGAAGTCGGGGATGCTCGAGAAAACACGAACGCGGGTTTTAAAAAAAGCTGAAAAAATGTAAGTATACGGTCGGCACCGCAAACAATTCTAAAAAGGGTTAACATAAATTTATTGGAGTATGTACATACCTACATTAATTGTAATACGAATGATACTCGTATACAACTTTCGATTATGGTTTTGTCTGCAATGAACTATAAAACTTGGATTTGCTTTGAATTTAAGTTTCATTTTCAAAATTGGAACTGATTGCAGGAACAATTCAGAAAAGTGATAAAGTTAATAGATTTTTTTTTTACATTAGCTCCACACAGGAAAGAGGAAAGCCTCATTAGCCCTGAGGAAAATAATTCTCCTCAGGGCGTATATCACCATTGGGGATGCTATGTGGAGAGTATTTTTAGTAAAAGAAAGAGAGGAAGTTCTGGGAAGGAAAAGGGTATTATGGGGTGGGTAGGAGTCTGGGGGTCAGTGTGTCCAGGAGTGAAGAACGTATGAATATGCAAAGTGGGTCAAGAGAGCCCGGCTGGAGAGGTCTAGGTTAGGTTTCCATCAACCAGTCTCTCTCAATCCGGCTCGCCACGCAGTAGGCGGGCAAACGAATTCGCCGCCGAGACCTAGACAAATCCATGAATCCTGGCATCCCTGCTAAGTCACCAAACGTAGCAAACCACTTGGGGTGACCTGTGTCAGGGGTGTTCGTTATCCAATAAATGCTTACCGAGGCGGCGGTACCCATACCCGCCCCCCAAATTGAATTTATTTTAAATAATTAATTAGTAATTCAATATTTGAAATGTATATTTCTTTTGTTTAATGTTTTTGACAGGTGCAGTAATTTTTCAAGTTTACTAACGGCGTTCCTTCGAAAGGTGAATTTCTGATCGTCTCTAAAATTGACAATGTTTGTTTTTGAAAAGTAAATGATCCTGAGGCAAATATTTTTATAAATAACGACCCCCAAGACATAATAACACCTGTACACATTTTTAAATATTTTCAGTTATTATGCTAAATTATTATGTTATTTTTGCTAGGTATATAAATGTAAAGTAATAAATAAATAAAATAAAAACACTTTCAGCTTCACAAAACTCAAATTTATAAATTCCTGTGATTTTTCCACAAACCAGTAATTTATAAAAATCGGAGAACAAGAGCTTCTCAAATTTTTATTTTTTTTAAATACTTAAAGCAAATTTAAAAATTGTTCCTCCCCATCATCACCGTATTATAATTATGATGACCTATATAAAAAATATTAATGAAGTAAGAAGAAGTGTATGTCAAGACAGAATTGTGTGGCATTAAATCCCACGTGCCAACTACCTATCTGCGGAGAAATAGCACGATCATCTGCTAGTTGTGGTGGGTTCTGTTCCGTCATAGGATCAAATTTACCAAATTGTAGGTATTAGTCGTTAACAATAACTAATAACCCTTTCATTTACGCAAATAATCCTACTAATTTGGAACAATGCGATGCGCAGGAATAGTGTAATTTTCCGTGGCTTTTGTCGGTAGCTACGTGGTAGTTAGTAGTAGCGGGTACCACTGTACGCTGGCCACTGGGTATATAATGCCCACAACGCGCGTTTCTTGCACGGAAGTCCACGGTGTTAAATCAGTTCATTCAGAGGAGATTAGTGAGCGGTCCATTCGACTGCCGCACTGCAACACTTCGTATATCCCACATACTACGTCCCACACCCCAGGCCAAATGTACAAAATGTAACAAACATTACAAACGTACCAACTTCTAAAGCCTAACAAAGAGCCACATCGATCAAGAATTATTTATTAAAGTGAAAACTTCTTTAGCGCCATTGTGATTTGAAACTCGATGTAACGAAAAATAGCGACACTAAAAAGAGACAAACACACAAGTCTACATGATTTAGCCTACGAGAGATTGAGATAGACTAATCGGTGTCCACTTTGTGCGGTGCTTCGAAGCGTATCGGTCTCCTCTTTGTGCGGTGCTTCGTAGAATAAAATGTTAAATTATTTTTAAACTTGGTAACGGTATTATAATAAATAAACCCTACAATCATCCTATTTCTGACACTCTATTTCTCTCATTTAATTTAGTTTTCTAAAGGTTTTACTTCTACCGCGTGTGAATTGTACACCGATTTTTTTTTTCACTTTAGCCTTTTTGAAATTACCCCAACAGTTTTATGTTACAAGTAAAATATTATCAGCAAAATTGAAGCATTTTTTAAAAATATTACGGAGCGTAATTCACACCTGGCGGGGGCGGCGAGCGGAAGCTCCGTCGCGGACGGCTGCCATGCCGAGACTAAGTGTCGCAGAGAGTGCCGCGTGGTGGGGATTTGGTATAGGGGAACCAGGCTACACGCGAGACTTTATTTTATGGACAGCCCTCGTAATAAGGAGAGTGATCCTCACTGACGCTTGAATAGCCATAACAAACTTACAGTGTTCCTAATTGGTCTAAAATTTATTGCCGTATTTTCAAAAATATCGCTCAATTTTTTTGATTCCATTTATAATACCAGCAAAATTGAAGATTTTTTACAAAATTGATCTTTATTGACGTTTGAACAGACATACCTACACATTTTATATGATATATAATAAGTGATTTATTTATTAACAAGTTCTGCTGTGCAATTATTATTATCTACACGTGACAGCTGTTTCGACTTCTGAAGGCACTATCAAACACACATGAAGCCCCTCACAGACGATATATTTATATTATTTCCGTACAGGTACCTACTACCATTTGACTAAAGGTCGTCAAAGTAAGGTGTTTTCAAATTAATAATTCGGATGATTAATGGTTTTCTTTTTCCCTGCATAATTATACTAACTTGCATTTTTGTTTTGAGTGGGGAAACTTTAAAGGGTAATTGATAACAATGATAACCCTTTATCATTTCCGATATTTTATTTGGACATAAATAATGGCGTAGTGTAATAAAAATACAATCAATTTGTTTTTCATTATAACTACCTACATGGATAAATAAATAAATAACATAAATACATAAAATCTTAGAGAAAAATAAAGGTTAGAGCTGCAGAGTGGGACAATGCATTTGTAGTATTTATTTTTAAGGCGTAATTTGATATAATTTAATTGAGTTGATATTATTCTGTCAATAAATACACCGGTAGGATACTGACATCAGCATAATTCTTCAGCATATTCGGAGCCACGATCGAAGTCTGACCCCTACAGATAAAAAAAAATCAATTTATTTAAATAACATGCCCTAGCTAACTAAGATTGTCCATTTCACGGCGAGTTTCTTAGGTCAAACGTAAAACTTCAAAGGCTGATCCAGTGTGGCTATATAAATACCCTCGACTCAGAAATAAATACCCTAGACTCAGTGCAGAAACGGGCGGTCCGTTTGATAGATTCTCCCATCATAGCAGACGGATTGCAATCTTTAGAGCACAGGCGTCGGGTGGGAATGCTATCCTTGTTCTACCGGTATTACAATCGAAGATGCTCCGAGGAACTAGCGTCATTGATCCCTTCGGCACCGGTGCATAATCGGGAAACACGCCAAACGCGTGCCCTACATTTGTACACGGTTGACATTTGTCACAAGAGAACGGGTCGTTTCTTCGACTCATTCTTGTGTTCAACAGCATCCCAGATGACATAGGCCCTGAGGGAAATTATTTTTCTCAGGGCCTCCTGTGTGGAGTTAATGTAAAAAAATAATAATTATTAAACGTGGACAACACAAAGTAAAACAAGTTAGTTAATTTGCATAAAGTGAGATCACAATCTAAAAAAACATGGTTTTATTATTGAAAAAGCCTCAAGTACTCACATTTTTCCAGTTTTGTATCAGAAAAATATATTCACACGTTTTTTTGAAGCCACTTAATCCTTATAGGTACTACTATACTACCCAACATTAAATGTTGCTTTTACTTTCCAAAATACATTCATTAAAGAATATATTACATATTAATACCTATTAAAATATTTTTCAGGATTAAATAACATGTGTTCACAATTATGTCCTCTGCGTGCGAACTCTATCTAAATTTCTTTAAATAGACAATAAACAGTGTTAATTTCAAGCGACCTCCTGGTCCTGTTTTCATTCATTTTTAGGCAGCATCGCGTTCATTGGTCAAAAAATTGTACATATATTTTCGTATCGGTGATCAATGAACCGGTGGATGCAATTTTTAGCCATAAGTTGCTTTTAATTGTTTTTCTAGCTTGTAGTTTTTTTAGATTTTAGAAATGTATTATAAGTTTGCACAGTGCCCTTGAGGTGATTTTTCACAAAAACGGCGCTACATAAATCATCCAAATATTATTATTATATGCAAGTGGCTCCGCTAGCAGCGCGTGCCTATGACTTCCATTCAACCAGTCCCAAGCCCCATACTACTTGATCCACATATCGTATCGTACTAGTAAGTATGTAGGTAAGTACTTATCTGAGTCGGCAATTTATAGCCCCGAAATGTGTTAGATTGTATCACATTGGCAATTGCTCCGAATCAAATTGAACAAGAAGTTTCCAACAAACATATTATTACATAGGTACATTATTTAGAAGGCTAAACTCAACACAATGTGCTATTATGTAGGCATAATATTATATCGGATTTGTCAGATTATTAGATTGATCGGGTTATTTATCGCATATCGTAATTGCCAGATTTTAATATTTTAATTGACTAATTGAATTTAGTGATCAACTTGCATTGCATTTTTTTTTCGATATAAAAAAATTTATTATCTAAAACCAATTCGATTAAAAATTCTACTTGGTTATTTATCTATTTAAAGTGGGTTTTACAGATGTTCGCACTTACGTGAGAACAATCCAGTTATTTAATTAAAAACTTGTCATAAATAAAAAAGTAAAGAAAAGTTCATTAATCTATATACCTACATATATAAAAATCAAAATATGCTTGCTTCTGTATAAATATGTGCGAGTATGTGAGATGTCTATGCCTTGCTAAACCATTCATCCGATTGCGATGAAACTTTGGGGATTTGATCTGCGCATGCTCGCGATGGTTTCCATGTACAATATCTATAATTTAATTAACTCGATCGTGCTATGTCATCTTTAGGCGATCTCAGGTGTTTCTCCCATCAACTTCCGGGTCGTATAATATATTCTGCTGACAGATTTTCTTCCTACACCCCTTGCATACATTCGTAAAAGTTAAAGCAACACGTGCAAACGTAGAAAATAGTCAGTGCAACAGTCTGCTAGAACCATATGACTTTATGACCCAGTTATCGCGCTCTTTTTCACCCGGAATTTGTTCAGAAAATAAATTAATTGACCTCCGGTGACACGGGGCAAGTTGAACGTAAAGAATCGAATAGCAAAAGCATACGGCCGTACTATATTATAGCTCGCTACACGCGGACAATAAAACGGGAGTTGCTATTCTTGGTTCAGATCAACCCCTACAGTTACAGTAACTGCTCCAGGGCCAAAGCACGAGGAATACTAATAAGACCATTGCATATTGCCATTAAAGTAACTACTTGGCCGAACTTGCCATTATTAAATTAATTGTTCCGAGCCGTTATTGAGCTACCACTATTATTAACGGAGCCCTAATTTTAGAAGATATTATTATACGAACGGTACGAAAGGGATATTGTTATAATTACTGTAGTTTTAATTGAGGTGTTAGTTTTACAGTTTATTTTATTTGAGATACTATTATCCATGGCAGCGAGGTTAATTAGCATTGAACCTCGGAAGATCGCAGATTCTAAAACCGGCCAGTACAAATAAAAATTGATTAAACTTGTTAGGGTTTTACCACACAGAATTAAAACACGTTAATTTCATAGAGCAAAAAGTACGCTCAATATGGCCTGATAAGAATCAAAAGACAACAGATATATATATTTATAATGATAATTTATTGTTAATCTATTATTATTTATAATATAATAACAGAGATTTATAATAATTTACATCTTCGATTGAATCTTAGAATTCGTATTACTTTTACAAGAATTTGATAGGCACTAGCTACCTAATCGTGAAGGGTCGTTAACTCGTAGAAAACATTATCCTATAATATAAAAGACAATTAGCGAGCTTGTGGAAAGCAAAACAAAGCGTGGTTCGCAGAATACTGCAGTTAGCATTAGCAACGCGCAGTTCGCTACTTAAAATTATTCCATTTAACTATTTAGTTAAAGAAGGTATAGTATATAATACATTATGTCCCTAAGACGCTCAGAGCAGCAGCAGCACGATGGTGTGGGTTTTGTAATGTTAATTGCCTACGCAGGTGTAGTAACTAACGGGTTTCAAATGGAAGTGCTCTACAATAAAGATTCGGAGATACCTTCTCGTGCATAATGAACGGCATTTTATCTTGAAATAAAAGGTAAATGTCCTGTAACGTTCTAAGTTTTGTAAAAAGCTTCGAATAAGCCCACGTAGATAAGTGAACAAACTAAGACCAACCTTATCTCAATCCGACTGTGCAAACGTAAAGTGGGTTTTGGTATCACCGCAGCCTGATTATAAAACAGACTGCAAGGCAACGAAGGAAATGTTTGGTATAATGGATTTTGAATATTTTAGTGACACTCGTTGATGCAACACCTAACTTTAGAACTATCCAAACTTTTTAAATATTATTTGTTCGCTTTTCCTCCACGAAAACGGATTAACGAAAAAGCACATAGAAAGAGCAAAACTATACAGCTAAAATTATCTTTCTTACTAAAAACTTACTAGCGGTGAGTTTCGGCGTCTAGAAATTTCATCCGGGATTTTGAATATTAAAACGCAATAATATTGAGCTCGCAAAAACATTTCAATCATGGAATATTCTTGAAAATTTCAATATTATTATATGTAATAACAGTTTGTAAAAATGCCACAGTTCGATAACGGTATAGATTCTCGAATAAACAGAGTTGAAACTCGGGTGAAGGGACGTAGTAACCACTAGTTTTCCGTAAAAATGAGAAGCAATATTGAAAAGCGTATTTCTTCGAAATCGGTAATCAGGCGACCTCTACAATTTAATTCTAGCGATCAAGGATAATAGTATACTTACCTATACAAACCAAAGTATCTAATAAATATGAACGGCTGCGTCTGCTCCTAAGGCAGTTATAGAAGACGAGAGAGGAACAATCACCTTAATTAATCACAAGATTCAGAAAGCCGGCTATGGGGTAAACCACAGATAACATCGCTAAATACTTTCGCGTTCGTTGGATGCTACCTTAGAATCAGTGAATCCTCCGGATGAAGCCGGAACGACCGCAAGTAAAAAGGCCGTAAATGGCCGGACTTGACAGACCGGTCCAACGTCAGCTAACTCGTTACACGTAACTCAATAGTTGTTGCATCATCGCGCATCAAACGCGCGAACAAAGGGCCGAAGATAGTCACAACTTACGAATGCAACATATATGATCATCATCAAAAGAATTAGGCTTTTATCTCGTTTTTTTATTTCCCCAATTAAAAACTAAGATGTCAAATTCTTCAAAGAACAAGTCGCAAGAAAACTTCATAAAAGGTTTCGCTTATGAAAGTTCAGTCAACCGCACCCGGGACCGAAAATATGGCTACTTCAAAATGAAAAGAGTCAAAAGCAATGTGTGCCGCACATCACCTTTCAAGTCATTCAGACACATAATAAATCGTCTAGCCATAATATTTTGTACCTTTTGAATGGATAAAAAGTATCCTTTCAAGTACGATTGATGGTGGTGGATATTAAAAGGCCGCAGTCGCCAGGAGGTATAAATAATGCATATCTTATTCATTAATCTCTCTATCGTTTAACGCCGCGTCCAGCATCCTCTTCTGATAATTAGATGCATTTTATAGGATTCCGGGATAAAGAAATGGACTGAGTATTTAGCGCAATAGGAAAACTTTGAGTAAATTGGAGGCTGAAATGTTTACAGCAACCAGAAAGTATTTTCCGGAGCGATACGTATATCCAAAGTTTTATGGCGCAACTTTAAAGATAATATAAGGAATAAAAAAAGATGGAAAGAAACGCTTGGAAGTTTGCCGTACAGGCGTAGGGAAACATTTTACATTACTTACCGAAGCGAACTGGGAAAACGATCGAGAAAACGCAATTAAAACTAAAACATATTATTATTTTCAGGGATTCGGAGCAAACCTATTTTAAAAGGAACTTCAGGCTTGGAGTTCTTTAAAATACCTGGTCCGAGTTCGTTCCAGCTTTGGAGAAAACTCAGAAAATCCATTGCTCCACTGTTTCGTGCTCAAGCTACGCGTCATGCTCCAAAATTCCAAAGTCCTGGATATTGAAGTTTGTAAAACACGCGACAAACTTAGACAGGATTCCTTGGTAACAAACATTACTTTGCCTAATTAATTCACGAAAAATAGTGGTTATACCGGAGAGGGAGGAAAGGAAGCGGTGAGAAACAAAGTGGTCGAGGAGAAGTGTCGAATTAATCTCAAGAATATATCAGGGAACTTGATTAATAACGTGAATTAATTATCTGTCGGAGCGTTTCGAAACTCACCTACTAAACGGTGGACTTCGAAAAACTTGCATTTTGATGTGGAAATGATTCAGAGGAATAAAATGCAACAATAGCATTCTATGGAGTCACCGCGGGCTAGAAAGGGGGCAACCGCGAGGTTGTATCCGAACAGGTCAGTATCATTACCAACAACAAAGGAGAAACATAATATAGGCACCACATTAAAAGAATACATCGAACCATTAAAATTAAATTTACTCTGAAAACATTAAAATCTCTTTTTACAAGAAGGTTTTTTTTACCTCCCTCTGACTGGAGTTTATTCTCTGGACATCGGCTAGGCCAGCATCGGGGCGGAACGAAACCAGTTGATTCTCTCGCATTTGTAGGCATAGCGTGAAGCAGACTTTCCTAGTTAGAGGCCTCACTGCAAATAGAACTCCTCTAGGATAGATTCAACAAGGTGAGAAAAAATAGGAAAACGCGCTACTTATGATAAGCCAACCCTCTAATCATTATTTAGCTACCAATTATTTTCGAATGGAAGTAATAGTACCCTATGAATACTTTGAGAGTTGATACAACTCTTTATATTTTAGGAAGATAAATATTATAATGACCATTATAAAATTTTGCTTTCACTTTCCTAAATACGCTCATTAGAAATATATTATATATTATTAATAAAATATATTATAAAAGAATTAAATAACATATGTTCCCAATTACGTCCTCTAAGTGCGAACTGTATCTAAATTCCTCTAAATAAACAATAAAAAGTGTTCAATTCAATTCAATTATTTATTCATTTTAAAACATTACAAAATAAAATTTCAATGCGTTTTAAAAGAGTATTAAGATTTAAAATTTAAACAGGTTTAAGTAATTTATATTTCAATGAAGCACAATCACACTAATAACAACAAAGCTTGTTGTCTGAATTGTGCTTCATTGATATTAAACATATCGATATTTGAAGTGATTCTATTTATTCTGTTAATCTCAAGTGACCTCCCAGGTAAGTATTGTCCTTTATATTTTCTGCCAGTAAAGAGTATAAATAAAACAATATATTGTATACATTTTACGCAGCATCGCGTTCATTACTCAAATGAATTGTACATATAGTTTTGTATCAGTAATCGATGAACCGGTGGAAGCAATTTTTAGCCATAAGTTGTTATAATGGTTTGTAGAAATATATTATAAATTTGTACAGGGCCCTTGAGGTGATTTTTAACAAAAACGGCGCTATACAAATCATCAGAATATTATGGTTATTTAATTACCGCTGTTAAGTCTGTGTGTTCGTTTACTGATAAATAGATAGATGCATTTTGATAACATGGTATTCGAGAAGTCACTTAGGTATAGTCAATAAAAATTCCAACTCAAGGTTCATGTTATCAATAAAACGTTCGGTATAATAATGTACACCAATAATGAAATTCTAAAACACGAAACCGCGGTAAATCATAAAAATATTTTACTTCAGGAAACAATAAACCTTTTCACCGATTATCAGTCCAATTCGGTCTGCTTTTACCAATCGTTATGAGGTCAAATATTTAGCGACCGTTTCGGGGCTAGTAATGCTCGATGACTCGAATTTACATGTGTCTGTTTGCTGAAATTAAATAAAGCTCTATTTAACGTACTCTTTGGGCAACTGAAATAAAAGTTACACAAGTTTCAAAAGGTACACAAGTCACCAAAGCATGTCGGTATATTACGAGACAAAAGAAATATGACGTGTGATATTGAACATATTTATCACATTCCTACATCTCATAATGCCACACACCGAAGAAATTTTTTGATCCATCAAAATAATTTTGTTAGTAAAAAGATCAAACTTGAGTGATTACTATCCTTAATAACTATTCCGGGGATACCTTTGATTGTCAAGCCTTTATACACCTACCTAGTACAGCGGGATACTTGAGCAGTACGTAAAAAAAGCATTTATGACAGCTATAATCCGACAAGTGATTTACTATCGGATAAGATTGAATGAAGATTGTATTCTGCTAGTTTTATCTTGTGGGTAATAGTCGAGCAGCATTTTGAAAAATGTTGGTCAGTGTTCAGAAGAGAATTTGTGAACTCATTTTATATAATCATTTCATATGATATATTTTATATGCATGAAAAATCGTGCATTTAATAAATACTGAGATACACGAGAAAAACTGAAGTTTATCTTGATTTGAAATTCAAGATAAAGATCCATGTCTGCTGCATGAATAATTCTCGACTAAAAGCTTTAGCTTGGAAGCGAGAAAGGCTTATGGTTTGAAAAGGGTGAAGCGTACATTTTCAGATCACAACTTAAATATGAACTCAAATATGTATATGTATAATATTATGTACCTACGATTTTAAATTAAAAATTTAATTTAGGAATACAATTTCGCTAAAATATATTTTTCTTGCTTTTATCGTTGCTTTCGTAAACACATCAATGAGTGTAAATTATAGGAGGAAGAATCTTCTTCGATGCACATAACCAATAAAAGCAATAATAGTATGAAAGAACCACGTTTCCAATTTTCTTTTACAAGCTTTACGGCTTGTAATACTGAAACGGCCATTAAAGAAAGTAGGAAAATAAGCCAGAATTACCTTTTTACGCCTTGTAGGCTCCGTCGTTTATTTACACTGCCACACTAAATTATAATAATGATGCGGGTACCTCCCTTCCCACCCGATATAATTCAATTATTATTATTATTATTAACCTGCGATAGCTGGCATACAGGTTATTTCATTTCCTGTTACCGGAATTATTAACGTAATTTAGAATCAATATTTCTAAATGGAAAAAATAAAAATGTAGGAAAATACTTCTATTTTACGTAATTACACTTAAATATTTGTATTTAGTATAGGTATAAATAAATATAATTAGAAAATTCGAAAATAAATACCTTCATGTTGAAGGGTATAAAGGTATTATTTATATAAAAGGGCATAAACAAATGGGAACTGCTAAATATAAGCAGAAAAAGTAATAATTTGTGCAAAAATATTTCGAGAAATCAATACTAAACCCCAACAAACAACATTGCGTGACCGCGTGATGTAGAAACAAAAAATACAAATCAATTACGATTTTAATAGGTACGAAAAGTTTGGAATTAAAGTCTAATCATAGGTATTTTTGTTATCCTGGCGGTTTTATTTTACTTTTTGGGGAAATCTAATAAAGTCTCTCATTTCTGAATGTAAATTGTTGAGATTTTTTGTTTGTAATTTGAAATACAAAGTTATTTGAATGGCTGCGCGTGAACCACTATCAAATAAATAAATAAAACCCATATAAATATCTTAATATTTGCATTCCTCGCGAGTATATTCCTACGTTTTCAACGCACTGCGGAAGATTCATGAATTCGAGAACATACTAATATAAGAACATACTAATATAACATACTAATATAATATATGGTCCCCCTTCTCCGCAAAGACAAAAGAAGCGGCTCAAGAGAATCTTGGAAAGAAGTCGGGGCCGTCTGAGGCGATGTTTAATATGCGGCGGTGTACTTCCGCCCACGTAACGGACGCAGCATTATAATATAAACATACACAATCAGGTGGTGTTGTACACTTAACACTACAATATCATTTTTTTTTACTATACGTACAAGCCTAGTAAGGCCCACACGCCCAGCTGGGTGTAAAACCAAATAACACTTTTTTTTAAATTATAGTAATAAAAACCGTGATAACAGGATCTGCGAAAATTAACGGGTTTAAAATGTACGGAAAACATATATTGTTTTTCATTAACGTCCAATAAAAAAAAACGAAAAAAACTTCTTAACGGTGTTCGGCGGACAAGCTTTTTAAAATTTTTATTTATCTACATATAAGGTATGTTTACATTATATTGTCTGTCTCACTAGGATATACCTGAGTCGAGACAGGCGTAGTAGTTTGTGTAAGTGTATCTTTTTATTCCCTCCTTACGTCTAATACGGTTGTCAAACCCCCAGTAAGTAAAAAGTAAAATTAGTCTATTCATCAGAAAATCTAATCCAATTTAAAAAAATTGTATTTCTATATTGGAAATTTTATAAGGATTTTTACTAAATTATCATGAATTATCTCACCCTGAAGTTCCGCTGTAAGAGTGTGAAAATGCACGGTGCATAATACCTTTAGATATACTTACTACAAATTGCTAATGAAATACAATATACCTATCCAGTATACCCACCTCAGCAGTTGGTCACTTGTCTCGAAGTCCTTATTTAATTAGAGTGTGTCCAACATAATACAACTAATTTAATTCTTGAACAATGTTTCAAAGAAAGGGTCACGATACGTCACCCCGCAACGTGTATAGGTAAACCTTCATCTGTGTCCCGTACATTTACCCCTTGACGTTTATACACGAGCTAGATAAAATATTTGTTAGGGGATTCGGTGGTTTATGATAAGAATAGTACCTACATATCCTCTCTGGGCCAGTCTCCACGGGACCGGAAACCCAAAATAACTCAAGCGGTTCTGTCTTACAATCACCCCCTCCCACCTCCCCTCCACCTCCTTCTTGACACGTACACAACAGGCAGCACAATTCATAAGTTCACTCCTGAATACCTGCGATGTAGCAAGCGTGTGATTGAAAAAAACACCAATAAATAAGCTAGTGAACGTGTCCGATAGTGTACTTCAAACTCCCGGTAAGTCTCACTTACTTCTTATTCGGGCGTTTTATTTCGCATTTATACTTTATGAATGAACCCGACTCACGCGAGCCACCGATTTACTTCTTCTCACAGTTGTTATCGCGAGCGTTTAATAATCAGCAAACTAAAAATGTTATATCATGAATCATTCTAAATGTCCTAGAAATGGGCAGCATTTACCTACCATTAAAAACATTCCGTCTTTAATATCAGTTTTTAGTCCGATGAAAGATTGAAACTTTGATTCAAAGGCGGAGATTACAAAACGTAGACAGGATTCAATACCCGATATTAAATTAACTATGTATGTTGGATGTATTTTAAACTTCAGTCTTTCGATACGGACCGGGCAAGGGGCTTAATATTGGATATGCCACCAGTGTCATATAAATCCTTTACCAGTGAAGACTGTACGAAGGGGTGTATAAATGAATAAAATAAACGTAAACAAAGAATGAACCTGAAAATCCTTAAGCGTAGATATCATACTTACGTTTCTTTCCGAGTTTCTCATATTTTAACTGAATATTTAGCAAAAGTTTGCAAGAGCCATAATATTTTATGAAATATACATAAAACAGTATGATTTACTCCCAAACGTCTTGTTAAATTTACGAACATGTTTTTTTAAGACGAAAAGAAAGTGGTGAATTTTTATTTTTACATCAACGGGTGAAGCCTCACAACAGTGGCTTCTTGTAAAGCAAAGGGGTAAAAAGTAATGAAAAAATATACATCCAGACTTGAGTGAACTGTCGAGACGATTAATTATTATGAATTAGGTTACGTCGGAACTTGTATGGCATCTGAAAGAAGGATCGCAGACAGGCAGACATGTCGACACGAGGAAGCCCGCGATGAACGAAATGTTTACCAACTCCGCCTATAATAGAGTTCCATTTAAGTATAAAAACAAAAATACATAAAGTTATGCATAGGTACAGTTGTACAGTGTGAACGAGTATAGAGAGCGCAGGCACAGTGACGGTGGCAATACTGGCACTGGCACGTGCGTCGCTAGAAGCCAAGCGAGCTTTTATGAACCATAAAAGCTTCAATGTTAGTCGTCCATGTCAATTACTCGATAAAATCACAAACCTCCCGAACACACACATTAACGCTATTTATTTTAACATATCCACGAATAGTTTAAAGCAAATAAATCAAATAAACCCTTTTCGATTTCTTTTCAGCAGAAGGGTTTACATTGCCTACGTTTTCACTATAGTACGTGGTGCCTTTAAAATAAATAAGTCAACATGATTACAATACACCGCTTCTTCGAATTTTGGTTTAGAAAATTTAGGCATTTTCATGAAGCATGTAAAAAATTGGATGCCCACGTTTCTTCTAAAACGAATTGGATCTGAACGCAATAAAAAGGTTTAAATTTCTTTCGCCGAATTGTAATTTATATAGTAACTACCTTCTGTACAAAATTAATGCATTTTCATTAAAATGAACAAAATAATTATTTCCAGAAATATCAAAGACAATGTAGAAAATAATGATTGAGAATAAAACAAATAAAAAATATGTAGGTAATTAGATACCCCGCAAGGTTTGTTATTCTCCCGTCCCAATTATTTGGAGAACATGACATGTAAGGAATCAAATACTTGTAGGTAGAAACATAACACACAATAAGTACAAAAAAACTCCGAATGTTTTAGTTTAACCATAAATATTTTATAATAGATTCTGAAATACCGAATCCTCTATTAGTAGGAGAAAAGATAAGAAAAAGGAGGTGAATTAGTTAGAACTCACGGGTTCTCAAGTAGGAACTGCGTGTATGTAGTAGGTACTGCGTGCGTGTGTATCTACTGTATACGAACGGTCGGTTGTGTCATAGAATTTGAACAATTCATCAAATTTCAAAGATAATTTTCAAGTTCTGTGAAATTTCTATCCAAGTTCTGTTGTCATTTCAGTTATGTGAAACCATTGACCAATAACAGAACTTGAAAATTAACTTTGAAATTTGATGAATTATTCAAATTCTGTGAAACAACTGGCCCCAAGTAATCACAACACCTGTGTTTGAAATGAATCTTAATTATTGAATGAAATTTATTACCTACACACGACAGTGATTTGAAAAACTAATATCTATTTTTGAAAATATTGAATGTTATTCATCGATATATAACTTGGTCGATGATGTTTTACTGATGTATTAAGGTTTTGATAGTTTTATGACAAAATAAACTTACCGCGTAGACAAAAGGTATTTTTAATGTATGATTTTGACAGGTTGTTGGCAGACTTCATAGACATAGATATAGAAAGCTGTAAAAAATTAAACCATAAATAATGATCGTATAATAACAGTTTTACTCCGAAATTGGTGAAAATTTGCATACTTGACCTTCAAAACAAGATGAAGGTGACTGTCAAACACAAGATTTGGAAAAACCATCTCCCATCTCCTTTTCCACCCCTTAAAGCAAAATGTTGATGCTTCTTAATGAAAATGTGCATACTTAACGTTCATAATAAGAGGAAATTTACTGTCTACTGTCTAGATGTGATTTCGTAAAAAAAATGTGGAAAGCCCGGGCAATGCAGTGAACTTCTTTCAGCTGGTAATTAATAACCATTTCATCAAGGAAGGATTCTGCAACTGTAAACGTTCAGTTCAGCTAATGGTGTTAAAAACCTTCGGCTAATGCGAGTATTTTGGGCGGCAGGGGCCCCAAAGTAAACAAGTTAAGTAAAGTATGCTCCCTTCTCATTAGCTGTTTAGACTATGGGTCCATTACCACAGATCGCAAGGCGGAAAACACTAACAGTTCGGGCATCGGGCACTGGGCAATGGCCAGTTCAGGGCATTCCAGGGCACTCCTGGGTACGTGCTAAGCTGGAATTATCCATGGCCACCGCAATGGCGACATTAACTCACAACTGCGGTGGTAAACGTCCGCCTTTTCCTAAATCACACATCTGTTTATTTTTGAAAAGGGTTATTCGAATCTTTGATATTACCAGATAATATTATGATTGTACAAACACGCCACATAGTTGCGGAATCCCCTATTTGTTTTCACCGGGCGTCTGGTCTACCCAATCGCGGGTAACTTTATTTATGTTTACGGCTCGAGAGCAATCATTCATTGAACTAATATTTATATGGTTGATAGGCATCGAGATGAGCGAAAATTAGGAAACATTTCTGTGGCGTGCTTGATCTTACTTCCGCTATTCCTGATTTTCGACAGAAAATCATTACATTAGGTTGATGATGCCAAAAAGCCTTTTTGTATAGAAAAGGCTACAATAAAGATAACACTTGCAAGAAGGACTTAAAGGTAAGCGTCCGTAGGTCGACATCCCACGTATCGGACGGATCTTATCAAACGGATTTTAGAATACTTTGTATGATGGTCAGTCATACAAGGAGTGCGTCCACTGATCAGCGACGGACGGACAGCACTATGCGATCTGTCCTATGCATATGACGCAGACCCGTGGACGCTTACCTTTAATCTATTTTTCTCTTATCTAAAAAATAAGAAAGTTTACTCATGGCTGTAAAAATACCAAAATTATTGCACGCCGCTGAAACCTACAACGTTTTTAATATTACACCTCACAAGGGCGCCCCTGTGTGCACAGTTCAAAAGGCAGTTCAACTATTCGCCACTGGTTGGACAGGACAGTTTGTGAGACAGGTTTAAGAAGGGACTATTCGAAGGGAAATATTATATGAAGAATGAAAAACCAATAGAGGTTCTAATAATATCCGTGATGGAGATCTAATAAACTTATGCATTACAAGGTGTAGGATAAACAAAGGTAAACAATATTCAAAACAATATTATATACAGGATATTCATGGTAATTACATATTCAAAGATTGACCCAAAAATGAATATTCTTAAAGATGAAGATAATACTAATAAATCTAAACGAAACGTGAAACAGAACAAGACACAGAAAAATAAATACATATGTAATATACGGTTTGTCTTTTTTGCTTTTATTTTTTGGTTACTTGTTCGGTATTATGTTTCGTGTATATTTATTCGAATTATCTTGTTCTTCAATGGTATAATTACATTGATGGGTCGGTATAATCTTCAAAAGTTATTAAAAAGGATATTCCAATAAAATCAACGTTATGGTTCTAGAACACAATGTGGGTACGTTTAAGGACGAAAACATGTATTTAAAAAAAATATTAGTACAAAACAAATATAAAAGAAATCAAGGAAATTCAAGAAACAGGTAAAGGTAAAACTCCCTGACGATGAAAGATGAGAAAATATTTGTACAAAGTGGGAATATACACATTACACAATGGGAACTGTGTACTTGTAAAAAGGGTTTGTGAAGGTGAATCGAAATACCCTTTGTTCCTTGCGCGCCGTTGTTATCGTAATTAGAAAATCATTTGGTAAGATAAAAAAATATACGGAGAATTTATGTATCACTGGAAAGCCGCTAATTAGGAACATTTTTTCCAAGCGTAGAAATTGCTAAATTCTTCCCACGAAATAAATGGGAAAATCCTCGGGTAAAATATTGCCAACGCACTACGCGCAAACACACTACATGCGTTCACCGCTCACAGCTAACTAACTCTATTGCTATTGCGCTCAATACAATTAGTTCTAACTATATACAATTAGTTCTAATCCTTGTTCTACCGGTATTACAATGGAAGATGCTCCGAGGAACTAGCATCATTGATCCCTTCGGCACCGGTGCATAGTCGGGAAACACGCCAAACGCGTGCCCAACATTTGTACACAGTTGACATTAGTCACATGAGAACGGATCGTTTCTTCGACTCGTTCTTATGTTCAACAGCTCGGCTGTGGAATGATTTGCCGGCCTCTGTGTTTCCTCCTTCCTACAACATGGGTCTCTTCAAGACCAATGTTCATTCCTTCCTCTCCTCAAAAAGACCCTCCACACAGCATCCCAGATGACATAGGCCCTGAGGGAAATTATTTTCCTCAGGGCCTCCTGTGTGGAGTTAATGTAAAAAAAAAAAAAATTGTTACGTGATGCATTTACTCAATTTAATATACGGACAATTCTCACCTCCATTTTATTTAACCTGGCTATAAAAATATTCAATGCTTTAAATTGAATCAAGAGTCAATGATTTAAAATTCTTTACTGGAAACTGAAAATCTGTTCAGAAACCGGAAAAACTCTCTCGAACAGTGAGCTCTGGCGTAATAAAATTTGCAGAGTTTTTCATTATGAAATACAGGTTAGGTCAATGTTACAGGTCAGCACAACGTTATTTCCATTATGAGACATGGAGCTTTTAAAAATTAAATACTTAAATTCAAATTTAAGATGAGACGAAATATTTTTTATTATTGAAAAATTAATCATTTTGTGTCTTGGCATTATAGCTACTTCGATGAAAAGTTATAGTAGTCACAGAGAGGGTCTGTACGTGGCAATACCGTTCTAGTATCTTCTGTCTTTTAGTTTCATAAAAGGCGTGTGAGAAGGAAGAGGACCATCATTGATGACATGCCTACGACCTCTGTCTGGGACTACTTTACTTTGATTTTAACCAATTTATTGAAATTTGTTACACACGTCAATCAGTTTCGATTCGAAATTAAACAGTTTTCGGAAAAAAATATTGAAGCTCGGGCGAAGGCGGTTATCCTAGCAGGTTATACAATATTGTAATAAGATAAGTATTGGTAAGCCGGATGATAGACAGGCTTTAACTTAATTGCTGTAAATATTAAACAAAACCGACATTGATCATGCAAATAAACTCCAATTTACAAAGGGATTAATCCGAAAATCGGGGCCTCTACACAAGTGCGCGGCGGCGGCGGTGCAATCATTGGCCTGCATATCGAATCTGTCTGCTAATTAGCCGGAGTCAGCGGGAAAATTCCACCGAAATAAACTGGCCGGAAATCGGGTCGGGTTTCTTTAAATAGGGGCGGTAGTTGCCCGCACCTTCAGGAGTCGAGTCGCGTCGCGCCGCGCGCCGTGAGGAAATACAATTTATACAGCTCTAATACAATAAACCTACGACGGATTTGTCGCAGATGATCGCACGCTGTAAACTGGCGCCGCCGGGTAATCTAATTGTTTATAAATTGCAATCCGGAAAACTGAGCTGCAGCAAAACGGAGATGTCACCACATTCTAACTACGCTGAACCAGGTAAAACCATTATAAATTACGCAGTGAAAATAATTTTACAAAAATAATGAACACTAACTAACTAACTAACCATCACGCCGTTTCCCCGCAGGGGTGGGCAGAGAGGACGGACCGCCAAACAACTCGGTCTTGGCACACACTCTTTGCCTCACTCACATTCATACATCGTCTCATACATTCTCTTCTATTATTCTGACTTTTGACATGACCCGACTCAAGTATCTGATTAACTTGATCGTGCCATGTCTTCCTCGGGCGTCCCCGACTTCTTCTACCATTCACATTCGCGTCGTATATTCTTCTTACACTACTTCCTTCGTTCATTCGCTCTACATGCCCAAACCATCTGAGGGTCCCTTTCTTAATCTTACTCATTATGCTTACATCAGCCTTACATTCTTTGCGGATATCCACATTTCTCACACGATCATACATAATGAACACCCCTCTAGTAAGACCGTCTAATAAGGTTCAATAGCAGCGGTGTGCATTGCTCTTTGACCAAGGGAAGCTGAAGTTTCCGGGTGCTGATTATCATCACTATAATATGATGAAAACAACCCGTCTCAAACGTCTTAGATTTGCAAATAAATGAATCCGCTGAGAAATAAATAATTCCGCGAAATACAAGCACAATCCAATTCCCACATAAAACATAAGCATATATATTTTTATGCAAGTGTGGCCATGTGATATTAATGGAACAAATAACTACCATTCTACGAATTTTACATGTTTCTAAGTCAGAACTGAACTGTGCATAATTCGGTGACCGGATAACTCAGAATGAAACCAACTCAGAAGCACCTCAGAAAGGTCATTACGAGTTATGATAAAAAAATATAAAATTGGTTAAAAATGTTAAGTTAGGTTAGGGTTACCGGCTATTTTAAAACTATTTTTTCATAGCTTTTAATGACCTTTCTGAGGTGTTTCTAAGTTGGTTTCATTCTGAGTTCGTATGGAACCGGTAATTCGTATAGAGCTCCTCAATGCCTGCAATTAATGACCTGTTTACACCTGTTTACAAGAGGCCAGTTTTTCATTGTGATTTGATGGCATCTAAATCGTTTAGTTAATTTGAATGCATCGTCCGCGTGTGGACAATGCGTGTAAGTTAGTGGTAAGTACGAGTAGTCACTGAGTCACTGAACACTGGCAAATCAAAATCACAAACGCTGGCCTCTGGTGTAAAAAAAGTGTCGCCTAAAAATATGATATAACTGACGGTTTACCTTGATATAACGCCTATCACCGATTCTCAAGCTATAGAGGTACTGCAGCGCTTCCGTAATGTTCCTGGAAGGACGAATGAACTTAACTCTTTGAGAGGGCTGTTCTCAGTTACCACATGGGAACCCAATGGCGCAGACCATGTCAATCCAAAACTACCTTTTTATGCTCCAATCCATTGCTGCAAAAATGGGTCCACCTGGAAGGCCCCCTGGATACAGGAGACTATAAAAAATCCTCAAATTTATTGGAATATCACTTGTTTACGTATAGGTTTATAGGTTTCTGTAGCCGAAAATCGGCGGTTAACGAGGAGCCTTTAAAACTAAAAAATCAAAATGTTGCAGATTGTCAATTTGCGACGATGCGACCCCAAATTTGACAGGAGTTCAAACACCCGGGCCTTAGTCGAGCATTATTTAATACCAACCATAAAATAATTCGCATGGAGGAATGTCCAATTGTCCAAGTTGGTAGGTAAGTTTAGTTAATTTTGTTCCATGAGAATAACGAGATTGACAAAGAATTCCCACGGCGCAGCACCTCAATAGGTGACCTCGACAGGGCCCCTCTGTCTCGGATGTTATACAACTTACACCTTTATGTACCTAAATTACGTAGGTGGAACTTATTACGGACAATATAATGGCAAACTTAATTTGACTGCTTTTGGTATTTTTTAAAATTCTATCCTACTAAGAATTTTTTTATGAACGTAAGTAGTTTTGTTATTAATTTGGTAAAAGCAGTTTATATTCACGAATTAATTTTTCATAAACCCTGAAGCTGAAATGACCGATTAGTTTGTCTTACAGCACAATAGTTTTACTACCCAGTATAGCCCGAGTGTGGGCTGTTCTTTTCATACTGAACACCGCACTTGTTCTGTGCAAATTATAGGACGCCAGAGCTCACTGTCAGAGTTTTTTAGGTAAAATTCTTAAATCCGCTTCAATCATAATACGCATAAATTATTGAAATAACACTTCGTTTGAACATACTTACCACAAAAAATAACGTCGGGGCAGAGAGAAAAGATACATTAAAGTTCCAATTTTGTCAAAGTTCAAATTTACTGTGTTTTGACCGTCTTAAGTGCCCGCAACCCGAATTTCTACCGATTTCTTACATATCTCCCTTAAACACGGTAAGTTTTAAAGTTCTTAAAAAAATATATGTTATTCTTGAAGATAATATATGGACATTGCCCGCTCCGAAACGCAAATTATATAAAATTCCCTCGATAGAAAAAAATCGCAAAGTATGCTCCAAAATTATTATAAACACGTTTGTTTCAGTTATTTTACAAGTTATATGTTTGAAAAAATTCACAGTGTTTCTTAAAATGCCGTTTAAGACAATGCCCGCGAGATTTTTGCTCTATTTTAAACGAGTCGTGTTTTATTAAACATTTTCGCTATTTTCGCATCGATTTTGTCGCTGTAAATGTTAGCGCTCTCCTCTAAGGGAACGTACCCTTACTACGTGACACGTTTAGGGGGGGGGGGGGTCTTCAAAATGTCACGCTCCATACAAATGAGCGGCGGGTTGCTTAGGTTTTTGGTCACCGGGGGGGGGGGGGGGGTTAAAAATTGCAAAAAATTGGTCACGTAGTATGGGTACGTTCCCTAACATTTTAATTTCGTATCTCTCCATCTTCTTCTTTTCGAGCCCGGTTGCAGAGCCTTAACCAAGGTTCGTAGAAAATGCGTTTAACAGGGTTTATAGAGAGGGTTGAGCGGGGATTGGATAAAAAATCGTGACGTAGCTTGAGTCCATGTTCCAATGGGAGAATTGAATTAACTTTTATACAATGGCAGTGTTTTACTTCAAGCCACGTCACGCGTTCGAAATTTCGAAAGCGGCCCGACGAGTTTTTTTTTTCCGAAAAAGGTCCGCATGAGCTAACCTTGTTAGGGGGCATACATTAATTACGTGAGCAGTTTTTCTTCCAATCTAGACCCCTCCCCCCCTCTTGGTAAGATAAATTTGGGCCATTTCGTATATTCTTTTCAAGTAACGTGAGATTTTGCTGGACCCCCCCCCCCCCTTTTTGAGCTCACGTAATTAATGTATACCCCCTTAAACGCATTTCCTACAAACCTTACGTCTTAACGCCATATTTTTTTCTTTTTAGTATGATTTTTTTTATTTTTTTTATTCCAGTTAAAAGAAAATTACATTTTCACTCATTTAACTAGAAATAATTATACACATTAAGATAAATAAATATTTCAATACAGCGCTATTCTATGTCATTATTTTGTTTATCAAGAATAAATATAAATAATTGTTTTTTAAATTTACCCAGCTTCTTTTCGTTTTTAATGTCATTTGGGAGGCAATTATATAAGTTGCCCCCCTCGTAACCAATGGATTGTTTACCATAGTTAGTGTGGATGGTATTTAAATGTATGTTATCGCGTTGTCGTGTAAAGTGTTTGTGTATTTGGGACGTTTTAATGAATTCTGTGTTTGTGTGTACGAGATTATTTTGTATTTTGTATATAAGGAGACATGTATTGTATTCATATAGTTTTCTTAATGTTAATAGTTTTGTTTCCATATATAATTTTTTTGTGGATGTTCTGGGCTTGTAATTAAATAGTTTTTTGATTACTTGTAATTCATTTATGTGTGTTTCACATGCGTTTCCCCAGATTTCAATCAAATAATTTAAATGTGATTGTACGAGACTATAATATAAACCTATTTTTAATTTATTTGGCAACAGATATGATAGCCGGCTAAATACGCTGATTAAGGGGATGATTTTATCTTTAATACCTTGTATGTGTTGTTTAAATGTCAAATGCTGATCAATGCACAACCCAAGATATTTTTCCTGGATCAGGTTTTGCAAGTCGTTGTTTTCAATTTTTAAGGGTACATGAGGAGGAATTATTTTAAGGGTTGAGCTTAAGATCATGTATCCTGTTTTTTTAACATTCATTGTTAAAACATTTGATTGGAGCCAACTATTGATTTTTTCTAGATCTGTTTGTGCATTTTCTAGTAAGATATCTAAATCTTTACCCCAGTAGAAAATTGCTGTGTCATCTGCGTATAAAAAGATTTCACCATTTAAAATTAATTGCGATATATCATTGATATAAATTTGGAACAGTAGTGGACCTAGTATGGACCCCTGCGGAACTCCATAGTTTATTGGAACGTAGTTGCTATTTTGATTGTTAATGCTAACGAATTGCTTTCTATTGCTAAGATATGATTTGAGTATATTGAGAGCAGGACCAACTACACCAATTTTCTCGAGTTTCTTGAGAAGTATGTCATGACTAACTGTATCAAAGGCTTTTTGAAGGTCAACTAATATAGATAAAATATAATTTCCACCATCAATGCCACTTCTAAGTTTACTGATTAAGTCGTTTATTGCTCCTAGTGTGTTCGATTTTTTCCTAAAGCCGTAATATTTTTTATATAAGAATTTTTTTTTAGCAGAAAATTGTTTAATCTATCGTAAATTACACGTTCAAAAATTTTAGATAAAATTGGTAAGATTGAGATGGGTCTGTAGTTTGAGGTATTTGTTTTGGACCCACCTTTGTGAATTGGTATCACCTTAGCAATTTTACAGCTATCCGGAAAAGTTCCCTCTTTAAAACATTGATTGATTAATTTTGTTAAAGTAGGAATCAATTCTGTGGAGAGACTTAGCACTGTCTTACATTTGAGTGAATCGTAACCAGCACTTGCATTTTGTTTTAGAGATTTTAATATTTGACTTATTTCTAACTCCGTAGTAGGCTGAAGATATAAAGATTCAATGCTATCATGCATTAACGTTATTTCATTGGCTGGATTGTGTTTGATTTTGCCATGTATATTAGCGGCTAAGGAGGAGCCAATGTTTCAAAAGAAATTATTAAATTGGTTGCATATCTCTACATTGTTAGTGATTATTTTATCATTAATGATTAATTTAGTACAAAAATTTCTTGAGGTGTAAGATTGGTTCTTAATAATATTATTAATTAAGTTCCAAGTTTTTTTACTGTCATTTTCGCATTTTTAAAAAGATTACTGTAGTGTGTTTGTTTTAAGTTTCGTTTTTTTGTAGTGACATTATTTCTTATTTTTACAAATTCTGCTTTTAATAATGTGTTATTTGGTTGTTTTTTTAGTTTCAGATGTAATTTATTTCTTTTATTGATTAATTTTATAAGGTCTTTGGTTATCCAGTCTGGGTTATTTATGTTTTTTGTTTTAATTTTAGTGGTACTGTTAGAATTAATTTTATTTTTCAAGTAGTTCGCAAGATTGTCATAATTTAATACCGAATTGTCATTCATATTTAGATGAAAGGGATTTTGCAGGATATCATTCTTTAGATTATCAAGATTAATGTGTGTATATTTTTGGGACGATTTTAAAGATGTGCTTTTAACGTATGTGTGAATTACGTCAAGGAGTAGTATATTGTGATCAGAAATGGAATTATCACAGTTCGTTAGTGAGTATGATAGTTTTGTATCTGTGAGTATATATATGATCTATAATTGTGTTTGTATTTTCTGTGATGCGTGTGGCGTATTTTTTGTTTATTTTGTTCAAAATAGTGTAATTATTAAATCTAATTGTGTTCGTATATTTACAAGTATGTGTATTGGCAGAGTCAAGCAGATTTATGTTGAAGTCTCCAAATACAATACCTCTTTTATATGATCCTAGATGAGAGGATAGTGTTTCCAGGAAGTCTTTGAAAACAGTATTTGGTTTTTTATACACTAAACCTATTTTTAGATTAAGCTTATTTACATGAAGCCATAGAAAGTTGTTGTCGGGGTCACTAGTGTTATTAATCACATTGTATTCTAAAGAATCTTTTATAAATATTTATTTATTTATTTATTTATTTTATTTTCCATGTTCTCCGTAAAACGGTTATTCACCATAGAGACTCCGCCTCCAGCTCCCTGCGGCCGGCAAGATGCTTCGTGTTTGTATCCTTCTAGGTTGACGTACTGATGATGATGTGACGTTTGGCGGAAGGCTTTGTTTCATTTGAAATACGCACTAATTATTAAACTAACCCTAACTAAGAACCTGATTTGTGCATGTTTTTCAATCTCACCCGACTTAAATAGTTGTTTCCTGCACTAATTAAGGCCCGGTAGAAAGCATGCAAAAACAAGAAAAAAGAGAGATACGTAAATACGGATGTAAGAGGGAGCGCGCTAATATTTAAAAAAAAAAAACGATATTAATTACGCAAAAATAGTGAAAATATTTAATAAAACACGACTCGTTTAAAACAGACCAAAAATCTCTCGATAAATGCTTAAGTTGCATTTAACGATACACTGTGAATTTTTTCATAGCTATAACATGTCAAATAACAGAACAAAATGTGTTTTTAATAATTTTTGGGGCATACTTCGCGATTTTTTCTATCGAAGGAATTTCGTATAATTATCGTACCTATATGTATTAAAAAATAACACATATTTTTTAGGAACTTAAAAACTGAAAGTGTTCAAAAGAAATATGTTATAAATCGGTAGGAAAGCGGAATCCGGGGCTTGTTGAAACGAAAAGGTATGTTATTTCAATAATGGGTATGTTTGTATTGATTGAAGAGGAATTCTATACTTTTACGGTTTTTTTCAAGCTTTGTTCAAATAGATTTATTAATTATTTTATATCAGAAACCTAATAATTTTACTCGGAAATCAATAATGGGAAAAGTAATATAAACACAAAAGCAATTTGTTTTTCATTATACTCGTAAGTGCCTGTATAGAAATAATATTATAGTCTGTAATTGGCATAACCACGGCTCGATAATGCCTTCAGAAGGCGAAGCAGCTATCACGTGTGAAAATAATTACACAGCGGAACTTGTTTATAAACTGTTTTTATAATTTATTTTTATTTTTAACTTTATGAGTAAAATCTCAAATTATAATATTTAATTAAATAATGACAATATTAGCGAAACTCAATCGAAAATCTGTTGCCATGTAAGCAGAAGGTCCTGGGTTCGAGTCCCAGAGGTGCCAATATCTTTTTTCTGATTTTTCTATATCGAGTTTCGCTAATATTGTCTTCATTTAATTAAATACTGTTTGTATAAATTGAATAATAATATTATTGAACAGGTACATAAAAGGAAAATAAATTTTTAAAATTTCTAATATGTTTAAGTTAGGGGGGTGTAATTTTTTCAAGACATGCGATTAATTGTTTCTTCTGATTAAATGAAACGTGGATAAAGGAAAGTGGTGATTATTTACTGAGATACTAAATTTACGAAAACTTAGATTTTCGACGCCTGAATCGGCCAGGCAACAAAATAACAAAGGGCTTTGGGGAGAGTACGAAATAACACAAACATACAATATTATGAAAGTAGCATAAAAAATTTGCTTACGAGCATTAGAGCCAACGATGAATCTCGAATGCACATTTTATCTATTTTCAACATTAATATTTATGAAAAATCCTTGGCAAGACAATGGCGGAGTACAATGGAAATGCGCATTTCAGTAAGATGGTGAAATAATTGAAAACAATATGTACCTCCAACCATAGAATGGTATACTTAAATATAATTTATCATCTAAACAAAAATCTGTGTGCTGTAGCAGTTAAACTTCTCAAACGGCGAACTTTGGCGCCATGAAATTTGCACACCGTTTATCTAGATGTTTATTTCATTAGAAAAATCAATTTGAATTTTTTTGTTAAAAACGGTGAGCACTGGAGCCGCAGGATTTCCACACCTTTTTTAGTCTGTAAATTAAAGATTTTTTTGTCGTAACTGTTTTAGAGTAGAAAGCTCGTAGTCTATGGAGCTAGATTATAACATAATTTCAAGCCTAGCTCCGTGAGATCACGTTAATATCGTAAAAATATAATCGGCGCAAAACTCATTGTTTCATTACTAATCTCGGGCGAAGCCGGGTAGTGAAGCTAATAATTGTTCTGATGCACATCGATTCGAGAGAAATAATGCAGTAGCATTTTTTAAATAACTTGCAATACAAACACTATCAGGATTTTCATTGGCTGAAAACTCCCAAATTGTGGTTACATAAATTATAATATTAACGTCCACAAATTGGAAACCAAAAACTCGTGCGGTTATAATTTGATTTTATCAAAATGATTACAACCTTTCCATCACTTGATTATATTATACTTTATAATACATTAATCATCACACGAATATTAAAACCGTTAATAAAATTTTACACTTTTTGAATGCATTTAAATTAAGCATTTTTTGGTGTGAAAAACAAATGAAATGCTTTTTCATCCTATTTTCGGCGTTTGAAGAAGTTTTCTGAAGAAAAACAACCAAAAATGAAAGCACATCTAGAAAAACTTCAAACTAGCGATAAAATTTATTACATATGTCTGAGATTTTTTTTTTTTACATGAGCTCCACACAGGAGGCCCTGAGGAAAATAATTTCCCTCAGGGCCTATGTCATCTTTGGGGATGCTGTGTGGAGGGGTTTTGGAGGAAAGGGGGGAAAGGAAGGAGAGGAGAGTTTTTTTTTATAAGTTTTTATTCCAGTAAAAAAGAAAATAACATTTTCACTTACTTAACTAGAATATTGAATTATGTACTTTTTACATTATATTACATAGTTTTTTCATTACATAGTTTTTACATTTCATAACCTTAGATTACATTAGATTGCAATACTAACATTTACATGATATTATATTACCATACGTTATTATTCACTATTTTTTTTTTTTTTTTTAAGTTTTTATTCCAGCAGGGCTGGGAGGGTAGTGCAATCCCAGTCTGCCATATTACATAAAAAATGAAAATAAAATTCGAACATAAATAATAGCAATAAAAATTAATCACAAAATTAAAAACAAAATAAAATTAAACAAAAATAAAACAGAAATTAAAATTTAAAAAAGAAATATTGTTTTTTTTTTATCGTCCATCAGGGAGGTCGCCTCATCATTTGCATCCATCGCTCATTCAGTGGGGAGCTGAGCCACCCGGATGCAACCACGACAATGATGTTGTTTGATTTTCGTGTCCTGCTCCAGAAGCTGGCTAGCCGGTGGCGAAGTAATGCTGGGAATGAGTGCACCCTCCCTTCGGTGAACATCGTGGAGGCGCTGCAGAACCTCGGTAGTTGCATAAGTTGCCTGTATGCATTGTTGTAGCACACCCTCAGTTTGTCCCATTGCGCTGCTGGGTATTGCGTCCAGAGTTCAGATGTGTACAAGGCAGTGCAGTATGTCTTGAAGAGTAATTTTCTGACGTCGTCGCTACAGTGGTAGAACCGCCTTGAGAGCATTCCCGCCCGTATGTTAATTGCTCTTCTTTGTCGTTCCATATCTTCTATATCCTTCATGTCACTACTTTGTTTTTTGTGAATAAAAATTAACAATTTTTTTTTGAATTTGCACACACTTTTTTCGTTTTTGATATCATCTGGAAGGCAATTATATAAATTGCCCCCCTCGTAACTAATTGATTGTTTACCGTAGTTAGTATGAATGGTGTTTAAAGTATGTTATCGTGTTGTCGTGTAAAATGTTTGTGTACTTGCGACGTTTTAATGAATTCTGTGTTTGTATGTATGAGTTTATTATTTATTTTGTGTATAAGGACACATATATTGTACTCGTATAGTTTTCTTAATGTTAGCAGTTTTGTTTCCAAATATAATTTTTTTGTGGATGTTTTGGATTCGTAATGAAATAGTTTTTTGATTATCTTATTTTGAATTACCTGTAATTCATTGATGTATGTTTCATACGCATTTCCCCAGATTTCAATCAGGTAATTTAGGTGTGAGTGTACGAGACTATAGTATAAACTTTTTTTTTAATCTAATTGGTAATAGATACGATAACCGGCTAAAAACGATAATTAAGGGTGTGATTTTATCTTTTACATTTTGAATGTGTTATTTAAAAGTTAAATGCTTATCGATGTACAGCCCAAGATATTTTTCCTGTTTCAGGATTTGCAAATCGTTATTTTCAATTTTTAATGGTACATGTGGAGAAGGAAAAGGGTTTAAGGGGTGGGTAGGAATCTGGGGTTCAGTGTGTCCTGGTCATCCGCCTCCAATACCTAGACAAACCTCACCCCATGAACCCGGGCACCCCTGCTAAATCACCAAACGTAGCGAACCACTTGGGGTGACCTATGGCAGAGGTGTTGGTTATCCAATAAAGGTTCCCGGGGCGGCGGTACCCAATCCCGCCTCCCAAATTAAATTGAAGATCTAAGCAATAATTGAATAATAATTAAAAATAAAGTTCTGCTATACAAAAATAAATATCTGATCTCCCTGTGTTTTGTATCCGGCTTTTTATTTGAAATTTAAATGTTATAATTAGTGACCGACCGAAGGTTCGGTTTCGGTTTCGGCAAGGTTCGGCAACAAAATCTAGTTTCGGCTTCAGTTTCGGTTTCGACAGAAAATCTGCCGAACCTTCGGTCGCATCGAAACTCTGCGTTCGTGAATTATCGCGCGTCGTTGGGCTGACTTTGGGTGAGTTCGTGGCTCGTGTGTCACCCGCCATTAGTAGCTGATTACGTGCTGAGGTTACGTGTTATTTCTCGCGCATACATGTTTGTTACACACGTTTGTTAATATCATAATTT
Source organism: Limnephilus rhombicus (assembly GCA_929108145.2). Classification (NCBI taxonomy): domain Eukaryota; kingdom Metazoa; phylum Arthropoda; class Insecta; order Trichoptera; family Limnephilidae; genus Limnephilus; species Limnephilus rhombicus. The sequence continues at coordinate 23,081,833 of OV815274.1, forward strand.
TGTTTGTTTTATAAATAAATAAAAAATTATTGTTTCACATACTTCATTTACAGTTTTTTTATTTCATTTAAGAATGTTGTGATAGTAAACGCAATTAAAATTAAAATACTCAACTAATGAGGTCCTTCCTTTATAATATACTCGTAAGTGTTGATTATTGAAAAAATTTTGTTCCAAGAAGTAGGTAACATAATTTTATTAATTTAACAAAAAAATTGTTTTTTAACAGTAATACAAAAAAAAAATTCATATACATACTTAATTATTGTTTTTTTTTTCATTTAACACATGTGAACTGTCTGCGTAAGTGTAAAAAAGATAAGCCAAATTTTAGTAAACAATAGATTTTTAACATGACTAATCATCCTACAATCTATATTGTAATGATATAAACACTCATAATAAGATAGGGTAACAAACAAGGAAATTACTTGCGAACATAAACCATTGAATCTAACCACAGGTCAGAGGGACAAAAAGCTTTTGTGGCCGAGACGAAGGAACATTATCCACGAAGGAGAAGACAATAATATATGGCTTCGGTATTCTTGGTGACGTTAGTCTCATGTTCTCCCCAGCCCGCTCGGCTCGGCTCCGCTCGGTTTCGGTTACAATGCCGTATGACTCTATTCGAGAGAAAGTCGGCTTATCGGATCAAGCTTATTTCCAACAATCAACATTCGGTACATTGAGGAAAATATTAAATATCATACTTTTGCAACTGGAATCGACTCAAATAAAGTATTTTTAACATAAAAAATTCTAAAACAGGAAACTAGGTATTTTGTCACTGTTTATGTGATTCATTGTAGGTAGGTTCTGCATTCAATTTATAAAACCAAAATATATTGATATACGTAGATAATAATTAATAATATCTAATCAATAGTATAAATTGGAATTGGATATTAGGGGACTGGATTAGTAATACTCAACATTACGCGAAGTCTACTGTTTACAGAACTAGTAGCAAAGAATCTCATTATTATTTAATATTTAGTTATTTAGTGTAAAGCGTACTTGAGGCAAACGATCACAAAACCACAGTGCTCTATAAATTCACTATGATGAATTCCTCTATTCTCCACCTAAAGTAAATTTGAAAATAGACTTGTTAAGTAGTTAGTGACTTGGCTAAAAACCTAATAAATACAATTTGGGCGTATTGTGGGTTGCCGACTTTTAAAAAGCCACACCTCTCAATTTAGTTTCCGCTAGGAAATAAGAAGGAAGTTTGCAAAATAAATGAGACCAGAATAATTTATTACGTAAGAGTTTGAAAATAATCTATGGTATAATCTAGGTAATCGCAAGGAGGGTGAATTAATAATTGTTCATGTGTGTTTGTAATTAATAAAACACGATGTATGTTGCGCACGTGGATCGTTTATTGGCGTAGTACGGTAGGTATAAATAATGATTATGGGGAATTGCATGTTCCACCACAAGCGGATCGCCTCAGTTTGCTACAATAAATTCCTCCTGCGGTGGAACAATTTAAATAATTACAGTATAATATCTAAATTATTTGCAAGTGAATATGGAAAACGTGAAATCGATGGAAGCAAAGCTAGGGCACGCCATGTGGTATGCAGAGCTAAAGCATGTGGATGTGGAAGTAATGCCGGAATGAGCAGGGTGTCCGTAGATGTCTGGACTGGCCGCGGTCAACCACAGGATAATGGAAGTTACAGGATGAACGCCATAAGCTCGCTTCCATTCCTAAAAAGGATTTTGTGCAAAAGGATTTTGATACTACACGAGAAAAACTAACAACAAGCAAGTGTTGCTGCAAAAGATTCACCGTATTACCCACAAACAAAAGTCCCGAGAGATGGACGGACAAGAACGTGGTTTATACAATGTTGAAAAACCTCAAATTATTCAACCCCGAAATGAATATTCAGAAGAAGAATATTCCCAAGATTAAATTTCTAAATAACAACAAAACAAACGGACGCAAAAATGTTAGGAAACCATCATTATTTTGGTCCAATCCGCTTTACCGTCAAATTAAGAGGAAAGCCTGCGCGGCCTTTTTCATACAAAACTTATATTTGAATTTGAGGCTAAAATACTCAATCAAACTGAAACATTTTTTAATCAAAATTATTTTAAAAAAATACCTACTGTTAATTAATATAATGAAACATAAAATAAAAAAGCGTTTTTTATGGTAAAAATTTCAATTTATAAATGACAAAAAAAAGTTTTGGTGGTTCCGAAATGTACCTACCAATAAATACCCTAAACTATATTGTACTCAAAATATTTAATAAAAATAGCAGTTTAACAAATATAGACAATTAAAAATAATAACCATTTATACTGTTTAAGTCAAATATAATCCAAGAAAATGGCTATTAGATGCAGATGATTTATACTGATGCCCTACTGAAACCCTTGTTTGGCTAATTGGAATTTGTAGCGCGCCGTTTTTACGCTTGCCACTACACCATCTCTTTCCCCCGTATAGCGCCATCCTGCTCACCCAAAACTAGGCGAACCAGGCTGCGCAGACGCCTTCTGCGCATTTACTACTCTCGAGTCGCTACATAAACCACGCCCCGCAACAAGGAATGGCCTATATAAAGAGCTGCGAGCCCTAAATTAAATCAGTTCGTCTGTAGCTCGCTCTTGACTAGTACGCTCTCTTAGTTGCGCTTCGTCCTTTGGCACGACCCTCTAAGGAGTATTCTACTACCATAAGTAAAGCACCAACCAGACCCCGACTGCTGCCTTAGTTGCGCTTCGTCCTATGGTACGACCCTCTAAGCAGAACCACAGTTAGTTTTGTTGTTCCCAAAGACTAAACAGCAAGGTTCCCTCCGATCCCTTGCTCAGTTGATTATTATTATTGTGAATTGATACATTGTGACTATTTTTACTATATGTGATCTGTGAACTTACTTTAAATAAATAACATTTTACCAACAATTGTGTTATAAATTCACATTACGACTAATAATTTTATAATACCTTATATGCCTACCTATATCTATGCTGTTGATTTAATTGTTAATTTGTATTTGTTTGTTATCTAACGCTTGTACTGCTTTTTATGCATTTATACTATTCTATTAATTTAACATTGTTAATACATAAAATGTTGTCTATATGTACCTGCTGCCAAACTACAAAAGTAGTTTAGCAGGTTTTAATGATAAAAATTTAAAACATAAATAAAAAAAATGTGTTCCAACCTTCGACCAAGTACCTACCTATATCGTCCCAACGTAAATAGTTGATTTGTAATTTAAATTTACGCCCGTCAAAATGCTTTTTAAATACATCTGGAATGAAGCGAAATCTTGGAAGTAGAAATTAATCCACTTGCTGACATCTGATCAAGCTGAAAACATCTGATTGAGAAGAATCGTTGTCGATAACAATGAATTCTATGAATCACGCACACATAGGCATTTTTCTGAAATTCTATTAAATTAAAGCAAATATGCGAAACAAATGTCGGTCTTACTAAATCAGGATTTGGCCCGGTTGGTAGCGCGGAATCAATTTCGATCACTGGGTAGGAAGGTCAAAACCTTATTCAAACCGTTTTTTTGAGTTTCAAAAGATATTGGAAAATAGATGTAGGTACCTACTCGTATTATAGTAAAAACGAACATAATTTTTAAGGGTTAATTTTTTAAGTTTTTTTTATATTTCATCGTGTTTGTACATACCTAACTATGTAAAGAAAAATTATTTTTTAAATAATTATCATTAACTCACAAGTAAAGAAACAATAAATAAACTGCTAATGTTGCGTTAGAGACAATTTAAAAAATGTATATATTATTTTGGAAACCATGAAAATTTTTATTCTACTAGATATTTGCCATACCTTTTGATTAAAAAAAATATTATTCAGTTTGAATTTCAAATTTAAATTTTGTATGAAAAAGGCTACGCAGCCGTTCCTCTTAAAAGTGTTGTTTTTCTTTGTTGCGCCGATAACGAAACCTCGTGATGAATCTCGCTTGAAAGGGGAAATTTTCTCAGGTGTGGGGATCTGCGCTTCAATAACTCGGAACTAGCGGTCGAGCTAACAGGAAAACAGAATGATTGAGCACTCTTCAACCGGAAAATGCGTAATTCGACCAAATGAGTTAGATGAAACATCGGATGTATGCTCCTAGGCAATAAGTGTTAATCTTCCTAATCAACTTAATACGGTAGGCAGCTTTGAGCTTATTCGCCTCTCATTCATTTATTACAAGCAAAAACAAAGCACAACTAGTTTAATCTTTCTCGAATCTAACCTCATCTCAACGTCGGATCAATTACCAACTTTTTTATTGTGGTGGAATGTAACACTTTTTTGTGTGTTTCGTCACACATGATAAAGAATTTTATATAATAATTTATCGTTGTAATAATCTAATGACGACATAGACGTCTTAAACTAAATATTTCACACAACTAAATTGAGGAGATTCAGGAGATATGATGTTAAATTCACAAGCATGCGAAGTGTGTAATGGGTTTAAGATGAATGGAAACATTTTCACCAAAAAGACAATGGTTTCAAGATAAATACAATGCAACAAGTAAATATTATATGGGTAACATTTTTAACATTTTTTATGATTACAAAATATTTTATTTCTTCAGCAAGTTTAAAGCCGAATATTCAAAGCTTGTTGAGTTGTTTTGTTCGTGTCGTCAGCAAATCAAATAATGATATCTATATAATCATCGTCAAACGTAAAACAAAGTTAAACGATCACCTATCTACTCGAACAGTGTACATCCTCTGCAGCACAAATGTAGGTAAACATGATTGAAATTGATTGATCGTTGTCGGCAAGCCGTCAATTTAGTCCGTAATACGTAACGTTCCATTGGCACGTCAGACGGAATCCCGTAACATTACGTCTACGTGTGACGTTTTGCCGTGTTTTTTGCGTCGTTCGGGAGGCGTGCCGCGCTTCTAGCGGTAATAATCGTAATAATAAAGCGGGCGGGAGGATGCGGGGCGGGAGCAGGCCGCTGGGAAGGCAAACCGGATCTGCAGCCGTAATGCCGCGGCCATTGTTGCGCGTGGTTTGGCCGGATAAGAATCGGATTTGCATTATTTTACGGCGGTAAATACAGCTCTATTCCGTGCAAGGCCTGGGGAGGATAAGTGGTTAGCAATAGGACCTGCCCGGCACGGTGTCTCGCTTTCCCCTATCCTCTTCTCCTCGACTACCTGCGCTGGGTGCTGGGCGCTGGGCGCTGGGTGCCTGAGCCTGCTGATTTACATAAGAAAATTCAAATATAACTTTGACTATCCCCTCTGCAAAGCGTTGGTAACTTTGACAAACTGTTAAATTTTGGTACAAAGGAGTCGCTTTGTGGTTTGGCACGTTAATGAAATAAAATAATAATTTTTGTCTATAATCACGAAATTTATTAAGAGCGACCGGTTTCGCTTTACAAAAGCATCATCAGGGTTACGGTTTTTAACCTGAGAGTATTTCAAAATCTCCTAAAACCACCACAGTAAGCGGAAAATGTTGGTTGTGACGTGATGGAGGACTTACTCAGCCCGTGGGAGCCAAACGCGATGCCAACTCGGTTACTGATTTTCAGAGAGAGACAAAATATTAAAAAATAAAGAAACATTGACATACATGCAAAGGCATAGGAACAGAGGACACGACAAAAGCAACATTTTCTGCTTAGTGTGGGTGGTAGGAGATTTTAAAATATTGTCAGGTTTTTCGTAACCTGGGAATGTTTGACTTTCTTTAAAAAAAAAAGAAAAAAGAGAGAAAGAGACAGATAATGAGTATACAATGGGTTACCATATTATATCGAACGAGTCAAAGCGTCAACTGAAGAGTTGAGTGAGGAATAATGGTAATTTTATGAGTTAATGATAAATAAACCTAATATTGAGCTCTGGAAACATTTAATTTTTACAAAATTAAATGAATTATAAGTTGATTGGAGTAATGACATGAGAATGCCCATGTTTTTAAAGCGTAACTTGTGCAAATAATGATCAATTCGTAGAAATAATTTCTCCGGATAACCCACTTCCACGCGGTACCTGCACAACTATCTATTTCATTCAGATGGTAGCCTTCTCGGTGTTGCACATTGAATGCTTATTGCACAAACTTTTGTAAGTGCAAAGCCGAGGGCGGTCACTTTAGCAGGTGATCGTAAATTATGCTTCAGAATAATTAGCATAATTACAAAATAACACCTATTCTTCAAGTTAAGACAAGTCAAACAACACCTTCATAGACAGCATTCGTGTACATTTGATTCCGGAGATTACGAGCTCGATTCTCCGCAGTGCCAAAACAATACCTATAATATATATTGGTAACATGAATTTTACCAGGTCTGAGAGAGTAGGTAAGTTTACGGGACATTACAAAAATGGCTTTTCAGGTGTCGTGTGGTTCATTGATAAATATTTAAGGGCTTTGCAAGGATTTCCTAAATAGTATTAGTTTGGCCTACCGTGAAAACTTAATAATTGAAGGTTCTAAGATCTACCACTCAATGATGGATACTGAAAACATCCACAGATAATGTCTAATTAATCCCATGATACTAAAACTTGCAGTACCTCTGACTAACCCTCTTCTTAGAATATAATCATAAATTAATTATCATCTAACTAGAACAAACATTTGCTTACACATGTTATAATGTGTAAGCAAATGTTGTACCGTGTAAGCACGGGTTACAAATAATCTGACAATAATTAAAAATGTCCTACTACCACCGCAGAAGGCGAAAAATGTTGCTTGTGCCGTGATGGAGGACTTAGCCAGCAGAGAAATTGAACTCACGACGCCCGGGTGGGACCCAGACGCGATGCCAACTCAGCCACTGATTGGTCAAGATATTAGATATAACAGAGCAGCGATGAGGAATCCGCGACCCGCGAGCTTTATCGTGCTTCCCACTTGGCTAAATAAAATATTTAAAAAATTGCGAAAAAGAATATTTTTTAATATTATTGTTTCTGTTGTTTTGAAAAAGTGTAGAAAAAAAATTCACCTTCACAACGCTTTTCTTATTGCGATCTATTGATGCATTTTAAAAGTTTCCGTTTCACAAAATAACAAATGTTTTCTGATTAAATTTTGTTTAAAAGGGCCCGCAACCCGGATTTGTACCGATTTATTACATATTTCCCTTAAACAAGGTAAGTTTTAAAGCTCTTAAAAAAATATATGTTATTCTTGAAGATAATATCTAGACTTTGCCCGCGCCGAAACGCAAATTATATAAAATTCCCTCGATAGAAAAAAATCGCAAAGTATGCTAAAAAAAATATTATTAACACGTTTGTTTCAGTTATTTTACAAGTTATATGTATGAAAAAATTCACAGTGTTTCTTAAAATGCCGTTTAAGACAATGCCCGCAGATTTTTGCTCTATTTTAAACGAGTCGTGTTTTATTAAACATTTTCGCTATTTTCGCATCGATTTTGTCGCTGTAAATGTTAGCGCTCTCCTCTAAGGGAACGTACCCTTACTACGTGACACGTTTAGGGGGGGGGGGGGGTCTTCAAAATGTCACGCTCCATACAAATGAGTGTTTCTTTAAATGCTGTTTAAGATAAAGCCCGCGAGATTTTTGCTCTATTTTAAACGAGTCGTGTTTTATTAAACATTTTCGCATCGATTTTGTCGCAGTGAATGTTAGCGCTCTCCTCTAACATTCTTAATTTCGTATCTCTCCATCTTCTTCTTTTCGGGCCCGGTTGCAGAGCCTTAAGTTTCTGAATGGTAAAAATCAACAGTTGCCTAAAATTGCAAATAGGTATTTTATTATGTTCTTTCATAAGTCTTCCAGAATGATAAAAATCGACAGCATTTATTGGTTTGACCTTGGAGACATAAAATTTTCACCTGCGGCGCTTTGTTTTAGCTTTCATGAATTTTTTTTGATTAGCGTTTATTTTATAAATAAAATAGGTTTGCGACACCACCGACTGAATATTTAACAATATGAAGCTATAGGCACCCCAACACCTACAGCACGTGAACAAATTGAAAATTTTATCATCACTGTAATAGATTTTTGTTTTAATAGATAAAATGAGATATTGTGGAAAATATTATGTCATAACGAGAATTGATTTTCTTGTGGTAGGTAACCTTATTTCATTTGTGAGTGGGTTTTTAATGAGAATATTATGACATCAGGTAATAATGCATCATGAACATTTCTCAGAAAGGTCACTATATACATAGATACAATATTGAGATAGGCGACTGGGGACAGGCATTGTATTCATAAAAGCATATTATATTGGAAAAACTTATTTCCGACATATTTTGCCGCTAGTTTCAAAAGTCAGAATAAAACTCACAACTGTGGCAAGTTGTGAAAAAAGGGAAAAATGGTGTAGAGCCTAAGTATCAGTCACTTGGAAGAAATCTTCCAAATAGAGCAAGCAGTTATTTATCAAAGAATAGAATTATGTTCAAATATTGTCCACATGTTGTTTTAGACACAATAATAATTATATATATATATATATACATATATATATTTTTTAAATTATATTTTATTTTTAATATTATGTTTTACATGGTATTTGTATGGTAATTATACGTCTCAGGTTTTTTTTACTACCCTTCCATTGAAAGCATGTGCTTGTGTATGGAAGGGGAGTGTACATAATTGTTATTAGTTAGTACTAACTTAAATAATTCATTGTACATAAATATATTTGAGCTGCAGTATTTATTTTGATTACAGTGTGAATTTAAAAAAAAGAAAGAATGTTATCGAAAACTAAGAATTTTTGTAAGATTAATTAAGGGACAGTGGTTTTTTTCTTAAGAATATTTTTTAAATGTCTCTTGACAGAGAGCAGTATTCGGGTTTTATCATTAACTAGCTGACCCGGCCACGCGTTGCTGTGGCTAATAAAACACTTTGTAAAATCCAACCTTTGTAACCACCGCCGTCTTTGACTTTATCGCGAAGAGATAGACAGATGCCGCGGAGGACTTTAATTTATAATACGTAGAGATGGTGTGAAGTATCCGTCTAAATAACTTTCCAATTATCCCATTGTACGTGACCATTGTTTAGAAGAATGGGTATAGTAAGCTATCCGTAAAAGATTGATGTGTGCCATCTCGGACTTTTTTGTAGATCTATAAAAGAGGAATATCCCACCATGCATTGTTTTAATATATCTCAAATGGATTAGGCAGTGTTTTTGATGAAATCTCCCAGGCGGCTTGACTTTTTCCGACACTTCTAACAATTATCGTTATGTTTCAACCAATTTACACAAATCCTTGACAAATTGCATACTTAACCTTCCTCACGAAACACTTTATCTATTGGTGAAAACCGCATGAAAATCCGTTCAGTAGTTTTCGAGTTTATCGCGAACAGACAGACAGACGGCGCGGAGGACTTTAATTTATAATGTAGAGAAGATGTTAGCCAAGAAGTGTTTAGAGACATTTCCCACCCCAGAAACTAATGAGCGTAATGGATCTGGTGGTGGGACCAATTGTGGCAACTTTACTTTACCACCAGCACAACATAATCCAGGTGATTCGCCGTTGTATTTTAACGCTTTACAACATTGAGAAATAATTGTCATTTCCCCGATTATCACGGAATTGTCGGCACAATAATCTACTTCCGGATCGTAGTGGAATGCTACTGGTTCCAGGTTCATTTCATTGCGTCGTGCTCGCTGTTGTTGTGTGCCCGAAATCGTTCCATTCTAAGCCTGTCTACTTCATTATTATTCACTGTAGAACGTAAATCTGGCATACCAATACGAATGTTATCATTATCTGTCTCTCGCTGGTCATCAGTGCGGTTTGCACGTGAGGTAGCTCGTCGCCCATTTGATTGACTTCGACGATCAGAATTCTTTTTTTTTATTATTCCAATTCTAGATTACGTTGTGCTTCTGAAAGTAGGTAGAAAAGTAGAACTGTTTATATGAGAAAATGAAATTTTTATTTTTACTATCTTCCTCACAATTTTTTCATATTCCCTGGACTACGACAAACATTTCAAAACCAAAATCACCTAAATCGGCCCAGCCGCTCTCGAGTTTTAGCGAGACAAACGAACAGCAATTGATAAGAATAATAAGATAAGAAGATAGAATGGATATCGTAAGCTATCCGTAAAAGATAGATATATGCCTTCGCGGACTTTTTTGTAGATCTATAAAAGAGGAATATACCACCATTAATTGTTTTGTTATATCCCAAAAGGATTAGGCAGCGTTTTCGAAGAAAGCTACCAGGCGGCTGGACTTTTTCCGACACTTCTAACAATTATCGTTATGTTTCAACCAATTTACACAAATCCTTATCAAATTATATACCTAAACCTTCCTAACGAAACACTTTATCTATTGGTGAAAACCGCATGAAAATCCGTTCAGTAGTTTTCGAGTTCATCGCGAACAGACAGACAGACAGACAGACGGCGCGGGGAACTTTACTTTATAATATGTAGAGATGTAGAGAAGATAGAGATGCTTCTGATTTCTTCTGGTAGTCGATTGAAAAAAGTTCTTCCCTGGTAAGTGTAATGATGCTGTGCAAAAGACGTATTTAGTTTTGGGCAAAGAAAAACATGTTTAAGTCGAGTTCTGTTTTCATTTAAAAATGGATATTTATCTTTTTGTTTTATAATTTGAATTAATGAATTTTTAATATATAAATCTTTAAATGTGGGTACTTGAAATTCTTCAAACAGGCGTTCTGTTGGGTAGTCTAAGAATTTTTTTAATATAATTAATTTTAATAATTGTTCTTTGTACAATTTCTATTGGAAGAAGGTTACATTTATACGCGGATCCCCAAATAATAATAGCGTATTGTAAAGTGGATTGAACTAAGGCAAAGTAGATTAAATATAGATTTTTTATCGACAGAAAATTTCTAATTCTTAAAAATAAATATATTAATTTTCTGATTTTGTTTACTACTTGACATATTTGTTCCTTCCATTTCAGATTTTTATCAATAATTACTCCGAGATATTTAATTTTATTTGTTGTTTTTAATATTGTACAGTTTTTGCAATAATGTTGGCTATGAATTTTAGTGTTATCGTGTATGACAATGTAAAAAATTTTGGGAGCGTCGTTTGGATAGATTGCAAATAGAATTACAAATGTCTTTTCACTATTTAGTGATAGTAAATTAGTATCGAAAAAATTCTTAAGCGTATTGATGTCTTCTGTGGCCTTTAATTCTACATTTTCCCAAGTATTTTCACTTATTATTAATACTGTATCGTCGGCGTATGATGTAATTTTACCATGTAGATGTTGAAAAAAAAATATCGTTTACATATATGGTAAATAGGATTGGTCCAAGCACTGTACCTTGGGGGATTCCAAAGCTTGAAATCTCTTGATCACTATTAACACGATTGATTTTTACTACTTGGGGCGGTTTTTTAAGTAGTTGGTGATCCATTTAATCGTGTTGCCTTTTATACCAATATTATTTAACTTTTTTAATAGCATCTCATGGGATATGCTATCGAATGCCTTTCTGAGGTCAATAAATATACCCGCACATTTTTTACCTTTATCTAATGATTCCTAAATGTATGAAGTTACGTTAGCAATGGCATCTTGTGTGCTGAGTGATTTAATAAAACCAAACTGGTTTTTATGCAGTATTTTATTACTATCTAGGAAATTTACCAATTGTTTTTTTACTATTTTTTCAAAGATCTTTCCTATGTTAGAAATTAGACAAATTGGGCGACAATTCGTTACTTGGTGTGGATCACCAGATTTGTAAAAAGGTGAGATTATTGTGTTTTTGTAGTTCATTGGAAATATTCCTTTCGTGAAACTCAAGTTTATTAAATGTGTGATGGGTTTTATAAAGTAAGATTTCATAGATTTTACCGCCGTAAAATCCGATTTTGTGTGCCGTAATAGAATTAAAACCGGGAGACGAACCTCCTTTCATATTTTTTATTATTTTTAAGATTTCACATTCTGTTGTTATTTCAAATGTTGAAAGTATATTACGTTTCTGTAAATTTTTATTTTTATGTTTTTCCGAGTTAGAAGGCTTATGAATATTTTTCGCAAGATCTTTTCCAACATTTGAAAAGAAGGAATTAAATATGTTTGCACATTGTTTAGGCTGTATATTGGCATCAATAATTTTTTTTATCATGCTGGATGTACTTAATGTTTTGTGTTTTTTTTTTGTATTGTCTATGGCCAAATTAATCCACTTTGATAGCACACATCGCGCATCGTCAGAAAACACCTAAAGCTGAATGTGTAAATTTTATGAAAAATAAATCAACACTTTCAGACCTGAATTAAAACTGGCAGTGGTAGAACTAAAATTGGTACAGTTTTTTGATTTATTTTTTTTAATAGCTTCAAAGTTATTGCAACTTTATGTTAAAGAACATAGATTTCAGAGGGCGTATTTCACATAAAAATGACAAAGCTTATACATACTAAAAATATTAACGTTTTATAAAAAAATTAATAAATTACATAAAAATTAAACACTGAAAAACTTACATCACAAAAAATCGGGAAAAAAATTGGTGGAGATTAAACAAAAAAATCATCTTTCAAAATATAAAAATGGCTAACGCCTGAAGTAGTAGCTAAAATTCAACTAAAAGTAGGGTGCCAAAGCCAATACCAGCAATTGGAAAACGAAAATTTTGATTTAATGAATAAATAAATATATAAAAAGGGCAAATTTTTATTTCTTCCAGTTGGTGAATAAAAAATTATAAAAAAATGTTTATTTTCAAATACATAATAAAGTATATAATAATTTAATAAAACCAAAAAGCATAATATTTTTTTGCTATACCTAATTGTTTTAAGTGTTTGGTGGTTTTTGGTCTACCTAGATATATTATCATGAATATTTCAAGGTATTTAAAAGCATTAATCTATTCCCATGTGAGTCCGGTGTATCTGTACATATTCAGATATTTTAAAGAAAATGTTCACAAAATTAATGTGTAAAGTGGTTCGTAGAATAAGTAAAAAAAAAAGTATATATATTTTAAAGCACTTTAGGAAGCGTGGTCGCGTGTGAAAAGGTGGACAGGGTACATACATTATGATAAAATGATGAAGTTTTCACGAGTGTGTGTTCACGGATTACACACGAAAAGGCTACCTGGTCATAGATTTCAATCGCTGACGAAATCATCAGAAAAGTTGTCAAACCGGTAAGATATTTAACGGCTTAGTGTTTCAAACGATTCAGTAAAAACTAAGATGACTAATAATTCAATCGAATTACTTCTGTGAATCCGTACTTAAAATCACCGATGATGCTACATAACACATATACGTTTCATTTAAGGCGCCGCATCCGCGCTCAAATAGAAGAAGATGGAGAGATGTGAAATTACGAATGTTAGAGGAGCTAGAGCGCTAATATTTAGAGCAGTGGTTCCCAACCTTAGTCGAAATTTGTGTTTATCAACTTTAATCTAGCAGAATATTTACCACAACGGAGGGGGTAGAATGGGGTAGGATAGTGTGGGGCGAAACGGAATACCATAATGGCCACTGACCACAAGGTACAATATGATAAAACTGAATATTGTCCTGATTTTTTTTTATTCAGACTTCTGTGGTCCGCGGACTACTGGTTGGGAAACCCTGATTTAGAGCGATAAAATCGATGCGAAAATTGCGAAAATGTTTAATAAAACACGACTCGTTCAAAATGGAGCAAAAATCTCGTGGAAGGCATCGTAAGTATCATTTAAAGAAACGTTGTGATTTTTTTCACAACTATAACTTGTAAAATAACTGAAACAAACTAGTTTATAAAAATTTTCGAAGCAGACTGCGATTTTTTTCTATCGAGGAAATTTTATATAATTTGCGTTTCGGCGTGGAACGCGTCTAGATATTATCTTAAAAAATAACATATATTTTTTTAAGAGCTTAAAAACTTCAAATAATATTGGATATATGTTATTAATAATAAACTTGGGAGAAATGTAAGAAATCGGTAGAAATTCGGGTAGCGGCTTAAATCTCTTTACTTGTGACCTTTCCGTATTTCGTCTAAGAAAAAATAACGAAACAAAATAACAGCATCATGGGGATTATCTTCCGGGAATCAGGTAAAAGCTAACGGAATTGATATTCAATTTGGAATTTCCAGTTACCTGTTAAATCGCCTGTGTCGGTAGAAGAAATGTTACGGCGTTTAATCCGTATAGCCCATTCCTTTATTCCGCGTGGATCGTTTACCCAAATGAGGTCATGGCATCGGCTTACCTGAAAATATAAAAAAACAACAAATTAATTAACTTGGAAATAAAATTATTTCACCATACTATTTGAACACCATACTATTCATGAGACGATGTATGAATGTGAGTGAGGCAAAGAGTGTGTGCCAAGACCGAGTTGTTTGGCGGTCCGTCCTCTCTGCCTACCCCTGCGGGGAAACGGCGTGATGGTTAGTTAGTTACTATTTTTTTTTGTATTTTGTTACATTATATGCCCCAATCTCTCACAACCCTAGATTATAGTAAGTATGGGAATATACGAAATTCCATCAAGGTTATAAACAAATATAACAGATTATGAAAATACTGATTTCAATTAAAATAATAACTCTATTGCACTATTTGAGCGACCACATTACTATAAATAATGATTACACATTGGATTTGTAAATATGGTCTCTCTTTCATTTAAAATGAAAAGAGAGACCAGATTTAATTCTAGGTACTCCATTCAGAAAGAATTACATACACATGTATATTTTTTAATAAATACTCGACATATTTTGCTACAGGTAAGTAATATGCTTTTCAGTTCTCTTTCACTTCACGAGTACCTACGCAGATCTAAAAATTGTAGAGCGTAACCCGTGTATGGCTTGCCGCATACATCAGATTTTTCCAACCGATTGTCTGATCAGACAAAAATCGATTCGAAACCCGATTGGTTATAATACCGGGGCCACGCCCATTGTCAGACCGGATTGGACGGCCGGCGCGGCGGTAATGAAAAAAGCCACGCCTTTCCGCGCCGGCCGTCCAATCGAATTTTGTCTGATCAGACAATCGGATGGAAAAATCTGACGTTTGCGCCCGCCTATGTAGAGAATTGTCCAACTTCAGGCTCAACTACACACACCTTGCGCAGTTTTGTAGCTACTATGACTGGGTAATTATCATTTTACGTTGACTGTTGATAAAAATGGGCAATGATAGCGGATGCAGCCCTAGTTAGTTGGGTCACTCTGGTTCCACGTCTGATGACCATCGGTGGATAAAACAACCATATAGTCAAATAAACCAAAGCTTCTTGGAAGAAGAAGAAGTTGACTGTTGATATAATAGGACCGAATACGTGGGGCAGACGAACCAAGGGTCTCAAGATTGTTTTTATTTATTTTGACTTATTTTGGATTCAATCAATGGATGGCTGATACTTTTTGAGATCAAAACTCTGATCTTTGATCTGGTAAGCAACTTTTGGCTTAATAGAAATTATGTGAAAGAGTGGGCAGCATAATATAATATATCTTTCACAGTAGAAACTTGCACAAAAATATTTTTTGACAGTTACAAAAAAAAACTACAAGGTTTTTTTTCGTTATTTGTTTTTGGGGTGTTATGCCGTGTTGCGCTACCTCCTTCTTTAGCCAACGTTTCGGACATCGTTGCAGTGTCCATCATCAGGGCAGATCCGGCAGATCCGGTAGATGTGATCCGGTACAAGGTTTATTTCGCGGGGTCGATATTCCCTTCAAAGCGGCCTTCGAAAGGGTTCGTTCTGAAAACTCTTGACTAGGTCAAAGTATGTATTGAAGTTTTATGTTCGCCACCCAAAGGAAAGTGGCACATCGTGATTGCGTCAAATGTTAAATACGACAACAATGTGCGTGAAAACAAAGAGTAATTTCAAAATTAACGTTTCTTAATCGTTTAGTAAAATTCTAATGTATGTTGCGTGCGCGGAGTGTGAAAAGAAAAAACCTTCCCCAACGCGTAGAGCGTAGAGAAGTTTCACCTGGTAAAACGAAGGAAAGGTCTACAAATAACCCAGCTCTTACTCCATTGCACTCAGGTGATGTAAGGTGGAACACGCCTTTTCCATATAGCCAGAGAGCCTATTATTTTATACTAACTGCGTTATGATCTCGGCACAGGGCCAGAAGGCATATTTCGTGTGCGGTCGGAGTTTCATTGATCAGAAGCCAAAAATAAGATTGCTGCAGCTCCTGCAGGTAATTACATAGTGCATGCCTTAAAAACCAAATAACTCAGCGACAATAAACCGAACACACGAACAACGGGAAATCGTTCTATGCAGTGAATCCGAAACAATGCCAGTCGGTTCACTGTGGGAATCTAGAATCTAGGAATGCACTAATTGTTTGCATTATATATAATATAATGTACATCCCAGTAAAATCACGGCGCGAAAAAGACTTCGTAACTCATTTTAAACGTCGACAAATGCATATAATGGGCAGGTTCTATAACAAAGGTTTCTTGTTATACAAGAAGCAATAAATCATTTTCACGGAAAAGACTTGAATTCTGGTACCCAGGGATTAATTGGCTCTAATTAAATAAAAGCAAGCGGTATAAAAGCCTTATAAAATAATATTTTTGCAATGCCTTCAATTCATTAACAATGCTATCAATTCCCTAAGAGATGCGATCGCACGTGTACCGACAATTTTCTCAGAAACGATATTCGACATATTTTATTACCTTTTAAATTAAAAAAAACTAAATATTAATGTACTAGATAATACAAAACAATTATGTAATACTCAAAAATATATGGTACATTAAGACAAAAATAGATAAGAGTAATATATTGAATAGGTACTGTTGATATTGAATGGTACTGGTGGTTCATCAGTTAATAAATGTTGTTGTTTCATAATATTAGGTAGGTAGGTACGTATAAAACCACTAAAGCGTAAATGGCGAAGTGAGATAAATGCTGTAAAAGTAAAAGCAAGTACGAGTACAATATTGCTTTGTGATGTTTGACTACCAAACATATTGTGGAGTGTTGATTTAATTACACTAGCTGGGGTAGTTGATATTACACTTCGCTTAGGGAGTTGATATGAGATTCAATTGACGTTCGAACCCACGGCGGAACTTGCTTTACCCCTACCAATGGGTAGCCGAACCCATCGAATGGTTCCAGAACAACATTCGAGTGTTCTGGAATGTTCCATAATGATTTAGGATGTTCCCGCATGTTCCAGAATGTTCGAATGGTCCACAATGTTCCAGAACAATATTCGAGTGTTCTGGAATGTTCCATAATGATTTAGGATGTTCCCGGATGTTCCAGATTATTCCAGAATGTTCCGGGATGTTCTGGAATGCTGTAGAATGCTCTCGAATGTTCTGGACTGTTCTAGAAATTTCTAGAGGGAGAAACTTCCAGCCCTTATATCTTCAAAAAAACAGGAACCTTCTTCATGGGGATAGAGGGCTACCACACCATATAACTCCCTTGATCGTATCGGGACTCGTTTCTGAGTTTTGGCGGCACGCACATTGTACACTTTATTTTATTATATATATGGATTATTTATCGTTACTTACTCAGTTAATTGTTTTGTGAGAATAAATCTGAATTAATCAATGATTTTTAAAGTTTATCCACTTACGGTGTTCATTCGAAAGCAAAATTTCTGATCCTCTAATTATTTGTCAGCAAATAATATAATTATATTATACCGAAAATTGGCAATGTTTGTTTCTGAAGGGTTATGTGATCTTGAGGCAAATATTGTATAAATACTTTTAGCTTCGCAAATCCCACAAATATAATATCCCGTATTTTTTAACGGGTCTGTGTTAGAATTTGGATATTGGAATGGAAAACATCACAAAAAATTGATAAAATATTTAAGAAAATCTTTATAAAACTGGATGAATAAGGTACCAGAAGGTGATAGAAAATCCTATTGCAATACGTCACATTATAATGATAAAAAATATATCTATTCCACATTGGGTAGCATAGAATAACCGCAAAGTTCTAACATAAAACACTATTTAAATAGTGAAATAAGAGCACCTGTCCCAAAATGGCCAAGCACAAAAGTTTCAATTTATAAGGGTAATAAACTTCGTATATATCTTCCATTATGTTTAATATTAACGCCACATTCTAAAAGGCATTTTCGCCTGTTCATGTGCTCATATGGGTAGGTAGAGTGAGTGGAAGGTAAGGACACGTGATTTATACGTATGACAAGGTTTTAAGTAAATCCTTCATAAGGCTTCCCCGCAGACTGAAACCAATTTCATCTGAGCACGCAAGACGCAGAAAGCTCAGGGCCAAAGAAGTACATTACAATCATATCAAAATATTAATAAACTTGTTGCAACCTAAAAATCTGCAGTGCATTTTTTTTAAGATCAACGTGGCATAATGTTAGGGTCTTTAGTTATGGACCTAGAGATTAAGATTTCAAAGTTTGTCGTAGGAAAAATAGTTATAATATAATATTTTAGATTGATAATTTTACCCCATTCCTAAGTGGAAAATACTCCGTTATGTCTCTACCATTGAGAATCGAAAGATTGCGTTGTTTTAAATCGCTTAGTTGTCAGATCTGAAAAGCAAGGTACTTCCCGACCTTCTTTCCCATCTCTTTCTGTTTCTGAAAGCTTACAGTACCACTACATTCCTTAAATTGGGGTTGCTATAGTCTCTTAGGCTCCAAAAAACAAATATTTTGTGTTCGACATGTTCGGCAAACATACTACTTGCACAAGTCATGATCGAAACAAACATTAGGTAAGGCGCGAAACCCTTCACAAATAATTACCCGCATATCACTAACACACTGGAAATAGAATTTGGCTAATGATTAATTAGATTTGTTAGGCTGGATATTCACAAAACCCCCTGAATATTTGGCTTTACTCTAATAAAGCAAACTGCTACCTGCTCTGTGATTGCCCCCATCCCCCACCTCCACCACCAACAACCAACCCTACTGATTCAGCATAGGGGAAAATATGATACTCCGTTAAAGCTATTTATAAAATAATAGATGATCAAAACTACTGACATCAGATTTTAATAATAGCTCGAATTTACGGGAATAAAATACTCTATCCCGCTATTAATTTGAGGGATCATATTATTCCAACAATATAATGATTTCATTTAAACCAGTAAATTCGAGTGCAAAGTGAGACTTGGTTTTCAACACCATTTAGAGAGCAAATGTTTGCTCGTAATGTGAATTACTTTGTTGAGTGTTTAATGTTGTCAGGTATTACGTTGAAATTATTTAATAAACATGAAATGCCATTGAAATTCATCAGTGTCCAGAAGCTGGAAGGTTTATTAATATAAACTGGTGAAATAATTATTTTCAAAGGCATCGCATCTGAAATGTTGACAGGTATTTTGAGAATTAATTGCGAGACCTATAAAAAACATTGGCACGAAAAAGATAATATTAAAAATAAAAGGACTGTTATATTATGCGGTAATCACCGGGGCGTGTTTTCATCAGTTTCATCAGTTCGTAATAGCAATGAAATCAGATGTGTTTATACTTTTGTTATAAGTTATAAGGGTTCTTGGGAAACTGCTCGACAATTTAAATTAACATTATTGTTTAAAATCAAGAAAGTTACACGGTAGTTAAATTAAAAATTTATTTTAAAAGTATTATGGCAAGCCTCAACTTAACTGTTTTTTTTAGAATATATATATTAATATTTCGAAGGGTAAAACGCTGTAATATGAAATATAGTCCACAATAAATTTGTTAATTTTCTTAAAACATTTATAGCGTAGATTAAATCTTCTGCATTAAAGGAATGTAAAAAGGGACGATACGGCAATATGCATAAATATATATATATATCTTAATTAAAATAATGATGCCGACGAAAGCCGTGGGATTAAAATTAAAAGTAAAGAAAACGCTCACAAACGAACGATAATTATGTAGGCGAGTCGTCGACCTTTCCGAGATCGAGCCTTTCTTTACAAAGGAGCCAGGCCTCTGTCCCAAGGGCTCCTGACTAAAAGTCCCAAGTTCGATTGGGCCACTCGAGTTGTCTTACCTATTAAAAAATATAAAAACGCTCCCCACAAAAACAGGGGATCGTGTGGGAGACGAAACAGTGGAATAGCAAAGAGTAGACAAGATTAAGAGTAAGGAGTAGACAGTAGATAACAAGTTCTCAAGCGGGAAGAGCAACAAAAGGGGGTTTCAAGAGGCTTCCCGAGTGCGTAACCGTGTCGAATACACTTTTTTGCTTGTATAAATTGTATTACCATCCCCAATCATAATAATTGATAAAATATAGTGTTTCTTTAGGCGGGAAGGGAGTCAAGCCATGACTGCTAGTTAATTTCACGTGTGTTTTTTTATTCCCTGGTTAAAGAAGCCATGTGGGTTAACTTGAAGAAGTAGGAGAGAATTGAATTATCTTAGACTTGAATAGATAGATACATCGGCACCAACAAACATGGATATAGAAATATATCTCTACATCTCTATCTCTACATTCTCGGCCGCGTCTGTCTGTCTGTTCGTGATAAACTCAAAAACTACTGAACGGATTTTCATGCGGTTTTCACCAATAGATAGAGTGATTCATAAGGAAGGTTTAGGTATATAATTTGTCAAGGTTTTGTGTAAATTGGTTGAAATATATAATATATAAAGGAGAATGACTGTATGTGGTGGACGAGCGGGCTGGCAAGCGGGCGGTGTGGATTTGATTTGGTTATAAAGGTTGGGTAACCGTCCAGTAGATGGCGCTATATTTCGTTAGCCACAGCAACGCGTGGCCGGGTCAGCTAGTATTATTGAAATAACGAATGATCCAGAGTTCTTCCACAAAGTTAGGTTGGGTAGTATATCCTTGCGCTACCACTTCAAAACAACCACAACAATGTTTAAATTTAAAAAAAAAATATATTTTTTTTTTCAATTTGGGAGGCGGGAATGGGTACCGCCGCCCCGGGAACCTTTATTGGATAACCAACATCTCTGCCATAGGTCACCCAAAGCGGTTCGCTATGTTTGGTGATTTAGCAGGGGTGCCCGGGAACATGGGGTGAGTTTTGTCTAGTTTTTCGAGGCGGATGACCAAGACATACTAAACCCCAGATTCCTACCCTCCCTTTAAACCCTTTTCCTTCCCAGAACTCTCCTCTCCTTCCCTTCCTTAAAAAACCCTCCACACAGCATCCCCAAAGATGACGTAGGCCCTGAGGGAAATTATTTTCCTCAGGGCCTCCTGTGTGGAGCTCATGTAAAAAAAAAAATTATATATATATATATATTTTTTTTTTTTTTTTAATAATGTTTAAATCTGTTTCGTGCTTCAGCTACAGGCCCCGCTTCAAAGCCCTGACATAAGAACCCACCCTTTGCGTACCTACTGCAATTTTATGACAAAGACTTTCGAAGCACGTAACAAATTGATAATTAAATCCTGCTTATACCACAAGTCGAGAATTTGGGAAGTAACAAAAATAACTTTAGAGCAATATCGCACATAATATCAAACTGTTCCAAGTTCCAAGCGGTCCTAGTATGCAAGAATTTTTTTATGCGCAAACTTTTTCTTTAAAGCTATATAAATACATGCAAAGCCGTTCAAGGTTCAAGCCTCTAAAGTATTTACAACTAACGGCTCGCTTTTTTTAATCTTTCGCCGGCAGTCGGGTCGGAAAGCGTGTCGATAAATCAGTGAAAAACGGCTGGTCGCCAGTTGCCACTGAGCCATAGGTACCACCAGGTGCCGCGGAAACTTTACGCGACTTGTCAACTATTAACTACCAACCAGCCAACCAGTCCGGTACTGGAAGGTGTGAGAAGTTTCCTAAGGGAACTCAATCATTCTGACTTGAGACGTTTGATATTTATTCGTTTCAAGAAATGATGCCCAAAAATTCGGTGACTTAAACGGAGCAAGAAATTAGTTGCGTCGCGTGACAGGGTGACATTAAAATCTGCATTGTGTTTTTATTGATTAGGCATATTCCCTCAGATACCTACAGATACCCCAGATCTCACTAATCCAAGGCATATTTTGGCTTCAAACCGATATAGATTATTTTCGTAATTTGTTTTTGGGGTGTTATACCGTGTTAAGGAGGTAGCGCAACACGGCATAACACCCCCAAAACAAATAACTTAAAAATACTTTTGGCCTGAAAATCTAAAAACGTATCCGATATAGATTAGATCAGAGGTTCCCAAACTTTTTTTCTAGTAGACAATTTTCAAATTTTTTGTGGTTTCGGTGGACTACATTTGCTGGACCCTGCTGCTACATTTATACCATATTTCCAAAACTCCTCAAAAATATGAAGATTAGATTTAACGATGGAAATTTGCGTCGCGGCTGAGTTCCAACCCTAAATTCGGAGTGGTAAAATAAAAAGAAAAGTAGTATATTTTATTGTGTTCTATTTATTAAAATAATATGATTACAGACGTAATATAATTAAAATTAAACATTAATAAAGTGCCGTAACTTCAACATTGCAAATCAACAATTAAAAAAAAAATAGTCATAATTTTAATGGGAGGGATGTACTTGATGGATTGACAGCAATCAATATTTGGCTTCAGTTTTTGTTCTTTACTATCGAAACCAGATAAATTTTCGTGGACCCCCACTTACAACTTGTGAATCCCCATTTTTTTATCACGCCAACGTAGACCCCCCATCGAGTCTCCCGTGGACCCCTGGGGTTCATCTAGACCACTTTGGGAATCACTGGATTAGATTAACTAAATATAATGCGAGGTGAGAGAATTTAGCTTAAGATGAAAGCCAGCCAAATTAATATGATGAAGATAATATTATCAAAGAATGAAATTCTTTGCAGAATCCTGAATGAACTACCTCTAGCCAGGAATATTATCTTATAAACAGGAACTACACAAAATAAACATTCTTTGATCTAACGAGATTTTTGATGAACAGTACGTAAACAATTTGATCATATCCGTGCGTGTTCTGACTCGGCAGTACATAAAGGAAAATCAAACAGTCAGTTGTAAAAAACACAAACATTTCCCGACACCAGAGAAGCAGTATGTTTATAATTTATAATAGTGTGTAATGGGAGTTTCACAATGTGTTTTTTTAAATGTCCAGTTTCCATATGGGTAGTCTTTTTATATAGATTCGGGATGAAAAAAAGAATATTTCTATTTTGGTACCCATTTTCGAACAGTTTGATGGCGGACATTATTTTACATTGATCATCTGTTATTGTTTTAAGTAACTATATTATGTGGAAATGTTGCATCTTTATTTTGTTTGTATATAAAATATGTATTGATAAAAAGACTATAACATGTGTTTATTACTGATTGAGAATGTGTCATCATCATCATCTGTGGCTCTACAACCCAGGTCGGGTCTTGGCCTCCAGCAGAGCCTGCCTCCATGACTGTCGGTGTTGTGCTGCGTTGCGCCAGTTTCGGATGCCGATGGTGCTTGCATCCTTCACCACTCTATCCAGCCATCGAAGCTTTGGTCTTCCAACTCTTCTCCGACCCCCAGGTGCACCATCCATAATTCGCTTTGGAATATCTCCTTCGCTCATTCTCTGGATATGTCCAGCCCACCTGAGTCTTCCAGTTTTGATTTCCTTGATTGAGAATGTGTATCTATTCCGTATTGTGAATTGACAAATGACAGATGTTTTGACATATGTTCAAGGTTTTGCCATTTTTGACGATTTAGTACCGCCTCAAATTATTGACTTTTGATATACTGGCATACAGAGCTCCGGGCCAAAAAAAAAATGCCCCACAAATTATGATTTCATCTTTAATATACAATTGTACCACCCCAGCCAGGAACATTCCTGTCCCGGTGAAACCGGTACACCAGGGGGCACTGATTTGTTAGGACTAGGAACACGTGCTCTGCGGATAGGGAGGAGGTTGGAGTTTAATCGACCGGTATACATGGCAACCTAATAAGCCAATATTGGAATTTAGGATGGCAGGAATGTAGGAATGATAGGAATGGATTGAGCGTTATATATTTTTTTCCCTCTTCTTCATGTCTTCCTTCTGTTGCGTCGTCTCGGCTCTTTTTGGATCTTCTTGTATCTTCTTGCATCTTCTCGACTGTTCTTGACTCTGATTGGCTTTTCTAGGCTTTTCTTGTTTCTTCTTGCTTTTTCATATTGTCTTTTTTGGGATATCCTCGTCTCTTCTCGGATTGTCTCTTCTTGGCTCTTCTTGCTTCTTCTTGAAATCCTCGTCTGTTCTTCTCTCTTCTGGCCTCTGTCTTGTCTCTGATTATCTCTTCTTGAATGTTCTCGTCTAATCTTGCTTCTTCTTGGGTGTTCTTCTCTCTTCTTACCTCTTTTTCGATCATCTTGTCTCTTTTCGGTTTTGCTTCCTACTTGTCTCTTATCGTCTAAAATTGGCTTCTTCTTGGGTTTTCTAAACTCACCTTTATTTTTACTGTGTCTTCTTTCAAATTCTTGCCTATTGTTGGCTAGTCTCGCTTAATCCTACATTTTCTTGTATCTTAGGTTTTTTTCTTGTTTCTTCTAGTCTGTTCTTGTCTCTCCTTGCTTCATATCTTTTCGCTTCTTTTTGGCTTTTCTTGGTGTTTCTTGCAACTTCTTGCGGAGTTTAATCCACATGTCAATCTAATAGGAATAAATATTTTGATTGGGATTTGTAGCAATAATCTGTATGAAATCGTAAGATTTAAAATAATTATCGTATAAGGCAAATATTAGTTGGAAACGGGGATAGGTAGTAATAAAAACATCGTGTAAAACACCCACAAGGAAAAAGGAATGCCATGTTCCATAAGCTACGAGATAACAGGGCCAATCTGTCAACTAAACTTCGTATTCCCAATAAAATA
The DNA here is from genome assembly GCA_929108145.2 of Limnephilus rhombicus. Lineage (NCBI taxonomy): Eukaryota > Metazoa > Arthropoda > Insecta > Trichoptera > Limnephilidae > Limnephilus > Limnephilus rhombicus. Next base: position 23,106,708 of record OV815274.1, read on the forward strand.
CTCCAGTAGGGAAAACTTTCCCGTACTAAAAACAGTCGTGGAATAATTACAAAGTACCTATTAATGTTTGTGAACAAGAGGTTATGTGAAAAAGTTTAGGTACAATATCAATTGCTTCGCAGAGAGACGCCTAACGGGGTTTAGTTAACATCCCTAATGGCTTTATTATGTTTCACGCTAATTAACTAACTTTTGTTTAATGTTTAGACACATCAAGTTGGAGGCGTTTTAACCTGCAGCTAAAATGTTACAATTTATTCCAACCACGAAAATACAAAATAATGAATACTTTACTTAAATTTGTAAATTGTCTAATCTTTAATTTGTAAATAATTTGTGAAGAGACTGTTCCTCATTGAAAATTATTTAAGGGAAAACAGCTTCCGGGAGTTGAATAAAAACTCTTAAAAGAAACTCTCAAAGAGGTTTGTTAGGTATTTTTTTGACTTAGTTACCTTACTCAATATGAGTGAATGCGCACTTGATAAAAGGAAGAAAAGAACATCGAGTAGAAAAGTTACGTCCAGATTTACGTGAAAAGCTTCGCATTTTTTCGGAAGAAAATGATACTGTAGGGACTGAGGGGTGGAGAGAGCTCTATGGCGCACTGTATCACGGTAAGCCTTAAGAATTTAAGGGTTTTACCTTGCATTGATTTAACATTCGAATGAATGATTAAGATTGATTTTATAAGAGTTGTTAGCTTAGTTACTCATTTTAATGGACTTAAATCTTTATAAAACAGTATTAACATTTTAATCAAACGCGATTTAAGTTTTACTATTGGTAAAATTATGTTTACGCGGGTCAGCTGTTGCGCCTTCTAACATTATCAGTGGTATATAAGTAGCCTTAACATTGGAGCAATCTACAGAAGACGAAACAGCTGCATCGTGTAAAAATGAATGTAGGTAGCAATATAATAAAATAATAATTCAATATCATATTCATTATAAAATTTTAATTAAAATGGAGCTGATTTTGGTATCTTGAAATTAATTTTTCAGATAAGAAAGGACGAACGATCCGTACTTTTTAATTCCAGCTAACCCAAGATTGGGAATATAAAAATTCAAATAAAACAAGACGAACGCCGACCTAATGAAATACACAAAAGAGTAGAGGGCACAATGCCACAAAGAATATTGCTGATAATACTTTTATAATGTAAAAGTTTCCCTGAAGTTTTCCTGGATCATAATTAACGGGAAGATGTTAAGCCTCGAAGGATAAAGTGGGTGGTGAAGATGGCCACTATACACTATACACGGCGTATCATCACGCCATGCCCGGGGGTGTAATTAAATACCAGCAGCGCCACTCGCCTTTAGCCCCAGCCCTACCCCCGAACAACACCCACAGCACCCACCCAACCACCCTACACGCTTCACGCCACGCTGGCTATACCTGAACACCGTTCGCTCTCTACACCTCACTGCATACACACCTGTACCAACTATATATCCATGCGGTGTACCAATACATGCATCTTAGTCAACATCCGGCGAAATAACGAAGATGAAGAGATGCAATTGCATAAAGATATTTAATACAGCAACACCAGGTGACGTGAAATATCATCCACCAGCTTGCACATAGTCTGGGAGATATAAGTATCTCCTATATTTCCTAATCTCTGATAATTACTATTTTTCGTTTTTGATATTTAAAAAAATGATATCGGAGCGCTCATTAGGCATCACAATCTATTTCAGTCACGTAATAAATATTCATTAATTGAAAACTAATCCTTGATTTTAAAAATGTGGTCTCGACCTTCCAAGAAAAAATTGTACGATTCACGAAATATTGATGATTAGAATTATTTATAGGGTAAAAATTTAAGGAAAAATCGATATATCTGGTTTGAAATCAGTAAAATTAAAAATAACGAAATATCGTCCGAAATTTCTAATACACAAAATGCAATGAAATTACACTATAAATATCCTTGAAATCATTAGGTAGAAATTTCCTAATAATTTCCGATGTTTTTTAATATATGCCTGATCTGAACACCCTGTGCATCTTCACATCAAATTGAATCACCCTAAAAAAATATGCTTTGAAAAGAAACTGAAAAGTTAAATATAACGTACCTATATCTTCTATTCTCCTTTAAATACCTATGATTTGAAAACAAACTGAAAACTTGAATATAATGGAACATTGAACAGTAGGTATTAACAGGGTAGCGTCTGCGTGGTTGAATTTCAGAACCCGGCTTCGAGTGCATGCCTGACGCCACGCCATACGCGCCGCGCCACAAATAACATCTGTGTACTTGGAATTTCAAACAAAACCTTTTTAATTCGTTTTCGAATTCAAGAATCCGTCAATAGATGGCGCTACTTCCATTAGCAGATCGCATGGGGACGTGCCCCCTCCCTAGGTATTTGTAGTATCTCTCCGGATATGGAAAGATTGACGGTAGTAGTTGTATCACGCGGCTATATATTACATAGCTATCACTAGCTATCACTTGGATCACCGTGGATCCGAGGAACGAGCTATTATTGGAACCAGTTCCTATTGAATTTATAAAATGGTAACTAACACTAAGCGAAGCCGAACGAAAAGCCGCCCGCAGGTCCTAGCAGTAAGAACCTGCGGAGTGGGGTTTTAACTGTTAGTATATATCTATCCTCCTTTAAATATGCTTTGAAAATAAACTGAAGAGTTGAATATAATATGTACCTCTTTTCCTTTGCTTTGAAATCAAACTGAAAAGTTGAATATAATATATAAACTAGCTATTCTCTTTTAAAGTTATGAAGTTAATATGATTTATTTATTACCTAGCTTTGGAGATTATTTTGTGATAACAGTATCAAGTTTCTCTCTTTAGTTTGGTTTTGATTTATTTTACGCAAGCGTTTAATTTTTTTTCCAAAATAATAATTTTTTTTCGGTGTGCGAGTCAAGAGCCTTACCGCTGGACTACGCCGGCCGTCGGCCGACTATAATTACACATAAATAGAATACCCCTTTGATTGCCATATATATAATGTAGCCCCATAGTACATAATATTTTATTTTAATATTTCATTAATTTCTTTCAATACAAATACTGCATTCTCTCTCTCTGGTTTCAATCGTCGGATTGGTTTGCAGCAATTTCATCTATACGTTTCTTCCACTCTTCCCTGTCTTGTGCGGCTCTTTTGAAGTCTGCATATGATGAGCAGCGCACGTCCACCAGCAGGTCCTCCAGGTACTCTCGGCGTGGGCGTCCCCTAGCGTTTGTCCCCTCGGTCATACCCTCCATTATGGCATGCAAGAGGCCTTCTTGTCTTATTACATGGCCGATCCATCTTGCGCGCCTTTCGGACAAGGTCCTGAGCAGGTGCCTTCCTCCTTCGATTCTTTGGAGAACCTCCTCATTTGTGATGTGGTCTCTCCAGGAAATTCCTAATAGTCTTCTATAGGACCACATCTCAAAAGCCTCTAGTCTCCGTTTATCTCTTTCGGATAGGCACATGTTTCGCAGCCGTACATCAAGATACTCCATACATAGGTCTTGATGAAGAGTATTCTCAGTTTTAGGTCTATATTATTCGATTCTATTATTTTCGACCTTTTATTGAATGCAAGCCTAGCCTGGTATATACGGCTGTCGACCTCGCTCTTAGACCGACCGTCCCATGTTATTTTGCTCCCGAGGTAGACAAACTCCTTGGTGTTCTTTAGTGGAACTCCTGACATCTCTACTCTCATCTGATGTTGCGTTCGGCCTACAGTCAGCAGCTTTGTTTTGTCTTTATTTATCTTCATGTTGTAATTGTTTTGAAGAATGTTTTGCATGATTGTTAAGGCCTCTTGCAGTTGTTCTGCGCTTTCAGCAACCATAGCAATATCGTCAGCAAACCTTATCATATCCACCTTTTGCCCGTGTATCTTTACACCTTTTCTGTGACTCATTCTCTCTCTCAAGTCATCAATCGCACTTTGTATATAAGCGTTAAAAAGAACACAGAGAGCATCCCTGTCTCACCGCTTGTCTTATACTGGCTTCTTATACTGCATTACAATTTATAAAATGGGGGGCTTCAGCACGGCTAAGCAAGCATCCAGTAAAACCCCCAAAGTCTTTTCTCTAAATATTGGTTATATGTATATCAAAAATAAAAAATTATAAATGAAATAATTAAAACCAAAGTGTTTTTAATTATTTCATTAACAAAATGGTGCCACAAAGTGAATTTGCAAAATTTGAAGAAAAAAATTATAGTGTTGTTATTCTTCTCGGAATGAGTATATTCCAACTCATCGACAGAAATATTATTATTTTGCTATAATTGTTTATCTAATACTAGCAGACCCGGCCACACGTTGCTGTGGCTAACGAATCACAACACCATTACCCAACCTTCATAAAATCCACACCACCACTTGCCTGCTGCCCGCTGCCTGAATTGAATATTTGAATTTCTCGGCTTTTCTCTACTAAAATAAGCAAGTATTATACAAATAAACCTTCCTCTTGAATCACTCTATCTATTGGTGAAAGCCGCATGAAAATTCGTTGCGTAATTTAAAAGATCAATGCGCACATACATTTTGAGCGACTTCATTTTATACTATGTAATGATGATGATGATGAAGATGATAAATTTTCGCATCGAACAAAAAACAAGTGACAGTTTTGACTTTGTGTAAAGTCAGGCGTTAGAGATCGATTAAGCTTATAAGCTTGATCTAAACTATAGTTTAGGGTAGGTTTGTAGTTTATACACGGTGTCAATTTTGTGGAATAATTTTTGTTGGTTTGAGTTTTTGTTTGCCTTCTAAGTTTGAATTTTTTATGTAAAAAAAATCAAAATGCTCAAAAAAATCGGACTTTTCGGTTCCCTACGTGGTGTAGATTCACCAGTTATCCGGGCACCGTGTATTTAAAAATTTCCTGCATACCTACAAAAAATTTACGGATTATAAAAATAGATGAATTTGTCAATTATTCTAATAATTGCAATGATAATTCATTCTTGTTCGTTATTTAAATTAACAATATTTGTTTTCACGATGAAAGAGTTTTGGCTTGACTAACAAACATACCTAGAATCGGAGAGTTTAATTGCGACGCTACTGACCCCGATCTCCATGTTCATAAAAGAAACAAGTTTGCACTGAGAAAGTAAAACAATAAGTAAAATATTTTCAAGAGATACTTTAGGCGCGGCAAAGAAAAGGCGAGACTGCAGTATCAATTACATCAGATCCAACCAGCGGCTAATTTACGGAACTTCGTAACAAGGGTTGAAATGCCATCCCTGAGGGCCGAGCACTTCAGACGCCAATTTATATTGTCTGGCGCGACGCACGCGGAGGAAAATGCAATGTATGCAAATCTCATTGAAGCATGCATAATGCTCTTAGTTGAAAAATTCATTATTATTATTAAAAAGGAAATAACCTACACATAATTACGCCTATCCCTGTGAATTCTGTACACTAATTAATTATAGTGTAGGTAGAAATCAAAATAATATTTAGAATTCAAATATTGCAAGCAACGGAGAAATAAATACCTTGGTTTAAATTCGGTTAATTTTTTTTATAGGGAATTCACCCTAAAAAAGAGTGTTCGATCGAAATTAATAACACAGGTATTTAGATATGAAGATTTTTGTATTTACCTATAAGTATTAACCAATAAAAGTATATGCATGAATCAATCTATCAATTGACAGGTATTATTTACTGCGCACGGAAACAGGAGAGTGACAGAACGCAACTAAGTTAATTAATTCCAACTAATAATAATACATGTACGAAAATAGGAACCCAATGTGCACAATAATTTATTTATTTATTTTTATGTTTATTAATTTTAAACGCCCTGATGGGCTTTTACATTACAATACATTTTACATGATTTACTGCATGATACAGAGAAAGCAAGAGTTTTAAATGTTTAGATAAAAAGTTGCATTTAAATGTTTATAATATATTATAAAAAATATAGAAAAAAAATCAGTTTTTTTTTAAAAATTGAGTTCGCAAAAAAATAATACAATTTAACAATAAAAGATCGTAATAAAAAATTTACAAGTGAAAAACAAGAATAATATATCGTGTAATCGCTCCCATACGATGCCCCTAAATAATAATATTATGCTACATAAAAGTATCATTCAGGTATCTCTTAAACACAGGTAATCTTATATTAAATTTGTCAATATTTGGGGCGAATTTGTTTCCAAGTGTGTGAAAGCGAGAAAAATGTGAATGTATGTGATAGTACAGGAATTATCGTTGCAGAATAAAATATTTTGCCTAATTGCTCGATTTGGTACTGTATTATGCACGTAATCGAAACACGAAGTCGAATTTATGTATGTATGCAATAATCAGTTCGTCGTGCGCTTTCGCATGCAGTCCATGATATATATACATTGCAAAAAACTGTTTATTGTATTTAGGTTAACTAGGTTTGGTTAGGTTTTTAGACAGTTTCATCACTTCAAGAACTACAATCAATTTTCAACACTGTTTTGATTGGTTACTGTTCTGTAGACTTGTAAAGATAGACCTCACGCTAAAATGAAATCCAATAATCTACGGACGAATGCGAATGAAGAAGCACAAACCTTACGTTGGGGCGGAAATTCCTCTTTACATGTACTTCTGAATGCATCCAAAAATTGTATGTTGGTCTAGGTTGCTGAGCATATTATTTACTTTGGCAAGAAAATTGATAAACAGATTAACGTAAATAAATTAACTCGTAAATAAATTAACAGATTAACGTAAATAAATTAATGACATGGCCCACTCAAGTACCTGATTCACTTGATCGTGCCATGTCTTCCTCGGGCGCCCCCGACTTCTTCTACCATTCACATTTGCGTCATATTCTTCTCACAATATTTTCTTCTTTCATTCGCTCTACATGCTCAAACAATCTGAGGGTCCCTTTCTAAATCTTACTTATTATGCTTAAATCAGCCTTACATTCTTTGCGGATATCCACATTTTTCACACGATCATACATAGTTTTACCACAGATCCGCCTCAGGGATCTCATTTCAACAGCATTCAGTTTACTTTCATCCTTCCTCTGCCAGTTCCATGCCTCACTCCATACATCAGGGTAGGTACCAGAACTCCATTGTGGACTGCTAGCTTCGCTTCTTTTGACAGTGTTTTTATTTACCCTTCTTTCAGTATCTCTATCAGCCTTCCCATCTCTCGTAAACATCATTTCATGGAAATTCTCCAGCCCTAAAGAGTCAACTCAACTTTGTATCAACAATCTTCTAATAAATGTAATACCAACGGGGGTAGGAAATGTAAAATCATGCAATATCTAGTGTTTTAAATAAAATGCCGTCCACGGGCAAAGTCGTATCTTCTCCAAGCACAAACTTTATAATAAAGTGTGTTTATCGGAATTGACCTGCCAGGTAAGTATTTGTAAATAATAAAGTTAGACAGAGCCTAAAAAATTGTATAGCGCCCTTGAGGTGTGTTCTACAAATTATCCAACCATTATTATTATTATCAGAATCAAAGAACATTTAAGGTGTCTTAATAATAATAATTTTTCTGAGTTCGCTAACCATATCATTGACAATAACCATAGTTTTGAAAAAAACACAGGGATAAATATTCTTCATATTAATCATAAAGGAAAACGTTTAGATAACTTAGAAGCTTTGGAAATTAAAAAATCCCTTAAAAATAATGAATCTATTATCAACAAACAAAAAATATTGTCATATAGCCCAATCATGGATTTGTTCCCCTACCCACCCACTCTACACTAATACCTACCCACCCAATCTACATTAATAACTAGCAACGGCTCCACCCCTATCATAATAAAACAATGTTCGAAACTGTCAAATTAGTATAAGCTTTCCCTGAAGAAGGAACGTTTGTTCCGAAACCGGTCGGATTTACGCATTATATAAGTGGTTTATACAAAGTTGTATTGTTTCATTTTTATTTTTTTTTACACAAACAATAATTTACTACGGCACTTGACGTAAACTAATAATACAGAAGAGTGTAAATAATTCATTGAAGAAGGAGATAACAATAATAATCTAAACGAAAATATGAAAGAGAACAAGACACAGAAAAAAGACAATGGTCGCAACTAGGACTGGGACTTTATCCAGGATAGAAACCAAATTCTTAGAATGATTGTTTCCAATAAAAAGGGTAGTTGCCCATAATATGGAAAAATAATTAGTTGAAGATTATATTTTTAATTTAAAAAAAAAAATTGAAATATGAGATTGACAATTATGACGGTTTGACAGAAGGTGGCAATAGCGAAATTGGTCAACGCGCATGTCCCGGTTAGACGAGAGGTCTGGGTTCGTGTCCCAGTTGCAACCATTGTCTTTTTTCTGTGTCTTGTTCTCTTTCATATTTTCGTTTAGATTATTATTGTTATCTTCTTCTTCAATGATATATTACATTGATGGGAATAACCTTCAAAAGTTATAAAAAGAGTTTTTCTTATAAAAAATTGTAAATAACTATTTAAGATACGCCGTTCTGTCTCCTGCCTCTTGCCCGGGGGTTGCTCGCAGATCACCGGAGAAATGGATAAAGCTCCGATCCTAAAACCCTAAAGAGACTCGGAGGGTTTACCCGGCCGGGCACTAACTTCCCGCATCTGCGATCCTCTGTCTCCGGTCACGTGGGCCGACCCATTTACATTAACATCAAATATTCAATACACTTCCACAGCCGAATATTTATTTTTTCAACGGGTTTTTCCTCACCCTGCTGAAGCGCATAAATTACGCTCAACAGAAAGATACGGGGTCTGTACAATGAAGTGCGAAGTGTCGAGGCACTTCTATGTAGACAATCTTGTACATAGGCTACCATAGGCGAATGAGTTTGAAAAAATAATAATAAATATATTTATTCCGAAACGTGTCGGAAAATGCTAAGTAATGTGATCCTTCTAGTAAACGTGAGATCGGGAGAGAAACGGTGAAGGGTTGCAAGAGTAATTACATTTTATCGGCTTAAGTATTTTTAATTTTATTTTTACATAATACAACTTAGTTGGTCGTCGTTACAAGAATGGTGTAATTGAAAACTGAACCAATAGACCAATTCATTTTATTAACTTTCAAATTTTTTTTTCCGCGGTATGCCCACACTCGAGACCTATTTTAAGGTGAACAATAGCAACTACATGAAACAATACATGAAACGCGGAAAATATTTTTGAAGTAAAACTTCTTTACGCACGCTTGACTTGGGGAGTAAGCTGGTGAATGCGTGACGAGAGCGTTACGAAAAGTGTGATCGGGCGAGGCGGATGGAAGTTGAGAGGGAAATATAAGTTAGTGAAGTTTTACTTCTGTCGTGTGGTCTAAAGCACACTGGTATTTTGTTGAAAAAGATCAAATGCTAGGTAGAATAGGAGTACTTGAGGTAGAATGATTGCGAAAGTTATAGCTCAAAACTCTCGTAATTGTGTGGGAGGTTTATTGAACAGTATACTTGAAAAGGAGGGAAAAAGTTTGAGAAACACTGTTGCACACAATGTACAGGATATCCCGTAAGCTATGGAAAATAACCCACATGTAGTGGTCCGATTCTTAACCCTCCCAATGTTATATCGATTTTTTTTAACCCTTTGGGGACGTTAAATATTCTATATGTTTTGTTAGTTTGGTCGTGATATTTTTTCCATAACTTTAAACCTTAAATTGTGGCAATTATTTACATAAGTTTACTTATGCATTTGTTGTCGTATCTTTTTGTTCAACCTGAAGGTCACTAAGCTTTATTATTTCTTAAAAGTAAACGGACGACGCACGTACGACGAGCACTGTATCTACATATACCTACTATACTAGAATATTTTTTTCTGCGATCTTCTCAGTAAAAAAAAAACTTTAAAAATAACGTATATTTATTATGTGAAGTATTCAATATAAAAATAGTGATTTAATGGATTACATTATGATATTTGTAGAGTATAATACAGATAATAATTAAATTTAATACTTAAGCTTAAGAGTGTACAAAATCAATTAACGACTGCTATTGCCCACAGTATTGAGAGGGTACCAATTAGAGGGGTCATTTTGATTGCAAAGGACCTCCCTTATCACTCCAAATCATTTGATCCGCGGTTTATAGGACACCTGTATGTATTTGCCTGTACATAACGTGATCACGATCACTTTTCCTCGCTTCAAGTGTCCCAATGAACTACAGGCGGAATCTAGTAGAAGGATCACATTACTTGCATTAATGTGCACAATATGCATGCATATTAATTTAATACATTATTAATTATTGTGTACGCAAAACGTGTTTTCTTGTGTTTCGCATTATGCATAAATTTACCAGCAATAGTGCAAAATAATGTACACATGCATGCATAATAATTAATGCAGAATTTTCATTATATAAATTTGTGATAACAATTTATTGTAAATGACTTAACCGAAACACAAGAAGAAGCGTGAAATGCTTGATAATCTTCAGATACGATTTATAATTTAGCGATTTATTAGCAGTGAGATCTAGAACGGTAAGATCTGGCGACATTAAATTCTAACAGCTTTGTTATCTGGAACTTCTAGATTAACGCGACTATTTTTACCTTACATCAGCTCGCTTTTAAATATCCATCAACAAAGATGAAAAAAGAAGTCACATATTTTTTCTAAGTTTTCAATAGTTCCGTGAGAAAAAAAGAGTGCTTAACCTTAAGGGAAGAAACTACAAGACAGTAACTAATAGTGATGTCCGAAGCAAGGCAGAATGATTGCGATGCTTTATTTAACAAAAAATATATACACCAATCTTTACTCAAATATGAGAAGTATTTAGACTTAAAAAGGCTTTCGATACCGTTAATCAAAATAAACTGATTATAAAACTTAATAACATAGGAATTAAAAATAATTGTTCATCACTCTTAACAAATTATTAACTTGATCGCAGACAATCCACCAAAATTGGTGGAAATATTAGTAAACCAGCATCTGTGCGACATGGGGTTCCACAAGGAACAGTTTTTGATCCGTTATTGTTCCTAATCTATATTAATGAATACTAATATTACATAGAGGTAATATTAGTATTCCGGGAAAACTATTCTCGTATGCAGACGATACTGCAATTACAGTTCATGGTAAATCCTGGGACCAGGTCTCTGAAAATGCAAATAAATGCACATCCATTGCGTCATTGCATGATGATCCTTTGCAAGTCAAAGAATGGCTGAATCAAAACCTTCTAACTCTGAACTGTGAAAACACTCTTTATATTCCATTTTATAATACTAAAAAGGCGGCACCTTTAACCACCTTAAATATAAGATTTCACAAAAATACTTGCAATCCTGTCTCGTGCTCTAATTGTACAGAAATGAATACGGAGAATACAATTAAATATTTAGGAATTATAATAGATAGCCAACTCAAATGGACAGATCACACAGAAAAGCCTGTAAATAAACTTACATTTTTAAACCTTTAAATTACATAATCGACATTAAAAGAATGGTGCATCATGCATTGGTGCAATCATCAGTATCTTATGGAATAATTGGATGGGGAGGTGTGTATATTACGCACATTAAGCCACTAGAAACAACCCAAAAATTAATACTAAAAATAATGTTAAATAAAGATATGAACTACCCCTTCCTGCAATTATTCAAAGAAGCTGGATTGTTAGAGATAAGAAAAATTTACTCTATACAATGTTTAAATTATATATTTTCTCGAAATATTATTTTTACAAAAAATGAAAACTGATTAAGTAATAGGTTAGATAATGTATTTGAAGTTCCACTGCGTAAAACTAGGCTTGCGCAAAGACATGCGTATTTTATTACACCAAAAATGTATGATGCTCTCTATAAGACTGCAGAAATTGAATGTAAAAATATATCCTCCTACAGCAAATATAAAATTGTAATAAAGTCTTGGATAAATACTATCGATACAAACATTTGATTGCTGTAACATCTGACGTGCTGTAACATCTGACCTGATGTAACTTAACAATTTTTTAATCTTTATTAACATGTCGTTTGAATTGTGATTCAGTAAACACTAATTTTATTATTTGTTTATTTAATTTAATTTTTTAATCTCTACAAAGATAATGTATGTACGAGTATATGAGAAAAATTCCAACTATTTTAAAAACACACAAGTATACCCACGAACAGGCGATGCCTATGTGGGATTTTTTAGGTTAATCTGCTATAGGGAACGTACCCATACTACGTGACACGTTTAGGGGGGGGGGGGGGGGGGGGGTTCTTCAAAATGTCACGCTTGGTACAAATGAGCGGCGGCGGGCTTAGGTTTTTGGTCACCGGGGGGTTAAAAATTGCAAAAAGTTGGTCACGTAGTATGGGTACGTTCCCTAATTGTATCATTCTTTATTTTTTTTATGTTTATATTTATTAAAAAACTTGTATGTATTGTAAAATTATACCATTGTACCTATGTACCAAAAAAATTGTTCATAAAAAAAACTACTATTGAAAGCGCCCTTGAGGTGATTTTTCACAAAAACGGCGCTCTACAAATTACCCAATTATTATTATTATTGACCCAGTAAATATCGATCCGAATGACGTTATTATTTAGTGCTAAAGAAAACATAATATTTATGATTACAATAATTATTGTAAATAGATATAATCACGCCCAGCACCACGATACGTTAAGTTAATGTTTTCAGGAGTTACCGTGGTAAAAATAATAATAGTAATTCATTGGTTTAAGCCTTGTGAATTTTTTTAGATGAATATATGATATCTAAAAACAAATACTTAAGGTAAAGAAACGTTTAATAAAGGGTCAATAAATTATAATAATGTCACGGACCTATCGATCGATGGCAGAATGCGCTTTCGTATTACAATACACATGCAGGATGTCCATTACGAACAAACACCATTTCCAATAAACTTTAAATCATTAAATTATTACCGCTTGAGCTATGTACGCTAGGGAGGGTGTTGGAAGGATACTCAAAAGGGGTCAAAAAATTGTGATATGAAAAATAATACCGATAACGTGAAAATTAAAAATACTTGTATTTTTATTAATTTATTTATTCTGTATTCTACAACTTAATTCAATACTACTTTGGCTTTGTGAAATCTCTGGAGATCGGAGTTTGCTTAATTTTTTTTGTTTTAATATTTTTCATTTCTTTTCTGTTTTTATTCTATTTTATGTGTGTATTATTATTTTGTCTATTTTTGTATTATTTCGAAATATGAAATGTATAGCACTGCACTCACTAGTCCAGCATAATTTCTGGAATAAACTTTTATTTTGGTAGAAAGCAGTCACTTTGTGGTTTGACATATTAATTAAAAGAAAACAATCACTTTGTTTGTAGATTTATTGATTTAATTTTTATTTACCGACCGGTTTCGCTTAATACAAGCATCTTCAGGGTATAAATTAAAACTGATGAAAAAATACATTGTGTGAGCTTATATATACATACAGACAGAGACAAAACATAATATAAAGTAAGAGTGAGAGAGTGTAATTAACATCCTACATAGTGATAGAGAGTAGGATGTTAATTACACTATATATATATATATACATACAGACAGAGACAAAACATAATATAAAGTAAGAGTGAGAGAGTGTAATTAACATCCTACATAGTGATAGAGAGTAGGATGTTAATTACACTATATATATATATATACATACAGACAGAGACAAAACATAATATAAAGTAAGAGTGAGAGAGTGTAATTAACATCCTACATAGTGATAGAGAGTAGGATGTTAATTACACTATATATATATATATACATACAGACAGAGACAAAACATAATATAAAGTAAGAGTGAGAGAGTGTAATTAACATCCTACATAGTGATAGAGAGTAGGATGTTAATTACACTATGTAGGATGTTAATTATACTCTCTCACTCTTACTTTATATTATGTTTTGTCTCTGTCTGTATGTATATGTATATAAGCTCACACAATGTATTTTTTCATCAGTTTTAATTTATACTCTGAAGATGCTTGTATTAAGCGAAACCGGTCGGTAAATAAAAATTAAATCAATAAATCGTGGTTACAAACAAAGTGATTGTTTTCCTTTAATTAAACTTTTATTATTTATTTTTTGTATTTCTTGGGCATTGAATGTGTAACAATTTCTAGACATTTTTGTTTTGAAGAGTTTTAATTTTCAATGTACATTTGTTACTTTAATTTTAAATTTTTGCGACCGATTTCGACACGTCCGTGCAATTCACGAGCAAACATTCCGATTCAAACACGGACGTGTCGAAACCGGTCGCAAAAATTTAAAATTAAAGTAACAAATGTACATTGAAAATTTTTATAACTTATTTTATAAAAAGACAAATAACTTTGTTTACATCACTTTATTTTAAACACATAATGCCATCATAATAATAAATAAATAGCGCTATCACAAAGTGAAAACCTGTCAGAAGAAGTTTTCTTCGAAAAATTATTATTATTTATTATTTTGTACCAGCTTTCAAAATCATAATTTTTTGTTTTACTACTAAGGGTTCCCGCAGACGAGCGTCGACAGTGGGAAAACTAATGCAAAATTCATACAAATTCAAAAAAGTCTCCCATATAAAAAAAATCTCTCCTCTGCGCACCTCCATACACCGCAATGGATTTTTATGCTCCCAACAGTTCCAACACAACTGTCTCCGTAACTAAACTGTCTCATCTGCGGGCGCCCGTTTACTGTGTTGTTTTGCTACAAGTAAATTATTATTTACGGACAAATCTACCTTCATCACATATTATGCAATATCCGCCACACAATCCTAATACGTATTACGTAGTTCTACGTAGAACCGCGGAAAATATGTGGAAAACCTTTTATTTGTCACACTCGAGACATCAAACCGTACTGGACCGTGAATATTACGTAAAGAAAATTTTTATTAAATCTGATTGGATTGCCGGTGGCAGGGTTGTCTATCCCACATTCAGTCCAGTGTATAGGGCCAAAAGTAACTAGGTACTAATGAATCTGAAAAATAAAAATGAGCTGATAATCAATCTACTTGGGAAAAAAGGTTAATACATCATATTTTTTTTGCAAAATTAGTATAATTTTCCCGTATTTACATAAGTCCAAAAGCAGGCAATTGAATTTTAAATTAAAAAATGAGGTAGTAAATTAAATAATCATACGCAACCTAAGACCCCTGAGAGAACGGTATCTCAAAAAAACCTCCAGTCATTGACGACCCAGCCTAATGTATCTACGTTTGCCATATGGCAGAGTTAAGCCATAAGGAGCATCGCGTGCAATAATTCGAGTGCATTATATCGGAAACTGGTCTTGGGCGAGTGAGGTTAGGTTATCACGTGGCGTTAGGAGAATGCAGCAAGGTAACCAACCGGTCACCAACACCAATACAGGCTGTTCAGATCACGTCGGGAGATGCTTCGCCATTTCTTGTGATAGGACGAAGCTCAGTGGCGGAACTGAATAAGATATCCACAGAGAAATAGCTAAGGTTGTTTTGGACTGTATTTCAAGCAATATTTGGTGGGTGTTTTTATATTATAGATATATTTACAGACGATATTGGTTAGTAAGTTTTTATTTTGACATTATTGTTAATCTAATCTAACCTTACATAATCAAAGCTAACCGTACCTGACGAATGTATACTGACATTTTCACTATTATAAAAAATTAAATAATACTAACCATTTTGTTGATAAAAGAGTTCAAGAAATTAACAACACATTTTCTTACAATTTATTGTAAATCATACGAAAAGAGTACAACAATATATCAACATTTTAATAGAGACTTCAGTAAAACAATTTACTTTGGTATAACATGTTATAAAAGAAGAATACCCAAAAATAATCAATAAATTAGTTGCCCAAAACATGAAAAACATAATACATACTTAATATGTAATTGTAATACACACTATTTAAAAATATTATTTGACAAACTATGACAGAATAACAGGTGTACTTCGACCCGCTTAACTATTTAAAGCGTGTATTCATTTAGTGTGGTGAGCTAGCAATTATTTAAAGTTGGTACATATAGTAATCGAATGTGTTTTGGTAAAACCCTTCAAGCCATCGTTTTTAGTAATATTACTTTCCAGAGGAATCATACGGAATAATCTTGAAAGTACAACTTAGCAATTCAATTTTTGCTAATTAAAATATTTTAATACTAAGAACCAAATGTACGCGTATTTCTTTTAGGTTACATCGAATAACTAAACCAGTGGCGGCCGCTGCCCTGAGAATGTGGTGGTTCACTGACAATCCGTACCTACTTATGACAAAAAATTTATTAATTAGGATTTTTTAATTATTAATTTATTTTCAAACAAACTGTTATTTCCTCTTATATATTCAACACTGGATGCACTCATTTTTGTAATAAAATTATATATTAATAAATTAGGTTATTGGTATTTAATTCAATCAATACAAAAAAAAACAATGACAATTATCACGTCACGGGTCAATATATATATGAAATTCGATTATTCGTGTCGCCTCGGGTCATGGTTCATGGTCAATCGGTAAACCTCGGCAAGAATCGGATTATGTTGGGCATGTGGCACACGGATTCAATCCAAATTCTGGTACAAATAGCGAAATCGACGCGCCTCCGATGTTTTAAAAATCCCATACAAAAACATGATTTGGTTTGTTTGCAAAGCGAATGCACACGGCGGATAAGAGGGCGGCGGCCGCGCTATGGGAGATTAAAAGCGTTCTCCCTGATAATATTCGTAGCATTATATTGGTAACTAATATTTTGAAATTATTAAATTAGAGATTCTATAGTTTAAAATTAGATAAATTAAATAAGAGATTTAAGAGTCTTCGGTAAGTAAATAAAGTAAATTTAGACATTATAATTTGCCAGTGCTTCGCACAAACACACTGTGCGACCAGCCGCCCTTGGACGAAACTACTCAACCCTAAATTCTTTAATAATTTATTAATAGAACTGTAATATTTTATAAAAAACTTTATAATATACATATATAAATATTTTGAAAAACAATTAACTGCTTTCATTTAAATTTTAACAATTTTAATTAGTTTTAGGAAATTGAAAATATTCGTTTTTATCGTCTCCTACAAAGTTTTAATATTTTTGGCTTGAAAGGTTTTACAAAACCAGTCGATATGTAGATAATAACACAGACCCTCAATGTGTTTTGACAAACTGTGTCGTGATAATGTAGGTACCTAGAAAATACTTATGCAACATTTAAAAAATGGTTCCTATGGCCCCGGGGTTCTGCCCGTGTATTTACGCCACTGACAAAGCTCCTGGCTGCGGGCTCGCGGCATGGACGGAACTTCGCATAACGGTTCACGTCATTCCATTCAGAGTAAAACAAACTTCTCGCAATGGGAGATACCAAATATTATTTGGCCCATCAGTGGAACTTTAATAAGCTTTGGAATTATATATCGTATCTATAGATATTATTATGTTAAAGCATGAAACATGACGAGTTCATTCGGTAGTGCTTTTCACACAAGAATGCTCGCTAACCACGGCTCTGGCTCTGGCTCTGAGAGCACCGGTCTAGTCTAAACTCTCTTTGTGTTAGGTACATGAGACGTTTATGAGAAAGAGGGAGAAGTTACAACGGATTTATCAGAGGTATGATTGTAGTCATTATGCTATTTCCCCTGGAGTGGGTGGATCGCCACCCAACTCTGTTCTAGCAAACAAACCTTACTTCATTTGAAGCAATAAGTCATTTCATACGTATGCACATACCTACTCTTCTGTTATAATGCCGATATTACATGTCAAGCATCCAAATCTTCCAAACTTCTTACATATACATATAGTATAATATTATACTTCATTATTATCTATATATTAATACAATATTATACTTTAATATTATACTAGACATTCTTATTTCCGTTCATCTGCTCTAAAGGTCTAATTCTAACGTTTGACACGACCTGACTTAAATATTTGATACACTTGATCGTACCGTGATTTCTAGGGGCGTTCGCAATTTCTTTATCCATCCACTCGAGCGACAATTATTCTCCTGACACTCCTTTCTCTTTACTAAAAATAACAAGTGATCTGCAAAGTAAGTATGGTCCTGTATATTGTCTACATGAGTGAGAATATGTGCATTTTGTTTTTTATGTCAAATGCATTACAAGTATATATCATATATGTATATTATAATTTTGTATTATTGATCGAGGTGGATGCAATATGTTAGCCTTAAGCCGCCGCTACCCGAATTTCTACCGATTTCTTACATATCTCCCTTAAACATTTGAAGTTTTTAAGCTCTTAAAAAAATATATGTTATTTTTGAAGATAATATTTAGACGCGTTCCACGCCGAAACGCAAATTATACGAAATTCTCACGATAGAAAAAATCGCAAACTATGCTCCGAAAGTGATTATAAACACGTTTGTTTCAGTTATTTTACAAGTTATATCTATGAAAAAATTCACAATGTTTCTTTAAATGATACTTAAGACGCCTTCCACGAGATTTTTGCTCTATTTTAAACGAGTCGTGTTTTATTGAAGATTTTCACAATTTTCGCATCGCTTTAAATATTTTTTTTGGTTTTAGGCAATTCACCCTGAAAAGAGTGCTTTGTGGGTAGCGCGCTCCTCTAACATTCGTAATTACATGTCTCTCCATCTTATTCTTTTTGAGCGAGGATGCGGCGCCTTAAGATGTTATGATAGATTGCCTAGTGTCCAGTGACTGTCTAGAATAAAACAATGAGTGAAAGAGACAACATAGAAAAGAGGGAGACAAAATTATTACAGGATGGGACCTACCTACCCATCCTACAATAATTTTATCATAATAAATAATCAGGTATGGGACCTACCTACACATCCTGTAATAATTTTATCATAATAAATAATCAGGTATGGGACCTACCTACCCATCCTGTAATAATTTTATCATAATAAATAATCAGGTATGGGACCTACCTACCTATCCTGTAATAATTTTATCATAATAAATAATCAGGTATGGGACCTACCTACCCATCCTATAATAATTTTATCATAATAAATAATCAGGTATGGGACCTACCTACCCATCCTGTAATAATTTTATCATAATAAATAATCAGGTATGGGACCTACCTACCCATCCTGTAATAATTTTATCATAATAAATAATCAGGTATGGGACCTACCTACCCATCCTATAATAATTTTATCATAATAAATAATCAGGTATGGGACCTACCTACCCATCCTGTAATAATTTTATCATAATAAATAATCAGGTATGGGACCTACCTACCCATCCTGTAATAATTTTATCATAATAAATAATCAGGTATGGGACCTACCTACCCATCCTGTAATAATTTTATCTTAATAAATAATCAGGTATGAGACCTACCTACCCATCCTGTAATAATTTTATCATAATAAATAATCAGGTATGGGACCTACCTACCCATCCTGTAATAATTTTATCATAATAAATAATCAGGTATGGGACCTACCTACCCATCCTGTAATAATTTTATCATAATAAATAATCAGGTATGGGACCTACCTACCTATCCTGTAATAATTTTATCATAATAAATAATCAGGTATGGGACCTACCTACCCATCCTGTAATAATTTTATCATAATATATAATCAGGTATGGGACCTACCTACCCATCCTGT
The DNA here is from genome assembly GCA_929108145.2 of Limnephilus rhombicus. Taxonomy (NCBI): domain Eukaryota; kingdom Metazoa; phylum Arthropoda; class Insecta; order Trichoptera; family Limnephilidae; genus Limnephilus; species Limnephilus rhombicus. The sequence goes on from OV815274.1 coordinate 23,126,396, forward strand.
AATAATTTTATCTTAATAAATAATCAGGTATGAGACCTACCTACCCATCCTGTAATAATTTTATCATAATAAATAATCAGGTATGGGACCTACCTACCCATCCTGTAATAATTTTATCATAATAAATAATCAGGTATGGGACCTACCTACCCATCCTGTAATAATTTTATCATAATAAATAATCAGGTACCAACCTACCAGTCCTGTAATAATTTAGTCTCTTTCAGTAACCATAAAGTGTCTCTCTTATATTTCCATCTCTTTCACTCATTGTTTTATTTTATTATAGGTATATACATATACATGACTGTTTGTAATTAGCTTTAATTAGTATAATAAACCCTGACGAAACTTGAGCTCAGCGAAACCCGGTCGGCTGTTAAATACCAAAAATTTAAAAAAAATCGAGTGCAGTTCACACGTGGTAGAAGCGAAACTTCACGAAAACAATCTCAAACAATAGGAGCCTTGAAAAGTATTGTCATAATCAAAGCGGTCAATGAGCGCAATTTGACGCTTTGTAGATACTGTAATGCGTCATTTCCGTTTCATAACTCAACCAATAGGAGCCTTAAAAAGTGATATCATAATCAAAGCGGCCAATGAGCGCAGTTTGACGCTTCGTAGGTACTGTAATGTGTCATTTCCGTTTCATCCGAATTTCAATTCACAACGGGGCTAAAGAAGTTTCACCTTTAAAAAGTGGTGTATTACAAAGTGTATTTAGTAAATAAAAATATAGGTTTTTGTTCAGCGCCCTTGGGGTGTTTTTTTTTACAAAAACGGCGCTATACAAATAATTCACACATTAATTTTAATTAATATGAAAACTCTCTCGCTTTACTCACACGTGAAAACAAATTAGTAACAACTCGCACTTAAGTTATTCACTGGTTAACATGGTAAGTTTTATGTTCGGAAATTACATACATAATTATGACCGTAGAATGAAAATGACACTGTGAGAGCTTATTTCCATGAAAGCCATCAATTATTTGGATTAAAACCGACTAAACCTTTCCGGTTTACAGCTTCTCATTAAAAAATGATGGAGTGTCACAAAAATACGAAAATTAAATGCTTTTGTTTAAAATGAAGATTTGCATATTTACGAATTTTACAAAAAAGACAGAGAAGTTGTTGCCGGCGAAAATAAAAGCAAAAAGTTCGCAGCTGTAAGTGAAAATAGCATAATTTAGTCACTTTTTCTTTGATCCCATTTTATCCATTATCTCTGCAGTACAGAACAGTAAAAAATTCAAAATGTTTTAAAATACAATGAAATTCGTTAACATAGTGAAATTTATTCAGTTTCGCTCTAAATATCAACCTTCAGCCAAAACGGGTGCTGGCGTAGTACTTGACGTACTTTGTTGCATAATTTTTAGATAAAATATCTCTCCAACATAAATAACGGGTTTCTTTAGATTTCTTTTGACTCGGGTTAAGTTTAAAATTCAAATAATCGCCGACGTAACATCACACCGAATTAAGGTACACGAAACACCATCATTGCTTATCTCATCAATTGCCTTGGAGAAACGGTAATAGGTAATAGGCCTTGTGAAACTGAAACAATGTTTTACATTTTAAAGGGGGCACAAAGCATAAAGCGAAAAATCGCACGCAATACGCAATGTTTTCGGGGCTTTCCACTAAACTTAAACTGTCCATTTATGATATGACAAGAAATTATTTTTAAAATACCACTAATTTAATAACTTTAATTTATTTTTATTGGATTAAATTAAGCCATTTTCTCAAGCTTCCGAAAACTGTTTGATTTCCGTTTCCTACTTTTTGTGTTTAATGTCTGTAATAATTTTGTCTCTTATTGCTTTACACATATATGTCGTATATTTTGTCGTGCCATTTCACATAATTTTAAGAATATGACCAGAGAAATGACCACTGAATGCTAAATAATTATAGGTTTATTATAGTAAAGCGCACTTGAAGTAAAATAGTACAAAACTGTGCTATACAAACGTTAAAAATGTTATCAGTATTAGATATCGCGGTATATTTTTAATGTATACTATTTTTTACGTAATCTTAAAATATAAATTATCAACAGATCAATAAATCACCAAATCAACAGTAGGGTCTCGTATATTATTTTTAAACATTCGAATTAATATATAAATTCGCCTTTCTTCTCTCCATAATTTGAATTGATGGTCTAGAACAGGGGTCTCCAAACTACAGCCCGCGGGCCAAATCCGGCCCGCCAGCGTCATCAACCCGGCCCGCGACAGCTAATGGCCAGTGTCACCAATCGGGCCCGTGAGCGCTAATGACTTAATGTTGTTGTGATAAGTTGGATATAAAACATATAAATTCGCCTTTCTTCTCTCCATAATTTGAATTTATGGTCTAGAACAGGGGTCTCCAAACTACAGCCCGCGGGCCAAATCCGGCCCGCCAGCGTCATCAACCCGGCCCGCGACAGCTAATGGCCAGGTGTCACCAATCGGGCCCGTGAGCGCTAATGACTTAATGTTGTTGTGATAAGTTGGATATAAAACATATAAATTCGCCTTTCTTCTCTCCATAATTTGAATTGATGGTCTAGAACAGGGGTCTCCAAACTACAGCCCGCGGGCCAAATCCGGCCCGCCAGCGTCATCAACCCGGCCCGCGACAGCTAATGGCCAGGTGTCACCAATCGGGCCCGTGAGCGCTAATGACTTAATGTTGTTGTGATAAGTTGGATATAAAACATATAAATTCGCCTTTCTTCTCTCCATAATTTGAATCGATGGTCTAGAACAGGGGTTTCCAAACTACAGCCCGCGGGCCAAATCCGGCCCGCCAGCGTCATCAACCCGGCCAGCGACAGCTAATGGCCAGTGTCACCAATCGGGCCCGTGAGCGCTAATGACTTAATGTTGTTGTGATAAGTTGGATATAAAACACAGAATGATAGTAACTCGGTATCATTTACTTGCTAGGTAAAGCTTAATCACAAGTATCGTACACAAAAAAAATTACAAATAATTTAAATGAATCCAACTAACATTATAAACATACATCAACACAATAGTTTGTTGTTAGTGAATTTAGCAATATTATGCTCGCACAGGGCGCGTAGTCTAGAAATTATAGATAATGGCAGGAAAATTAAAACGTTTTTGGCCCTTGGAACTTACTGGACTAATCAGTATGGCCCTAAGGCTAGAAAGTTTGGAGACCCCTAGTCTAGAACACCCTTGAAGGGTGAAAGCCAGAAACGCTAATGAAAAAAATGGACAAATAGGTATTTAAAATTTCCAACCAAAATACGAGCAACGACTTAGAAGATACGTTTTAAGATTTTCACGGCCAAAAGCATTTTCGTTATTTGTTTTTGGGTGTTGCGCTACCTCCTGCACTGCAACGATGTCCGAAACGTTGGCTAAAGAAGAAGGTAGCGCAACACGGCATAACACCTCAAAAACAAATAACGAAAACGACTTAGAAATCTAAACAGAAAAGTTATAAAAATTATTTTCAATGTTCGTTTAATATAGCTGTATTATATAGTAGATTTGGTGCTATACTCGTATAGTAGGTAGGTAGACTGGAATTATAATTCACACGGTTCTGCGTTTACCATATTAAAATGTATTCAAGATGAATGCAATTTAAACGAGAAATACATCTTTTCTCCATTCAGTAACACTTTGCGGGCATATAAAAAAATGATCAGACGGTTCGGACATTATTATTCATGGGGAATGACGTCAACGTGAGTCAGACCCGATGGAATCTCAACATCCGACCGCAGCCTTAAGAATGCATACAGAATCATAAACCGGCCTATAAGGTATAAAAGATTTATTTTCCATGGGCTCCTCAAATTACTTCTATTTCTTTGTCTTCGCAGAGGCAGAGCACATTGACGAAGTAACACATAACGAAGATAAATTATTATTATCTACGTGTCACATTATTACAACACCACTGAGGTTATAAACGGATAGAAGAGTGTTGGGGGCGTATCCATGTGCCCGAAGTAAGTTTAAATTTTCTTTACTTTTGTTGAAATTAATTAAACCAAACCTTTTCAAACATCGACAATCTTAATCAATTTCTTCCAGTCCCAGGGTACCCAGAATGGTCGATCGACATAGGTTTTATCGAAAATGTCGGTAACTTGTCATCGCTTCTAACTCTGCACGACTTCGTAACTCTGCACGACTTCAGATCGCTAACGAACAAATAAGAGTTTAGGTCAAATAAATTATGAACCCTTAGTCGTTGTGAACTTTTATTTGTTCGTTAGCGGTCTGCAGTCGTGCTCGGGAGCGATGACAAGTTACCGATATTTTCGATAAAACCTATATCGATCGACCATTACCCAGGAGTCGAAAAGTACGACACAAATCGGCGAAATTCGTTTTCGTTCAAGTCTGTACATATCACAGTTTTTGAGACTATTTCTACTACTGATTGGATAGAAGACGAGTGGACGAATCTGCAAGGGTCGCAACCAGCCATTACGAATTCAATCCTCAGCTAGGTACGAGTAAGACTCCCATTAACGTACAAGTAACATTTCTAAGAGGAATTCAAATAATGTCAGGTTAATTGTAACTTAGAAAATTTTGTTTTTCTTTTTAAAAAAGGAGATTTTATGATCAGTGCACTCACTACACATAAATATAAGAAAGAAGGATTAAACAATAAAAACATGATACCATATACCAATAGCTCAGTTTGTAAGATTTATATCTCTCTTTCTCATAAAATAATCATGTAGGTAACTGAAAGAGACTGTGCGTGCATGTTTGAAATGTGGTGTATGAGGAATGCATTAACTTCACCTTGTCAAGACGTAGAACTACCGAAGCCGGTGAATTAAAATTCAATGCGTTGTCTTTGAGGGGGTGATTGATTCGTAGGCTAACTCTGAGAACTAAAAGCCAGGTAGACTGCCCATCCTTTCCCGGGCCATCATTGGCCTATCAGATAAAAAAAAACGGGCATGTTCAGTGACTAGGTAGGTAATCAGTAGAAATGCTGATTCAATTCTTCAAAATATGAACACGTTATTGAAGTAATACTTTGTGCAAAACGCCCACACAAATAAGAGGGGTTTTTTGGTAAATATTCGTCTTGTGACCAGTCAATCGGAAAGACAATAGTAATAGTAAGTAAGCTTAGAGTAACTATCTGAGATAGTAAGTTGTGAGGCTACAGAAACACTCTCCATTGTCTAGTGTTGAACACAACAAATAAAATGAATGGTGTCCTATTGGGCGGCCTAACCTTCTCTAAAACTACCGCAAACAATGAGGTTATTACTTTTCACAGGAAGCAAAGACCAAATACCTGCCCGTTGAAGTATGCTTTTCAAGTGCGTCATAAAGTTAACAACGGAACCTCTGAGATTGCAGTGTACACATCTATTATTATTTATCACCAATTCTAGCTCGAACAAAAAATGCACCTACCTGCTTTCACACCACGTGCTATTTCACACATTTGCGGGACGATTCATTTCAGGTGAATCAAAAATTCTTTTAGCACACGCTAGAGCTTTCATAAATAAAATATGTCTCACGCGAGCTTTTATGAACAGCAGTGGGAAAATTATTTGCGATGTGGCTCGGGCTTACCATCTGTATTCTGTACAGAACAGAATGTAGAACCTACATTGTCCTTTGTTGGCTAATTACCTTTGTCAGTCATGGGGATTATTACGATAAATAAATTATGTAGTTCCAGCAAGGCAGGAAAACGATGACGGAAATTGGAAGGTAATGTAAAAAAATATTGAAAGGTTTATTGCAAGTTGTTCTCGATGATGTAGGATACGATTATAGAAATTTGCTAAAGCCCTTATTAATACATTTGTAATACGAAACAAAATTATGACGGAAATCGGGAAGTAAATGTGAAAAAAATCAAAGGCTTCTTTGTTATAAATTGTTAGTACAACGTAGTTATGTACCATACCAGCAATATCCTTTAAAGGCTCTTTAAAATGGCACCACGCGTTGCACTTTAGTGTAATTTGATTCGTATTATAATGCAATCATTCATATTACTTCTTTTATTATATGATAATAATAACTGATAGGAATTTTACATCTTCTGTGCTATTAGGGAGGAAATGGTAGTGTCTAAGTATGCTCATTCATCATCTAATGTTGGCAGCAGGAGAAGAGGGTGATGTGGAGAGCGGAGAGCAGAAAGCAGAGAGCAGCGAGCAGTCAACAGGCGCACGAAGGTCGCGCATTCCTCGTGCGGACTGCGGACACTTCCTGCCTTTGTCCGCCCCCTGCCCCCCGCCCCCCGTCCTGCCCGGCTACCAGTGCAGCCACCACCTACCACCTCTACCTGGCCTGGCCTGGCGGACCGGCAGAGTCAATGCCTCCTCTCTCCCAACATTGCGCCGATTCCAGCCAAGAAAAATCCATCCAACTCGTTACTCTGTGCGTCTTGTGCGAAGCACTACCACTTTACCAATCGTACTCCATTGTGCGAATCTTATGACTTATGACAGATACGTACATATAAATCGTGATATATATTTACCTGATTACATAGCGGCATTGGAGTTGACTCAATCAACGCTAACATGCATATTTATAAATAGATGAAAATCCAATTTTATACTCACATAAAGGTAATGAAATGATGCATTGAGACTTGACTCAAATAACACAAACTTAGGATTGAATCGACCGCGACGGTCCCGAAGAACAATGTCGGATGTGCGATTTTGTAGTTTTGCAGTAGAGCTGTTTAAAGTTTCGTTTCTGCATTTTACTGTTTTTTGAGATCAAGAAATATAGTGTTGTTTCATTTCATTTCATTCAAAATTCCGAAAATACGGACTTTTAAATCTACAATAATAAGTCAGTAAATTAGCCAACAAAACGTATTTCACGATTTTTAGCGGATCCGACATTGTTCTTCGGGATCGTCGGTAAGTATTGCCGTGTATAAAATATTTTTTATTATTTTTATTTATTTAAAACGTGCATATTATGTAGAACATGTAATCTTAAGCAATATCAATGTGTCTTTATTTTTTTTAATTTGCTTTTAGTCGCCATAGTTTGGAAGCTAATAGCTCGTCGTTATGGGAGGAGCATTTACAAATTCATTAGGGGTAGGTTATATTAATGAAACTAGTATTTAATGACTTTTACGATGTAGATAAGTATTTGCCAAACGTCACCGAGAAACAGCCTTTTGATTTGCTTAGGCCTACTTATTATTATTAGCGAGAAAGAGACAAAAAGTGCATACGATCGTCGAATTTGAACATTCTAAAAATTAACATTAACATGTTATTATTTTAAAAATTGAACTCTTTTCCATTATCACTTCGAGGAACAGTTTGAAATTGATGTATGCATGTAAAGCATTCATATGAGTATTGTATTCGTAAACCAACCAATATATTATGTAGTTATGAGATAATCAACATTTACGATTTAAAAAAAAGTCCCGATATATTCAATTTTTCATCAGTCAACGGATTTTTTTAATAAAGTTTCCAGTGACAAAAAAATACCTTAGAGAATGTAGTCATTGAAAGCTTCTAGTGATGTGAATATAAATAGGGTGTATTCGTGTATTTACGATATGACACGATTGTACCACCTGAAGTACCTACTCTTGTCCAGGTGTGATTTACCAGATTTGAGGTGGGATTATATCAGGGGCACCGTGTGGGGATGGGGACTTAGGGTCACCTGCTCTGAGGATACGAAGGAGGTCAGAGTTTAATCAGACGGTGTACACACTAACCTGATAAGAATGCTGAATAGACAGGGGTCAAAAGATGGATTTCTCCCTTTGCGTGTTTCGTAAAGGTATCATTAACAGGTATGTTTGTCGTGTTGATAATGCAGTTAAAGAAATAGGATATTAATTTATATTTCATAGTTCTAAAGAACAATATCATTTCAAATAATGACCATTTAATGGCTGAGTTGAAAAATGCGTCAGTTTCCACCCGGAGTTCAATTCCTCTGCTAAGTCATCTATCATTGCACAAACAGCATTTTCTTCTCAGGTTATTCGTTACCCGGGAATCTGATAAAGAGCTATTAAAACTGAACTCAACACTTAACTAATTTTTTTATGTGAATAACTCACAAGAGTCCCAGCTGCTCCCGTCTGGCATCCCCAATTGGGTTAAGTTGTGAGGCTGAAGATAGTAGGGAGGGGAAGGCGATGGGGAAGAGGAAGGTGGGAAAATACTTGGCTATTCAGATCTGGTCACCAAACACGGCTAAAGCCATTTCAAGCAACGTTTCAATTCTGACTGGTGGTATTACACCAGGAGGATACTGAGAGTATCTTCCACTCTGGAGCGTGCCGCAAATATGCTATATATTATTTTTAATTAATTAATTGTGAAATAACACAAATTAATCAAATAAAATTTATTTGCCCACGGCGGGATTTGATACCGCGACCTTCGGATTGCGAGTCAAGAGCCTTACCCCTCGACCGTGGCGGCCGTCAGATATCCTTGCACAAGCAACATTTTCTGCTTGTCAGGATACCTACACGTTACCCGGGAACGTCTGATAAAGAGCTATTAAAACTGAACTCAACATCACTTAACTCAGTTAATTGAATTCCAAAATGTAATTTTTGGACTTGTGTTGATAATGATCATAATGAATTTTGGTAGAGATAAATCAACAAAACATACCCAAAATTTTATTAGTTTTAATTCCTCTTATAAAACAGGCGGGTGTGAAGATATAAATCACCTATCAATCGTGTTTAATGAGTAGGTAGTGTGTACTGTATAGTGTATACCAATAGATAAGTATTAACTCCTGTCAAATGGGAGCTTTGTTTCTACGAATGTCAATATCGAGTTGAAACTAAAGCACTCACACAAATAACCTGTCAGTATGTTTGACACAATCACTTGAAAACGTCGCGCAAAGCACACAAGGAAAATAAATTGTTTTGATAACACGAAAAGTTGTCCGCGACATAAATGTAAAAATAAATATTTCAAAATATGCTGATCTTTGTTTTATGCTTTACACAGGTAGTATATTGCATATTACCTACCTATTTTGAAATAATACCGAAGATATTTAAAAAAATTCTTGCACGAAAGAGCCAATAACGACGGTGCTGATAGATTATCCATGCTAATTTCTGATTTTAAAAATTGATGCAGTATTAGGTGATCTAAATGTACCATCACACTAACTGCAAAACAGGCTACACCTACGATTATTATTATTTACAAAATTCTATTTAAAATCAAGCCATTGCATTTACAGATTCCCCCGCCTGCGAAGGCGTACTAATAAAATTATTCACCTGTATCAATTGATAATCGCACATTTAAAATAGCTTGAAAAAGTTGAATTAATTATTATTACTACTCTGACCACGTACACAATAACACAACTTATGATCAACAACTGAATCCTTACCAAATCTTCAATGAATAACCGTTGCAAGTTGCAAACCTAATGATCACATCTTTTTTTCTTAAGGAATTGTCTGAAACATAATTTACTAGTATTTTAAAAACATCGTCATACTGAAAAAACCTTCCTTGTCCATACAAACGTATTCCCCAATTTCCTCTCGGGGTTTTGAGACCACAACAAATATTTTTTTAACATAATATAGATATCCACCTCTAGCGCGTCGGTAAGTTTTAGTTTTTTTGATAAGTTACTTCTTATAGAAGTTATGACCCTCCAAAAATATAATAATAATGATTTATTGTCTTCATTTCTTAGTAACAGTAGAGATAATGATATCCTCACTGGGATCTCCCGTGCTGAGGATTTCATTTACATATTATAATTTAATTATAAGAAATTAATATGAATTAGACATAACATACATCATGTAGTATTTTTTTAAAAATAATTATAAAGTAAATAAGATAGCGGTTTTTTTTATAATTCAGTTTACTAGATTTGGTTTTAGTCTGTATTTGATATCAGTATATTTTCTATTTCTGATCTCCCGTAGTTAATAGTTAAAATTACTTGGTTTGAACGCCATCAACAGACGAGTTAATGTATTGTTTAAAAATACAAAACGTACAGACAAAGTATTTTCTTCTAATACAGCTTATAAAAAAAATCTTTAAAATCGGTCCAGTTTTGGAGGAGAAAAATGGGGAATAAAAAATCACGATTTTGATGACTTTATTTAGGTACTCGTATTATCAGCCTGAGGTGCAGTTGTCCCTTTCGCTCAGTGTTCGGGGAGTGAGCGACAGTGACAGTTTGGTAAAATGCCTATTGTTCAAATTTCTCGGTGACCTTCCTCACCCTCTATACAAAACCTACTTCCCCTCAGCATAGTATCTCACAGTGAGGAGGACTAAGAAAATATTCTGCATCTCTGTTATATTTATTTATTTATTTGAGACACAAACAGGATATTTAAAAAACATTTTTGTTGGTAATATAAAACAAATTAAAATACAAATATAAATGTCTCTAGACTAATTTGTCTGCAGTAATAACATTTGCATATACACAGAAGCAAACACATGAAAAACAATGTAAGAATGTATTATTTATACATAACTTGAAAACTAAAACACAAAATTTTAAATACATAATAAGTATAAAATATTTATGAAGCTAGCTATATTATTTACAAAAATATCTATGATAGTGTGTATTTTAACAAGATTGTTGTATGATCTAGATATAGGATTAAAATATCCAGCATTATTGGTAAAAATTTCGGTCCAAAATATGTTATGGTTTCCGGTAGATTTGGGCCTGGCGTATAACTTGATTTGATTGATATAAGTTAAGTTAATAATAAATAATAATAATAATAATAATATTTAATAATTTAAGTTACTATCTTTTCGATTATTGACAATTTTATAAAGCATTAAGAGGTCATTTATGTTTCGTCTTTTAACTCTTTTAAATAGACTCTAATTTGAAATGTGTAAGTCTTTGTTCGTACCCGTCTAAAAGATGATAAACACCTGATCGGTAAGACAAAATCCGTGGAAATTTTCTTTGGACTGATTCGAGTCTAGATATATATCATATACGTACTTATATCTTCATATGTCAAAATTATAATACAGTAATTATTATATATTTTTTTTAAATGCACAGGCTATAAATGTATCTATGCTTAGAGTGGAAATATAAAACAAGTTTAATCTGTGTCCAACACAATCATCCTTCCTAGTGCACCGCATTCAGATTCAGAGAGTATTATTTTGGCCGTTGCGAGGGACGGGCTTTATGCCCGAGGATGTATCGCAGCGCGATGCTGTTTCTTGTACAAAAGCTCGCGGTACGCAGCACGGTCTAATTGCAATGCAATGTTCAATGAGCTTAAAATGTTTTGCCAGACTTTGCCTAGCTGGCATAAGTTTTCATAGAGGACAGAACGTCCAATTCATCAACTACAAGGACCTCTGATACCATGAATAACAAGTCGTGCTTTACCGTATCAGTATGCCAAGAACCTAGGTACTCCCGAAAGTTCACACGAGTTTGTGCAGACATTTTCCTCTATATTGTTTCAAGAATTCCACGAAAAATGTTGAGTGATACGAAGGAGTAAGAATAACAGTATTACTTTCCCCAGACAATGGACAGGTGTCAAATGATAAAATAAAGCACCAGTTTAATTCAAAATGGATTAAAAGTAGGTAGCGAAAAACCTACCTAATTAATATCCTGATTTTTTTAAATTTCAAAATAATCTTTGTTATTGGATCATTTCTATGAGAACAAGAGGAAAGACACGCTATCTATTTCATGCATTTTTTTTAGATTTAACGCAAAATTAGTGGCGACATATTTGTTGATATATATATTCTTCAATATTTGTTTATGTTAATTATAATCATTATTTGTGTTAGACGCAATTTAAAAGACTCAAAATATTATTATATTATTTTGGTGTCTCAATTCAGGATTAATTCTTTATTTATTCAATTAAACTGACGGGTAGTAGAGAGAATATATACATTTAAAATTCAACCAACCATACAAGCAACAAATTAACGAACTTGAGACACCCACATCCTCTGTGTACGTCCTTGCTAATATTACTCCACTTGGTAATGGCGTGAGACGTTGGCAGAGGCATGCTCAGGAAAAAACAGAAAGAAATCAATTCATCTCCTTCGGACTGCATCAAAACAAACAAGTTAACATTTAGAACAAATTAGGCCAACAGAGCAACGCTTTTTCTTCGCATCGCTTGTGCCTTCAAGCGTGAGTTTTTGCATGCAAAATATTATACAAATGGCAAGTGCACTAAGTGCACCACTTCTACAGCACAAAAACTATATTATAATACAATAAATTAAAATTATATTATATCCGTGGATATTATGGAAATATTCAGTTGCGTGTGACTAATATTGTTCGTTGCTTGGCTGGTGGCCAAACGCAAGCTTGGTTCAGCTTGAAATACCTTACCGTTGAACTATAGCTTTTCTTAACTGTAATATTAGCGCCATTGAGAAAATTTCATTTAAAAGTGATGAAACTTTTCCGGGTTTTGGCTAAACAAGCTTGGTCAGTTCTATTGTAATTTGTGGTTAATGAGTCCAAGATATACAGGTTCCTACATAATAATATATACGTACATGATTGAAAATGTTATTAAAAGTTGTAGCTTTTAAACCAAGTTGTAAGTATTGACGTCATATTTTTGCGAAGGAATTCCTAACATCCTCTCCAGATATCGATTTAGCGAAAATAATCCGCCAATATTTAAAAAAATTATTATGTAAATCTCCGTATTAAGATTTACCATTGCACAGGAATTCGTGTTACAAGATAATTAATTACAGATATTTTTTTTAAATTTATAAACCTAAACAATAAGTAGATAAAAATCAAGTTTTACAAATAATTTCGGCGTGAATGGAGATTTTTTTTTACATGAGCTCCACACAGGAGGCCTTGAGGAAAAAAAATTCCCTCAGGGTCTATGTCATCTTTGGGGATGCTGTGTGGAGGGTTTTTGAAGGAAATGAAGGAAAGGAGAGTTCTGGGAAGGAAAAGGGTTTAAGGGGTGGGTAGGAATCTGGGGGTTCAGTGTGTCCTGGTCATCCACCTCCAAGACCTAGACAAACTTTGCCCCATGTACCCGGGCACCCCTGCTAAATCATCAAACGTAGCGAACCACTTGGGGTGACCAATGGCAGAGGTGTTGGTTATCCAATAAAAGTTCCCGGGCGGCGGTACCCATTCCCGCCTCCCAAATTGGATGACGGGTTGTTTAAAAAAAATTTAACAATTCATCAAATTTTGACGTTAATTAACAAGCTCTGAGTAAGTTCTATTCGAGTTCTGTTATTATATCATTTTTTTAAACAACCCGTCTTAATTCTACATTTGGTAATTTAAATAAATACGTATTATTGTATGAAATTATTTTGTCAATTATTAAAACGATTTTCGAAATTGATTTCACTAGTTAAAAATACAGACAAATATGCCTGAAGGATTGAATATAATAAATTTCCATCGATTTTATTTCAAATATTGCATATTAAAGAATAAAAAAAATCAAAATATAAACCAACAAAAATGTTTAAAACCACTTTATTTAAAAAAAAATTGCTCTAATGGTGTCAGAAGTGACTTTCCTTCATCGGGAAAATATTCACACCTGTGTTTATATTGTATTCCTGGCTAGCAAAAAAAGTTAATGCTTTTTGAAATACATAAAAAATCTTTGTTTTTAATTATCGTGTCTCAAGTTTCACTCGCCAACGTTCAAAGGAAATAAAACGGTGTAAGTTTTTTTGAAGAAGCGCAACAGAACGCCCACGATGGATTTTTGATTTGAATACCCATCAAGTATTATATAAAATAGTACCATTGGATTTGTAGTAATGTCCGGAATCAACAGTCAAGCCATGGAACATGCTCGCCAGTAATAAAATAATAAAATCACCGTCCATAGACGGAAAATAAAACGAGGATTGAATTAAAACGCCCAACGATTCAAACAGGGATTGGATATTTCCTACGAGATAAGAAATAATAATATGAAGCTTTTCTGAGAAATTGGCCTGGAAATATAAAATGAACCTTACATTGGACATACACTCGAGTATAGGAAGGAATATCAGACTCCTAAAAGGTATTTGTGGAACAAATTTAAAAAAAAAACGGATTTAAGCAAATGAAAGTTTATAAATCGTTTTTGTGTGTCTTTCAAATGACTGTCCAAATCTTACACATTTTATCAGAATCTATAGTTTGCTAACAATAGGAAAAAAAAGTTAATTATAAGCACATACCATATTGGTGGATACAATTTTTTTTCCATGAGCTCCACGCAGGAGGTCCCGAGGAAAATAACTTCCTTCAGGACCTATGTCATCTTTGGGAATGTTGCGTGGAGGGGTTTTTTAAGGAAAGAAAGGAGAGGAGACTTCTGGGAAGGAAAAGGGTTTAAGGGGTGGGTAGGAATCTGGGGTTCAGTGTGTCCAGATCACCCGCCGCCGTTCCCGGGGCGGAGGTACCCATTCCCGCCTCCCAAATTGGAACGTACCTACTCTCAGTATCGCCTGGTGAAAGATCAATGTTCAGAAACGATACGTTACTCGAAACGGGACAAGCCGTTCTCAGGTGCGAATAACGAGGTAAGTACTAGAGATGAAACGGATATCCGGTAACTATCCGGTATCCGGCCTAAATTTACTATTCGGCCGGATACCGAATAGTAAATCAATATCCGGCCGGATACCGGATATTAAAAAACTACGACAATTTCCTATAATAAAATGCAACACATTAATCTTTGTGTAATTAGTAATACATTAATCAATAAAATGGCTTATAATTGTGACGGCTTTTATTTAAAGTCGAAAAAGTTACAAAAAAGCCATAAGGCCTTCCAAAAAACTAAAATTTTCCTCTTATGATAAATACATAAATAGTAAATATCTAAACTAAAAACTTTTAGTAAAAACTTACAAAAACCTCGCAGAGTAGCGAAAACTTAAATTAACATGATTAACTAATCACAATCACCATTATAGTGAACTAAAAATCGTAAAAAACACAGAGATTATTGAAATGATTAAACATTGAATGGGTCGAATATCCGGCCGCCGGATATCCGGCCATCCGGCCAAACAACTATCCGCTTCATCTCTAGTAAGTACCTTCAAACCTTTCTCTTTCCCATCACCTTATCTTCCCAACTTCATTCAACCTCACAACATCTCACAAATTGGGTATGCAAAAATCTGGCTCCGTGCAGTTGAGACTGTGGTAGTCACTCAGATAAACTTTTGAAAGACCTACGCCAGATTTGTATATTATAAGAATTGTAATAATTTACAAATATCGATAAAAATGTCGTTACATAAACCAATGGCAATAGAAGGAAAAAATCTACAAATTTGAGATAGTGAAAAATACTTAGGACTTCGTATCATAAATTTTCATATAAGCAGCACATATAAAAACAAAAACGAAAAAAATTATCCCTCTAATTGGTGTATTTGTAGAATAGCAAGTCTTTTAAGTAAAGAATGGATTACACATCAGTTGAATTCAATCCCATCTAAATTATCCAATAGAAATACGGGAAAACACAAACATCACGTATTTAAACGACCTCCAGATTCCTACTCACCCCTCATACCCTTTTGCTTCACAGAACTTCCTCTCCTTCCTTTCCTAAAAATACCCTCCACAGAGCATTATCAAAGATGACGTAGAGGCCGTGATGGGAAAAATTTTCCTCCGGGGAAAAAAAGTTGTTTTTTAAATTATTGTTTTCTTCAAAACCTAACAATGTCGTTTGGTCACCAAACAAACCCGCACCCCTTAACTGACCAATACTTTTTTATGTTTTAAGTTGAAAAAACTGTCACCGAGTACCGGAATTTCATTTATATTTTTTACTCCAAATAATGTCAGAAATCAATCGTTAAAGAAAGTAAAGTACGTCACTTAACACCCAGTATATGTGGCGTTGAAAATGTCAACGGCCGATGCAGCATCGTTACAGATCGACACCCTTAACTTCACTGTCGGGGGGGTCGCCACCGTAGATATATTGTATACAAAAATCTATCGATTTATAAATAAAGAGTCCGTTCGTTAGAACCTTCTGCAAGTAATGTAAGTGTGTCAAGCAGTAGGTACACTGATACGCGCGTTCCGATAAGCACCAGTTAGTTTTTCGTGCATAGAACATTATTTCGTGCAACCTTCCACGAGTATAATATTTGCTGGAAATGTAGAAGGTTTTCAACCTCTTCACCATTAAATGGATTGAATAAATGCTTCCTGAAATTAGCTTGGTAATCTTTTCGAAAAATATCTTTCGGTGGGCCCCCAAGGGTTTATATGGAGAATAACAAGAATTGCTATGTAAATTACCTTTTTTTATATGAATACCGCACAAGAGACCCAACTGCTACCAACGGCTTGGAGTGAGACTGTGGAATCGCCAATAAGGAACTCCAGAGAAAAATATTATGACTTAAAAAAAAAAAGTTCATCTAGACCAGTGGTTCCCAAACTTTTTCTGACCAGAGACCACTCGTACGTTTATTTTTTCGACAGGGACCACAAGCAGTGGCATGGCCAGGTACACCCCAAGACCACAATTCTCTAGCCACCCCCAATTTTTTTTTGAAATTTGTGATTGTCAACTTTGGGTGGGACGGGTTCTAGCAGAATATTTACCACAACGGAGGGGGCGGAATGGAATAGGGTGGGACGGGTTCTAGCAGAATATTTACCACAACTGAGGGGGTATTATGGGGTGGGGCGAAACGGAATACCCCTATTCCGTTTCGCCCCCCATAAGTACACTGACCACAAGGTACAATAATGATTTTTTTTATTCATACTTCTCGACCAGGGACCGCCCGCGCGCTGGCTCGTTTATTGAACGGCGGACCATCTTCTAGCCTCTTGCGGATCTCTAGTGGTCCGCGGACCACTGGTTGGGAAACCCTGATATAGACCAATAAACGCTGATTCTGAATATATAAGATTTATTTAATAATATTAAACGTAGTTTTAAAAAAAAATATTAAAAAGTCCATTTTTAAACGGGTCGTAAAAAACGCCGTCAAATTGGCATTATAGAAATTTTAGTGGTGACTGGTGACGTCACTGTTCGACGTATCGTGACGTCACCATAAAGTCATTGAATGGGAATGTATGATATGACACAAGCCATCGTATTAATTTATTCGTTTATTTACATACTGTTTATAGAGATTTAGTTGTTGTGTTTATTGAAAAATTATTTAGGCCTAAATAACGTTTCAAAAATAAAGGTATCTATTATTAGTTTATCTCTATTATTGAAAATATTCAAAAACTACTGCACAAAAAAAATAATAATGCTACTTCTAGGGAGAATACTTCGAACAACGGAATTCAAAATGGCGGCAGTTGATCAGCTGATTGCCCGATCCTATAGTAATTTTCCAGGAGTGATGATTCACCATACCATGGTGGTTTTCGGGGGTCTTGAAAAATTAAAACTTTGACAATTATTTTAACTATTAAAACTAACTCTAAAAATAAAAATAAAAATGCAGTTATTTAAGTTAGGTCATTTTTCATTAAAAAAAATTAAAAATTGGGCTGAAGTTCTCTATTGGGATATGTTGTAAGGCTGAAGGTAAGTGGGGAGGGAAGAAGAAAGTGGGGAAATACCTGGCTATTCAGATCTACTCACCAAACACGGCTGAAGCCATTTCAAGCAACGATTCAATTCTGAATGGTGGTTTTACACTAGGGCGATACTGAACTTTTCCACTCTGGAACGTGCCGTAAATATAACTTATAATATTTTAAATGATTAAGTGAAAGCAAAAATCAATAAAATAAAATTTATTTGCGCACCCAGGATTTGAACTCACGACCTCCGGATCGCTAGTCGAGATCCTTGCCCCTCGACCACGGAGGCCGTGAAACGTATTAAATGTATACTATTATCTTATTAAATAAATTATGAATTCATTCGTTTAGTTTAAACAAATAATGCACTCCGTATCTCCTAGAGAAAAAAAACTGAAGGTAAGTGGGTACCTATTGCAACCTCTCCAAACAAGTAATAACTTAGAAGGGTCATTTTAATTTTATTTGTGTTCCTTACTATTTGTAGCTTTTGTCTCAACACCCAGATTTGGCAGCGCCCATAAAAATATTAAAATGTCAAGGTACAGGTAAATGTATACGTATACCTAAAGTCAGGTCTCCAGCGACTAAATGTTTCAAGACAGCCGAAACGGACAAAAACCAAAACATTATGTCCCTGCCTCAATGTTTAATGTTTGCAAACATGTTCAATGTTTGTGGAAATATTGTAGCTGGAGACGCGGCTTAAGAGGGCATTACCAGAGAAAACCAGAAATATGTCATTTTCAAATCAGATTTTAGACGTATTGACTCTTTTCCACAAAAAATTATGAATGGATTTCGAAAGATTGTTCTTTTATCTAGCATTCGCATGTAATACATTTTGAGAATTTTTTTTAATTTTTAGTATAATAAGGTTATTCCATAGGTCGTTGGCAGATTTGTTAAATTTTCAAAAAAGATTTTGTATTATACCACACCCATTTCAAATAATATAACCACGCAGTAAAATAAATCAATACATTACCTAGCAAACGCATGTTTTAGAATTTTAATTTTAGTTTCAATAAAATCATTAAAAAATATGTACGTACATGTGTTTCTTGACGAAAATTGGTCCATTTGTGTATTTATTTGCGCACTTACAAACTAATATATTTCAGATTTTTTTTAACATTCTTATTAAATTTAGACATTATTGAAAAATGATAAATACTTATAATCAAAAAATAACTACAAAAAGTACATTATTTTAATAGTTTTATCATCACGCCTTTCAGCATTTTTGGATGATGATTTTTTTTTTGATAATTAAAGCTAATTTGGATTGAAATAAATTCGATATTGAGTTATAATTTTAAAAAGCTGCTACGGAGAATAATTAATTTTTCTCATTGTAACCGCCCTGCACGATTGTAAGAACAACTTTCGACGAAATGTGGATTTTCGTCCGCTGGCTGGTTAAACGCTCTCAAGAACATCACACCAGCTGCGCGGGTAAGCTCGAGGATATGGATATTATGTCATCTTCCTTTATAAATTTCTTGAGTCAGTATTTTCAAGTAGATTTGCAAGTCAGTAAATGTTCAATAATTGCTTTGAGAATTGAAGAATTCCATTAGTTGATCCTTTGCGATTTAAAACTTGATTAATCCAATCTTATGATATTAGTTGTTAGATTTTCCTTAATTAGTAGAACGATAGAGCGTTGAAAAAAATATACTTGTACAGCGGCGCTCTTGAAGTAATCTTTCACGAAAACGGCGCTAAACAAATCATCCAAATATAATTATTAAATGTGTATTAAGAATAAGAAACACATTCGTACAAAGAGAACATTCTTGATTAGAAAATAGTATTTTTTGGGGGTTTATTTAATTAGTTTCCTCAAAATGATGTTTCTTTTTACGTAGGAAGGTACAATAAAAGAAAAATTCAATGCTGAGAACTAAGAAAATGATAATAGCGTGGAAAAGGCATAGAATATCCGTTGAAAAAGACATTTTTACATAATAATAATACGAGTTTTGTAATTACGGATTTTATAAGTATGTGACTTGTATACTTACTTTCTGAGAATGCTCCGTGGACAGTAGAAAAGAGATACCAAGATTACCTACAGTATTTTTGGCAGGTGAACATATCACATAATTCGAATGTCAAATAATTGCACATAATAGAATGCGTACATAGATTGGCCGTCGCGACTTCTTGAATAAAAAAATTATTACCTTGAACTTTTCAACAGGGAACACAATATTCTTAATAAACGTCACATAAAAATAAAGCTGCACATTATATCTCCACGTATACGTTTACAACATGAAGCCGTACACTGCGCTGCGCTCATAACTTTATTTTTATCGATTGTTAACTCTAAACTGGTCTCTGTAGTATTGGATTGCATCGCAGTATTATATTATTTCTTATACTTTAACTCGTCGGCAACGAAGCAATATGAGGTGATTTGATTTGCAGATAACACAATGCAACGGGAATTCAACAGAATGATTGGGTAGACGTTAGGTAGTGGGTAGGGGTAGGTACCTATTTGTGATTTTTTGCTTCCGTAATTAAAAATCATTGTCTGCGGGCGCGCCATATACAAAAAAAAATTGAAGTGAAAAATTCTTCAGCACTGTTGTGATTTACAACTCGATGAAACGAAAAATAGCGACACTAAAAAGAGATAAATACATATATCTATAGGATTTAGCCTGCGAGAAAATCAGATAGGAGAATCGATTTCCTCTTTGTGCGGTGCTTCGTAGACTCCCCACTCTTGTCTACTTTAGTTTTTGCATTGCACACTCTGTTTTTTTTTGTTATTTGTGTCACTAGGTATTTAAGTAGTTGTCATAATATAAATTATGTGAACGGGTTTTAAGAAGTAAATTTAACCATTCGGACTCATAAACTTGTTTTCAAGCTACCTACAACATTATCAGACATAATGTAATGTAATGGACGCTTAAGGCGTACCTGATTTAATAAACTAAACGATAACGTGCGATAATACTAATTGATAATACGCCCATAGAATAACTTAATGATTAGCACACGATAATATCAAACGCAAACCTACATGTCAAAATCATACGCCACATGCGGTTTTATAAAATTCGGGAAATATGCCTGATTCCGCCATACGTTTTCGAGGTCACAATTTTTATAAACCTCCAATGATCCGAATGCGTTTGGATTCATTATGAAATTTGGTAATGCATGTAATTTTCATTATCTTTTAAAATAAAAAAGAGACGTTTCGTAAAAATTCCTTGTTTTCGCAGTAAAGAATAAAAAATTAGGAGTGTAAGTGGAATTCTACAAATTAACGAAAAACCGCTAAAAGTTAAACAAAGTTAAACATAGTAAAAGTTTTTTTTTCAGATGGTTTACAAAAAACAAAAATAAATTATAAATATATATTGTGGTAAATAATTAGAATCGCGAAAGAAGATGCATTTTTTTTTCATTATGAAAATAATCAATATAAATGTTGTTTTATACTCCGATTCTTCACACACAGTCACAAATACACATATATTATATTATACTTCCTACTAATTTTGTTATATTGTATATTTATTTATGTGATCATTCTTAGTCTCTGTTCAAATTTTTACCAAAGTATTTTAGTTTATGCTCTTGCAATTTTTTTTTCATTACATTATTTTATTTATTTATTTCGATTCCGATTAATGAATGCATACATTTTTATTTATTTGAAATAATTACACGTATTTCAATAAATATTTTCCTAATTTTGTATCTATATATACTTTTTGAAGATGTACCACAATAAAAAGCTATGCTTGTGTTACGAGAGGAAGTGTTCTTTATTTAGTTACTAGCTGACCCGACGAACTTCGTACCGCCTCAGAATCAATAACAATTGAATTAAATTCAGTTAAGTTAAAAATTACACATTGAAGCAATCATCAAAGCGCAACTGTCCGTGTTTTGTTTTTGTCAGTACCGTGTACGAATTTATATTTTTTGTGATTTTCTTACTTTTCTATTTACTTACGGGAATTTTGGAGGCGGATATGGGTGCCGCCGCCCCGGGAACCAATTATTGGATAACCAACACCCCTGTCATACGTCGCCTCCTGTGTGGAGCTGATGTAAAAAAATGGTTTACATTTTCTTTATGCGTGTGGGGGATTTTTATTATAATTACATATTGTATCTTTCCTTTGGATGGGTGCAGACATACGTTCACCGTTTGTCTCATTTTCGACTGTTGACATTTAGTGTGTAAGAAAGAGAGGCAGCATTATATGTTTAAAAACAAAAGCAAAACAATCGGCGCATTGACATTTGACGTTTTTGAATTATTGGAATTCACGCAAACTTCAATATTATACCTAACACAATATTGCTGCAGCTCTTTCAAAAGATGAGAATTCGTTCCATACAAAATATATGAGGAAATTAATTTTCTTCATAACTTTCTTTTTCGTGAATTTTTGCGATGTTTTAATATTTATTCTGTTATCCGGGGCGGAGACAAATCCAAAAATGAAAGATCATCAAAATCGGTCCAGCCGATCTCGAGTTATAAATAGTGTAACTAACCCGACTTTGTTTTATATATTAAGATTTTTTTTATTAATGTTGTTGTTTTTATTATGTACTCTTAATTTTTAATAAAAGGTTTTTGTTATTATAAAAAACTAATTAATTAACTAACCATCACGCCGTTTCCCGCAGGGTAGGCAGAGAGGACGGACCGCCAAACAACTCGGTCTTGGCACACACTCCTGGCCTCATTCACATTCATAGATCGTCTTAAACATGCTCGTCTATTATTCTGACTCTTGACATGGCCCGACTTAAGAATCTGATTCACTTAATCGTGCCATGTCTTCCTCGGGCGTCCCCGATTTCTTCCACCATTCACATTTGCATTTTAGTTGAAGTTTTCAATATATTTTTTTAATTGTGTTTTCAATTCCTCGAGGTTATTTTAATTTAATAATTTTTTTTTTTTAATAAATAAATAAAGATTTTTTTATTTAACTTTATGAGTAAAACCTCAAATTGTAATATTTAAATAAATGAACACAATATAAGCGTAACTCAATCGAAAATCTGGAAACAGAAAAATCAGAAAAACATATTGACACCTCTGGGACTCGAACCCAAGAGCAAGAGGTCCTGGGTTCGAGTCACAGAGGTGTCAATATGTTTTTCTGATTTTTCTGTTTCCAGATTTTCGATTGAGTTTCGCTTATATTGTCTTCATTTTTTTTTTTACTTGAGCTCCGCACAGGAGGCCCTGAGGAAAATAATTTCTCTCAGGGCCTATGTCATCTTTGAGGATGCTGTGTGGAGGGTTTTTTAAGGAAAGGAAGGAGAGGAGAGTTCTGGGAAGGAAAAGGGTTTAAGGGGTGGGTAGGAATCTGAGGTTCAGTGTGTCCTGGTCATCCGCCTCCAAGATCTGGACAAACCTCACCCCATGATAAATAAAGATTTATTTTTTCCTAGGTTTTTGTAGTTCTGTTGACCCAAGGTTTTTTTTACATATTATCGGAATCGGTAACATACGTGTATTATTTTTAAATGAGAAAAAAGAGATTAAAAAAACTTGTTTACATCAAAAATCTTTCGAGAAAGGAGTATAAAGCTGTGAAACATTATCTAAAAATGTGTTTTAATCCAGATAATACCTACATAGTTATTAAAACATAGATATACTATATATGTCCAACAAACATCTAAAACAAAAACCAACGTCTCAATTTAATTTAATATCTTCAATGCCACTGATAAGTCAGCAACGTCATTACTACCGACCTAATTAAAGTAATATAATTTATTTGAGATAAGTCCAGCATTAAATGGATGATCTATTCAAATCCTATATTTACAGACATGCACTATATCGCTTCAATTCAATTATAGATACATCATTTTAAGGATAAGTCTTGAATAACTTGATAGTATGAACAATGAGTTCACTAATTAAGTACTTACCCTAGCGCCATTTGGCAAGGAGTCGACAGTCGGGGTAATACGAGCTCCACACAACTCTGCTAGGGTTTTTACCTGCCTCATTTACATTCATGCATCATCTTGTAGTAGGTAGCTGTTCTATTATACTGACGCCTGCGTGGCTCACCTCAGGTATTCGGGTATCATATTTGTATGTTCATTAGCCAAGCACACAATTTTTATTCATATTCATAAAAAAAAACATTTTTCTTTTCTTTTTATTTTTTGTTACAGAATAAATTTTCTGGCATTTTTATTAATGTATATTTTATTTAAAAAATTAAAATGAACATTTTGTTATTTTTTTTTTGCATTCTCACCAGCACTTGGTTCCTTAGAACGGGCAATATGCCTAGCTAGGAACTAATATCGACCCACAAGACATAATAACACTTGTACACATTTTATAGTTATTTTTAATGTTATTATTATGTTATTTTTGCCATACAAATGTATCAAATGTAATGTTATAAATAAAATAAAATATTACCTGCTATCAATCGAAAAATGCGATACAACTAATTACAAATATTATATTTGACTGAGCTTAGCGAAGTCCTGCGTTAAGTCAACCGTTTGGCATTACAGATGTCTGAAAATTTATTTGTGTGTTCC
Source organism: Limnephilus rhombicus (assembly GCA_929108145.2). Taxonomy (NCBI): domain Eukaryota; kingdom Metazoa; phylum Arthropoda; class Insecta; order Trichoptera; family Limnephilidae; genus Limnephilus; species Limnephilus rhombicus. The sequence goes on from OV815274.1 coordinate 23,150,578, forward strand.
CTTTCAGATTTAAGGAGGTGACCGTGTTGTATACTACCTGTTTATCCCGACAGAGTTCGTTTGAACGTGGATTCTACTGCGAGCTGTCAAATCGGAATAATCAATATTATCGTATCTATCTAGGTACCTGCCCGAAGAAAGTTTGAAAAAAGAATTATTGTCATTGAGTATTGAGTTGTGACGTTTCTTTGGAAATTCCTTATTTGAAATATATTTTTTACATAAACTTAACCTGTAGTTTGTAATTAAATGGACAGGCATGTAAGTACCTACTTAAAAATCTTACGAGTCTGAATTCTGAATAGGCCACTTGCATCACATTTAAAAAAAAAATCCGGTTTAGGCAAATATTCTAAGATATTCCGTATTTTTTTTATCGTATTTTTGAAACCCTGGCGATTTTTTGAAAATTTAAATCCGAAAAATCAGAACATTTTTTATAAACCGGAAAGACGGGACATAATTTTATAGGTGCGAAAAAACGATAATTACATGGCCGAAAATCATTTAAAAAAAAACAACGTTTTCCACACGAATAACACAGGAGAACAACGAGGCATACCAAAAATATAAAATCTCATAAATATTTTTTCCTTGATCCATCTTATTGATCATAAATCATTATAATGTACAACGTCTATATTACTAAATCAAATGTAATATACTTGTACTTGTAAATTATATTAAGAATATTATAAAATTTGATTTTGTTAAAATCCGCACCATTATCATTATACCTCTAAAACACGTACGGACAACGTAAATTGTATGGGGTTCTTGTCATAACATCTGTCAAAAAATCAAACCAAATGATACGTTCGCAGAGAACAAACAATAAATCTAGTGAACGTTAAATGTCAAATTCAAAAATTCTTAAATTAGAATTTTATAAAAATAATAGGAACATTTTCGGCGACGGAACATTTTCATGTAGTGACGTCACAAGCCCAAATAATGGATTTATTTATTTAAAAATAAAAATAAAACTGTGCATTTCTAAAAATTTTTACTAACATTTTCGTAATCTTAGTAAAAAAATCTATCCATGATTTTTTCCAAGTCGTTATGAAGTCCATGCAAGTGGCCTATTGCCGGAGCCAGTGGGACTAAGGCATCCCCAATGGGAGGAATGTAGAGAGGTTGGAGGAAGTAGAGAAGAAAAGGAGAGCAAGAACGGGTTTGAAAAGAATTTGCACAAATCATCAAATTAATTTTCAAGTTCTTTGAAAGTTCTATTATGCTTTCGGTTTTGTGAAACAACTCGCCAATAATGATATAATAACAGAACTTGAAAAGAGCTATTAGAGAATTTGAAAATTAACTTTGAAATTTGATGAATTGTTCAAATTCTCTGAAACAATCTGTCCTTAGAAGAGAAAATTTGTAAACTGGAGGCGAATGTGGGTACTGCCACCTGCCACCCTGGGAACCATTTATCTCTGTCATAGGTCACCCCGAGTGGTTCGATACTTTTGGTGACTTGACAGGGGCGCCCAGGTTTATGAGGTGAGGTTAATCTATGTCTTGGCGGTGGATACAACTGCCCACCTTCTGCGTCACGGGCCGGATCGAGAGAGACTGGTTGAGGGAGGCCTTTTGATATTTCCAGCCGGACTCTTGACTCTTCGCCTTGCACGCAGGGTTGCCAGGTGTTCGGTATTCTACCGAACTGTTCGGTATGACAAAAATACCGAAGTATGAGAGGTTCGGTATTTTTTTCTAATCAATTTTTCTCCCTAATAAACGATTCAACTGTCAGGTTTAACACAATCGGCAATCGATGTTGCGTAGCATCCTTACTTAGTTTGTGCGATGTTGCCGCTTCGTGCAGGCGCTCACTGTTTTCGAGCCATTTCGAGGATTAATTAGTGTTACACATCAGGTGACTACGTACTTGTACTTGCGTAAATGTGATTTTTACTATCTACCCCTCATACCTTCTTCCTTCACAGAACGTTCACTCCTTCTTTTCCTTAAAAATACCTATATACAGCATCTCGGAAGTTATCTTTCTCAGGACCTCCTGCGTGGTGCTATTGAAAAAATCTCTATTCAGATCGGAGCACGGTTCATTTCTAGCGGCCGTGCATCTTTTCCCGCGAAATTCTGCTATATTTACTGCACATAAATACATTTCTCAGTACCTACCTGTTCCAAAGAATCACAACACTGAAAGCTAATTTTATATATTTATAATTGACAGGTAGGTACTTCAATCCCGATCTATACAAACACATTTCAATACGAGTTAAATAAATACCCGAAGGTAAGATTGATGGGCCCTAGGGGTACCTCGCTGAATCTTCATATTGAAATTATTATCCTCGGGAACGATCGATCTTATGGAAGAATTATTACAGAAAAAAATAACAGATAAAGAAATAAGCCGAGACTTTTATTTTAAATCAGGGGAACTCAATTTATCATAATAACTAAAAACTTATGAAAATGACATCCATAAGTACCTAAATAAATACCCGCTAAAGAAGAGATAAACAAAGGGGAAATTTTCGGAATCGCTGAACACATTTTGATTCACCAATTACTATAAAAGACAACTATTTGCATTCGGGGCGATGGAAAATACTGCATTCAAAATTAGAATTATGTTGAATGAAAATTTGCTTTCGTCGTATGCTTCGATCAATCGTATGGGATGATAGCCAATTACAATAATTTCTGTCATATATATTTTTTTTAACATTAAGTAACTCCACACAGGAGGCCCTGAGGAAAATAACTTCCCTCAGGGCCTATGTCATCTTTGAAGATGCTGTGTGGAGGGTCTTTTTGAGGAAAGGAAGGAGTGAACACGGGTCTTAAGAGACCCACGTTGAAGGAGGGAGGAAACACAGAGGCCGTATAGGCAATATTCTATTAAATTTTGTTATGTTGCTATTCCTGATACTAAATGAAGGGCTAGATCAGGTGTGCCCAACCCAAAACGTTTGGTGGGCCAAATTTTTTTACTGAGTTGGAGGGGTGTATGAGGTGGACATATGAGGTGTTAACAATAATAGTTTCTCGGAGTTTGCCAATCATTTATTGGAGACGAATCATATTTTAGATTTTAATAATGGAATAGAGGTTCAATATTGTAATGTGGCATTCATTCGGACAACTAGAAATCTTGGAAGTTAGAAAGATCGTAAAGATGAATTTAAATGTTATAAACAATCAAAAATATTTTTAAATGACCGGTTATTAAACTTGTTTCCTTTGTAAAGTATGCCATGTTAGCACCTCCCTCTTCCCACACCCCCGTATAACAATTAACATTTTTAAATCTATGTCTATTGTTGTAATTAGTTTTAAGTAAACCTAAAGGTGGGTCCAAAGCTCAAACATTCGCAGCAATTTGCCGTGTCAGTCCCTCAAACATCACATCAACATTTTTTGTTTTCCGTCTCCTCCGTTTGTTGAAACACGGTTCAAAGATTGGGGTGAAGTTCGCACGGTCCACACAATTTGACAAGTGGTCTGAGGTACGGAGACGTTTTTGGCGTTTATATCAAAGTTAAGATTCGTTATGATGACAAAAGAGATTCATCAGGGAGAAAACACAGATATTTTAATAGATATTTATTTATCAGGAAAGATTTCCGACTAATATCGATTATTGCACGACCTAAAGTTACTATTAAAAATATGAGTGCGTAAATAATTACGTAGCATCAAAAATAGAATACCGATTTGAATTGGTCAATTTCTCCCGTCTCTCTGAAACCGATTTATAAGTTCATAGACTTTATTTACAAGTGAGTTAACAAAAGAAATAATCATCTATTACGGCAGTGGTTATTTACAATTTATAATCATAATTAGTGGGGGGAAAGAATTCCAATAATCCATGCGCTTGATAGCTGCAAGACGAGTTGTTATCTAGCCTCCTACATAGTTAAGTAAATTAAAATACGTACCTACATATAAAAAGATATTTAATTTAATTTATTAAGGGGCTCGAATTCCAACAATCCATGCGCTTGATAGCTGCAAGACGAGTGGTTATCTAGCCTCCTACATAAGTTAAGTAAATGTATATTCCAATAATCTTGATATACGTACATACGAAGAAAAAAAATAGTAATAAAAAAAAATACAAAAAAACAACAAATATATATATTTATATATATATTTAATTTAGTGGGGGGCAAGAATTCCAATAATCCATTCGCTTGATAGCTGCAAGACGAGTTGTTATCTAGCCCCCTACATAGGTAAGTAAATTAAAATGCGTACATATAAAAAGATATTTTATTTAATTTATCGGGGGGTTAGAATTCCAATAATCCATGCGCTTGATAGCTGCAAGACTAGTTGTTATCTAGCCTCCTAAGTTAAGTCAATTCTAATGTAAAATCCATGCTTGCGCACTTGAAGTGAAATATCACAAAACTGCGCTATATAAATACTACATTATTATTATTATTATGCTAATTTGTACAGCGCTCTTGAGGCGATTTTTCGCAAAAACAGCGCTATATAAGTTGTCCAAATTTATTATTATTATATTAGGTCCGCGCAGTTGACCTAATACCAAAAACTTAACGTTTGACGTTTATCGTTTACATAAATGTTAAAATGCGTTCAATGAAGAAAATATGCTACATCAGGAAGAAAACACAGATATTTATTTATCAGGAAAGATTTCCGACTAATTTCGATTATTGCATGACCTAAAGTTGCCCTAAAAAATTTCCAGTGCGTAAATATAAACGTAGACGTCAAAAACAGAATAATTATATTAATATCTCGATATATATTGTAATTTTATTTTCAAATACATTTATTATTATATTCGATTTAGGTATAATAATATTTTAAACTCGTGATTACGCTCGCTCATTGCACATAAGCACAAAAAGCCGTTCCGTTTATTCTGCATACACGACCGCATCGCGCGGCTCCTGTCAATTAAATGAATGGCCCCCGGGATGGAATGTTTAGGAAATGTTTTCCGTCGAACATTTGAAGCTCGAAACCCAACAAAAATTGTCAATATTTATGACGTTGATGACAAACATTGGATGTTGTAATGGGACTGTCAAGGCAAATGTCAAAGCTATGGACCCGACTTGAAATAGGCATTACTTACGAAACATGTTGGTTTTTCAAACAATAAACGTAGTTAAAACTAAGTATTGAATTAATTTTGAATTAAAATGGTACCACAAAATAAGTTTGCTGTGTTTGAAGAAAAAAGTACTTTACCTTTCAAAACAATTAATTTTTAAGTCAGTTTTTTTTAACACTAAAATTTTATTTTTCAATTACCTTTTAATGTAAAAAAAACTTGCCTAAAAATGCAGTATTTTCCATTGCCCCAAATGCAACTAGTGGTATTTTAGTAATTAAGGCGAATCAAAAGGTTTTTCAAAACAAATATCCCGAAAGTTTGCCAAAAAAATATTGCTTATCGTAGGTAACAGTAAGAAAAAGGCAGGTGGATAACCGCACGCTATTAATTATAACAATGTTACATTATTAAAAATAATTGTCATTTCGCGACTTTTTTTTGTCAAATATCAACTGAAGGCAAAAATCAAAAAAGATAATAGTTTTTTTTTTTTTTTATATTATAATATTTAATCGAGGCTTCTGACTCGCATACTGCTGTCATTTTTTGCCTCATCTGTTTTATTTATTTTAAGGTTTCATTTTTTTTTTTTTTTTTATAAATATATCCTATATATTAATGTTGCAATATTAATATATGTATGTATCTTTATAAAACAATGTATCATATATTTTCCATGTTGCACCATCTAATGAATTTCATGAGTCTTGAAATGGCATAGTAGTCGGTTGAAGCTATCAAATTATGAATTTCCGATGGGTTTGAGGTCATCAATATTGTTACTCTCTGTTGTTCAAATTTAATGCACTTTGTGAGAGTGTGTTCAATGTCTTCAAATTCTTCACATATAGAGCACATTGGAGAATCAGAGAGGCCTAACAGACACAATATTCTTCCCATTAGTGCATGTCCGGATCTTAATCTAAAAATGACTCTCATTTCTGATCTCTTCAGATTGGTTTCAGTGAACCATGGTGTTTTAAAGGGTTCTTTTTGAAGCTTTCTATACCATACGCCCTTATTGGCAGATAAATTTTCAAAATGCTCATTCCACATATTATTACATAGTAAATGTATTTTTTGGGAGTAATCTTCGTTATCTGGCGTCCAGTCATACTCGTGACCTTTCACCCCTGCTTCGTCTGCCAACAAATCCGCCTCTTCATTTCCATGTATCCCTACGTGAGATGGAATCCATTGTAAACGTATGTCAATGTCTTTCTGATGTAACTTCATTAAGTGCTCTACAATATTATATGCTATTTTTCTGCAGGCAACTCCTTTCGAAACTCTCTTTATATGTTGAAGCAAAGATAATAGTTGCTAAACTCGAAGCTATGTATTTAAAACTAGCAGACCCGGCCACACGTTGCTGTGGCTAACTAAGCCTTTATAACCAACGCCATCTGTTAAATCAAATCCACACCACGCTGCCCGCTATAGGTATGTGATCTGGCTTGGCCAGATATATTATGTATTTCAACCCTACACAAAACCTTGACAAATTATATACCTAAAAACCTTCCTCGTGAATCATTCTATTTATCGGTGAAAATAGCATGAAAAACCGTTGCGTAGTTTAAAAGATCTAAGCGCAGATACAGCGTAAGCGACTTCATTTTATACTTTAAAAATATAATAATATAATATAATAATAAAGATAAAGATGAAAAAACTTTTGTGGGTACCTACAGATTTCGAGGGGATGATAAAGGATTCAGATTCTCTGTATCTGAATCCTTTATCATCCCCTCGAAATCTGTAGGTACCCACAAAAGTTTTTTCATCTTTATCTTTATTATTATATTATATTATTATATTTTTATATAATAATATCACTTCACATAAAATAATTAAAATTATGGCTGAATGATGCAGATGTTGGAACACTTTTTCTATAAATTATCTGTAAACCTTCATGTTTCACTTTTCAATACAATTCTAACTTTATTTACTTCCTTGAAACTGTAACAAAAAATCAACAAAATTTTATGTTTCACTATTTTACTACAATGTTTTCACAGATAACTATATTTCTAAACCTTTACTTTAAAATTTACATTTTTTACCTGTACTTATTGATGCATATATAGCATTCTTGTTTATATTACCCACACACAGGCAGTGCCTTAGTGCAGAGGTTCCGAAAGTGGGTGCCGCGAACAGACGGTGCCGCGAGGCGCCCCTGATGTCTCTACTAAAAATCAAAATTGACATGAACGAATACAAACATTTTATGGAATGGAAAATCACCCGCGTGGCCGGTCCGCGCTCTGGGAACAGATTGGGTGGGAGGCACAGGAGAGGGGATACGGTAGTGGTGCCTTGAGGAGAAGACATGGAACCATGGAACTAAGATTGAAGGGAAGCGGCAATACTTTCGGAATATTACGGGGATAAGCGAAAAACCTATGTAGCTCTGCAAACTGGAAGCCGTCTAGTGGGAGGGGATAGAAACGGGGAATGTGGCTAACTTGCGGGGGGAAGGCGGCGCTCTGGAGATAAGGGCCGAACTGTGAATGGGAATCATTATTATTTTTATATTTTTTAAACTTTCGTTAATTTTTTATTACATTTTGGACATAAAATATAATAGCTTAATTGAAAAATAAGTAATGAAATGAGGAAAGTGTAGTAACAAGGAGACTGGAGACTTATGTGTTGTTTAATTTTTATTGTTCCCTATACAAGTTATTTTAAGTTACCTTCATCTACTAGGACGTACTTAACTCATTTTTTGCGAAATCAAGATTTGTGAAGCGCTTGTCGAAATACATCGGCCTCACTTTTCACTTGACAATTGCAAGTGGGTAAAAAAACTAGTGTTATGAACTCACTGTAACTCAAGGCACCATTCCTTGGTGCTATCATTGCTTAACTCATCAGTTTGAAATAGATTTTAATTTATCATATAAATAGTAAGTATGGTTTTTTATACGTATTTTATAAAATCAACAGACTTGCAGTGAAAATTTTTGTGCGTTCTATTCTGATGTAAGCTGGTGCTTGAGTTTTAAGAAAGGAGTGCTCGATATTAATCTTATAAAAGAACTGTATTTACAGTTTTACAATGATAACAAAAAAAAGTGATAGGAACAAACACTGCTTGACTTATTTGCGTGGGCAAATAAATTTTATTTGATTAATTTGTGTTATTTCAAAATTAATTTATTTAAAAATAATGTACATATTATTTTATACTAGCAGATCCGGCCACACGTTGCTGTGGCTAACGTAAAAAAATGCCACGCCATTACCCAACCTTTATAACCAACGCCATCTGTTAAATTAAATCCACACCGCCCATTTGCCAGCCCGCTGCCCGCTGCCGCTTAACCAGATATGTTATATATTTCAATAAATTTACACAAAACCTTGACAAATTATATACCTAAACCTTTCTCATGAATCACTCTATCTATTGGTGAAAATCGCATGAAAATCCGTTTGGGTAGTTTTTGAGTTTATCGCGAATAGACAGACAGACAGACGCGGTGAATAACTTTGTTTTATAATATGTAGAGATATACCATATAATATATCACAAGAATCCCAACTGCTTCCGTCTGTAGCATGCACGTTGTGAGGCTGAAGGTAAATGGTGAGGGGAAATAAATGGTGGAGAGAAAGCTGGAGAAGTACTCGGCTATTCAGATCTAGTCGACAAACACGGCTAAATCAATTTTAAGCAACATTTCAATTCTGAATGGTGGTCTTACCTACGCCAGAGCGATACTGAGAATGTCTTCCACCTGGAACTATATCTTATAATGTTTTTAATTATAAAATGTTGAAAACACATATCAATCGAATAAAATTTATTTCGGGATTTGAACCCGCGACCTCCGGATTGTTAGTCAAGAGCTTTACCCCTCGACCACGAGGGCATGTCAATGTGACTTTTACATAACAATACAGTGATTATAAACTTTGAATTAACGTTGTAAACATATGTAAAAGGAGTGGTAAATTAGTAGGAAGAAAATCTAAAAATGACAGTGCAAAAAAGACAAAGTAAAAATTTAAAAAAATGAATAAGCTAAATGATAAAAAACATATACCTATGACATGTGTGAATCACAACTTTATATTTGTGCGTTATGATTAATAAAAACATAAAAGTTTTTTGGTAATTTTTAATTATTATAATTTAAGTTGACTGATTCGGCCCATTGGCAGTCGGAGTTCACGTGATAACATCGGGCTCATGGCGATGGCGGTTGAAATGAACACGCCGAAAATTATAAAATGTATATTTAAGCTATGTTTAAACACTTACATGTGAAAGGTAAGACCGTCTTTCTTCTTAGAGGTCTTCATAGAACTACTTTTAAACAATTTTACGGCACAGTGGACCATTTTTCTATGTTTTATGAACGTTTTTCTGTGAGCTCTATGCGCGACCGAGGTGTAAAAGCCAATGTCAGCCATCTAAAAACCGTTCGGTAAAATTTTTGAAAAGGCATGCTTTGGGCAGGGGGGCACACTTTACATGCCGTCTCTCTAGTATCCACACTCTTAGCATGGAACTATGTAATATCCATACTCTTAGGGAGAAGATATCAGTCAAAAATCAATATCCGATTCTAAATGCAAAAGCTGTAAGGGTCCTCATTATCTTTGCTACTTCATATCTGTGCGAAGCTGGATTTTCAGCGGTTGCGGCTATAAAGAGCAAATATCGCTAGAAAATAAATGTGGAAAAAGAAATGAGAGTAGCTGTATCAAGCCTTATTTAATTGTGCAACGAGCTGCAGGCTCACCCGTCGCACTAAACGGTTTTTGGAATTATATTTGCATTTTCTTTGTAAGTTTTCCTACCAATAAATGTACTTATTCATTTTAAATACGAGTTGTATTATTCATTGGAGTAGGTAAAATATTGGTCCGTCCTGGGGGGGGGGGGTGATATTTACTTATTGCTAACTTTTACATTAATTGTACCTTACATCTTACTGTATTTAGAAATTATGTTAAATTACTTTTGAATGTATGTAGATACAATGGGAAAAAATAAGGATTAAAAAAAAAATTGCACATACGAAAATATTGGTGACCGGCCAACTAAGAATGAAACCAACTCAGAACCGCCTCGTAAAGGTCATTAAGAGTGATGATAAAAAATTGGTTTAATAGGTTAAGTTAGGTTAGGGTTACCGGCTATTTTAAAATTATTTTTTCATAGCTTTTAATGACCTTTCTGAGGTTGTTATGAGTTGGCATGGAATCGAAAATATTGCAACATTATTCAATTTAGATAGGTAGGCACTAGGAAATATTTTCAACGGTATTACCTTTTTAATAATTTATTTGCGATTTCAGATGAAATTTCATGTGATGGTCTATTATCTACATTGTTCAATTAAAATAAATGTTTTCATGACAAAAATAGTGTTATCCGTAGGTAGGTAGGTACATCCAGTTCAATTGCAACGATGTTTATAATACACTAACTTTTTTAATAATATCACGACCGACCGGGTCGGTAGCCTAGTAGTTATTGGTTCCCAGGCGGGCATTGCTGGTTCAATCCCCTAATAGTAAGGTACCTAGTCCTCCATCTATTATAGTGGGTGGATTTTGATTTTCAACATTCTGAGATTATTTGTATATACAGGACACGCGGAAAATGCGCCGCAGGCAAAAAAAAATTAAGTGGTCATTAAATGTTTTGAAATATCACGACCAAGCAGTTAGTAGCGTTGTATATAGTTATTGAATCTTACGTTTGTTTATGTTTTCTTCACAAGAACTAGATACCTATGAAGAAAAAAAATATTGTGACCGATGGTGCGCAAAGTATTGTGCGAAGGAATAATCGTACGATCGAAGACTCTCCCGCTGGGCCAGAAGGGATCCCTTCACGGGCCACATCTGGCCCGCGGGCCGCCAATTTCCGATCGCTGCTCTAAAGCATAATATTATAATTCAAAATAAATTTATATGAAATAATGATATATCAAAAATCATAATAAAGTTTCTGGACCAATAAAAAAAAGTTTTATTGAAAACAACTGTGTAAGTAGGTGCCCAGTGCCCACACATATAATTTAGTATCACCAATATAAGCAGAGACGAATGGGAGTACCTAGGTACCTACATCCTAATTAATAACCCCTGTGTAAAAAAATGTCAACATTATGCACTCCGTGTAAAAGCCCCATGGGCGTATAGAAGAGTAAATACATAATATCTGCATCCCGGCATGAAATTTCTTTGAAGTAAAACTTCTTTACGCACGCTTGACTTGGGGAGTAAGCTGGTGAGTGCGTGGCGAGAGCGTTACGAAAAGTGTGATCGGTAAGGTATAAATTAGTGAAGTTTTACTTCAGTCGTGTGGTCTAAAGCACACTCGTTTTTTTTATTTAGTTTCATTAACATAACATTTCCTCAGTCATGACATGCGGATGCAAGTAAAAAACGCGGAATCAGGTAAGGAACAGGTGTGTAATCTATCAATAGTTTCATACTGAGGTCTCACCGCCATACAGAAACATTAAATTAAAAATAATAATCATTAGTGTTGTCAACCCCTGATGCAGAATATGAATGTACCTACTTTGAAAGTAAGTTTAGTAGGTATGTACCTGAAGAGGTCAAAACACAAAACATACCTGTAATACACCAGCCTGGCAATGCCATCACAACCACCATAACTGCAAATCCAAGTAACACGAGTTGAAAACTTCCACATCGTCTGTGTTTTGAAGAATAAACGAGTCTTTCGGTTTCCTCCATTATTGTTTTACTAAAAGAGTTCGAATAACTTAAATTATCGTCTCTATGATAACCAACCATCGCAGGTAAACGACGATTGAAAACTTTTTCACTTGCCTCAATAACAACACCAGGAACCCTTGTTCCTGTTTATATGTTTTTAAAATGAGAACTTAAATTATTAAGCAATTCTTTAGGAGACTTCATCGTACACAAATAATGACGTCCAACAACGGTCCGTTGCTAGGCATCGCAACCGCCACAACACACCTGTAGACACCTCACTCATAAGTTCAATCAACTTTTTAAAAGAAGAATATTTAATTAAAAACACGATAAACAACACTGAAGACTATCATTGTTACTTTTGAAAACTTTTCAAAAGTTTAACCAACGCACTTATAAAGTTTTCGCGTTACAATATTTATAGACACGAACCACAACCAACACTCAACTCAACGCCAAACTGCGGCAAACTGCCTGTCAGTAAAAGTACCGTGAAACAAAAATACACCTATACATACACACACATAGGTATGTTTGTGGATATCACGAAAAGCGCCGTTTACACGCACACTTCGGAGCGACCGAGTTCCGCGCCACTTCAGGCCGCCGCGCAGAAAAGTAAAGACCGATAGGTTTACTACGCAGTTCACTGTGAGACTTTTCTGCACGGCGGCCTGAAGTGGCGCGGGACTTGGTCGCTCCGAAGTGTGCGTGTAAACGGCGCTAAAGAATGCCGAACGGTTCTCGAGAATGTTTTGCAGTGCGCATGCTCAGAATGTGGCTGTTGTTGAAATAATGAACGTTACCGACACCTATTGATCGTTTTCAAATTACTTGGTTACAGCCTTCTTTACCGACATTATTTTGTGGCTATAAAACTTTCGTACATATGTAGCATAAATAAACCAGTCATATAAGTAGGTAACGAATGTATAAAAAAAATTAGTATATTGTTTACCAGCTGATACAATAAGCAAATAAGTTCAATCGAATAAATATTGAAGGTTCCTGTTAGTAGTAGTACCTTTGAAGAAATATATACATTTTTGACCCTCTCCCCGAGCATGATATTGGTTTCTATTTAGTGCCTAAAAAGATTTTATTTAAAAACTGTCAGAACTGTGTCGCAGGAGAGGAAGGGGACGCGATTTCTTAGAACCTGTAAAATCGTTTTGGTGAAAAAAGAGAGTTGCTTTTTTTTAAATATTTTAAGATCTAATATTCAAGTTGATTATAATCTCTCCCGGATTCACTCCTTCTAAGGGGAGGCGGGATATTACTTTTATATCGCCCTTCTGAACGGGAAGAAAGGTAAATGAACATCATTTACATTGTTCGCAGTGTCGTTTTTTCAACTCGCTCGCTTTTTTTTTTTAAAGGATATTTCCAAGAAAAGTTTTAGATCATAACAAAATAAATAAAAAAATAAATACGGGGGAGGAAGGGGACATAAAAAAAATCAGTGTGGAGTTTTAGAAATTTATTATTATTTATTTAAATTAGGGGAGGGGGGGGGGGGAATTTTCGAATTACTTATACCACGCGTGATTTTACTTTCTACATTCCTGGTGTTATTTTGCATAAATTACCTCAATTTATGCAAAAAAAAATTGCAAGTGATTTTGTGCAACGTGAATGAGAATGTTGTAAGCACTATTTAATTTTTATGCAAATCTGTTGAAACGTTGAGAGATATTATTTAAAACTTTCCCTTATATGATAACTAGTCATTTAATACTTTCTGCACTAGCAAAAATAATGGTAAATATACAGAAAATAGGGACATGTCTTTAAAAAATCGCTTTCTAAAAGCACTAGTGGTTAGATTTAATTAGAACCATTTATCAGATAACCAACACCTCTGCCGTAGGTAAATATTTCACCACGTTTGGTGACTTAGGGGGGAACTTTCGTTCAAGTATTACGTAACGCAATTTTTGAAGATTTTTGACCCTCCATGTAACGTGCCGTAACGTTTTTTCTGTACCCTCCCCCCCCCCTAAATGTTACGTAACGCCCAAGAGATAATTTTTACCTGAAAGTCACAATAAAGTTGCACAAAGTAGGTACTGGAAAATACCTTTTTCTTATTTTAATCGTGTTTGCGGTAATAAATAAAGCAAGAGATTTCGATAACGAAAAGGGTTGCCAACTTGGAATATTTTAATTCCCTAGTTTTTTTTATCTAAATAAAGGAAAACATGTTACGTAACGCGTTGTTCGAACCCACCCCCCATCCCCCCGGTAAAGCACAGTAACGTTTCACAAGACCCCCCTACCTCCCCCCCCAAGTGCGTTACGTAATACTTGAACGACCCCTTAGCAGAGGTGCCCGGGTTCATGGAGTGAGGTATGTCCGGATCTTGGCGGCGAGTGCGCCTGCCCAAGTGTGTGATAGGCCGATCGGGAGAGACTAGTCGAGGGAGACATTTTGATCTCTCTAGCAGGACTCTCAACATGACTCGGACTTACTGACCCCCTGATTCCTATTCATGGCTCACAACTTTTTCCTTTCCAGAACTTCCTCTCCTTACTTTCCTAAAAAGACCCTCCACACAGCATCCCCAAAGATACAAGCTAATGTAAAAAAAAAAATAACGATAAGTAGGTAGGTAATTCCAGAAATGAAATATTATAATGCATTTTAATAGTAATTTCGTTAAAATAAAAATCTGATTGTTCACTTGGCGGCCTTTGTTATTGATGTGAAAGTTGATGTTAATTATTTTTTCTTCTTTTATTTAACCCAAGCCTGTGATCCTAAAATATGTTCTTAGTTTGGGTGTAATTTAAAAACAAAACTATTCTGCTGGTATTAGTATCTTAACCCATTTACGCCCAAGACTAAAGTAATCATAAAAAAAAGAAAAAAACCCATATTATTTGGTAGGGAATAGAGTGTTATAAAAAGAACCAAATTTATTTATTTTTTTTTTTTATTTACTAGGAAAAAAAATGCCGTGCTCAAATGGGGACACTGGGCTCATTCAGTATGGTATTTCTCGAAGCATGGTTTTTCAAAACACAAAGTTTTTTTGCATTTTTTGCACTCCCAACGTGCCTTACTATGGCGAATAGTGCATCGCAACTGTTTGTCAACTTCTTCGGAAAGTGGGCAAAACCATCAAACTGTAAATTGAGCACTACAGAGACTGATGGGTGAGAACGTTGATTTGTTTTTTGTCTCAAGTAATAACGAGCAATAGTTCGTCGAAACCGTAGCTGGTCCATCTTCACGTCGTTACTAAGTATGTGTAGACGCCAGGCATTGCTAATGCATAGATCAAACATGTATGTAAATAACACCCACCACCACTTCTTGCCTCGTATTGAAGTTCGATACGTTGAAATTGACTGATCGGCTTGATCGACACCACCCATGCCTCTGTTGTAATTCACAAATACTTGAGGAATATTTTCATCAGTTTTCTTCTTTTCGATTGAGTTCCAGCCCTTTACTTTGCCCAAAGGAAGAACATTATCGTAGTTTGTTCCCATTGTACAAACGCTATTATCCAGCCAGCGAACAAACAATATTTTATTGATCGTGTCAAAACGGTAGTCAAAGTCAGCACGACTTTTCTATTTCATCTCCTTGACGGATATGAGAGGACATTTGCTGGTCCTACCCTCACATACAGTTCTTGTAGCATGGTAGCCAAATTTCCATAAGTCCTGCAGCAATACAAAGCTGGTGAAAAAATTATCTAAGAACACAACATGGTCTACAGGATCTGTGTCAAATGAATCATGTTTATTGTTTTGTGATGCATACAAATCAGAATATTGTAGAATCATGTCGATTACTTCCTGGTCAAATATCGTCTCAAAAATTGAAATAGGATTTTTACCTTTGAGATCAGTAATTAGGTTTTTGCATCGTTGTTGTACATTATTCTCATCAAAGGGCATATGATCGTAGCTAGGCTCGCATTTACACCAACGGGGCCCAAGATCGCTTTGTTGCCTCCTAGCGGAATTTGACAAAGCCTCTTCATCAGAACTATCCCAATCTTCTTCGTCTCTGTTTATAAAAACTTTGACATTTCCAGGAATATCTCTTGGCATGTCAATGATAACAATATTGTCTTCATCGCCTTCTTCTTCATCAGTGAGGATACTTGGTTCTGGGGGAAGAGCGACGATATCGAATTCAACATCTGAGTCCTCTTCTGCCATAATAGCATCAAGGGCCTCCTGGAGTCCACGATAGTTATCGCTTACTTCAAATTTCCGTTTCGACATATTTATGTTCAGTCAAAACTCTGTAAAAAAAAGAATATTTTTTTCCTTATGTGCCCACTGTCCCTATTTGGGGACACCAACAAAAAAAAGTAGTTCACAGTTCAGTAAACTATATATTTTATCTTATCAAATTCTTAATCCAAAGTAAACAAAGTGTTCAAAAAGGTTATCCAGAAAAATTAAGAATTTACAAATGTAAATATATAAAAAAAATACTTACATTTGGTAATCACTGCAACTCTGTGATTCACTTTATTTATGGCACTAAAATACTTTAAAAAAATGATGTTATCCAAAATGTTAGATATACATAAAACGTAAGACACATCATTCACCTCGATAATAATGCACTGTTATCAAAACTTCCCACATTAATAAAAAAATGGAGGGTAGATTTGAAGGCGTCCTCGTTTGGGCACGGCAGGCGTAAATGGGTTAATGACTACAGTTTTGATTGTTGAAAACCGAAGAGGCACCCTCTGTTATTTTTAAAATGAACCCTTTCGAAGTTTCAACCTAATGAATGAGTAAATGTCACAAAGAAAATTAACAAAACTTGGAATTTTTCAGTTTCTAGAACTTTAATACAATTTTCTTGCTACTTTCCAATTTTCCCAGAAGAAAATTTTCCAAACTAAAATTTTCCAAATTTCCCGGAAGAATTTTTTTTCAGAAAAATAAAAATTTCCCAAATAAAGTTTCCAAACTTTATCTAAGTAATATCAAAAAGATAAATGCCATTAAAAAAATTCCCACCCTATTTTCCGATTTTTCAAAATATTTTATTTTTATTATCTAATTCAGGTGTGGGGAACGTGCCACCGCGGGCCGCATGCGAGGCTTTTTGGTGCTGCCCGCGAGCTCTTTTGGTGTGACATTCTGAAAGAATCGCCTAAAAATTAATTCAGAACTTGAGAATTGTTTTCTTTCACGCTATGTCAGATGTATTTATAAATTAGTTAAAAAAGTAGACAAAAAAATTATACAAAATGATGTATTTACAGTTATTTAAGTAAAGGAAAACTTTTGTCGAAGGCTGTAAACTTACGAACTTCAATAAAACATTCTAAAAACGTCTTTCTGTTCCTCGAGTAATTTTGAAAAGAAAGTACAATTTTAATATAAGTTGGTGGACTGATGGACACCTACACAGATTCATTCTTAAGTTAAAACCAGTCTTGTGTTCAGAAATCAAAAGAAAATCCAGTTGTGGATTAATGTGCTCACGCATTTTGAAGGAATCCATTCTCGTGTTCCAAGTGCAGTTATAAAATTCAAGTTGCGTACTATGTGCTGCAACAATCTGAGAAAAATCATTTTCGAGTTTTTAGTGTGGATTTGAACCTGAGGAAACACACCCAGATTCACACTGAAGTTAAAAAGAGTTTTCTTTTCTGAATGTCGGATGAATTTCTAAACCGAAATTAAAATTCTAGTTTCCCTTTCCAACCGGCAAAACATGTCCAAATTTTGATGAGCCCCACCAGTAAAGCTCTTAATTATGATCCCGTGGTGCTGGGCGACTTACTGGTTGAAACACGTGCAGCTCCCGCACGTTCGATCGACAACGGTTTTGTTCCCGAAAACAAATTTATTTTCTGTCAAGATTTTTTTATAGACAAACTCACGCTCATATGAAGCCAGTCGGAAAGGGGTATGGTGAAAAATTCTCAGGATAATCTTTTGCTTGCGTGAAACCATAATTGGAGCTTCGCATACTTAAGTCAAAACCAGTTTTTGTTCAGAGTGTAACAATAAAATTTCAGTGGGGGTTCATCTGCGGATCCATTTCGAAGGTAATCATTCTCGAGTTCAAGAACCTAGTGCAAGATATGAAAGTTGCAGACTATGTGCTGCAAAGATCGGAGGAAACCCATTTTCGTGTAGTGTGCGCTTTAATAAAATTAAAGCTGGGGAGTAGCACCTTTATTTATGCATCTTAAAACCATTTTCATGTCCCAAATACACAGTTAAAATTCCAGTCGCGGTTTCATCTGCTGATGAATTTCGAAGGAATCCGTTCTTATGTTCCGAGTGGAGTGTAAAATTCTAGTTGCATATTTGCTGCAAAATTCGGAGGAAAGCCATTTGCATATTATGCAGTAATGATACTTTATTATTAAATTATATTGTATGTAACATACAGTGTCCGGGGGTAAAGTGTATTAACTTCGGGAGGTGATTCTACATTATGGTAGGAGTAAAAAAGATTAATACCTTTTTCTTAAATTCCAACTTGTAACAAATATAGTTATTTCGAGCGCATTTTAAGAAGTGTTCACGCTCGAATACTTTCTCTGTCTTGCATTGGTTGTCCCTTACTACCGCTGCCGCTAGGGCAGCAGGACCATACGTATATAAAGACAAGTGAAACCTTTGAGTTTTGGCCAAATTCCGCTAGGAGGCAACAAAGCGATCTTGGGCCCCGTTGGTGTAAATGCGAGCCTAGCTACGATCATATGCCCTTTGATGAGAATAATGTACAACAACGATGCAAAAACCTAATTACTGATCTCAAAGGTAAAAATCCTATTTCAATTTTTGAGACGATATTTGACCAGGAAGTAATCGACATGATTCTACAATATTCTGATTTGTATGCATCACAAAACAATAAACATGATTCATTTGACACAGATCCTGTAGACCATGTTGTGTTCTTAGATAATTTTTTCACCAGCTTTGTATTGCTGCAGGACTTATGGAAATTTGGCTACCATGCTACAAGAACTGTATGTGAGGGTAGGACCAGCAAATGTCCTCTCATATCCGTCAAGGAGATGAAATAGAAAAGTCGTGCTGACTTTGACTACCGTTTTGACACGATCAATAAAATATTGTTTGTTCGCTGGCTGGATAATAGCGTTTGTACAATGGGAACAAACTACGATAATGTTCTTCCTTTGGGCAAAGTAAAGGGCTGGAACTCAATCGAAAAGAAGAAAACCGATGAAAATATTCCTCAAATTGTAGCGTAATTGTATAAAATAAATTGTAGCGGAAACTTCGCTGGTTAATGCAATCATGTAATATGTTACTTTCTTATTAAAATATGTATAACTGTTTGTTTCCTAAATAAACTAAAATAAAATAAATAAATAAAATAATCAATCTTAAACTTTGAAATTGGATACGGTCCAGCAAGGTTCTTTTTTGAAGTGGGTTCGATGAGGAATGACACGTAATCCAAATGACTCCTAACATATGCGTTATAAAAAAGTTTTTGGGTGAATGGGTGACTTCCCCACCAGACCCGTGAAACGGCACATAAAGCGTTGAGGCCAGCTTGACATTTGTTAATGATTAAATTAACATACGGGTTCCATGTTAACTTAGAGTCTAAAATTACCCCAAGGAATCTTATCTGTACCTGCATAGGGAGAATTGAATTATTTATTTGGACTGTTACACGCGGAGTAACACGTTTTCTGGAAAAGACGATAACATTGCTTTTGGAAGGAGAAATTTCTAAGCCGTGATTTGTTAACCAGGTGTCAAGGTTTTTCATGCAAATGTTAATCAATTCCTCCAGAATAGAAATAATTTGTCCTGAAATATATATAAAAAGATCATCCGCATACTGAAGTATTTTACAAGATGGATGCATACTGCGATGCAGGTCAAAGGTATATATATTAAAAAGGATAGGACTAAGGACGGAGCCCTGAGGCAAACCCTTGTTTACTATTCTTTCCAGTGGAGGAGAATTCAGCACCTGGATTTGAATTTTCCTGGTAAGGAGGTTAATTATAAAACTGGAAAGCTTACGAGGGATGCCAATTTTGAATAATTTATTAAATAAAACATCTAATAAAACATTGTCAAAAGCTCCGCACACATCAAGGCAAACACCGACAAGGAATTCATTATCGGCCAGGGCCAACTGGATATCAGAAGTCAGGATGGACACACTTTCGATCGTACTTTTTCTTTTTCGAAAGCCAAACTGAGAGCTGGGAAGAATTTTCTCATTTTCTACATACCAGTCTAGGCGTCTTTTAATCATATGTTCAGCTATTTTAACTAAGGAAGATGACAGAGCTATAGGTCTGTAAGAAAGTCCAGAGTTAGGGTCTTTCTGGGGTTTCAGAATGGGAACAATTATTTGAGTTTTCCAGGATGATGGAATTTTGCCGGAGTCAAAGATCAGATTTATAATTGAAAGAAAATAGTTTAGTGTGGTAACCTCACAGTTTTTAATAAAGCTATAAGGAATTCCATCTACACCAGCGGATGAGTCTGTGAGATCGTTTAAGACCTCCCTAAGTTCCGTTAAATTGAAGTGGGTGTCCATCCAACCCCGTGTTTTAAATGAGTATGTGAATTCTGTTTCATTAAAATTACTTGCAGTTTGGGGAGCTAGTTTATCAGCAAATTCCTTCACCCACTCCGAAGTGAGTGGTCGAGTCACCGTTGGGACGTGAGAACCCTTAAACCTGCGAATTGAATTCCAAACAACTGAAAGAGGAACTTCGGGAGATAATGATGAGCAAAAATTTTTCCAGCCTTGACGTTTTTTGTTTTTTAGAAGACGTTTGGTCTTGGCTTCAATCTGTTTATACTGAAGGAAGTTCTCCAAATTCATATTTGTTGAATAAATTTTCGCATATTTTTTCCTCATATCTACTGCGTCTGAGCATTCAATATCCCACCAAGGAGCTGGGGGAGGTTTCCCTTTGTTACGTGTCGTTTTAACGGGGATAAATTTTTCTGCGGCCGTAATGACTGCAGACACCAATAAATCGTAACATTCCGCAACATTTTCTGTAGTTGGAGAGGGCAGATTTTGCACAGACAACTTTGTATGATTTGAATAGTCATTCCAGTTGGCCCTGGCAGTTAAGAACCTTGGTTTTTGACTACCGCACTTGACATTTTTGTTGGAATGGTAAATATTTGAGGATTCGATGAGGATGGGGTAATGATCACTCCCATGAGGGTCATCCAAAACTTTCCATAACAGGGATGCGGCTATGCTGGAATTGCAAATAGTAAGATCAACCATGCTGGGACGCTGACCAGGCACCTGAAGACAGGTAGGAGAACCATCATTGATGATACAAAAGTCTAGTTCGTCTAGTAGATCAACAATATCTCTGCCCATTCTGTCACAATTGTGAGCTCCCCATAATCCGCGATGGGCATTGAAATCTCCCAGAACAAGAGAAGGAGTAGTGACCTTGGAAAACATTGCTTTCAGGATTGATTTTGAAGGTTTATTAGATGGTGATATATACAAAGAAATTATTGTAGTGTCAAAAACCTTTGCGGCCGTCACTTGAAAAGGACAACCAATTGGTTTTACATCTACTGGGGAGAAGGGTAATGATTTTTTAATGAAAAGAGCGGAGCTGCCCTTTCCATCTTGACGGTCGTCTCGAAGACAGTGGTATCCCCTGACTCTGAAATCAGAATCCGGTTCCAGCCACGTCTCCGAGATGGCAGCCACTGCAATTGAGTTTGAGTGTAATGTGTTTAAAAATTCTTGAGTCTTATTTCTAAGACTATGGCAATTCCACTGAAGAATCCTCATCAGAGGAGCCATTTCTAGTCGAGTTGATAATATTAGTAATTTGTTTAGCAACGTGGGACGGTATTTGAATGTTGTTTTTATTTAATGTTTGTAAAATGTGTAAAAATGAGGTGATTAGTGTAGAGTTAAGGTCTATATTATAATTTTGTTCTTTAGTAGATGACTTTAGGTAAGAATTGAAATTTGAACTGGAAGGAAGTTGTCCATTAGGGAACCACAGAAGGGATTCGTGATTAGCATTATTTTTTTTTGTTAAAACTCTAGGTTTCACGACCCTTTCAACAGTTTTTCTAAATGAAGAAGAAGAAGGTTAAGAAGGGGTGGATTTTTTAGAATTTTTGGAAGTTACTTCAGAATAAGATGGAATGGATTTGTTAAACATTCTTGATGCCTCCGCATAAGAGATGCTCTTCTCGGCCATTGTGTGTTTAATATTGCGCTGCCTTGACAGTTCAGGGCAAGTTTTGCTGATGGACATGTGAATTCCGGAGCAGTTTAAACATTTATAATTTTCCTCTGTTTTATCGCAGGAATCGCCACTATGGGACGAACTGCACTTGAAGCAACGGGGTTCTGATCTGCAGAGGTTCTTCGTGTGTCCAAATCTGCAGCACTTGTAGCACTGCACAGTTGGGAACACATAGAGCTCTACTGGTAGAGAGACGTTAAACATAGTAACATTTTGTGGAAGGTCTTTGCTGTCAAAGGTTAGGACAACGGATTGGGAGGGTCTCCATTCTACAGAGTTTCCCGTATTAAACCTGTAATTTAGACAACGCGCTTTTAAAACTTTTCCGAAACCTTGAGGAACAGTAATGTTCTCCAGGATGTCCTCTATCGACCAGTGCGCTGGAATCCCTTTTGTGACACCTAGCCTTGTAACCTGATATGTAGGTGTGAAAACGTTGTACAAGTTTTTTTTGGCAACATCAGATTTCACAAAGCTATTGGCCTCAGCCGCTGTCTTGAATTCAACAGAAAGACGGTTACGACCAACCGACTTCACTCCATTCCAGACAGGGTGGATTTTATTTTTAAACATAAAATGTCCAAAGTCCACATTGTATAAATTTGATTGTTTTTCATCCTTCGAAATTTTAGTCACGTGTGTAATGTAAGGTGGTCTGTCAAGATTATTATACAGACGTGACATCTGTAAAGGAGAATTGTTTCCCAGTGGGGCGGGTGTGGTGGAAGGGCTTGCTGGACTTAGGTTTGAAATCGAGGAAGAAGTGGATGGAATTACATCCTGTAAAACTGAATTATTTTGAAGGGAGTTGTTTTGCGTGGAGGGTGTTTTTCGATTTATCTGTTCAAAATCTGTTGCATTTCTATTATCTGCTGGTTTAGCAATTTTTCGTTTTTTTGACGTAATCGTTACGAAGTCCGAAGCCTCCGGAATATTAACCGCAATAATTTTTTTCGTAACACCCGAGGATTCAGATAGCAAACCATCATCTGGGGGATCAGGTGGTTTTTCTTGATCCATTTTCAAATAGGTAAATCTTAAGGACACAAATCAAAAAAAAAAAATCCTACCTTAACTGCTCCAAAGGACCAATTACATAACACAAATACTTACTAAGAAAACAAATATTCAAGTTAAAACTATATTACACTAATTTACAATACTATTTTAAAACTATTATCTATATAAAATGATTAATTTTGTAAAGAGGAATGAAATGACACTGGCCCAGTTAGACGGTAGCCTTTGTTTTCCGAAAAAAGTAGTTGAACACACATGAATAATAAACAAGAAAAACCATGGCCGAAACCGTCAAAATCCACAATATTTTGGAATTTTAATTGACAAATAAATTAACTTTGATGCATATTTTACCAATTCCCCGAACGTAAATAGTTGTCTTTTATAGTAATCAAGTTGAATTGAAGTATTTAAAAATAATATATATTCATATTGCGTGTCCAGCAACTCAGAAAAATAACCAAACTTTGGGTTGGACTTAATTTTCTTTTGTTTTTTTGAAGAGTTTTATTAAATGTACATTTGTTACTTAAATTAAATTTTTCCGCGACCGGTTTCGATACAACCGTATCATTCACGAGCAGAATTAAAACTAACTTAAAAAATAAATGCAAGTACCAAGGATTAATTAGGTGGGAATAGTGGGAGGGATGATTTTGGGGGGAGGGGGAAAGCGGTGGGAGGAGTCAATATTATACGGAAACAAGGTTAGTAAAGGAGATTTGCAAGGCGCTATTATTTTATTCACTAAATTAATTTTAGATTTAATTTTTTTGTTTATTTCGAGCGTTTCTAAAGCGCAAAGATTAAAGTATGAATTAATATTGCAATGTTTAAATTTTGTTTTTTCTTTATTAAAGCTATGGCCTGACTCTATTAAATGATTCGCAAATTCGGAATAATTATTATTTCTTAAACAAAGTTCATGTTCCCTGATTCTAGTTTTGAAATTTCTAGTTGTCATACCTACATACTGTGCGTCAAAATCGTTACATTCTAAAGTGTATATCCCGTTTTTTTCCGTGTATTTAATATATACAGAAAACCTACGCACACTGATTGTGTTATACCGTCTACTTCACTTCACCCTTTATCACATAAACTCGCCTCCTTCAACTCAATGATACATCGCGCTATTAATGTCACTTTAAACAATGATAATTATAATAATGAAATTAACATTATAAAACAGATAGCCATGAACAATGGATATAAACCTGAAATAATTGACCGCTTAGTTAATAAGAAACAAGCAAATTTTTTAACAAAAAAGTACATTTACAGTGGTAATAATATGAGCAAACCTGGTAACTACCCAATATATAAAAAACTCCTTTTTACAGGCGATTTATCCTTAAAAATATCCCGTTTATTACCAGATCATATTTCTCCAGCTTTCTATACTAATTCTAAAATAAAAAATTTGATAAATAATAAGGATGTTTCTAATAAATTTGAAAAAAACGGGATATACACTTTAGAATGTAACGATTGTGACGCACAGTATGTAGGTATGACAACTAGAAATTTCAAAACTAGAATCAGGGAACATGAACTTTGTTTAAGAAATAATAATTATTCCGAATTTGCGAATCATTTAATAGAGTCAGGCCATAGCTTTAATAAAGAAAAAACAAAATTTAAACATTGCAATATTAATTCATACTTTAATCTTTGCGCTTTAGAAACGCTCGAAATAAACAAAAAAATTAAATCTAAAATTAATTTAGTGAATAAAATAATAGCGCCTTGCAAATCTCCTTTACTAACCATGTTTCCGTATAATATTGACTCCTCCCACCGCTTTCCCCCTCCCCCCAAAATCATCCCTCCCACTATTCCCACCTAATTAATCCTTGGTACTTGCATTTATTTTTTAAGTTAGTTTTAATTCTGCTCGTGAATGATACGGTTGTATCGAAACCGGTTGCGGAAAAATTTAATTTAAGTAACAAATGTACATTTAATAAAACTCTTCAAAAAAACAAAATGTCTAGAAATTGTTACATAGTTAATGCCCAAGAAATACAAAAAATTAATTTTCTTTATTTGGTACTACATTAAAGTCCTTACAAATATTTAAAACGGCGTTTCTAGTAATTAGGTTTATCCGACGGACCTGACCATTATCAGGGGTCTTGAACCTCTCGAGTACTTCACGAATCGTCCAGCCTCGTCTTATAAAACAAAGTATTTCTTGTTTTTCCGACTTTGAAAGGCTGAGATGCTCGATATCAGTAGAGTGACCGAGGTGAGTTTTGCAGATCTTCACACAATAGATATTGCCAGTCATTGTCACTCTAATGTAGGAAGTGCAATGAATTCCTATTTTTCGGCTTCCTTGGGCTTGCAAAGTTCTGGCCCTCACTGGTGTATCTATTTTTCTGTAAGCTCCTGACCTACAGCAGCGAAACTTTTTCAAGTTTAGAAGCTGTATCTCTTTTGTGGAAGAACTGATAGAGTAGTATGAACAGTTGTAAAATGCTTCGTATCGTTCTTTCCAGTTATAAAAGTCTGCAACGAAAAAGACATAGGTTTAAAAACAAACTCACCACAACAAAATTTATTAAATTTACGATAAGCCGCCGCACTTTTAATAGGCACAGATTTTGGAAAGTACACTATTTTTAAACTTAGTTACCGCAAAAAACATCGGTTTCAGTCAGGACCGGTGCAAAATATGCATTTAAATTTACATTTCATAAACAAAAAATTTTGTACGTAATTTCTCGTTACGGCTGACGTTTCGTATTACTTTATTTTGCATTCTGAACAATTTCCACTATTTCCAGGGTACCAATCGATAAATATTAAAAAAAGATTGCTAGGTATATAGCAAAAATCACACAAATTCTAGGAAGGTACTAACTAAAGTTACCGTACAAATTTTCAAAATAATTTATGGATAAGCCGCCGCACTTTTAATAGGCACAGATTTTGGAAAGTACACTATTTTTAAACTTAGCTACCGCAAAAAACATCGGTTTCAGTCAGGACAAATTTTCTTAATATTAAAAAAAGATTGCTATACGGCGAAAATCACGGTAACTTTTGGAGATCGCTGGCAACGGTTAATATGCACTTTAAAAAAAAAACCTTTTGATTCACCTTAATTACATTAAAAGGCAACTATTTGCATTGGGGGAAGTGGAAAATATTTCATTCTAAATTTCGATTACGTAAAATTAACATTAGCTTTCGTCTTGTGAGATTGTACGCCAGATTCACAAACCATGTTACACAAACCTAGCGTAGCCGCTAAACTACTTGAAAACTGGGATGTTTTTCTTGCCTTGACGCGAGCAGGCGGTATAAAGGGGGCACTTTCTTTAATGTGTGCAAATTATTTTACTATGAATTTGTTTTGTATGGTTGGCACTACTGATACACGTCACTATGTGGTTTCTATGGACAAGATTCAATATGGCGTCGGCGTCAAAACGGAAAATTGAGTGAATAAAAGTTTTTACGAATATAAATTTAAATGCACGTTTTTCTGCCGTTCTCGACTGAAACAGATGGTTCTTGCGGTAATTAAGTTTAGGGGTAGTTTATTTTTTTAAATATATGCCTATTAAAAGTGTAGTGACATGCGGCGTCTAGTCGTAAATTTACCCAAAATTTTTCAGAAATAAATCTGCAAATATATTTTTTTAAGTATCAGAAATAAATCTGCAAATAAGTACTAGTCAATATTTAAACAAAATCATAACTAGATTGGATGGATCTGTGTACTAATCTTTTAAATTAAGGTGAGTTGGGGTAAGAGCACTGTATAAAATGAATAGATGAAGTTTAAAGTAATCCCATATGTCACAGCATTATCCCATCGCATTCAATTTTTTATACAAGGAATTTTAACTATTCCTTAATCAAATGGTTTTATCACCAGAAGTTAATCTACTGTTTTTATTTGATTTTTCAGTATTTAAAAAAAAAAGTCTTGACTAACTTCAATATTTTTATTAATGGCAAAATGAATAAAAATTGTTAGTTGCCAATCCAATCAAACGCACTAAACACACAATTTCGCTATGTAAAAATATTGAATATAGTGGAATATACATCATAAATCAAACATTATTTGGCAGATTGGGGTAAGTGCAACATTTTATGGCTAGAAATGGATGGGGCAAAGAAAAACAAACTTTTTTATGTATTAGTATTATTTTTCACAATATTTCAATTAAAATGTTATATAATAATAAATATTTAATACTAATAACTTAATTTAACATGTTTATAGGTATAGGAACTATTTTTTGGTTACTAGAATAACAAAAATTAGACAATAATATGTGGAAATAATAACCCACAAAATGTCTTTGCGGAACCTTTTGTTCGCGACTTTAAAATGATTAAAAATATAAAAATAACATGGAAAATAACGTGACTGGAATGAGGTGGTAATTTAAATATGGTTACATTCTGTTTTCTGGCCTCCTCAATTAGACTTAAGCTTACGTGTGTAGTATGGCCATCATAAATAAGTAGAATTGGATGGACTGGCCCTGCTGCTGGAAGGAAACCATCGGTAAAAAAAATTTCAAAAACTGTTGTCTCCATCCAACCGTTTTTGGTAGCAGCATACCGCGTAGCTGAATTCTTTTCAGGATTGGTCCACTCATCCCATACATACTTGCCCTTGAAGACAATCAGGGGTGGACATTTATCTCCGCCTGCACTACACCCCAATAAAACTGTAATATCGTCTCTTCCTGGTGAACTAATTGTTCTGGTGGAAGGATATCCAACAAGAACAACTACTTTTGTTTTGCTAAGATCTTTAGAGAAACTAGTTTCATCCAAGTTCCAAATTTGATGAGGACGGTTTTGAAGGTCTAGTTTTTCGATTGTGTCTGTCAAAATATCAAAATATTCATTAATTATGAATGGATCTAACACCCTTTTCCTGGCATATTAAACTGGCTGGGGTTTTTTAATTAACAAATTATTGCATTTTGAAAACCCCGCAAACCAATCGTGACCTGGAATGCCATTTTTGAAAGGGGTTTTCAAATTGTTGCACGCAATAAATTTAGAAACTAACTCAATCACTTCTTTTTTTGAAAGACCGAATCCGTATTTCTCCACAATGTGTTGATTTTCAACTAATTGTTTTTCAACTTCAAGCGGCAGGGCTGTACTTCGTAGATTTCTTACCTCGCCTCCCAGAAACATAGCCCATAATAGTTAATCTGGGTATTACGAAAAATTTCTCAGCCTGATAACCACTCATGCGACCGCTTTTTACTTCTTCCACTGCTTCCAACAGTTTTTCTTTCGTGTAAGAAGTAGCCTTAGAAGTCTTTCTTACATAATTCCTGGGCATTTTACTTTCTTTAAAAAAACCCTCAAGATTATTATTTGTCAAGATGGTATTTACCTACTTCATTTTATACTTTATAATTGAAATATCATAATAATTAACTAATCTCGTTTGTAAAATACATTTATTTATTTATTTTATTCAATGTTTGTTTACATGGTAGGTTTTATAAATTTCATTGCAATATATTTAACCTCGCTAGGACAAGCCTGTGTTGAGGTTAATAATTTTATGATGTGTTAAAAAATAACACATAATAATATAGGTATTGAAAGAACAGTATTGTTACATTAATGAACCCACTCATAAACATTATAATATTGATAATTAAGTAAAGCTACATCCATGTTCCTTACAAACATGGAATATTTTTGTTAATCTTTGTCATATTTCTAATGGTACTAATTAAGCTTACGTTTCGTTTTTTTTTTAAGTAGTATGCACATCACTAGTAACATTTGCGTCCATACAAAAATATCAGGGGGAAGTGAATCTACAGTTTAGTAGCACTTACCCCAGCACGTAATTTTATGGGGGAAGTAAATCTAGTCTTACAAATCACAATTCTTTAAGATATTCATAAATCAAATATATACACATCAAACCTCAATTCAATTATAGAGTACTCACTAATTTGTAGCTTCCTAGCACAAGTTTCTGTCAAGTTATAGACAAATTAAGGCAGCACTCACAACTCGAACACTGACTTTTTTATTATTTTTTTTACAGTGAATACCGCACAAGAATCTCAACTGCTCCCGTCTGGAGCCAGTGAGACTATGGCATCCCCAATAGGGGTATGTTGTGAGGCTGAAGGTAGTGGGGAGAGGAAGGAGGTGGGGAAGAGGAAGGTTGGGAAAACGAACTGCCAAAATTCGAAGCTCTCTAACAACTCTCTGTGTTTATGAAGCAGCGCTATCTATACGTCAGAGTGAGAATTTAGCTAATTACAACAGATTCTCTATAGATGGCAACGCTTGAATTTTGTATTCAAAGAAGTTAGAGGGCCTAGATGTACTTCCCCCAAAATGTCACTTACCCCAACTCACCTTACAAAGAAAATGTGGTAATCTTTTAGGATCGCTGGCTGGCTGAAAAATATTATGGCTTAAAAAAATATAGATCAACAAATGCCAATTCTGATTACATCGGTAGCGGAAATTTGAAATGCTGTTGGAAAAAATGTTAATTGTTCAGAAGAGCGAAAATAAAGTTTTTTTTTATCTACTGTTTTTGTAGAAATATAATATTACGATTTCTTATTATAAAAGTACGCAGAAAATTACATTTCCGAATACATAATGTTTTTTTTTTAATTTCTTAGAAAACGATCCTAAAAGTTTACCCAAAATATTAGTTAATGTTGTAATCGATTATCAAGTTTGTATTCCAACTATAGATCTTACCTTCTTCAGATGCGAATACGTACTGCTCGTATTCCAAGTGGATATTATGACAATCAATGAGGTGCACTTCTCTCGCCTTATAGTTGAAAAAGGATTCGAAACATTCAGAACATTTGACCATATATTTTGCAGCAACTTTGAAGTCTGTTTTTCCATGTGCCTTCTGTTGATGCCGCTTTAGGTTGTAATTTCTTTTAAACGGATAATTGCAAATATTACACAATATGGATCTGAAAATTATAGCAAATGTAATGGATTGGTTAAATGTGTGGTGAGAGTACTGATCATCAAATATCTTAACACAAATTTCACGCTGTAAGAAACTCCGCAATAAAATAGCCTACAACACAAAACGCACTATGTAGTAGTAATTCGTAATACTGTTACTAACTTTTTCGACATTATGAGTTTTATAGTAAGTAGATCGTTGTAATCACTAGCCTAATATAAAATATTATTATTCGGTTTTCGTCAAAATTCGAAACGTCAAACTTATGTCAAAATTGTCAAACT
The DNA here is from genome assembly GCA_929108145.2 of Limnephilus rhombicus. NCBI lineage: Eukaryota > Metazoa > Arthropoda > Insecta > Trichoptera > Limnephilidae > Limnephilus > Limnephilus rhombicus. The sequence goes on from OV815274.1 coordinate 23,180,893, forward strand.
CGAATGTAAAAGCGGCCTACCATCGGCCTACACACGACACTGCATGTAGTGACTGCGGCAGTGACAGCAAAGAGGGTGGAGTTGGGCGAACTAGCGCTGTCTCGTTCTAGCGGCCCTTTAACAAACGAGACGGCGCTAGTTTGCTCAACTCCACGCTCTCTGCAGTTACTGCCGCAGTCACTAAATGCAGTGTCGCGTGGAGAGCCCATAAATAAACCCATATATATAAATAAACCAATCATCTCGCATGTTTTTCCTTGTAAAACTACCAACATGAAAATACAAACCATAGATCGTGGGTGGTTTGGTATATTTATGAATAGAACCAACTATTAACAAACTCTTTGGTCATACGCACTAAATTTCTGGATCCTCGTAACTCGTAGTTAGTGAACATTCCTTATTTATTGATTTAAAACTTGTTTAGCACCGTTGTGATTTGAAACTCGATGAAACGAAAAATAGCGACACTACAAAGAGACAAACACATACATCTACAGGATTTAGTTTGCGAGACAATGAGATGGAATAATCGGCCTCCTCTTTGTGCGGTGCTTCGTAGTCTCCCTACTCTTGTCTACTTTAGTTTCACTTCTACCGCGTGTGAACTGCACACTTCTTTTTTTAGAGTATTTGCCTCAATTTCGTTATAATGGTAATAACATTTTTTTATTAAATTCCTTATACAACAACAAATTTTAGTTTAAAACATATAAGAAATTACACAATATAATTTTTGGCAAAAAAGGATGTTTACAAATATTTTATAGAAAAAAAAGAAATTTAAAAAATATACAACGATTTAAAAAAAAATCATGAAGTGGTGAAGATCTCGTCAATGAGGAGAAACTCTTTCAAGAATCAAAAGAATTTCCCTTTTGAATTTTAATTCTCTCCACGCTGGCGCTAAATATATTATATCGGATCTCGGAAGAGATTCGGTTCGGTGGCAATACACTCCTGCCCACCAGGAGAATCATTGGCAGGCTGGTCTTACAAGCAGGAAGATAGAATAATCTTTAATGACGTTGTCTAAGGTTGGGTTGTTTCAAAAAATTTACGCATTCATCAAATATTTTAAGTTAATTTTCACGTTCTGTGTAAGTTCCATTCTAGTTCTGTTATTATATCATTAAAGGCCAGTTGTCACAAAACTGAGATAATCATAGAACTTACACAGAATGGGAAAAATAAACTTCAAAATTTTGATGAATCCGTCAAATTTTTTGAAACAACCCGCCCTAAGATAGTCTTCTGGAACATAGAACATTTCATCCTCACGAAATAATTAAAATGGGATGGCTGATGGATGATATACGATGTGAGTAAAGTGTAAGAGAACAGAGCGCGTACTAAATGGGCTAGAGCTAGAACCAAAAGAAACTAAGTGGCGTCATTCTTTTCCATTAAAATCCACATGATATTTAGGGCTTAACAATTTGGGAGACGGGTAAGGGTACCGCCACCCGGGAACCATTTATTGTATAAGCAACACCTCTGCCGTAAGTCACCTCAGTTTTTTAGTTTCATCGAATTTCAAATCACAACCGTGCAAAAGAAGTTTTCACTTCAAAAGGGCTTTTCTAATGTTATTCTTTGTTCTATGACAAGTAAAAGGTGGTAATTGAAATGAAATTTAACCTAGTTCTTATTTTATGCTGTTACAAACCCGTCAACAGCATTTATGGTAGATCAACGGCTCAACTAAGTTCGGAGCAAAACTAAAAACTCACCCCTTCAAAATTCGTTGTTGCTCTTCGTGATTATTTTTTATTAAAGTATGTTATATAATGTATATATACATATTTATTTTTGAAGCGAAAACTTCCTTAGCCGTTGTGATTTGAAACTCGATGAAACGGAAACGAGCGACACTAAAAAGAGACAAACCGATCAGATATATAGGATTTAGCTTGAGAAAGAATGCGATAGACTAATCGCTGTCCTCTTCGTAGCCTATCGGCCTCCTCGTTGTGCGGTGTTTCGTAGAACACAATGTAAAATAATTTTTAAACTTGGTAAAAATATTATAATAAATAAACCCTAAAATTTTCCTACTCCTTTTGTTCTGAATTCGTCTCATTCTCTCGAAGTTTGGTTTTCTGAAGGTTTTACTTCTACCACGTATGAACTGCACACTCTGATTTTTTCAAATAAAAACTTCTTTAGCACCGTTGTGATTTGAAACTCGATGAAATGGAAGCGAGCAAAACTAAAAAGAGACAAACACATACATCTATAGAGACCCTGCGAGAGAATGAGATAGCAATAAAATATGTATTTATTTTACGGCTACTCGGTTCAATATAATACCATAAATCCACGCTTCCACTCTCCTTTGGTCTGGTGGTATAAAGCGCCCGACGAACCTTAGCGCCCAGACATTCAGCGGACCAATGATCGAATCCAAAGAAACCAAAAAAAATAAACATTTTTGTAAAATCACGATCCAATCTTTAAACCACTCCAAAATGAATAGACAAAGAAAACAAAAAAGAAAGCGACATTTAGAAACTCCGAAGAAGAAAACAAAAATACTTATAAGATGACCAAAATATTATTTTTTTACATCAACTCATATGCGCTTAGGAAAATGATTTCCCTCAGGGCTTATATCATATTTGGGGATGCTGTGTGGAAGGTCTTTTTGTAGAAAGGAAGGAGTGAAACTGGGTCTTGAAGAGACCTATGTTGTAGGAGGGAGGAAACACAGAGGTCGGCAAATCGTTCCACAGCCGAGCTTTGGTCAACCAAACTGTTTTTAAATGGTAAAGGTACAAATAAAAAGTTGTCACATGATGATTAATTTTAATAATGGTCTTCAAAACATTCTGGGGAGCTTTTTATGTGCTCATCCCTTTGTTGGTATTCTGAAACAGTAATAAAAATAGTATTAGTAATGTACTCATTATATGTATATTGTTCTTTATATTAAATATCACTGCGATAATTTTCTATGAAAAAAAATATAATTCATGCCTTTTTAAAATTATTTGTAATTACTAAAGTAATCTAATGCTGTGGAAAAGGCAAAAAAATTGCTCAATGACGAAAGGCTGTCGCTCGTGGAGAAACCGAAACCAAACTAAAAGGTTGGCAACTCACGGCGCAACTCAACTTTAAGATTTCAGTCATTATTTCAGCTTGTTTAACAAAAATATAATCAACCTTTATGTAATAATAATTTATCAACCTCCAGAACAAAATCGATATTTTCGTGCTCTGAAATATCGAAAATTACTAGAAAACTTGACAGGTCGTGAGGTGCAACCATGGCAACTTGTCAACCTGGCAACCGAAACGCGCCGGTCACGGCCACAGCCCTGCGAGTTGCAAGTGACTAACTTTAAGAAGTTGTGTGTGTGCGGACCGCCAGTGAAATTCGCAAGTTGCTTTCCCGTGAATAGCGATTTAGTTGCCAACTATATTTTTTTTAAAGTTGCCCCATGAGCGAATGGACTTAAACTTACTCACTATAGATAATACTTTAAGCGTCGATGACACAGGGCTAGTTTACAAGCTACTATCTGGGAAATTCACTATCTGTTATTAAACTCGCCCAGTGTCATCGTGTCACTTGCTAACTAGCAGCAACTAGCAGATTGTTGACAATCTACGAAAAAAAGTTGAAAGGTCGTCAACTTTACTCGCCTACGCGCTTGCTCCGCTTGCTCGTGATTGGTTTATTTACGTTTCCAACATGGCTTCCGATAAACAGCTGATTTCAACTGTCAAAAATCTAAAGAATAGTTCACGCAGTCGTCGTTATTCTTGTTACTGGCGCTAAAAGCGACCTCAGTTTCCTACGCTTCTGAGCGAGTGGACAGTTTTGTGTGTCATCATGACAATCTCACTCGCCGATTTACCCGCTTTTAAAACTTAGTAGATAGTAGCTTGTAACTCTCCGTGTGTCATCGAGGCTTAATAACTAGCAGCAACTAGCAGATTGTTGACAATCTACGAAAAAAAGTTGAAAGGTCGTCAACTTTACTCGCCTACATGCTTGCTCCGCTTACTCGTGATTGGTTTATTTATGTTTCCAACATGGCTTCCGATAAACAGCTGATTTCGACTGTCAAACATTGAAGAATTAGTTCACGCAGTCGTCGTTATTTTTGTTACTGGCGCTAGCAGCGGCCTCAGTTTCCTACTCTTCTGAGCGAGTGGACAGTTTTGTGTGTCATCATGACAATCTCACTCGCCGATTTACCCGCTTTTAGATAGTAGCTTGTAACTCGCCGTGTGTCATCGAGGCTTTGATAATATTTAACTTCGTATGAAACACCATACTACTTTTTTTTACATTAGCTCCACAGGAGGCCCGGAGGAAAATAATTCCCCTCAGGGCCTATGTCATCTTTGGGGATGCTGTGTGGAGGGTCTTCTTAAGAAAGGAAGGAGAGGAAGTTCAGGAGTGAAGGAAGCGTTAATCCGTTCCTCCCACTGCGGTGCAAAGCGATGTTCCGAGAGGGTACAGTTGGAGAACTCAAAGGGACTCACTCAACCACACTCTCCTTACTGACCTGAGTAACACTAAAATAAGTGTTTATGACATATTTAACGAATATTTTGAAAAGAACACACAAATACCACCCTTTCCTTATAAGAATAAATAATTATTTTAAAAAAAAAGAAGCAATTTGTCAATACTTCGGTTCAAAATAAAATTAAATAATATTGCATTTAAAAAAAAATCCACAATGCCGATAATTTGAGATAGTTGTAACTATTATTTGTTGAAATAAATTGAAAAAAATGTAAACAATTAAATGAACCCATGAAAAATGTAATAACGGAAGAGCAATATAAAGTGCGCCCATGAGGTTAAAAATTTTGCCGCGAGAAGCCCGGAGAGCCTCTAGCCACTCGTTTCTAAACGTCAAACTTTGTTTCCGGTTTTCAAGAATTACCAACTTGAAAAAATTACCTTCCTTTTTCGTCCGTAACTTCGGGCTGTATGTCGCGCCGGTAAACAGATTTTAAATCTCAGGTAATCCATGGCGATATTCAATATATTTCGCTAACAAGAACTTAAAAATACATTTCCAAGTTTCGCTACATACATTTTTGGTCATATTTTCCCAGGATAGTTGCACAAGTTATACCAAAACATACTCCGAATACCGTTCCTCAATGTGCATCAATACGTGTTTGACATCTCGTTGAAAGTGTTTTCTATTAAATTTATGTGACTAAGAAGTATTTCCAGAATATCGGCTTTACTTTTACTTCCACAGTTTCAATTATTTGGTCAGGAATTTTGTGTTATTTCTCGTGACAGTGCGACTGTGTACAAAAATTAATGAGGTTATGTCCATTTTTCAGCCATGGTGCGAATGAATGTATTGAGTGACGCTCTAAAGTCCATCAACAATGCTGAGAAGAGGGGCAAGAGGCAAGTGCTTCTTAGGCCGTGCTCAAAGGTAATTGTCAGATTCCTGACAGTTATGATGAAGCACGGCTACATCGGAGAGTTTGAGATTGTTGATGACCACAGAGCAGGCAAAATTGTTGTCAACCTAACTGGCCGTCTGAACAAATGCGGAGTTATTTCACCCCGCTTCGATGTCGCCATCCGGGACATCGAAAGGTGGACAAATAACCTGCTACCTTCTCGTCAGTTCGGGTAATTATCTTTCTAACCGTCTTTTATGAATATGCAAGTGATAGTCCTGTGTTATACTTATTCACAAATGGTTTACCACATTTTTGTTGTATATTGTTTCTCTTTGGCCTTATCTGTGTGTGCAAATGTTCAATTTCTATATGTTTTGTGAGCTTCAACGTAAGCGAAGTGAAGTGTAATTTTTACAATTTAATGCCAGGAATAGGTATTCCAATAAATTATGGTCTGATGTTTTCTGGGGTAATTATCGGTTCGGACTGGCCACGCTTATTACGAATAATTTTTAGAAAAAAACTTTAGATTCGCCTTAATTACTATTAAAGGAAACTTTTTGGCTTTGGGGCGGCGGAAAATAATGCATTTTAATTTTCAATCGCATAAAACCAAAATTCTCTTCGCGATCCGACACAGCGTAAATCCGCGGCCGTACCTGTCACTGTGATGTTGGTATCCTTTATAAATTAACAAGAGTTAATACGACTGTAGCGGGATACCTACATGAAATACCGCGAATCACAAACCATGTTATACAAACCTAGCGTAGCCGCTAAACCACTTGAAAACTGGGATGTTTTTCTTGCCTTGACGCGAGTAGGCGTTATAAAGGGGCACTTTCTTTTGTATCACAAACCATGTTACACAAACAAGCCCGCTAGACAAATTTCATAATTACGCGCCTTATCCCACGAAGTCGGCTACAGTCGTATTAGCTCTTGTTAATTTATCAAGGATACCAACATCACAGTGACAGGTACGGCCGCGGATTTTCGCTGTGTCGGTCGCGAAGCGAATTTTGGTTTTATGCAATTGAAAATTAAAATGCATTATTTTCCGCCGCCCCAAAGCCAAAAAGTTTCCTTTTATAGTAATTAAGGCGAATCTAAAGTTTTTTTCTAAAAATTATTCGTAATAAGCGTGGCCAGTCCGAACCGATATTTACCTCTTCTGGAATGTATATCTGTGCTTTCTGTTGAACCTGCATACAATAGAATATTGTGCATAATTTTCATCAAAACTGATGAATATAACAAGTTCTGTGTTCCAACAGTTATCCTGTGAACATCAGAAAATATTAATAGCATGAGGGTACCCACTTTTATCTCTTTTGTGTGATTTAAGCCCTGTTTAAACACAGCTATAAAAGATCATAGCATGCCAAATTTCGCTCTCCGTACAATCCCTTCAGACCGTTCACACCTGAGCGGTTTAAGCGCAGATCAACCATAGACAATACATATCTTATGCCGTAACCGCTCCTGAGGTGATATGCCAACAGTTAGCGCCCCCCATTCCGATGAAAACGGGAGAGGTGGTCATTTCAATTATGGAGCCGCATAGACCGGTGGATGACAGATGTCAAATTGACAGATTCAGTACAAAAAATGTGCATTCCATGGCTGCTCACTAATTCATCTGACCCCCTCTCCTACCATAAGAAGAAATATTTGATAGCATCGTGTAAACGGTACGAAACATAAGTGCTCACTGTTCAACAGATATCTGCTCGTGGTTTATATCCGTATCTGAACAGGGCTTAGTTTCTAAAGTTGAATAGGAGAGGTTTTCTTTTTATTGCATTTCGTCACCACGAGTATGCCAAATAAATATACAATTTGAACAATCTACCTCCACAAGTCTCAGTTAGCAAGGACTACCAACTTTCTTCCAAGGCAATAGCTAGTTACTTTTACATTGAGTTTACCTGAAACGAAACTTCTGTTATGGCGCATTTGAATGGCACAACTGAAATATACACCTGTCTTTGTTCTCAATGGGACTGTATAATAATAAGAATTGCCAATATTAAAATTCCCAAAATTTAAAATCAGGATCCCTATTTAAAATTGGGCTCAACCCCCCCCCCCCCCACTTTGATTACGATGATTCTGTTGCAAGGGAGAATACATTGAGTGTGCAGTTTTTCTTCCAATCTAGACCCCTCCCCCCCCTTGGTGAGATAAATTTGGGCCACTTCGTATATTCTTTTCAAGTAACGTGAGATTTTGCTGGACCCCCCCCCCCCCCCATTTTTGAGCTCATGTAATTAATGTATGCCCCCCAATGAAAATATTGTAAATTAATGTTACAGTTTAGTTATTGATAATAAAAAATATTTAAATTGGTGTTTGGCATCTAAATTCAGCTTTTTCATTTTATGGAATCCATTTATAAAAAACCTGGCAATATTTGAAAAACTCATCATTATAGCTAAGGGAACGTACCCATACTATGTGACCAATTTTTTGGGTACTTTCCCTAATAATGTCTAATGCTTATACAATAGTGAAGATGAATTGAACCCACGACTCCTGTCACCAGGTGGGAACCCATCACATTTTTTGTCCATACTTTATGGTTTTTTTTATTAGTTATGTTTTCTTACAATTTTCGTTTTGTTTTTCAGATACATTGTTCTCACAACCAGCGGAGGAATAATGGACCACGAAGAAGCCAGAAGAAAGCACCTTGGAGGCAAAATATTAGGATTCTTCTTCTAAATACTAAGTTAAGATGGATGACAAGGCGCTAATTCAATAAATTTGCTCCTTCACCAAACACACTTGTTTTATTTACATAATTGGCTGGTTGTATTCCAGCTCCCTCCAAAACATACTGATGGTTTATTCTAACCAAAAAGATTCAATTTTAATTACCTGCTTAATAATTCAACAGGTAGTGTTTGATTCAGTAGATGCACCTCAGGTAATCCATCTTATTTTAGCAATTCAAATAACATGTATTATTGAAACTTGGCAGTTCTGTAGGTGGCCAAGATAGCTCTGTGATAAACGGTCCCCTGAGTAACTGAAGGTTCCACATTGAAATCCTGATGATAAAACCTTTTTCTATATTATGTTTTTCGAATGCGTATTCAACAAATGTATTGTCATTCAACCCTTGTAACTTCTTCATTCTAAATTGCTCGGTTGTGAATTCGAGGGGTAGTTGCAAGTAGGCAATCTTTGAAATCGAAATTTTCGGGTTGCACGCAACGCCATGACTTTATTTTTTTCAAAGAATGCCAATTCTTGCAATCTTTGAAATGGAAATTTTCGAATTGCACCCAAAACCATGACTTTATTTTTTTCAAAGGAAGCAAATTCTTGGGGGTGCGATGTATATTAAATAAAAAACACTTTGTAATACACTACTTAATGAAACAGTATACATGACCACCTTACCAGGTTTCACGTAAGGGGCATACATTAATTACCTGAGCTCGAAGGGGGGGGGGGGGGGGGGGGGGGGGTCCAGCAAAATCTCATGTTACTTGAAAAGAATATACGAAGTGGCCCAACTTGATCTCACCAAGGGGGAGGGAGGGTCTAAATTGGAAGAAAAACTGCTCACATAATTAATGTATGCCCCCTTAGCTAAAGCTCTGTCAGGACATATATTGACTAAATTATAATGAAATAAAACTTGGATGGCTATCGTGTATCGATTTATTAAAATTGGTGTATTACAAACTATATGTACAGGGTGTGACAGTACCAACCCAAGGATTTTAACTGGCTATTCCTCGGCATTCTTGCAGTATAAAAAAAAAGGTTTTAATTTTCTTATCTGAAATTTTTTTTCTAATAAAAAATATTTTTCAATCGTTCGTCGCTACGATCTCATTCCTGTACGTCACAATGAGATCATGTGATACATACACAGTTTCGTGTTTTACCATGCTGCTGGAACGAGACGCAATGCTTATCAAGGGATCTGCTAGGCTATAAATGTGCTACTCTCCTGTCTACTCAGTTATGACGTGTGATAGAAAAATATTTTTGATGTTTTAACCACTCCGACCTGTAAGTGTGTTTACACGACAATATAACAATAGCAGTCAAGTACAATAAACTAACGCTTGTGTTCCCACAGAAATCGTTATAACTCTGTTATTGTTCTAGTGACAACCCTAAAACTCAAAGTAGAAGATCCATATTGAAACAAGTTTCACATTTCTATTCAAAGTTGTCCACAGAAGTACATAAAAGGACTTACTTTGTGATGTTAGACATTGTTAATTTTTTATTAAGTATTATTGTATGAAATGGTCAAAAAGCGAGGTGACAAAATTGTTTATTATACAATAGAATTTTTTTTTTGCATAATCCGTGATTTTAGTACCGTTTTCACATAAAAACATCACGCGAGTCATTTTTACAATCTTTTTATGTTTGCATTCTAAATTTTAATATTTGTTATATAACAATTTGAAAGCTTATTTCATAACCTTACAAAAACAGTTTTTAGTATTCTGCTACTTTCAGAAATGTTTCATTTATAGAGCTTTAATTGCGAAGCGGAAATAACACAAAAGTTTTTATAAATCTAGCATAAAACCTGCACAATCGCAAAATACCTGAGTGGTTAAAAAAAATATGTGTCGTGGGATGGCAAAATGACATCTACATTTTTTCTCCAAATATGCTCTGGAATCGCTGGTTAAAACCCTTTGGGTACGTGCTGTTGCACCCTGTGTAATTGTGGAATACTTAGGTGACGAAATACTGGTATGGTTTTTGTGTTGCTGGAAAATGTTGATTTTGAGTTGTAGGAATTACCTGGAAAATTAATATTTCCCTTGTGTGGTTTTATAATATTTTTGCATATTGTCCTCATTCAGATATAAGTCACAAACCCCTGGGACACAGTTTTAAGATATCGAAATTAGAATATTGTAGAATTGATCTTAAATGCTTTTAAATTTTATCATTAGTAAAAAAAAAAAAAATAGAAATAGCCTTAAAACTTATAGAGCTATACATTTAAGTTGGCGAAAAAGGAGTGCCCTCTTCTCTATGACAACGATAGTAGGTCTGGTAGCCAGATTAAAATATAAAGACATAGCTTCAGTACATGTTTTCGCCCCTGCCGGTTTATATGTGTAGCACTATACAAATCTGGTGCTGTCTTCTTAACTTCCAAATTTCAGTATATAAAATTCATGTTTTGGGATTGGCGCTTTTTGTCTGAATGATATGACAAAGTTTTCACTTCAATAATTACGGTTCCATGACAACTCAGAATCATGCAATTTCAGCGCCCCTTTGAAGTTATTTAAAAGTTATGATATGACAAAAAACAAATCAAAAAATATCCCCTTACATAATTTTTTATGTTATTTTTATCGTATGATTGATCTGAGTTGTCAGGTCACCAACAATTAATTTATCTTTACTTTTTAAAACAAAATCTGGTGAAGCTGTAATTCTATCACCAATTCTAATCCAATACAACCTTTATTGTTTTCTGATGACGGGATTCATCAACTGTATATATTATGGTTATCATTGTTATCTATGAACTTTGAGGAAACTTCACAAGATAAGAAAAAGTCAGCGATTTTAGCAAAATAAAAAGATTGCAGAATGTAAGTATAGTTCGATTTGAATCCATAAAAAGCGCCTCATACTAACTTTTAGAAATGAATGCGAATGAAGCAAGGAATGTGTGACAAGACAGAGTTGTTTGCCCTCTACCTAAACCTGCGGGAAAAGGTGTGATAGTATTACAGGGTGGCCACAAGACCTGGAATTATCAGGGAATTTTACCGAACCTGGAATTATCAGGGAAATGTCATGGAATTTCAAAAAAAAATTATAGTATCAGGGAATTCCAAAAATAAAACTAAATTCTTTATTTTGCGATTTGTGAAACCCCAAAGTTGTTTTATTGCGGTATTTTAAATAGGTACATAGTTATCCATGTCCTAATACAATCCTTATATATGTATACATACACTTAAAAATAACACATCTATACCAAATCAATCACATATCTTCGCAATTTAATTTTAAATGCCTTTATGCTCTCTTCCAATTTTATTTCTTCTGGTAATTCTCCAAATATCTTCAATGCTCCGTACATCAATGGCTTTTGACTCTCTTTTTTTTCCTGAAGGGGAGTCTTAGTTCATTTCTTTTCCTCGTCTCGTGTTGTTGCTTTGTAGTTTTATCAATTTTTCTTAGGAATTCAATAGACGTATGGCCATTGATTATTTTGTAGATTAACAATATAGTATTGAAGTAAATAATTTGTTTAAATGACAAGATATTTAACTCTTTCAACATTATCTTGACTGAAGTGTACCTATTTTTCTTCAATATGGTTCTCATTGCTCTGTTTTGTAGAATTGTCATTTGTTTCATTAATCTGTCGTTGGCTAAGAATAGAATGCTGATTCAAAATTTTAAAGAAAGATTATCGTTTTTGGCTAATACCTTTTGCAAAACAGAACAGCCTTAGAATATTTTCGACGCATCCGCCACCAAGACCTGGACAAACATCACTTCATTAACCCGGGTACCCCTGCTTAGTCACCAAACGTAGCGAACCACTTAGGGTGACCTATGGCAGAGGCGTTGGTTATCCAATAAATGGTTCCCGAGGCGTCGTGGGCGGTACCCATACTCGCCTTCGAAATTAAATCGCTCGTCATAATAAAGTTTAAAAAAAATTCCAATTAAATTTATAAATGTCTCGTGTCCCCCACTTTTAAAACCACTGTATTACACACAGGCGCCGTGAACAAATATTGATGTGTTGGTGCTCGGTGGTCAGTTGTATATTGCCGGGAATTCGTATGCAAGATGGCGGAATTCGAAGGAGAGTTTTATTGCGGAATTACTGTTACTGGGGTTACTTTTATCCTGATGTTTTGTATGAGAGGGCTCGTCTAGATATTAAACGTCAATGGGTACAATGAATGCGTTGTACACATTTTTATTGGAGACTATGTCAAGGAATCTTCTTATTCTTCCCAACAGCGAAATTTTTTTAATAATTGGTTTTGTATTTTGAGCGAAAGTCAATTTGGAGTCAATTATTACTCCCAAATATTTAATTTCAAATACTTCTTTCAAAACTTCACCGTCTATCAATATGTCTTTTTTGTTTGCGTTACTCGTTTTCCAATGTTAGTTTTGTTTACATTCAATTTTAGTTTATTTTTCTTCAGCCATATTGATGTAGCCATATGTAGGTCTTCATTTAAATGATTCATTATGAGTTCATAATATTCTCCTGGTATATATATCAATGCGTCGTCTGCCATACTTTTACCATATCATTAATGTACATTATAAAAAAATAGGTCCGAGAACAGACCCTTGTGGTACTCCCGATGTAATTTTCATTGGTTCGGAGATTGTCTGACCCACTTTTGTGGTTTGATATCTATTAGTTAAATAATCCTTGAACCGTTTCAATGCCTTTCCTTTTATTCCATTTTTAGATAGTTTTTTTAATGATTATATCTCTATCTATTGTTTCAAAAGCTAGAAAAAAGTCTTCAGGCGAAGTATCATAAATTTGTAACAAGTGCATTTTGTTTTTAATAGATTATTGTGATGCAAAGAAATAAGAAATGCTATAGATGACGGAATTCCCTTTATTATTTATCTAACGAACGATATCCCCTTATATCAAACATATCAGGGAAAAATATAGAAACTGCCCTGGAAAACCTGGAATTATCAGGGAATTTTGAAATCCGTTTTTTGTGGCCACCCTGTATTAAACCTTTTATTATCCAATTTTTTTCATTGGTATCACTTTTTTAACTGATATCTAAAATAAATTATTTTATTTGTGGATATTCATAATAGTTGGGATAGCGTTGTTTTGGTGAAAAATCACCTCAAGGGCACTATACAAATATCACTTGTTGGGCATCTGTGGCGTAGTTAGTGCGGGTGTAATGGGATAGGGTTGCACTGGTTCTTTACCACAACGGAGGGGCGAAATGGAACAGTTGGAGCAGGTATCGGCTCTATACTGCATTCCGTAATTCGTAAAAAAAAATTCTACAGTCAAGTGTCACCCCCTTTGGGTGGCACCCGGGGCGGACCCCCCTCCCCTTGCTACGCTACGGCTGGGCATTATCTCATTATGTATCGTGTTCATTTTATTAACATTTCGTTTAGTTCACTTCTTGCTCAAATAATTGTCTAAAATGTGAATTTAACAAGGGCCTTAATAAAGAATGTGTTTCAAATTTCACGCAACTGATAAACATTTATATATTTTATGTAGAGTTTATCAGTAGCATAAAATTTAAAACATGTGTATTGGTAAGAGGAAAAGTGTTTAAATTGTATTAAAATATATTCCTTACCTTTTAACCCATCTGGCTAATTTGTTCGCTTTTCCGAACAACTCATATAAGTCTCATAGAATTCGTTGCTTCTCCCTTACCATTATAGTGAAAAATATGATCTAAATGGTGTTAGAAAGAGAAAACACCACGCTTTATATTCAAATCTAAAAATTAACCCCAAAAGAAGTAAACCTTTATAAAACCAAAGTTTCAAATAGCAATTTGAAAAAAAAAATTTAAACCTGTGAGTTAAACTAAAAGTGAGGTAACAATGTTTATAATACATTTGTCTAATAAAATATGTGTTTTTTTTCATTATCAGTCATTTAGTTAGAAAAAATGTAAGGTGAGCAATTTATAAAACTTTTATGTGTGCGTGCAAAATTTTTATATTTCAAAAATTATGTTAATTGATCCTTTATTCCAAAGATGAGCTATTTCTAAACGACTTCAATGAACAAAAATTTTAACAAAACAAAAAAAAACAGCTTAAAAAATGCACTAAAAAGTAAAAAAATAATTTTGTATTCTTCTACAACTTTATAATCAACTTACTTTTTCTACTCATCAATATGTAGGTACGATTGTTATTTTTGGAGTCGGTGTCAGCCAAGGTAGGTTTGTAACTACATACATAGAGACACTGATTCATAGCTTTAATTTTGCATTTTCATAGCATTTATAGCTAAATAGGATAACGTCAAGGAATGGGAGTCGGCAAGAGGGGAAAAACAATTAAATTGGCAAAATCACTTGAAACATGTTTATTTTATTATTGGTTGAAACTCAACATGGCACATGTTTCTACAGGTTCCATGCCAACTCAGAATGAAACCAACTCAGAAGCACCTCAGAAAGGTCATTAAAAGCCATGAAAAAATAATTTTAAAATAGCCGGTAACCCTAACCTAACTTAACCTATTTAACCATTTTTTTATCATCCCTCTTAATGACCTTTCTGAGGTGCTTCTGAGTTGGTTTCTTTCTGAGATGTCCGGTCACCGTTTCTACAGTAGAGTGTGTCATGTTCGTTCTACGATCTGTCAATACAAGATTATAGCAACTAAAAAATCTTTCTGCATCAACACTATTCACAGGGGCCCACACAGTCATCAGAGCTGCCTCAGCAAATTCTCTGTGAACAATTTTTACAGCTAAGAGTAGCTGAATTATGTCTACCGTGACTCCATCCCTCACTTGCTCTACAAGCTGTCTTTGAAAATACCTGTTACCTTCCAGGAATTTACTGTCATCAACAGATTTAAACGTTGGAGCAAGCCTACTTTTACTTGCTAAAAGAATAGCGTCTGATCGCTGGACATTCTGACCTACAATTGCAGGATTGAACATTTTACCTGCATGCTCAAGAAATTGATTAGTGCTGTTGTCTTGACGGTTCAGCATATGAGATGCCAGTTTCACAGAACTCTTCTGACAATTCTCTCTTATTTGAGTTTTTATTTGAGTTAAGACAACCTGCACAGCCTTTAAGGTTTTGGCAGGGAAAACACCATCACTCAATTTTTGTAAAGAAAGGCTTAGAGACACCAAGTCCTCCCAAAGCAAATGAGCGTATGGATATTTTGACCCTTCTAATACATTTTCAGCGTTCGGGCGCACTAGGCAGCCGAGGCGCTTGGTTCAAAAACCCGAAATTTGTGCCTTTGCTCGCATTACTAAAAAAGTTCGCATTTTGTTGAGTTTTGTTGTAAAAATCGCTGCTATTTCGCCTTTTAACGTTTTTATCGCTAAAAACACTATTTATCGCCTTAATTCGCGAATATATCGTTAATGCGATGAATCAGTGTCTCTATACATACATAGTTATAGGTGAGATGTGCTCGTGTCGCACGCGCGACTTGACGTGGCGAGAGCGGGGCCGCGGCAGGAGGGAAGCTATCAAGTGAACACGCCGGGCCGGGTACCTTGGCTGACACCGACTCCAAAAATAACAATTGTACCTACATATTGATGAGTAGAAAAAGTAAGTTGATTATTAAGTTGTAGAAGAATACGAAATTATTTTTTTACTTTTTAGTGCATTTTTTTAAGTCTTTTTTTTGTTTTGTTAAAATTTTTGTTACATAAGTGGAGCTTGGTATAAATAGTTTCTTTGGCCAAAAGATGTTTTAGTATGTATTGCCATAAAGTTCATTGTTGAGCCAATTCTAGTGGTATGGATTTGTTGGGTTCTTTCTGCAGATTTAGTATTGATAAAAAATCTACAAATTATTTTAGTGATGTACAGCTGTTTTATACACATAACATTAGATTCCTTGTAAAGTAGTTTAGATGGATAACGAAAAAAAAATTGTACATGACTTTAAGTATGAAAAGAGATTACATATAATGAATCAGGGGTATCAAACATTGAATTAATGATTTTATACAAACAGGTTATTTATTTATTTAAGGAACATAAACAGTCATAACATAATATACATAAGAGGATAACAAAAAACAGACCAATTATTAATGTTCACAGGAAACATAAAAGTAACTGAATATAAACTAGAATATTTAAGAAAAGAAAGAAAAAACAGGACAAAGCAGCAATTAAAAAAAAACATATATATATATATATATATATATATATATATAATAAAGGTGTAGCTTCAACAAGTGATAAACCTAAACCTAATTTTATTGTTTCTCTTTTTATATTAGCTATTAACACTCTTTTGTTTTACTATTCACAATTTATAATTTACAACTGAAAAATGTCCTCTACAACTAGGGCTGGGCAGTATTTGAAATACAAATACGTATTTTGTATTTGTATTTCAATTACTTCCTAAAAAAGCATTTTGTAATAGGTATTTCAATTACCTGATGCTGAGGTATTTTGTAATTTGTATTTCAAATACTTATGGCTTCAAAATACATTTTCAAATACATTTAGCGATCTTAATAATGACAATGAGAAGTAAACTTACATAGATAATACGTAGACTAAAAACGCTAGAATCTAGAGCAATATATTATGTATGTTAATATTTAGAGTTGGCAACACGTCCTGCTATAATAGCACTGTTATTGTACATTTTCTATCATATTTGCATCATATTATATTATGCTTGTCATTGCTTTGCATTGTACATTTTTATGTCATAGTATTAGATCAAGCACTATAGGAATGATCTAATACTATGACATAAAAATGTACAATGCAAAGCAATGACAAGCATAATATAATATGATGCAAATATGATAGAAAATGTACAATAACAGTGCTATTATAGCAGGACGTGTTGCCAATACTAGATTATTTTTATTACTATTGTAGAAAGCAATCACTTTGTGGTTTGACATATTTAATAAAATAAAATAATTTTTTGTTTAAAACCACGAAATTTATTAATTTATGAACCGACCGGTTTCGCTTTACGCACCTTCAGGGTACAAATTAATACTGTATTGTATTGACTATTAATTTGTACCCTGAAGATGCTAAGTAAAGCGAAACCGGTCGGTTCATAAATTAATAAATTTCGTGGTTTTAAACAAAAAAGTATTTTATTTTTTTAGATTATTTTAAAGTTAATTACAGTAGAGCGCACTTGAAGTGAAATAACTAGTTTCCGACCGAAACAGGATTTTCTACCGAAACCGAAACTTCGGTATCTGTCTCAGTTTCGGCCGAAACCGAAACCGAAACTTTTTTAGACATGTTAAAAATCTTTTGTTTACTGAAATTCGGCTTATTTTTTACACTTATACTAATTATAAAGGAAGGACCTCATAAATTGAGCATTTTAATTTTAATTGCGTTTACAATCACAACATTTTTTTTTGTACATTAACTCCACATGAGAGGCCTTGAGGAAAATAATTTCCCTCAGGGCGTATGTCATCTTTGAAGATGCTGTATAGGGGGTCTTTTTGAGGAGAGGAAGGAGTGAAGGGTCTTGAAGAGACCCGTGTTATAGGAGGGAGGAAACATAGAGGCCGGCAAAACGTTCCACAGCCGAGCTGTTGAACTCAAGAACGAGTCATAGAAACGACCCGTTCTCATGTGACTAATGTCAACCGTGTACATATGTTGGGCGCATGTTTGGCGTGTTTCCCGACTACGCACCGGTGCCGAGGGGATCAATTAAGGCGCTAGCTCCTCAGTGTATCTTCCATTGTAATACCGATAGAACAAGGACAGCATTCCCACCTGACGCATGTGCTCTAAAGATCGCAATCCGTTTGTGCTAGGAGAATCTATCAATTGGACCACCGGTTTCTGCACAGAATCGAGGGTTTTTTTAAGGTATTTTGGGACTCCAGACCAGAGATGGCTGCCAAATTCAACAGTGGGGCGCACTTGCGATTTGTACAGTGTTAGCAGTTGTGTACTATTAAAGTATCTGCGGGCCCTGTACAGTACGCCCAGTTTTCAGAAGAATTATTCGATGGGCTGCCAGATTTATTATTCTTTTGTATTATGTTAATGTAAGTACTTGCATACTGCTTTATAACCCCGTATACATGGACATTGGAGGGTCTAGAGTCGTTCAAATAAATGTAGCTTCGTTCAATAAAATAGATTCTTGACGTGTGCGGTGAAGGAGGAAAAGATATGTTTCCTTATAACGCCGTTGGGAAAGTGGTGGGGTCCCCTCCAATAGTACGCCCAGTTTCTGAGAGTCTAAAACTCTGGCTTCGATGGAGCTCCCATACTTGAGCTGGTTACTCAGAGTTACACCAAGCACATCAAAGGAGGGACTGTTCGGAAGATTGCTTCCGTTGAAGGAGACTAGATTTTAATTTTCATTTACACGTGTTAAATGAAATAAATAAAAATAATTGAATTATGTGATCACATTAACTCACAATACAAGCACGCCGCGCCGGACCGGTTGATGATGGTGGATGACACACGAGTCACGAATTCACCCGAAGTCAGGCAAACGACACGCGATAATTCACGAATGCAGAGTTTCAGTGCGGTCGAAGGTTAAATTGATGCCGAAACTAGATTTTTTTACCGAACCTTGCCAAAAGAATTAAATTTACTAAGACTGTCAGATCGAAGAATTATATCAGACTTAATATTAATGTTCAAAATTGTAAATGGTAGAATAGACAGTCCTGATCTAACTAAGCTCATTGAATTTCATATTCCCACGAGAACCACTCATTCTAAAACCCTTTTTAAATGTAACAATAATCGGACTGAGTATACGAAACACTCACTTTTACCTAGGTTGCATGAAGTTACTAATAGATATGCAGATGTGATAGATCTATTTAACTGCACGGAACAGAGGTACAAGACGGCTATGCTATCATATTTTTTTAGTCACTATTAATTTTATTTCTATTATAGATTTTTGCATGTAAATGTATCTCTGGTGTCACTTCCCAATGTATCGTCACAATTAACTGTTATACATACACTGTTTTACCATTACTAATATTTTGAATATGAATTTGTGACATGTAATTAATGTTTATGGCATACTTTTGCCGTTTGTATTAAATAAATAAATAAATAAATAAATAAAACCGAAACCGAACCTTTGGTCGGTCACTAGAAATAACACAAAACTGCGCTATACAAATGTTGTGTTATTATAATAATAATATTATTATTATAATCCAACAACTGGGTCCTTTACCACAAAACTTTACAAGTGGAGCGGAGGTGAAATGTGTCTTCTGAGCAATATGATTGGTCAATTTTTGCACATCTCTGTTTCACTCTGCTCAACATTGCTTCTATGGAAACGCACCCTTAGATAAGGGCACTTACGACAATTTATCGCAACCAAAGGTTCTACCAAAACCAAATGTATTTTGTATTTTGTAATTTGTATTTTGTATTTGAAAGAAAAACATGGTTAAAATACTGTATTTTGTATTTCAAATACACGACTTGAAAGTATTTTGTATTTCGTATTTTAAATACATGCAAAAAAGTATTTTGTAATTTGTATTTTAATTACAGCAATGCATGTATTTTGCCCAGCCCTGTCTACAACACAGGTGAACTCCTAGTGTGGAGGACAATATATTATACCTTTGTAATGTAAATGTACTAAGAATAAAAAAATAAAAAATAAATGTAAAAACACAACAATAAAATAAATGCGATTATAACTGTAAAGAAAATAGGGTGCGAAACAGGTATTTGGATTGGGACGGGTAAGGGGAGGACAGGCAGTACCGGATTATCCCCAAGGCAGAGTAGGCAACTGCCTAGGGGCCCCGCGACCCAAGAAAAAATGACTTGCTTCAATTAGTGAGCAACGAAGTTCCGGAAAAAGTCAGCTATCAAGATGTTTTAATTTTTTTTATTAGGAACATTTACAGGTTAATAACATTACGTACACCCATTAAAGAAAACAACAAAATATAATAATTAGGTTATAACCCAATAAATAACTATTGTTCACATCATGCACAAATAATAAATAAAAAAGTCTATAATTAAAACAAATATATAAACATAGTTGTATTTTACTTTTCTTTCCTTCTATTTGTTGCAACATTACTTAGTATCTGAAGTGATTGAAGGTGCCGTGTGTGATTTATATTGGCATTTGTTTTGTTTTATTTCTAATTATATGTTTAAAATATAAATGTTGTACAAGCTTCTAAGAGTTTTTTCATGAATAAAATTACGTTTTGGTAGAAAAAAATTATTTTTGAAGTTAGAAATGGGTAAAATGCAGTGGCGGACTAAGCCCGTCAGAAGCCCGGAGCGGCAAAGTTGAATGAACCCCCTTCCCCCCCTTAGTGAAATTGATGTAATTTTACAAGTTTTTTATTCAGTTCACAAGGGCCTCTGACTCTAAGAGGCCTCCAAATGCCTTTGTGTTCCCTTGATCTAATCCTAAACAAGGCTTTAAGGACACTGCAAAAAATTGTTATTTTTAATTAATTTTCTGGAAGACGCATTTGTTAATAATGCTCTCACCATTTGAGGAAATTGGTAAAATTGATGGAGATACAGCATTTTATATGAAACCATTTTAAACAGTTTGTATGTAGAATTACTCTCAGCAAAACTTTGAAAGCGTTTTTCGCGAAACTTTTTTAACACGTTTTTCAACCTGGTTGACAACATATTAAAAGGTTTTAAAGGCGAAATAAAGGAACATTGTCGTAGTTTTTTTTTTTAGATAATGAATAATGTTGGTTTTATTTATTTCAAACACACTTTATAGTATAACATCTGAAGGATCTATAAAAAATTTCAATTAAAAATATCAAGAAATAAATCCGTAAGAGCGAATCTCCGGAGGCGCCTTGAAAAAAAGTTGTTATGCCGTGAACTCCATAACTCGTCACCGGATCATTTGAAACAAAAAAATCGAAATGCTTTTAAAGGGAAATATGTTTTCCTAGGTAGTCAGAGGGAGTTTTTGCTAAAAAATTTCGGTGAATTTGTTATTATAAAATAGTAAAAAAAAAACTCCCTATGATGATTTATGTGTACAAATATATAATTATAGTGTACAAAATTTCAAAAGCATTTGTCAAGTCAAGTCAAGATTTTGTGTTATGATGTTCACGAACCTCAGAAATGTTGTTTGTGAGAAAACCGGTTTAAAATTTTTTATACTCGAAATATACTTGAATTGAGCATGAGGGCCGGTCACTTAAAACGCTGTACCTACCTTCGTTAGTTTTGCTCCGATTTACTTGAAATTTTGACACAATACTCAATATAGGTACGGACATGTTTTACATTCATAAAAAGGTGTTAAAACCTTACTCCCCCCCCCCCCTTAAAGCCTTGTAAAGGATTTGATCAAGAGAACAAGGAGGCCCCTTCAACCCCCCCCCCCCCCCCCCCCCCCCGTTAATCCGCCATTGGTAAAGGGGCCCCGAGACATGCATTGCCTAGGGGCCCCGACAAGATTAATCCGGCCCTGAGCACAGGGATAAGGGAAAGTTGCCACGCAGGTAATTTAAAAATATTACGTACAATTAATTTAATCATCATGAATATGTGTTATGTATTATTCGCACGTAGAATGTTATACAATGAAATTCTGTAGCGAAAGTAACTAGCAGTGAATATGTCAGCAAGTGTTTCTAAATGTGTAAATTTAATGTTGTAGTAGTTACATGTCCTTTGCATAAATTCATTTTGGTTGGAATTGGTATTGCATCTATCAATTTAGAAAAGGGTATATTGTCTGCTATATCGAGTCGGCGCGTGGAAATTTATTTTATTTAGCAACTCCGGACTTTCGAGGTTAAATTAGAAATGATTCAACGATCAGATAATTTTATTAAATTTAATGAACAAAGTAGGTTATCGTAATATAGGCATTCACTAGAAATGCCCATTTTAAAATTTACATATCTTAAAAATTTATTTTAATTTGGGGACTCCTCACTAGTGACATATATAATGTTTTTACAGTATTGAAATCACTTCTTCTTCTTCTTGTGCCCTGTCCGTTCAACGGACGTTGACTATCATGTTGGCTATGCGGACTTTGTTTACTGCAGCCCGGAACAGCTCCACGGTAGACTGGCCATACCACTGTCTCAGGTTTTTCAACCATGAGGTTCTCCTTCTTCCAGGGCCCCGTCTTCCGGCAATCTTTCCCTGCATTATGAGATGCAGGATCTCATACTTCTCTGGATGTCTCATCACATGTCCAAGATATTGAAGTTTTCGGATTTTTATAGTTTTAATTACTTCCTTTTCTTTATTCATCCGAACCATAACATCTTCATTTGTAACCCTGTCCATCCAGCTTATTTTAAGTATTCTTCTGTAGATCCACATCTCGAATTGAAATCACTAGATACCCTTAAAATAAATCCCAACATTTTCAAAGCTTTATTGGTTATTATTTCTATATGCTTGATAAAGTTGAGTTTCGTGTCAAACCAAATACATATATGGTATAAATTCAATTGAAATTCACTGGAATGAAAATTAATTTCTAAGTAACAAACTCCCATTAACTAAGAAATCGACCCATAATCGGCAGAGCAGCGTAAGCGACATTTTTGTCAAATTACGATTTTTAACGAAAACTGTTCAATGCTGCCTAATACATCAGTGACAAAAATATTGCAGCTTTATCTTATATGCCTGACACTTTTTTGGCAGCTATAGCTTTCAGCGTAAGCGACTATGGTCGGTTGCGCTCTCACGCCAAACGGTCAAGAATGTTTCAGTTTAGTCGGTTGGTGTCCATCTGGTGATTAGTACAGACGTGTCGGCGGCTAGTAGCATCGGAAACTAAACACTACACTACATTTTCCACATCTCCTTCCCCTCCCTACTACCTTCAGCCTCACAACACACTAAAATTGTCGATCCCATAATCTCACTGGCTCCAGATGGTTGGGAGCAGTTGGGACTCTTGTGTTGTATTTGGATAAAAAAGTTATACTATATATTTTTTTTGTTTTTTATTTTTAATTTTTAACTTTATGAGTAAAACCTCAAATTGTAATATTTTAAATAAATGAAGACAATATAAGCGAAACTCAATCGAAAATCTGGAAACAGAAAAATCAGAAAAACATATTGACACCTCTGGGACTCGAACCCAGGACCTCTTGCTTTCCGGGCAAACGCGCTAACCACTGCGCCACGGTGCCACAATTTGAGGTTTTACTCATAAAGTTAAAAATTAAAAATAAAATATTCATCCTAGACTTGCAGAAAAAGTCGATAGATGTCGCATATTAAATAAAATGGATAAAGATTTATCCAGACACTATCTAGAGAGCATTTAGTTCGGGTTTGAATCTTGCAATCATACATAAAGATAGTTTTTATTTATTTTTTATTTTATTTATTTATTTCTATGTATTACAGTATTTACCTATTAATTAACATTTTTACATAATAGATAAATTTTGAAAACATTTTTACATAATATATTTTACAATTTTATTATGTTGGGTGTATGGTAGGTTTGCGAAGGTGAAACTGTGGATAGGTATTGTATGTTTCGTGAACACCTCACTAGGAGAACCTGTGCTGAGGTGTTTACGTGTTTATTTATGATTATGTGTGACAAGTATTAATGTGTTGTAGTAGAAAGTTTTATATTTATTTTATTTAATGGTTATTGTACATTGGTTATTAAGAAGTTAATTTTTATGTTTGGTTTGGAGTAAATAGGTTTTGGAAAAATAGTGTTCCTTTAGCTTTTATCCAGACTGTGATTTGTTTTTTTAGTTTATTTGTTGGTGAATAATCAGCAGATTGTTTCAAAGAAGGTGGCATGCTGTTATATAGTTTGATAGAACAGTAGTTAAAGGATCTTTGTCCGTGGGTCGTGTGCTTTAGCGGGATGTTGAGTGTTAGGTTTGTTGAAGACAGGCTTGTTAATGAGGACTGAGAAAGTAAAGGGATATGAAGTTTGAATTTGAAGAGGTGAAGAATAGACGATTTAGCGTAGAGTTGTCTGATTGACAAAACGTCGAGCATCTTGTAAATTTTTTCAGAGTCTGTATCATATGCTACTTGAAGTATTAGTTTGATTGTTGCCTTTTGTGCCTTTTCTAGTGGATCTAGAGAAATATTACTTGCACTTCCCCAAGACAGAAGACCATACATGATTAAAGATTAGGAAAGAGCAAAGTAGATAGATCTTAGTATTGTGCGTGGGAAGATATTTTTTATATTATTTAAAAGATACATGATTTTTTTAAGCTTGGATGTAATTAAGTTAATGTGGTCATTCCAGCGAAGGTTTTCGTCAATTATCACGCCTAGATATTTTATTTGTTTGACATTTTGTATGATTTCCCAATTGCACGATGAGAAGGGTTGGGAGCAGTTGTGTATTTTCAGAGCGAAGGTTGGAGGAGGTTGACCTCTTTGAGTTATACTATGTGTTATGAATTTAGTTTTTTTTTGTATTTAGAGTAAGTTTGTTTTCATTGAGCCATTGTTTGATGACAGCAAGACTTTTCTCAGCTTTAAGGAATGCCTTGATCCATGAGTCAGCTTGACAAAGTATTACGGTGTCATCAGCGAATGTCACAATGTTGCCTTCTGTAATTAGTTCACAGATATCATTGATGTAGATAAGAAACATTATGGGACCTAGAACACTACCCTGGGGCACTCCGTAACTGATCGGAAGGGGTTCACTTTTCACTTTGTTGATAATGACTTGTTGAGTTCTCTCTGACTTAAAACTTTTCAGTAAGTTAAGTTCATTTCCAGTTATGCCGAGTTTATTAAGTTTCTTAAAAAGTATATTGTATCGAAGGCTTTACATAAGTCTAGATATATTGAAATTACTTTTTTCTTTGAGTCAAGGTTAGAGTTAATAAAGTCTGTTACTGAGGTTAAAGCGTGTTGTGTACTTCTGTTCTTTCTAAAGCCATGCTGGTTCTTCGAGAGTAGATGGTTTGTTTCTAGGTAGTGGTAGAGCTGTTCTTTGATGGCTTTTTCCAGGATTTTGGACATAGTATTTAGAAGAGTGATAGGTCTGTAGTTGTTGATGTCATTTTTAGGTCCTGACTTATAGATAGGAATTACTAGTCCATTTTTAAGCAGCTAGGAAAAATACCTTCTTTTAGGCTACGATTTATCAGGTATGTAAGTGGATTGAGGAGTTGGTCACTTAGAGTTTTAATGGTTTTAGCATCTATGTTGTCAGTACCTGCAGCTGAGCTATTCGTTAATGATTGTATTATTTTAATCGTCTTATCACATGAGATGGTTTGGAGTTTAAATTGTATATCTTTATTGGAGTTAGGAGTATCTTGATGGTTAGATGAATGTAGATTCTCTGCCACAGTACTTGTAATGATTTCTGCCAGAATGCCTCCAATATTTGTGTAATGATTGTTAATGTAATTTAAAACTAGTGTAGGATTGTTGTGGAAGAGGATTTTTTCATTGTTAATGACAATATTTTTTATATTATCATCATCGAAATTATGAGTGCAAGTACTTTCCTTTAGTATTGACCATACACTTTTGGGATCGTAATTGGATTCTATCAGTTTATTTTTGAAATGTAGCTCTTTAGCTTTTCGTATAATTTGGGTGCATAGATTTCTATATCTTTTGTAGAATGAGTAGAGAATAGTATCAGAAGGATTGAGTTTGACTTGTTTGTGTAACTTATCTCTTTTTTTAATACAGTTTAAGATGCTTTGGGTTATCCAAGTCTTTAGTTTTTTTTTGCGGTGGGGAATAATTTTTGTTGATGTCTTAGTATTTTGTGTGATGATGGTTTGTAAGTATGTAATGAAGTAGTGCCAAGCCTTATCGGTTGACGTTATACTTCTTAAATGCTTCCACGATTGTTTATCTAAACATGATTTTATGTTGTCATAAGCAATATTCTTAATTGTGAAATAGCGTTGAGTAAGCAAATTTGGAGTCGGTGTAGTCAGGCCTAGTAAAGTTGTGTAGTGGTCCGTAATGGAGGATTCGTAGCCTATACTTTTAATATAATGTTTTGATTTTACCATAATGTGGTCTATACAAGACTCAGTGTTATTGGTTACCCTAGTGGGGGTATTAATAGTACTGAAGATACCATGTTGCATCAGCATCAAAAGGTAATCGTGGTTTTGTGGGTGACCATTAGGCAGTAGATTAATATTAAGGTCACCGGCTAATATGATATTTTTAAAGGAATTTAGCTTATTAAGATGACTATTAAGGGAAGATATGAATGGTGCGATATCATGGGTGGATGGTGATCTGTATAGTGCAAGTATACATGTTTCTTGGTTGATGATTATTTGTAAACAGTTTGAGTTATCAATGAAAATTTCAGAAACTAAACTACTATGGTTGGTTGTTATGAAGATAGACCACAACACCGTCGTTTTGTTTTTTATTATTTGATGTGTGGGACTGGGTGTAATTTTCTTTGTGTTTCTGGGTGAAGGCGTTTGTAATCCAACATTCTGTAAGAATAATGATATTAAAATCTGTAGTAAAAGTGTTGGTTAGGATGTCGAGTTCATCGTAATTTTTGTTGAGAGAACGTATGTTTTGATTTAGTATAGTTAGTGAAGGTAGGCTAGTGAGGATTGTATCACATAATTTCTGATCTGCAGTAGTGTAATGGCGGTGCAAGTTATTAAGATTCATTTTTAGTAGATCAGCCATGTTAATATTAAGTAAATTAGAAAATGTAAATTTGATGGTTCATGATTTATGGATGAGTCCCCATTTTTTTAAGATCACTTTCGTGTTTTATCTGGATGGTTTTTTCCCCGGGTCCTTTACGTACAAGTAGTCTGCTCGCTTTAAACCACACGAATTGGAAAAGAGTTTCTTTGGCAGTTTGTTTGGTTTTCCACAATAGTTCCTTAAAGTAAGGTGAAAGCACTTCACTGATGTAAATCGGCGAACTCAAGTTAAGTGTTTTGGCCGCACTTTTTACTGAGAGAATCGAATCCCTAGTTTTAGGGTTGTGAAAAGAGATATGTAGTTTGTCCGGGGTGTTGCGTCTGCGGTCTTGGGTCCTGGTCACCATACGAATGTCCTGTTGTAGCAGGGGCAAGCCCAGCGAGCTGGCTACCCGTAGTACAGCTTCCGTAGGTTGTTCGCCCGGCTGCAGCTCCACTCCCGCCATCTCCACACTGTCAGATAACTTCTCTTGCTCGAGTTCTGCAAGTCTACACTCAAGGCTAGAAATTCTAATGTTATTTTTATCATTCACCTCACGTAAAAACTTGGTTTCTTTATGCAGATCCTGCATTTGTTTGAAGCTCGACACAAGGTCTTCATACTGGTTACAGATGAATTCGCTGCTTTTCTTTAAGTCTCTTATTTCTTCTTCAAACATTTTTTTCATTTCAGTAATTTTGCTGTCAAAATTTTTAGTGATTCGTTCGAATAAGACATCAGTTTCTGAACCGGACTTCGAGGACGGTGAGCTCGATCGGCTTTTGCATTTCGGACAGTTCCAAGTTGATTTATTTTTAACCGCCATTCTTTTGAAATTTTTATCGGTGATGTTGACACAGGTATTATGAAAAACGGTATTGCAGATGGCACAGGTGAGTGCAAAGTCATTATTCGAGATCAAGTTGAGGCAGCCTTCGCAGTTCATTTATAGAGTATAATTTACAAAGTTTATATGTGGAGTCACAACACTGTTTCAGGTATTTAAACTTTTGATGGGTTAAATCACAGGTATAAAGTAGTAACACAATAATCTGTGTTAGTTTATGCACTTTTCTAATGTTTTCAGTTACTTTTAATACTTAGAATTCATTAATTTAGTCCGAGCACTGTTTTTTTTTTGTTTCAGGTATTAAAACTTTAGATGTGTTAGATCACTGGTATAAATTAGAGTACTATGTAGTAGCACAATGATCTGTTAGTTTGTGCACTTTTTTAATGTTTTCCGTTACTTTTAAAACTTAGAATTCAGAAATTTTGTCAAGAGCAATTATTTGAGGTTGTTTACAAGATGACGTATTATTGTTGTATTGAATAGTTGCCAATAATATATGCGTTAAAGAAAATGAAGATAATGTAGGTGGTTCTTAGTCGAAGTATGGTACAGTTAAACATGACCGAATTTCATATAGACACCGTGGCGCAGTGGTTAGCGCGTTTGCCCGGAAAGCAAGAGGTCCTGGGTTCGAGTCCCAGAGGTGTCAATATGTTTTTCTGATTTTTCTGTTTCCAGATTTTCGATTGAGTTTCGCTTATATTGTCTTCATTTATTTAAAATATTACAATTTGAGGTTTTACTCATAAAGTTAAAAATTAAAAATAAAATATTCATCCTAGACTTGCAGAAAAAGCCGATAGATGTCGCATATTAAATAAAATGGATAAAGATTTATCCAGACACTATCTAGAGAGCATTTAGTTCGGGTTTGAATCTTGCAATCATACATAAAGATAGTTGCCAATAATATATGCATTAAAGAAAATGAAGATAATGTAGGTGGTTCTTAGTCGAAGTATGGTACAGATAAACATGAACATGCCAATAATATATGCATTAAAGAAAATGAAGATAATGTAGGTGGTTCTTAGTCGAAGTATGGTACAGATAAACATGACCGAATTTCATATCGACACCGTGGCGCAGTGGTTAGCGCGTTTGCCCGGAAAGCAAGAGGTCCTGGGTTCGAGTCCCAGAGGTGTCAATATGTTTTTCTGATTTTTCTGTTTCCAGATTTTCGATTGAGTTTCGCTTATATTGTCTTCATTTATTTAAAATATTACAATTTGAGGTTTTACTCATAAAGTTAAAAATTAAAAATAAAATATTCATCCTAGACTTGCAGAAAAAGTCGATAGATGTCGCATATTAAATAAAATGGATAAAGATTTATCCAGACACTATCTAGAGAGCATTTAGTTCGGGTTTGAATCTTGCAATCATACATAAAGATAGTTTTTTTTTTTTGGTTTTAGGCAATGGGCCGTTTTCTGAGTAATTCCAAAATATCCACGAGATGGCAGCACGGTGTTTAGCGGTCCTCCTGTCATCTAATCTGTGGACCAAATCTATGGACTGACGCACTGACGTCTTTCAATGTTTGATCTGTCATTTCGATAGCTATGTAGCAATGGTACGTGCTACGTAAACACAGTTAAAAAAGAAAACTCTAGAATCATCGGTTGATAGTTTTTTTATGTGCCATTAAAATTTTCACAATGTTATCAACATATGGAGAGTGACAGTCTGAAAAATAAAATAAGAATAGGTACCATTTGTTTCAGCTTGCTGTTCAAAAGAATTGGAATTTGAATTGCTTGAATTTGAATTCTTAAGTAAGTACTTCTCAAGTAAGTACTTCTCACAGCGCAGGTAGTTAAGTTGACTCGCCACATATCGATCGTTTCGGGCGTAATCCAATACGTGACGTAGCAACAATGCGTGGTTGCTACAGGACTCCCTCCCCAGACAACGCAGACATGGCTGCGGTGGAAAGAGGAATAGTCAGATATCGAGGTGATCGGGAAATCGAACCCGCCTTCCAGAACGAGTGGTTGTGTGTGTCCGATCCTTACTGCCATCGAACAACGGAAGGGTTGGTTGTGATGTGGCGGCTGGTGACTCTGATGCGGTTTGCGAGTGTGATGTGAAACTCTCAAGATCTTGAGCAACGTATGCTGGTTTGAGGCGGTCGATGCTCACGGTGATTTCCTTCCCTTTTACCAGTATGGTATATGTTCGTTCGTGCCGACGAACGACTTTATGAGGGCCGCTGTAGGGTTGTTGAAGCGGGCTCTTGACTGTGTCGTCCCTCAGAAAGACGTGAGAAGCTGTGGGAAGATTTTGGAAGACGAAACGATGTCCATAACCATGGCGGGTACCTTCAACTGGTCTCAGCTCGTTGAAATGTTTCCGTAGTTTCTTTAGGAAACTTCCGGTGTCGTCGTTAACATTAGGTCGTGCTGTACATAGAAATTCGCCGGGTAAGCGGAGCGGCTCGCCGTATACTAGCTCGGCTGAGGTTGTAGCGAGGTCATCTCTCCAAGCTGCTCTGATTCCCATGAGTACGGTGGGAAGTATTTCCGTCCAACGGTTATTCTGATGGCACTTGATCGCTGCTTTCAGTTGACGATGAAATCGTTCCACCATGCCATTTGCTGCGGGGTGGTATGCAGTTGTATGGATTTGCGTCGTGCCTGCCAGGAAATTCAACTGCCTGAACAACCTCGACTCAAATTGTCTCCCTTGGTCCGTAGTAATGCGGAGTGGAGTGCCGAATCTTGTTATCCAGCCCTCGTAGAAAGCACGCGCCACTGTTTCAGCCTCTTGGTCTGGGATCGGGAATGCCTCTGGCCATCTCGTGAATCTGTCTACGCACGTGAGACAGTATCGGCATCCTTCTGAAGAAGGCATGATGATTATGTCGATGTGGACGTGCTCGAATCTAGCGGAGGGTCTGGGAAAGACTCCCAGGGGTGCTGACACGTGCCGTGTAATCTTGCTTCGTTGGCATTGAAGGCAATTGCGTGCGAGCTTAATAGTCTCAGCTTTAATGGCCGGCCAGACATAACGTTGAGTTATGAGCTTAACCGTGGCCTTAATTCCAGGGTGAGCCAGCTGATGGACCGCATTGAATGCCGCAGGTCTGAACTTCTTCGTGACGAAGGGTCTGGCTATGGTAGTTGAGACGTCACAGTAGAGATGCGCGTCAGTACCCGGAATATTAATCTTTTTAAGTTGTAGGCTAGAACTTCCTTGCAAGTGTTGTTCCAGTTCAGGGTCGCACATCTGGTCAGCTGCCAGCGCTGCGTAGTCCAGAGGAGTATCTATCGTCTCGACCCTGGAGAGAGCATCCGCGACGATGTTGTCTTTTCCGGAGACGTGTCGGATGTCAGTTGTGAACTGGCTGATATAGTCCAGATGACGGAATTGCCTTGGTGAGCATTTGTCTGCTTTTTGTTGGAAGGCGAACGTGATAGGCTTATGGTCTGTAAATATGGTGAACGACCTGCCTTCCACCATGTGGCGAAAGTATTTCACAGCGAGATAGATGGCTAGTAGTTCTCTGTCGTATGCGCCATATTTCTTTTCAGCTGCCGAAAACTTCTTCGAAAAGAATGCTAGAGGCTCCCAGTCACCTGCGACGAATTGGTGGAGTGCGGCACCGGCTGTAGTATCAGACGCGTCGCTGACGATAGAGAGTGGGGCGTCGCACTTCGGGTGAACGAGCAGGGTTGCCTGGGCCAGAGCTTCCTTGCACTTGCTGAAAGCTTCTACTGTTTCGGCAGTCCAAGACACGAGTTGTTTGCCTTTTTGGTTCCCTTTTAGGAGGTCATTGAGTGGAGCTTGTGTCCTCGCGGCGTTGGGAATGAATCTTCTGTAAAAATTTATTGTTCCCAGGAAACGGCGGAGATCCTTGATGGAAGCTGGTTGGCTGTAGTTGTTGATGGCCTCCACTCGATCTGGGAGGGGTGAAGTGCCAGCGTCGGACACCAGGTATCCTAGGAATTTGACTTTAGTCAGGCCGAAATGGCATTTGGCGGTGTTGATGACAACACCATATTCCTGCAGGCGCTGGAATAATATCTTGAGGTGGGCTAGGTGCTCTTCCTCTGACGTTGAGGCAATAAGGATGTCGTCTATGTAGGCGTAACAGAAATCTAAGCCTCTGGTAACCTCGTCCATGAAGCGTTGGAAGGACTGGGCTGCGTTGCGGAGGCCGAAAGACATCACCGGAAATTCGAAGAGTCCGAATGGCGTAGTGATTGCTGTTTTCGGAATGTCCTCGGGAGCAACAGGGATTTGATTATATGCCCGCACCAGATCAATCGTTGAGAAGATCTTGGTGCCGCTCAGTGCCTGTGCAAAATCTTGGATGTGGCGTACGGGGTATCTGTCCGGAATAGTTCTGGCGTTCAATCTTCTATAATCGCCACATGGTCTCCACTGGTTGTCCTTCTTGGGTACCATGTGCAAGGGAGATGCCCAAGAGCTCTCGGAAGGTCGAGCGATTCCGAGACGGACCATGGCCTCGAACTCCTTCTTGGCGCGTTTTAACTTGTCAGGAGCAAGGCGTCGTGGGCGTTCGACTGTTGGAGGTCCTGGCGTGGTGTTAATATGGTGCAGTGTTGCGTGACAAACTTCCCTCCTGGCGCCGTCAGGGCGAGTGATGTCAGGAAACTGTTGAAGAAGCTTATGATACGGGGACGTTCCTGTGACCGTCTTAATGGAAGCGATCTTGTTGTCGCTTCGTTTTCCCGTGATGGTCAAATTCGTCACCTGGTCCAGCAGCCGTTTATTTCGGACATCCACCAGTAGCTCGTACTTGGCGAGAAAATCTGCCCCGATGATTGGCCTGGAGACGTCTGCAATGACGAAGCTCCAAGTAAAGTCGCGTCGCAATCCCAGATCCAGGTTGAGCGTTAGGCTGCCATAAGTAGCGATTGTGCTGCCATTTGCTGCTGCCAGTTCGTATGTCGCTTTAGTGGGGCGTCCCTGGACAAGGCGTCGTGGGAAAACGCAGAGATCTGCGCCGGTGTCTATAAGAAATTGGGTACGGGTTACCCTGTCGGTAACAAAAAGGCGACTGACTTGGTTGGGGCTAGTGCTGGTCGCCATCAGTTTGGGCCCCGCGCGTTTTCCTGCTGGAAGTTGCAGGGTTTGGTGCACTTGCTTGCCTTCGTCCCATACTTCCAGTGGTACCAGCATGTTCCCTCGGGCTGACGACCTCTGGACCGACTGCGGGAACGATTGCTCCAACGATGCGGGGTGGCGCTCCTCCCCTGCTGGCCAGAGCATAGTGTCGAAACTTCGCGCCTCAAGGTAGCGAGCTCTTGTTGGAGAGGCTGCATCAACCGCGCCATCTGTGTAACCAATGAATCTTCGGACGATGGAACAGCCACTGAGTTAACTGCCGGTCTACCAGCATAGTCTGCTATGGCGTCGGCCAAGCTGGCCACCTTGTCAAGCGGAGTGTCTTGCTGCGTAGCCAGAACCACCTGCATACTTCTAGGAAGACGACCCATCCATAGGGTTCTCAAAACCTCATCGGGCACAGCGCTGCCGGCGAGGGTGCGCAGGTGTCTCAAGAATTGGGAGGGTTTACGGTCTCCGATTTCTTCATGTTCCAGAAGTCTCCTTATCTTCTGCTCCTGCGTGGAGCTGAGGCGTCTGGTTAGTTCATATTTTAATAGTGCATATGCACCGACCTCAGGGGGCTTCACAATGATGTCCCGGACTTCTTGGGCGTGGGCGGGCTCCAAGGCTCCGAGAATGAAACCAAATTTTGTGGCATCCACGGTCACTCCTGCTGCCTCGAAGCTGCGCTCCACCATAGCGAACCATAATTCTGGGTCAGTAGGGCAAAAAGGCGGAATGCGTACTGCCACTCGGTTGACCTCAGGCGGTGGATTCCTGATGTTGGGTTGCTGGTTACTTGGTTGCTGGCTGTCCTCAGATGTTCCGCTCACAAGAGACATGATGATGATTGGTGCGCGAAATTTATCACCGAAGAGTTTATTTCGTGCGCGACGTGCTCGCGGTAGACGTACTTGCACGCGTCGTGCTCACTGTCGGATTCACAAATGTAAACTTCGTGGTCACTAATGTGAACGTCGGTGTCACCAATGTAGCAATGGTACGTGCTACGTAAACACAGTTAAAAAAGAAAACTCTAGAATCATCGGTTGATAGTTTTTTTATGTGCCATTAAAATTTTCACAATGTTATCAACATATGGAGAGTGACAGTCTGAAAAATAAAATAAGAATAGGTACCATTTGTTTCAGCTTGCTGTTCAAAAGAATTGGAATTTGAATTGCTTGAATTTGAATTCTTAAGTAAGTACTTCTCAAGTAAGTACTTCTCACAGCGCAGGTAGTTAAGTTGACTCGCCACATATCGATCGTTTCGGGCGTAATCCAATACGTGACGTAGCAACAATGCGTGGTTGCTACAGCTATTTGCAATTTGTTTTCCGACAAGTTTAGCCAAACCTAGTTTGCTCGATTTGTAAGTAAAATGCACAAAAGTGAGATGCTGCTCTGAGCCACAGACCATGCTGTTCAACGGCCTCAACGACGATGGACTCCTTATCGTAGCGCTGGTTCTGCCCTTCAAACCATACGTTGAATGTAAGATATGGATTTTATTATACCTCTAATACTTTAACCAGGGATTTAACCGGTCTTTTAAATGTGATTAATTTTAAGTGAGTGGTACTATGTCACCCCCAATCAGGGTATGTTGTGAGGCTGAACAGAATGGGGGAGGAAAGAATATGAGAAATTTGAAGGCTGGGTATTCACACCTGGTCACCTAACACAACTATTGCCATTTCAAGCAATGTATCGCTTCTAAATTGTGGTTTTTCACCGGCTGTTTGGAAGGGCTTTGAAAGAATGGATTTTTAATAAAGATCTTGAAAAGACCACTGTTAAATAAGGGAGAAGAGGGAAATATTCCTAGTATATAGGGAAATATTGCATGAGAACAAGTCGATGCTGCTGTCATCTACTGTGGATGAATGTTCCGCTCTTGTCCGGGGAATTTCTTGCTGGTGAACCGATACCAAAGGGATCTCATCAATTTATTAACATTATCTGCTACGTGTATTGCCTAGATCTGAATAACCAGACAGTTACCAATTTCCTCCAGACTCAAAAGCTGCTGTTTTGTTACTCTTAATTTTTCATTATTTTTGACATAGGTAAAAGCAAAGCTTAAATCTCAAAGCATAAAGCTCGAGGCAAAAATCTAATCGCTTAACACTCAAGCTTAAAGCACAATCTTTAATTTCTCCCAACTATGTCTAGGGTATTGCACTGGTCGTCTTCTCTCGGATTCCTTGTACTATTCAATT
Source organism: Limnephilus rhombicus (assembly GCA_929108145.2). Taxonomy (NCBI): domain Eukaryota; kingdom Metazoa; phylum Arthropoda; class Insecta; order Trichoptera; family Limnephilidae; genus Limnephilus; species Limnephilus rhombicus. The sequence continues at coordinate 23,215,833 of OV815274.1, forward strand.
ATAATTTTCAGACGAATCTGACCACATGGCGATGGAGCGTCTGCCCATCCGAGGCCACACATTCGAGGAGCACGTGGAATCCTTCATCAGCTACTGCGCCACCACCGTGGGGCTCCAGGTCATGCAGTGGCCACGCGTGCCCTACCTCTTCGAGGGGGATTTCAACCAGTCCTACTACTGGCTGAACGACTCCATCTTCATCATCAAAAAGGACCCAAATTACCCCGAAACTACGGCTGAATAGGAGTTTTAATAGGTTTACTTATATTACCTCTTATCACCTTTGTATTTTGATATCCCTCATCTGTGAAATAGATTATATTTATATTGAATGTTTTCAAATAAAATATTAGCATATGAAAAATCAATGGTTTATCAAGTAAATTATAAAAAAAAATGTTAATTAATGTTGTATAGTATGGGGGTTGGGAGATTTTCTCGATTAGTTACCCCAAAATAAATGTGTCTAATAATGCTATTTATTACCCCTCTAGACTTGAAATTGAGAAAAAACTGACTTATTTATTCTACACTAGTTGCATATTTAATTTGCTCATCTTATTTTCTTTATTTTAACAGGTTTACTGTTCACAAAGTAGCTCATGCGTTGACCGATGCTACCACAACTATATAATATTAGGATGTAAAAAAAAAATGCCAAAACAATAAATAATTTATGTATAATGTTAATTATTTGTTGTACTAATATGTTCTTCTATGTGTATAATGTTTGTAAATGTTTTACGACACATTTATATCATGTCTGTAATCTCGTTCTTTTCATATTGACCTCGAGAAATAAAAGAAAGTTTTTGTTATTTATTTATATATTTGTTAAATTATTTTGTGTTATTTAGTACCGATAAACAACAATCTTTTTTAACCATGTCAGTAGCTGTCGACACTCACTCTTTATTTTAATAAAACAAATATAATAATGATCTTTTCGTTATTAGTTTTTGGGGTGTTATGCTGTATTGCGCTACCTCCTTTTTTAGCCAACGCTGTCCGAAACGTTGGCTAAAGAAAGAGGTAGCGCAACACTGCATAACACCCCAAAAACAAATAACGAAAATAGTTTGGCCGTGAAAATCTTAAAACGTATCATAATAATGATCGTTTATTTCAGAATGTTGTGCAATGCAATACATTCCATATTTTGAAATAGTTCAAACATTGACAAAATAACAATGCATTCATACATAGAATGGAACAGAAAATAAATGAAAAATATAGTATATAATAATAAATCCAAAAATCTGTTCATGGGGGATATTTGACAGGCTCCCATTTTCAGAAGGGCATCAGGGGGGACTCCATCTCCATCCAGGCAACCATGGCAGTGATGATGGTATTCTTCGACTGGCGTAGTCTGCGCCATAAGCTTCCCCTGCGGTGAAACAAAGGTTTATTTTAATATAAACAGTTAACTTTTCCTTTTTATTATGTCTGTGCGTCTTTATCTAGGTCGGTCTATCACACGGAGTATCAAAAGGCAATATGACTTCCACTGCCACGTCTTCTAGATTCACAGGCAACGCCGCTTCATCTTGTGGTTTTGTAGAATTTACATATATTTTTTCACTTATTATATATTTTTGTAGGTATCAGACGCCTTTCCTGTCTGTTTCTTAATTCTAAATTACCTACTTCTAAGGAACTACACCTTTCAGTAGCTTTTGCCAGTACAGTACATATGAAAATAAAATTAGGCTCAAACTTCCATACTTGCGTGATATAAAATACAAAACGGTCTACGTTAAGAAATAATAATTTGATTTTTTTCCTAAAACACTTCTACTGAAAATTAAATTACAATCACGAGATATACAGACATGGGACGAGAAATGCAAAACAAAATAGATTGCCAACAATGAAGAATCAGCTGCCCAGAAATCTCGTAGACAGTTTGATAACCGTGTAATAAAATGATTGCAATAAGTAATTGAAAATGTTTAATTTAAAAAAAGGAAATAAGATATTATGTCTACCATAATTATTAATGTTAGTTGTGATTGACTACACTTGTATTTAAAGGTACGTTGGCTAAAGTTCGGTGTTTGGGTAAAATTCCTAAAAAATAAAACTAGTTATTTTTATACTAATTTGGGGTCGGGGAATCCGAATCTGAAAGAATTAGGCGGCGGCAAGCAATATTAACTGAATTAAACGACTTTAAAAAATTTTATACACATACAGGAAAATAGCCATTTTGGAAGCATTTTGATTCCTAGAAAATCAAACTAGTTATTTTTATACTAACTATGGGCCGGGGAATCCGAATCTGAAAGAATTAGGCGGCGGCAAGCAATATTAACTTAATTACACGACTTAAAAATTTTCTATACACACACACATGAAAATAATCATTCCGGAAGTATTTTGACACATGTAGTACAAAGATCATAGAAAAACACGATAACATAGATGTTTTTACCACACAAAATTAAGTGTTGCCATTAAGCAGTAATATTTATAACGTAAAATAACATGTTTATATTTTAAGTACTTATTTTTTATAATTGATTCTCAAATATTTTAGGAAGGTACACCAACTAGTATTGTGGAGTTTTTATGCCTTGACGCGAGTAGGCGTTATAAAGGGGCACGTTCTTTTGTATCACAAACCATGTTACATAAACCCGGCGTAGCTGCTAAACTACTTGAAAACAGGGATGTTTTTTTGCCGTGACGCGAGCAGGCGGTATAAAGGGGCACAAACCATGTTACACAAACCTAGCGTAGCCGCTAAACTACTTGAAAACAGGGATGTTTTTTTGCCGTGACGCGAGCAGGCGGTATAAAGGGGCACAAACCATGTTACACAAACCTAGCGTTAGGTTAGGTTAGGTTAGGGACGCGAGCAGGCGGTATAAAGGGGCACAAACCATGTTACACAAACCTAACGTTAGGTTAGGTTAGGTTACGCATTTTTGAGACTACGAATTTTCATACTTTTGATTTAAGAATACGCCGTTGAGATAGTCGTAATTCATCAGGTTAATGTGTTAATACGACGGACGAAGAAGACTTGGTCGATTTATAAGGTATGTTTTTGAGAGCTGGTAACACTGCCGGCACATGTTTTTGTATATTTCTTGTTTTTCTATGATCTTTGTACTACATGTGTCAAAATACTTCCGAAATGATTATTTTCAAGTGTGTGTGTATAGAAAATTTTTAAGTCGTGTAATTCAGTTAATATTGCTTGCCGCGGCCTAATTCTTTCAGATTCGGATTCCCCAGCCCATAGTTAGTATAAAAATAACTAGTTTGATTTTCTAGGAATCAAAATGCTTCCAAAATGGCTATTTTCCTGTATGTGTATAAAATTTTTTAAAGTCGTTTAATTCAGTTAATATTGCTTGCCGCCGCCTAATTCTTTCAGATTCGGATTCCCCGACCCCAAATTAGTATAAAAATAACTAGTTTTATTTTTTAGGAATTTTACCCAAACACCGAATTTATTCCCTAAATTGCGCCAAACGGCCTAAAAAATGTTGATCTGACAGATAAAATCATAAATAAACCAATCCCTAGATCGATATCTTCGGGCCTTCTCCATACTAGAAATTTCGTCATCACTGTCACCAACTTAACCAAAAATAAAATGGTCCACCAAAGACTATTGTCTTAATAACATAGAGGAAGTTCAAGGCCATTTGCCACCATAGACAATATAATCGCATTGGACCTACTTTATTAATTCATTAGCCAAATAAATTATTTAAAAATAAAAATGCTTGAAAGCAGAAAAATGTTTTAGTTTCCCCAAGAAAACAACCTTCCATCTGACAAAGCCTGAGGGAATGAGCTTTACATAATTTTTAAAGCTCATTTCCTCAGCAAGGAGCCTTGTCAGATGTAAACCTGTTATCCTGAGGAAATCAAAAATTCAAGCGTTTGTAAAAAACCTAAAATACTTGAAATATGAACTCCTTATAAAAGGAAAACATTTTCAAATAATGATTGGTTTTCTACGACGAATTTACATTTTTCTGCTTGAAAAATGATAACTCGGGGGTACATGTTTAAATTCTTTTTATTTTCAGAAAGACAATCGATAATAGCACATAAAAACACTGGTTCGGTGAATTCGATGAATTGAAAAATGGTTTGAAAAAGAATATCGACAAAGGAATGGAAAGGAAACATGGCTAAAGCGTCATACAGCTGTGACATTAAAGATCAACATAAACAATAGCTGTACTGTTTGTTTATATACGTTCATCTTCAATGTCACATCTATATAGCGTTTTATCCATTTTTCCTTTCCAGCAGTCACCGTACAGTTCTTGTAGAATGAAATAAAAAATCTACATATTCTAAATTTCCTTTCAACCGAAATTAAACAGAGTACCTATACCTTCATCGGGGACCCATTTCAGCCATCTCACGGTAAAAACCGCATCATGTGTTCTGAAAAAAATATATCACATTAAACAAAGTTTGTGAACAGAATATACAGTATTTTTCCCTTGTGATGACATACTTTGTTTATCACAAGGGAAAAGTATTCTCACTTCTGTTCATATGAACATATAAATTAGTAGCATTATTAATTTTACCTGCCATTAACGGTGTTATGGTCTGCCAAACAATTTTATAAGGTGTTCCTAACGTAAAGCTCCAAAATCATTCAAAGTCTGGAACATTTTCTGAAACAATATTTGTGAAACATTAACCACTCGGACCCATAAGCTTGTGTTAACGATAATATAACATTAACAGACATATGTATGACGTACGAGGCGTACGTATTACAATTATACTTATTAAAGTAAAATTGAAAGAATATTTTATCAATATGTCATTTAACCTCAAATAGATTTACAGATAAATTAAGCTGAATGTTAATGTCTCATGTAATTACCTGATTTCTGGATCAATTGCGGACACATTTGAAACATTTTTCCACCTCTGGAATTCCTGTAAACGATTTTTAAATGAAATATGCCCATGGCGACGTCAACAACACAAATTCAAATTCGTTTGATAATCGCATGACGCAATTTGACGTTTACAGTTAGACCTATCTATAATAAAATTCAGCTTTATCTATAAGAATTTGGTTCACTCCTGTCAGTTTCAAGGTTAAAGCCAAGTTTTACGCCCCTGGATAAAATAGTTGGACCCATAAATATACCAGCGAACCTAGCGGCCAAAATCGTGCGAAAACGGCCCATTCACCCTGAAAAGAGTGCTTTGTGCCGGTAATAGTTAAAGTGGATAAAAAAATTCAGTTAATCTATTGGGAAAATAATTAAACAAATGAAATATTGGACTCATTTAGATCACTAAAACAAATTAAATATTGAATTCATTCAGGTTAATAAACTTACATAAAGCTGTATGAACACGAGAATTGTTAAGAGATAAAAGGTATGAAATGTTAAGGGGGGACTGGTGTGTGATTTTAATAAGCCGGCGGTATATATTCTTGAAAGATGAATGGTTTTTACAGTTAAAGAAAACGTGGTCGAGGGTTTCCTCTTCCACACCGCACTGGCAGACCGGATCATCTAAAACTCTAATTCTAGACAAGTGAGATGCAATTGAACAGTGACCAATTCTCATTCTCGAAATACATGAAATGAATCGTTTTGAAAGTTTTTTTACCGTGAAACCATGGCTTAGCAGGGATATGGTTTTGAATTCCAGCATAGAAAGATCCAGTTCTTATTTTGGAGGCTGTCCAATTTTCTTCCCAGGCACGAGTCATGTTGGATTTAAGAATTGGGAAGACATCGGAGATAGGAATTCTAAAATTTAGTGGGATAGTTCCGGAATCTGAACCAGATTTGGCGAGAAAATCGGCCATCTCATTACCCTCGATACCCAAATGGGCAGGGACCCAGGCCAATATCGTCTCAAACCCAGATTCACTTAGAGAATTGAGAAGATATTTTATTTTACATATAATATTGTCTTCCGGATAACATAGAATATTTGACCTAATTTTAGTTAGAGCACTTAGCGAATCAGTACATAGTAAGGCTCGATGAATTTTGAGAACCAGGATTTGATTTAGCGCTTGTTCAATTGCAAAGCATTCAGCTGTAAATATGGAAGCTTCTTTCAGTAATTTATAAGTGAGATTGATGTTGAATTCTGGACTATATATCGATGCTCCACATCTTTTATTTTCAAATTTGGAACCATCAGTGTTAAGGATGGAAAATCCAGGGAATTTTGAAGCCACAATGCTTTTAAAACAATCATCCACATTTTGAAATCTATTTGGGGAGGATAAAATATTCTTCTGAAAGACTGATGTTATTGTGTTCGGCATAAAAGTGATTGCCTTTAATGGAATATTGTATATAGGTAGATTGGGAACTTCTTGAAGATATTGGAGGGAAGATGATAGAGAATTATAGAGATGAAAACTTTTAATTAGGAGAGGAAAACATTGTTGTTCTCTCAATCTTTTGTTAGAATTCAAATTAACACTTAACCGATTAAGACTTTGTTTAATAGGATGATGTGATAACGATAAAGCCTTGAAAATATATTTATTGGCAAGGAATTGCCTTCTGAAATATAATGGAGGCTCCCCACATTCCACCTGAAGCGCATTAATTGGAGAAGACTTCATAGCTCCAATAATCATTCTGAGGGCTTTTGATTGAATTCTTTCCATTTTCTTATCTAAATATTTAGGGAGTGGGTCAAAAAGGAATGAGCCATAATCCAAGTGGCTCCGAACTAGGGAATTATACATTAATTTAAGAGTGGTAGGATGAGATCCCCACCATACTCTGGAAACTGCTCGCATCATATTAAGTCCCTTTTCACACTTTGTAGAAATTATCTGAATGTGTGGAAGCCAGGAAAGTTTATGGTTCAAAAGAAGACCAAGGAATTTGATTTGAGTAGCGGTTTGTAGAGGCACATTATCAAAAGAGATTGAGAATTGGGGAATTTTTCTTTTGCGCGTGAAAGCCACGACCCTTGTTTTAGATGCCGCCAGATTCATCTCATTTATTGACAACCAGCTTTTAATATATTGTAAAGCCAAATTCATTTCCTTAGCTGCAAGAATAATATTTTTATGTAACAAATTTATAAGGATATCATCCGAAAAGTAAAGTCGCTTGATAAAAAAAGGAATTACTGAGTCTAGGTCGCTTATATAAATATTAAACAACAGAGGACTAATAACAGAACCCTGGGGCAAACCTCTCCATAGTTTGCGCCTTAAGCATTTAGAGGAAGACTCAATAATAATGGTCCTATCTGAGAGTAAATTAATAATAAATTGGACCAATTTCGGGGGGATTTGTTTTTAATTAGCTTTTCTTTCAAAACGTTCAGTAAAACATCATCGTAAGCTGATGAAAGGTCAAGGAATGTGGCCAATGTATAAGAATTTAGGGATTGAGAAACTCTGATATCAGCTGTGAACAAACTTAAATTATCCATTGTAGATTTCTTTTTCCGAAAACCATACTGATTTGGTGAGATAATATCTTGACTTTCAACAAACCACTCTAATCTGTTTTTGATCAAACGCTCCGCTACTTTCATCAAACATGATGAAAGAGCAATAGGCCGATAAGATGAAATTTCAGATGGATTTTTTACAGGTTTTAAAATGGGAATGATTTTTTGAGTTTTCCGATCATCCGGAATTAGTCCTGTTTCAAACATATTATTAATAAGAGATAAGAAATATTCAACCGCCATATCAGAAAATGATTTAATGAAACTATATATTCCATCGGGACCTGGAGCAGAGTCAGAAAGGGCTCTTATTACTCGTTTCATCTCATCAATGGAGAAAGGAGCATATCTAGCCAGTTAGAATGAGATGGATATGGCTTAATAGAAGGCATTTCTTCACATCCGGCCACTGATGGGGGGGGGCTATTTTATCCGCAAATCCTATAAGAATTTCTTCTGATATATGTTTGATTCTCGGCGGAGAATACGATGATCCGAATTTTTTTAAAAGAAAAATCCGATGGATTTCTATACATTAAACACAAAAACAATTAATACCTATTTTGTAATAATTTAATCTAATTTTTATAAACGTTTTACGTGATACGTAATATCTAAAATCACCACTCAGGTACTTATTTGTCTATGATTTGTTGTCTACGCTCAAAAAATAAAAATTCGCTTCAAGCGTTGCGCAATAACGTAGATTATTGCGCAATGCTTGGCTCAAGCGTCAAGCCACCTCTGGAGACGGTCAAAATGCGGTCAAAACTCTAGCCATAGACAAAAAACTATGTGATTGAGCCAAGCCGCTTGATAGTCTCGCTAGCCCTTTAGAGGCAGAATAACGACGAACTAAAATAGTTCCACAACCCTACGATAGGAGCCAAGCAGGAAGAGCGATCCACGAAGGAGGAACTTAACCATCGCAGGGAATCAGTCGTCGAGTCGTCGTCTGTCGTCTGCCTTCCGCCGGAGAAAGCTGTCCCTCTCCGCCCTTAGGAGTGGGTGCCGAGGCTCTTCGAAACGTCCGCGAAACTGTGTGGACATCCGAACAGGAAGTTACACAGAATCTTCGCCTGCCAAGACGATCCGCGAACGTTACACACCAGTAATCGTACCCGCGAATGACGCAACTCTACTGCCCGTGTTCGGCTGAATTCCGCCCTTCGAAGCTAAGCCTCAGTTTTGCATAACGTGTCAATGATACAATCAGCGAGATCTCGACGAAGATCATAAAAAAAGAAGTGACTGAACATTTTACTTGTTTTACAATCGAAGTGAGTCAGACTTTTTACCAATTAAGTGCGATGGTTTAAGCAAATAGACATTCTAATTTTACGAACTAATTAATTAAGTAGCTATAAGACTATCACTAAAAATTAGCCCCTGCAATTTTGTATTAACAGAATCAATGTGTAATTCCTTAAATCAGTAGCTCTTTTAATTCGTTCCCTCTTTTTTAATTTAATTAATTTAATTTAATTAAACTCGTCATAAGTAGCGGGTATATCACGTTCCTCGGAAAAACTTATCATATTGACGGTTCCAGTGACAATAAAGGAACTGGTATAGGATTATTTATGTGGCCACCTCTATCTGCATTAGACTCCCCATCTCCCCCACTCGTAGAGTTCGGAGCGGGACAGGGGGGTATAACTCCGATCAAAATTTTCAACCAACACAAAAGATAGATAATATGTATATGTATAGACTGTGTGACGACAGAGTTGCACAGTCCATCCAGTGATGCCAATGGAAAAACTTTGAATTTAAGCTTTTGACAGCTGGGCGAAATAATATATCAAAATGGTTGCTCGATTGCTCTCAACGGTTTATTTACATGCGACGGGAATTCAAAATTTGCTTCCTAAACAAGTGAAATAGAATTGAATACGTTTATTTTCCAATTTTGAGAAGTCGTGCATATGTTTGTGGTTACTAGTATCGCAAAACGTCTCATTTCGCGATATGATTATGCTCGTTAAAACCATTATAACCTGCAAACAAAAAGGTACAAACATTTAAATGAAACATTTCTGCATTTATCTTGTTTTGTTTTTATCTGTCGGTCGGCTTGATGTATCTCATGAGATGTTTTCTTTAATATTTTCAGCTCGAAACACCAAATCCTATCCTTACAGCTGACAGGCCGGTGGAGATTACTGGTGTCATTCCCCTAGAGAAGAGAGCACGTTCCACGAACGACGGCCTGCGCCTACTGATCTCTGGGTTTGTTTGCATTTTACCTTATTATAATAATACATATAAAAGCATTAATTTAGCACCTTAATAATGACATATGATTGTTGTAGGTATGTGGGACAGTAACGTTGTGGTGTCATGTCAGGAGATGGGGCTGACGTGTTCCACCACTCTCTTGCACCGCTGTTCTTGAGCGAACATAAGAAGGAGGAAGAGTACTCCATGGACTGGACCAGGATGCAGCAGGAGCAATATATTCTCAGTACTAGACGTGGGCAAAATTGAATGACCGAATTAAATGAATAAATTCAATCTTGTGACACACTCAATCTAATTCTCAATTTCAAAAGGAATTGATTCTTCATTCCTTATCTTTGGCCTTGCATCCTACGATTTTTAATGACACCATACATTTTTAATTTCCGTTTATTTAACTGTTAAATTATTTCAATGAATAATGTGTTCTGTAAACGATTTAAATATTATATTGTTTCATAGGTATTTAAATATTATTAAACGGGCCGCGCGCCGCGAAGTGGTCGACGGACGGTATTGTGAACGACTCGCCTATTACGATTGTATTCCGCTACCGCCGTGCCGCCATTCTAAAAACACCCGAACATCATCAAAGTCCATGTCCCAAAATGGCCAAAACGCGGCCGCGATTCATCCGGGTTGCCCGAGCATCTCTTTCACGCAATGAATTAATCATTCATCCTAATCAATAGTCCTGAGATTGTCATAAGGTCCCCGCCGTCCCAGGTCCGTGTTCAATGTCCGCGTCCCAGGTATCTAGTCTGTCGAAATCGAGATTGTCCGATTCCGACAGACAGAGGAATTAAAACAAAAGTCTTTTTCACTTGTGACGTCATGGTCTTTTGTAAATCTCAGACCTCAGAATCTCAGACCACGTCAATGTCACGATATGTCCCAAACGCATCCCAGTCCTAGGTCCGCAGCTCGCGAGTAAATCAAGTCACTGCTAGGTAAGACACAAAACATTAGTCAAAAGTTACAAATTCATTCCGCAATGCCAGCCCTTAATCCGTCCGCGCGGTTCATTTATTCCCCCGCGCGCCAAGCCGTCAATTTCATTACATAGTTAGTCGAAAACTTTCGACTTTGAATCTGAACATCAGCAGTGAGAAGCTAAAATGATGCTTATCTGTTTTTTGGTACGTACGGAAGATATTGTACCTACCTACTTTTAGACGTAGATCTTGGGTCGATATAATATGTAAATTTGCAGATATTATAAGGCCAATTAGCTGTGGTTAGCTGTCATAAAATACTCATCTTAATGTTAAATGTATGTTTATATTAGATCACGTGAAATGGAACAAAATTATAAGTTTAATAAATAAAATAAAATCAATAAAATTTTAAGGGTGAAACGAAAACTTGTATAATTTTAAGATATAATTGCTAACAATAAATACATTTTACATACGAAAAATTACGACACTAAAAAAAGACAAACAATATAGGATTTAAATGTTCGGTCTCCTCTTTGTGTGGTGTTTCGTAGCCTATTGGTCTCCTCTTTGTGCGGTGCTTCGTAGCCTCCCCACTCATTGTGATTTGAAAACCGATGAAACGAAAAAGTGACACTAAAAAGAGTCAAACACATTAATCTATAGGTTTTAGCGAGATAATCAGATAGAATAATCGGTCTCCTCTTTGTGCGATGCTTGGTAGCCTATCAGTCTCCTCTTTCGCGGTACTCCGGGTACTCCGTGGCCTCCCGGTCTCGTGTGCGGTGTTAGCCTCCCCATTCATTTAATTTTCAATTATTATTATTATTTTTTTTTTCTTTTTTTTTTTTTTTTTGGGATTTAATTGAATTAAAGGAATGAATTAAAGGAATCAATTCAAAAGGCCATGGGAATCAGACTGAATCGATTCACTCCTGGGAATCATTCTGCCCACGTCTACTCAGTACGCTTAGCTTTTCTAAATTTGTTCTATTTTTATCGTTAAAGAGAGTACGAACACATTGTGCAATATAGTTGTGAACTTGAAGCAGGTGGATGAGTTTGTATATCGTGGGAAGTATGTGTATGAGAGACGGCAAGGCTGATAGAGATATTGAAAGAAGGGTAAATGTTGGTAATTCTATTAATGGAGGACTGAATGCCTAAAGAAGTGAAAAAACTGCCTAAAGAAGTGAAACTAGCAGTCCACAACGGAATGCTGGTACCTTCCCTGATGTATGGCAGTGAGGCATGGAACTGGCAGAGGAAAGTGGACTGAATGCTGTAGAAATGACACCCCTGAGGATGTGTGGTAAAACTACGTATGATACTGATTATTTTCTGCCTGTACAGAGTATAAATAATATAATATGTACATTTTATATGCAGCAAAGCGTTCATCGGTCAAATCGTTGTACGTATAGGTAGTTTCATGTCAATGATCGATGAACCGGTGGATGCAAGTTTTATCCATAAGTTGTTATAATGGATTGTCTACTTAGTAGTTGGAATTAGATTGCAGAAATATAAGTTTGTGCAGAGCACCTTTGAGGTATTTTTTTTACAAAAAATGGCGCTATACAAATCATCCAAATATTATTATTTATGATCAAGCAATCCAATGCAAGGCTGATCATAATGAGTAAGATTGAAAGGGACCCTCAGATGGTTTGGGCATGTAGAGCGAATGAACGAAGCGTGGGGTGTAAGTAGAATATATGACGCAGATGTGAGTGGTAGATGAAGTCAGGGACGCCAGAGGAAAACCTAACACGATCAAGGGAATCCGATACTTGCATCGGGCCACGTCAAGAGTCAGAAATAGTATGTATGAGTCAATGTGTGAGTGTGAATGAGGCAAAGAGTGTGTGCCAAGACCAAGTTGTTTGACGGTCCGTCCTATCGGCCTACCCCTGCGGGGAAACGGCGTGATGTTTAGTTAGTTTTTCTTGTATTTCCTGTTTTTAATAAAATACTAAAACGTTTAATTGAGTTTTTCATTTTTCTGTTGAAACCAGAGAAATGTCAAAGTCGATACTATCGTAGGAAAGCTAAATCTTATTTGAAATTGTTCTTCCCCTTTTGAAGGGATTGAAATTTCAAGTAATTTTAGGGTATTTTTACGACAGTTGGTTTCTTCGTAGGGCAACGGGTTTCAATCTGACAAAGCTCTGTCCGGAGAAAATGAGCAGTAGAGAAAAGTAAGCTCATTTTCTCAAGGCAGCGATCTGTCAGATCCAGCTCTGTTGCCTGGGGAACATTTTGACATTTAATTTTATTTTTAAAATAATATTTTAGGCTAATAAATTGGGTAGGTACTGAAAGATAATTATATTGTCTATGGTTGAGCCTTTTATTTTGTTTCCTCTATCCCCTTGTCTATGGTATGTGTGACGACAGAATTGCGCATATCGAATAAAAAGTCGTCAAATATAGGTATGTATATGGTCAAATAGCGTTGACACTTGGTCCATAGAAAAACCACGAAGTTATCAATCTAATGACTGGTTTATTTATGGAGCGGGACGTGCCCCGCGCCACTTCAGTCCGCCGCACAGAAAAGTCTCACAGTAAACTACGTTGTAAGCCGTTATCTTACTTTCGGTCTTTACTTTTCTGCGCGGTGGCCTGAAGTGGAGCGGGGCACGTGGCACGTCCCGCTCCGAACTCTATGTGTGGGGGCATAAATAAACCAATCCCTGTGGGGGGAACTAATGCAATCTTTTCTCTTTTTTTCTTTTCACAATTTGTTTGACCAGCGGCGGCTAGTTCCGCGTAGGGGCGTAAAACTTGGCTTTAACCTTGAAACTGACAGGAGTGAACCAAATTCTTATAGATAAAGCTGAATTTTATTATAGATAGGTCTAACGTAACGTATTAGTTCATTTATGGGTCTAACTTTAAACGTCAAATTGCGTCATGCGATTATCAAACGAATTTGAATTTGTGTTGTTGACATCGCCATGGGCATATTTCATTTAAAAATCGTTTACAGGAATTCCAGAGGTGGAAAAATGTTTCAAATGTGTCCGCAATTGATCCAGAAATCAGGTAATTACATGAGACATTCATTCAGCTTAATTTATCTGTAAATCTATTTGAGGTTAAATGACATATTGATAAAATATTCTTTCAATTTTACTTTAATAAGTATAATTGTAATACGTACGCCTCGTACGTCATACATATGTCTGTTAATGTTATATTATCGTTAACACAAGCTTATGGGTCCGAGTGGTTAATGTTTCACAAATATTGTTTCAGAAAATGTTCCAGACTTTGAATGATTTTGGAGCTTTACGTTAGGAACACCTTATAACATTGGGGTAAAGTTCGGTTTATGGGCCAAATTCCTAAAAAATAAAACTAGTTATTTTTATACTAATTTGGGGTCGGGGAATCCGAATCTGAAAGAATTAGGCGGCGGCAAGCAATATTAACTGAATTACAGGACTTTAAAAATTTTTATACACATACAGGAAAATAGCCATTTTGGAAGCATTTTGATTCCTAGAAAATCAAACTAGTTATTTTTATACTAACTATGGGCCGGGGAATCCGAATCTGAAAGAATTAGGCGGCGGCAAGCAATATTAACTTAATTACACGACTTAAAAATTTTCTATACACACACGCATGAAAATAATCATTCCGGAAGTATTTTGACACATGTAGTACAAAGATCCAAAGATCATAAATGAAGATCATAATAAAAGATCATAATAAAAGCGTTATAAAGGGGCACGTTCTTTTGTATCACAAACCATGTTACATAAACCCGGCGTAGCTGCTAAACTACTTGAAAACAGGGATGTTTTTTTGCCGTGACGCGAGCAGGCGGTATAAAGGGGCACAAACCATGTTACACAAACCTAGCGTAGCCGTTAAACTACTCGAAAACAGGGATGTTTTTTTGCCGTGACGCGAGCAGGCGGTATAAAGGGGCACAAACCATGTTACACAAATCTAGCGTAGCCGCTAAACTACTCGAAAACAGGGATGTTTTTTTGCCGTGATGCGAGCAGGCGGTACAAAGGGGCACAAACCATGTTACACAAACCTAGCGTAGCCGCTAAACTACTTGAAAACAGGGATGTTTTTTTGCCGTGACGCGAGCAGGCGGTATAAAGGGGCACAAACCATGTTACACAAACCTAGCGTTAGGTTAGGTTAGGTTACGGATTTTTAAGACTACGAATTTTCATACTTTTGGTTTAAGAATACGGCCGTTGAGATAGTCGTAATTCATCAGGTTAATGTGTTATGTGAGGAATTATCGTGTCGGAAATTATTGATATAGGGATAAATATTTTTGAGAGCTGGTAACACTGCCGGCACATGTTTTTGTATATTCCTTGTTTTTCTATGATCTTTGTACTACGTGTGTCAAAATACTTCCGAAATGATTATTTTCATGTGTGTGTGTATAGAAAATTTTAAAGTCGTGTAATTCAGTTAATATTGCTTGCCGCCACCTAATTCTTTCAGATTCGGATTCCCCGGCCCATAGTTAGTATAAAAATAACTAGTTTTATTTTTTAGGAATTTCGCCCATAAACCGAACTTTTTCCATAAGGATTATTAAAAAACATTACAGTATATCATTTATTCATTATTTTTACAAAAAAAAATTTTTAGGGATATTTTCAAGTATTTGCCGGTTTCTAGGGGTTTTTGAGTTTAGTTTAGGGATAAATATTTTTGAGAGTTGGCAACACTGGGACGAGCGCACTGAGTCACTGAGTGCACTTGAGAATCGCTTGGGATCGCTAATCGCTAATTTCATTGTCATTATTTTGTGATTCAGCTGTTTGTTGGTTTGTTCGCTGTGATTTGCGCAGTTGAGACTTCGGAGCATAAATAAACCAGGTGTCGTTTCAAACAGTTTTTTATTGTCCGTATTGCTCAAAACTATATTAAAATGGTGATCGAGGGAGGATGCCTCAAGTTTGGCGTATTGTTCTGGTTCAGCACCATATTTGCCGTGAGTATTTCTACAAATTTTCCCTTCGCCATTACTTGCCACTAACCAGTACCCATTCATAATAAAATAATAATATTACAATGCGGACCCACCCTTTTCTAAGAAAGCAAGTCCGAAATTTGATATTTCTACGTAGTAGGTAAATGATAATATTATTATTGTGTGCTTTGCGCTGTAATGATGCCAATGAATCGGTCATTGATTGACATAGCCCAAGGACCGTGGAAAATAGAAAATGCGGTTGCGATTTTACTGCACGTTTATAGGATTCCTTGAGATAACCACGTATTTATTGTATTAATTCTTGCTTGTTTTATAATATTAAGTTACGTTTGTCCCATATTGTTTACCGGGCGTCAACTGATAACAGATGAGTCACATTTCTGAACTCATGACTTATTCTTATTAATCATATTTCCTTGCAATGGCATTCAGGATTTCAGGTCAAAAAACTCCATTTTCACTTGAATTATGAACAATGTGTCTGGTATCAGTAAATATTATGAAATGCACTGACCTGTTGACTAAAAACATTTATTGAACTAAAACTTGTTGGTTCTTCAAAGTGTTTTTCAATTAATATAACTGCATATTATTTATGCATTAACCGCTTACTCGTTAATACGGAAAACTTTTTATCCAAACAGTTAGATTTAGCTTTATTATTACGAAAAGTGAGTATTTATGTCGGGGGAGACCAAAAAACAAGCAAAAAATATGCATTTAACATTTTAATTTTGTTAAAATTAATTGACTCGCGCGGTAACGCCATGTTTATTCATCGTTTTTATTTTAACATTTCATCAATGCTGCCAATCATAGAAAAAATATTTTTGCGTAAAACAAAGTGAATGCATCATTGACAAGTTTGTACCAGTATTTATAACAGTAGAACATGGAAAGAAATCTATTAAAATAATTTCACAAACCCGCTAGACAAACCCTGCGTAGCCAAACAAACCATTCAAAACCTGGGATGTTTTTTAAAAGTATGATGAAAAGCGAGTTTATTTTAGAGAATTTATTTTATAAGATTGGTACTTCCGACAAATGTCATATTTGATTGTCTATTAGTTAAAAAAAGGAACATTCCGTATTATCCGTGCATCAAACTTCGACAACACGAACGTTCCGTGTTATCCGTGAGGTGGACTAACTGCATATTTACCAACTGCATAATATTGTAATGATATTAATTTGGTAATTATCGGTTCGGACTGGCCACGCTTATTACAAATAATTTTTAGAAAAAAACTTTAGATTCGCCTTAATTACTATAAAAGGAAACTTTTTGGCTTTGGGGCGGCGGAAAATAATGCATTTTAATTTTCAATTGCATAAAACCAAAATTCTCTTTGCGAACCGACACAGCGAAAATCCGCAGCCGTACCTGTCACTGTGATGTTGGTATCCTTTATAAATTAACAAGAGCTAATACGACTGTAGCCGACTTCGCGGGATACCTACATGAAATACCGTGAATCTCAAACCATGTTACACAAACCTAGCGTAGCCGCTAAATAAAGAATCAATAACCTAGAAACTCGACTGGCTGAAATTGAACAGGTCAGTATGAGCCACAATTGGGCGGAGTTTGCGGGTGTAGTTACCCTTCCTAATGAAGAACCGCCGGACACCATAAACAGATTATTCAAGGAAATACAAGTTAATGTCGAATCACAGAAGATAAAAAGAATAATCCGTTATCAAGATCGTACACAGAAAATGGAGGGCGGAACTTACAGATACAAAGTACAACTTCAAGATGAGGAAGCCCAGCAGAGAGTCTTGAACTCCCGCAAGAACGCTAGAGAGAAGAACATATTTGTAGGCGAACTATTAACCCCTTACTTTAAAGAGCTGCTGTGGAAGACAAAACAAAAAGCTAAAGATAATAATTATATGTATACTTGGTTCAAAAATAATAAAATCCTCATTAAAAAGAACTCTGATCATACTTCAAAAATAATAAACGTAAAACATGTCAACGACTTACAGCTCATAATCTAATTGGTTACATTATTTTTAACTGTCTACTGTATAGGTAACTCCATCTATTACAAATGGACTCACTACTAAACATTGATTTTGAACCACCCTATCATGAAGAACATATATTCAAAAATTCTCAAGATTTCAAAGTATTCCACACAAATAACTCTTTAAATATAATATCCCAAAATATTAGAAGCATTCGCAAGAACTTTGACAGTTTTACAATTCTTTTACAAGACCTCGACTCCCGCTTTGATATAATAATTTTAAGTGAATGCTGGACAGATGACTCTTACACCGATATCTACTTACCTGGATATTCGACATTCCATACTACTACTAAACTCAACCAAAATGATGGGATAGTTATCTTCGTAACAGATTCGCTGAATCCCTTTATCTCTGAAATAAATTTAACGGAAGCAAATTGCTTAAAAATATCACTTGGATCTGATTTATCTGTATTTGCGATTTATAGACCTCCTTGCTTTAAAAATCTTACACCTTTCCTAAATTCTCTACAAAAACTTCTGAATGATAACACAAATACCCAACAACTCATCTTAGCGGGTGATCTGAACATAAACATTTTGAATTGCAATCCTCAAACTAACGAATATCTAAGTCTTTTAAGTCATTATGGCCTTAAATCAACTATTAATTCTACCACAAGAATAAGCCTTGAGTCCAAGTCTTGCATTGATCACATTTTTGCTAAAACCAAGAAAATAACCATCTCATCCATTATTCACACAACGGTCACCGATCACTACACTACTTCACTCGGCATTAGATCGAACTTCAAAAATAAAACGAAAATGCCTACAAACACCACACAACACGTCATAGACTTCAAATCACTTAGGGCAGAAATTAGTCATGAATCCTGGACTTCAACACTAAAAGAAAAAGACCCGAACAAAGCTCTAAATGCTTTCCTAATAACTATGGAAAAGTACACTAACAAGCACACTACAATAAAAACACATAAAAACAAAGCTCACAAAACATTGCAAATTAAACCATGGATCACTGCAGGGCTAGTAAAGAGTATTCACAAACGAAACGCAATGCACATGAGAGTACATAAAAACCCACATGACGGTAAACTTAATCATGACTACTTATTATATAGAAATCTATGTAACAAATTAATTAAGCAGGCCAAATACAAATTTTATAGGAACGCAATTGAAAATGCCAGAACGGATCCAAAAAAAACTTGGAAAGTCATTAATGAAGCAGCATATTTAAAACCCAAGAAGAATAATAATATCAAGAAACTGTCAATTAATGGAGAAATCCTTGAAACTAAGAACGAACCATTTAAACTAGCTAATTATATTAATTCTCATTTTTCCAACGTAGGCCTAAATCTAGCAAGCAAAATCCTCAACAATCACCACACTGCAAAAAAACTTTCATCTAAACACAGCCCTACCAAGCAACCATTACACTCTTTTAATATATATAAACTCAATAAAACAGAAATTTCCGACTTTATTTTATCTCTCAAACCACATTGCGCTCCGGGCCCGGACAAAATCTCAAACCAAATTCTGATTAATCTGCGAGAATTTATTGTTATACCTCTTCTACACATATTCAATCAAAGCTTTAGCCATGGGATTTTCCCGGATAAACTAAAAATTGCCATTATAACTCCAATTCACAAGTCAGGGGACAAATCTCTCATATCTAACTACAGACCTATCTCACTATTAAATTCTTTATCGAAAGTTTTGGAAAAAGCAATGAAAAAAAGGCTAATATCCTACCTCGATAAACACAACTTACTCTCAGATTGTCAATTCGGTTTTCGAGCTAAAATGAGCACAGAACAGGCTATATCCGAATTAACTGATTACATTGTCAAAAATACAGATGTAGGATCCAAAGTCATCGGAGTTTTTCTAGATCTGGCTAAGGCTTTTGATACTATCTCTCATGACATTCTGTACGAAAAACTTAAAAATAATGGTATCAACGGTCTGCCGCTCGAATGGTTTATTAGCTATACTAAAAATAGGAAACAAATAGTTGAACTTAATAAATGCTACAGTGATCCGGAAGAAATCAAGTATGGCGTCCCTCAAGGTAGTGTACTTGGTCCCCTTCTATTTCTCATTTACATAAATGAACTTACCGATATTAAAATGGCATCTATCGACTACAAGGTAATCAGTTACGCAGATGACACGGTAATTCTATTCAAAGCACCGAGTTGGGAAAAGGCCTTCAAAAGTGCGGAAACTGGTATGTTAGAAATAAAAAATTGGCTGGACGAAAATCTTCTTACCTTAAACATCTCCAAAACAAAATACTTAACATTCAGCAAAACCACTACCGGGCAACCAAAAATCACTCCGCCTTTATACCTACACCCTGATATTACCTCAAATCCCTCAAACCACAACTGCGAAAAAATAGAACATACTGATAATATCAAGTATCTAGGCTTAACAGTGGATTGTAAATTAAAC
Source organism: Limnephilus rhombicus (assembly GCA_929108145.2). Lineage (NCBI taxonomy): Eukaryota > Metazoa > Arthropoda > Insecta > Trichoptera > Limnephilidae > Limnephilus > Limnephilus rhombicus. The sequence goes on from OV815274.1 coordinate 23,235,920, forward strand.
TGGGAACTTCATATTAACTTACTAACTAAAAAAATCCGTAAACTAACATTTATTTTCAAAACTATTAGAAACATTATGCCACTAAAACAATTAAAAAATGTTTACTACGCTCTTTGTCAAAGCCTCCTAACTTATGGAATTTCTGCTTGGGGGGGAGCTGCCGACAAGTACATTAAACCGCTTAACACAATTCATAAAACATTAATTAGGATCATGTTCAAAAAACCTTATCTTCACCCGACGGAAAACATACTTATTACTAATAACATACTAGATATCAGGAAGCTGTTCATTAAAAAGATCATACAAATAAACTGCGTAAATTCCTCTCCATGCCACATAACTCACCCGAAAAACACAAGAGCTAAATCGTGTAACCTACTTCTAGTGCCTAAAACTAAATCAACTTTTGCCCAAAAACACGAATCTTACCTCGCACCTCACATTTTCAACACCTTCCTAAAAGAAACCACCTACTGTACCACAAAAAACAACCTAAACTGGTTATACAAACATTTCAATACATGGTTACTACACAAAAAAAGGGCAAGCATCACCAAGTTATTAGTAATCTCATCTTAGTCTATAATCCTCACTCTTTATTTACTTATATGTGTTGGTTACTTATAGAAATTTTATCTTAATTATTAATACTGCTTTTGTATTACGAATGCTTTTATTATTAATACTGCTTTTGTTTTGCGAAAGTTTATATTATTATTACCTCATATGTATATTATTTTGTTGAAATCTTATAGTTCTAGATTTAGACGCTAGCATTACTATGTGTACTTGACGAATTTTTGGTTTTATGGAAATTTGTCAATTCCTTGATAACTGTATTTCAACTCCCAATAATTCTTATTTGATTATATGTATTTAGGTTTTAATATGTATCTATGAGTTTGATTATGTACACGTATGCGAATACCTGTGTGTAAGTTTGTCCGCATATGCGTGTATGTGTGTATGAACAAAATTGTGTATATGCATGTATATATATGTAAATGTATATGTGTCTAAGTTTATGTATATATATATATATGTACCCGCCTCGGAACAGACTTAGTCTAGTGAGGCGGGCTACTAACTTGTGTGTATATGATTATTATTACAATAAACGACCGGGTTGCCGGCATTAAAAAAAAAAAAAAAAAAAAAAAAAAAAAAAAAAACCACTTGAAAACTGGGATGTTTTTCTTGCCTTGACGCGAGTAGGCGTTATAAAGGGGCACTTTCTTTTGTATCACAAACCATGTTACACAAACAAGCCCGCTAGACAAATTTCATAATTACGCGCCTTATCCCACGAAGTTGGCTACAATCGTATTAGCTCTTGTTAATTTATCAAGGATACCAACATAACAATGACAGGTATGGCCGCGAACTTTCGCTGTGTCGGTCGTGAAGCGAATTTTGGTTTTATGCAATTGAAAATTAAAATGCATTATTTTCCGCCGCCCCAAAGCCAAAAAGTTTCCTTTTATAGTAATTAAGGCGAATCTAAAGTTTTTTTCTAAAAATTATTCGTAATAAGCGTGGCCAGTCCGAACCGATATTTACCATTAATTTAAAATATTTATTGGCATTTTTGAAATCCTCCCTGTCACAAAAAATTGTTTTGTTATCACAACCTGTCTATTGAGCCATCTTTAGACACTAAAAACAGCCTGATATAGTACCTATGGGCAGAGCTCTTGAGGTGATGTATCTCTGGGTAAACTTTTAGAACATCTGGCCACGCTTATATGAATGTTTTTTACATTTGGAGGAAATAGAAAATACTGCAAATAACTTTACGATCACATGAAATGAAAAATTTCTTTAGTGTGGAATTAGGTACCTACTGCTTTGTATAGTAATTTTTTACAATAATTTCTGGCCACTGTATGCAGTTTGGTACGTTGGTATTCCTGACTGATATTTCGTATAAAATAGGTTTTTAAGCAAGTTTTTTTGGTAAATTTTTGAGATCGCTGGCAATGGTTAATACGCACTTTTTTTTGAAAAAATCTTTTGATTCACCTTAATTACATTAAAAGACAACTATTTGCATTGGGGGAAATGGAAAATATTTCATTCTAAATTTCGATTACGTAAAATTAAAATTAGCTTTCATTCTGTGAAACGAGACCGTCCATTTTCAAACATTATTTTCAAATGTCATTTTGTTATGTTGGTATTCTTGTTACTGTACGAAAAGATGCTAGAGCAAAGCTTAGCAGACTTCATGGGAATAGAGAACTCCAGTCCATTTTTAAATTATTTTTTTTTATAAATAATGACCTTCTAACTTAAATAACTGCATTTTTATTTTTATTTTTAGAGTTAGTTTTAATAGTTAAAATAATTGTCAAAGTTTTAATTTTTCAAGACCCCCTGAAAACCACCGGAAATATGGTAAATCGTGTGACGTCATCACTCCTGAAAAATTAGTATAGGATCGGGAAATCAGCTGATCAACTACCGCCATTTTGAAATTCCGTTGTTCGGAGTATTCTCCCTAGAAGAAGCATTACTATTTTTTTGTGCAGTAGTTTTTGAATATTTTAAATAATTGAGATAAACTAATAGAGGTACCTCTATTTTTGATACTGAATTATTAAGGCTTAAATATTGATTCAATTAACACAACAACTAAATCTCTATAAACAGTATGAAATAAAGAATAACATGAAATGTTGTTAATATTGATGGCTTGTGCCATACCTACATTTCAATTGATTTCAATACAATGACTGGTGAAGCGTGACGTCAGTGCTAACCATTCAATCGTACCAACTTTACAATGTATTTTAACGAGACGTTAAAAAATGCACATTTGTTATGTATAAAACATAGGTTAATTGTCGTTTTAAGTAAGAACTGGAATCTATGAGGCGGCACGATAGCATTGTCTATTGTTTTTCATCCTGGCAACACCAGAGAGGAGCGGAAATGTGATGGTGGCACTTCCCCCGGGGGCGGAAGGCCCGCCGGAGGTCGTGAGAGTTTTTTGGAGAGAATCGGGCAAGATGGAGTGCATCGGTGCCTAATCAGAGAGATTCGAAGTTCCCGTAAAGTTCGGGCGGTTATTATAGTGCCGTTACAAGTTTATTTGAGTTCCCGTTATGGTTTCGACCCCGCGAGTCGCGCTCCGGAAATAAATGTTGTGTTCACACAATGGCCGAATTGTATTTTTGTCGAGGAATAGGAAATTTCGTTCTGGACAGTAAACGCCCCTGCCTTTAGTCCCAGAAACACCGTGGGCTAGTGTGATTTCCGGCCAATATAATGTTCTACCCGATCTCCGCCAGGAAATCTCCTGGTGTATCAATTCACGATACACGTGCGTGACTCTATCGTTTGCCATCCGCGCCAGCTTACTCCACCGTGGGACGTGGAGTAGCCTAATTTGCTCGCGCCAGAGTATTTGCTCATGCTGCAGAGGACATCGTTTGCCATCCGCGCCAGCTTACTCCACCGTGGGACGTGGAGTAGCCTTATTTGCTCGCGCCAGAGTATTTGCTCATGCTGCAGAGGACATCGTTTGCCATCCGCGCCAGCTTACTCCACCGTGGGACGTGGAGTAGCCTTATTTGCTCGCGCCGGAGTATTTGCTCATGCTGCAGAGGCCAGAGGATTCCTGCCGCCAATATAGTCAGCTCGCATCACCGTGGGACGTGGGCAGTTGCACCAACCTTAGTCACCGGGAGGATCCCTCATCGTCTAAACGACCGCGTTAATAGTCAGATTACTTTAGCTTTAGTTATCGGTTATGGTCTGTGGGGGGTAAGTTCTTTCCTATCTGTATTATTATTTGCAATATTTGAAATAAACCTATACGGTTAGTCCAATTATAATTAACCTTATTTTATTTACAAAACCTGGTAATTCCTGCCTATGCCTGACATCTTAGAACTTAATTCCCCGCTCTGGGAGGGGGAATCTCTGCTCTACCGCTGTGCTGGTCGATTTGGCGGGTCTGATGCTGAGGATTCCTCGGGATCAGATCCTGGCGCGTCCGGTACTAACCGGCAAAGCCATTTCGTCCACTCACCTTAATTAAATCCCTTTAATAAATAAGCCAACTTGTGGCAATTCCCATGACCCTAACATGGCGCCTACAACTGTGTTCTGGGCTCGTATAATTCCTATTTGTCTAGGTTTTGGGTTGGAGTTACTATAGTTTTGTTTTGTAATCGATCAATAATTGTTTTTGTTATTTCGAAGCATCTCACATAAAACATAACCTTTAAATGTCATTCCGGTATACACGTAAATATTGCGAGATTATCAATCTGTCAACAATACAGCCAACTTGATGATAATTCTGTACACATTATTATTATATATTTGTTTGTGGGTTAAGTTATTCGGACTTACGGGCAACACGAATACTAAGTGTCAATTTGACAGACGGCTATGTCAATCGTAAACAAACATTGCATTTTGACAACAACTGTCATAATGTAATTACACCTTTAAGTTTTTAAGATTGTCGTGTACAATGAATACTATTAAGCGCTTATAAATACGATTAATTATATAATTGCTCTGCGGGTAAGCAATATATTCGTAGCTATCGTTACTAGCTAATTTATTGACATTGTACATTTAATTATTGGAATTTTACAATTATACTTTTCAAAATGTCGACTACAATAGACAACATCAATAGTAGATCGAAAGATGAACTTTCTGCGGAACTTTTATCCAGGAATATAACACCAGACGGTACTTTAGAAGAAATGCGGATTCAAGCCAGAAGGCATAACAAAAATATTAAAATATCTGAAGCTATCGAGCATCATGAGATAAGTGTTAACCCAGATAATGACAGCGAATTTGGCTCAAACTACATTAAATATACAAAAGTTATTTATAATGAATCAAACTCTTCTTCATCTTCATCCACAAGTACTATTAATAATTGGAATATTAAATTTGATGGTAATAGTTGCGTAAGAGACTTTATACTGGAAATAGAAGAGAAATGTAGAATTAGGAACGTTCGTCATGACGATTTAGTGAGATGTTTTCCTGATATTTTAGATGGATTGGCATTATTATGGTTCAGATCAATTTATACACCTGATTTGACTTGGAATGAATTATCTATATTACTTATAAAACAATTCGAAACAAATAATAGACAGATTGAATTAAAATCACAACTTTTCTCTATGAAACAACCAGCTGGTATGTCAGCCTTTGAATTTACGTTAAGAATGCAGAAGCACAATAATATGCTTGATTCTAAATTACCACTCTCTGAACTTTTACAATTATGCATGAGGGCATTACTACCCATTTATATCAACCTTCTGGCATCTAGAGATTTCAACTCATTTTCAGAACTTACCGAAGCTACAAATAAACTGGAGTCTTATTCAACGTCTAATTTGTTAGAAAATAATTCTTCTTCTTTTTCTAATGATAATCCACTTAAGGATAATAAAAAAAATTATTATTTCACTAATTCACGGGGCAGTAATAATAATAATTTCAATTCTAATCGTAACTCGTATCGTGGTACCTACAATAATCGTTCTACGGATTATAATTATAAACAAAATAATAATAATAATTATAATAATAATAATTATAATAATAATAATTATAATAATAATAATAAACAATATAGTGGCAATTCTGCTAATATCAATAATACTCGTTTTTTCTATAATAATCAATCTAAAAAGAATACTTCTAATGATTGTAGAGAAAAGGAGATGTGTCATCCTGAACCAAATTCTACCAAGAACAATATTTATTGTTCTTTTTGTAAATTAAAAGGTCATTTACTATCGGATTGTAGGAAGAGAAGACAAAACAATTCCAATCCGAAAGTTGCTTCTGTTAAACATGGGGATTCAAAAAACTAGATGTGAGTCGCTCTGCTCACGCGCCTTCCTTTGCGCAGAGGAAGTGCGAGTGGCAGAGTTGGCTCCGTCAAGTTAATCAGTTCTTTCGGACTCGAGTTCTGAGGTGGAGGTACCGCCGCCGAAGGATCCCTATTTTAACAGGCGATTTTCATGTTAAGGATATACTTAAATCAGATAGCATACCAGCTTAGTCGGCTATCTTAAAGCATCTTCACAGGCGCTATCTTTAATTTAAACCTCTTCAATACAGCTCATTTCAGTTCGGCTTGATCAGCCGGATTGCTTTGACCAGTATTGGACATAAAATACATAAGTAAATAATTAATTTTTAAGTGGTCTTTTGTAGAAAATTAAAATCTTACTCCAGTTGATTACTCGAGTATAATTTCACATTAAAATAATAATTAAGATTTGTTAGGTTATTTATGTACAATTATGAGATGCCTCGAAGTACAAATACATATATGTATATATATATATATAATAAGTTCACTATGGTTTATATTTATCTTTAAGTTTATTTCCTTGTCAACTCAGAATGCATGACGATATGAACCCGCTTATCCTTTTGTATTCTGAGTCCATACAGTTTAAAATACTCTGTATTTGTCCTACTAAGTTTTTGTCAACTTGGAATATACGATAATATGAACCCGCATATCCTCGTGTATTCCAAGTTCAATCTCATATGAACTGTGTTAATATACTTTTATATTGCATAAACGTAATTAAGAACATTAAGAGGTATTCGCCCAAAATTTCAATATGTTCTCAATTTAATAATGTTTTAATTACATTTGCTTAAACAATAAAAATAACTTACTATAATTATTCAGGAATTTCATTAATTCGAACAATTTAATCAATTCCCAAGCTATGAGTGTGATTGATTAGTTCCTGCGAGAACTTCAGTAATTAGTTACGATGCACTAATATTATAATTTCTTGTTGCACCTTCTGGTACAAAAGTCACATACTTAATTAATTAGCACCATTTATTTACGATGGTCGCTAACCATTCTATTGTCACCATTTTTAACAATGGTTGAATAATAAATAAATTGGCATCATTCATGCGATGATTGTATGACTATCCTTAACACCATTCAGTTACAATGGTTGGTTATATCCTGTATTTCATATACAAATGTTCTAATAAACCTATATTTTGTTTTCTATTATATAACTGTCAGAAAAACTTATCCCACGAGACCAGTTAGAGAGTTAGATAGGTAGGCTCTTCTAAAGAGGAATTCTTTTATCCAGAATGGATTTAAAATCAGTGTTGAAGTGCAGATGGTACACCATCTAAGTGTATAGCCTACTTTGGCTTACTTAAAAGTGTTCTGAACAGTGATGCTTTACGCATATTTAATGTGTTGATGTTTATTGATGTCATATCTTGGTGATAATATCTATTCTAATATTAAGTTCTATTCTGTTATAGATGCTACGTCTACGGTAGTCCCAGACGAGAGTCAGAATACATCACCCAGCGTCTTATATGCTGTGGGTGATTACGGGCCCCGTTCACGTATCTTCTTATTGTCTACAAATTGTCTACAATTAAGGTCTTTAACTCTAAGTACTGATTTAATTATATCTAATTGTCTAACTTCGAATGGATGCGTCGCAGACTCTACCATCATGTCTTCAGCATGATGGGCGCGACTGATTTTGTCACGCACCCATTTGCAAGCATACTGTTGCTAGTAGTTTTGTTTTTTCTGATGTACAACTCATTTTTATGATATTATGTTTATGTATGTTTTTAGGAACCCATCAGACCAAGTTAGGGTATCTCTTAGCTCAGGCTTTTCTTTTGTTCTCCTTGTGTTTGAGGGCAAACACCTTGGGAGCGAGCGGGGTAATGTTATGTATAAAACATAGGTTAATTGTCGTTTTAAGTAAGAACTGGAATCTATGAGGCGGCACGATAGCATTGTCTATTGTTTTTCATCCTGGCAACACCAGAGAGGAGCGGAAATGTGATGGTGGCACTTCCCCCGGGGGCGGAAGGCCCGCCGGAGGTCGTGAGAGTTTTTTGGAGAGAATCGGGCAAGATGGAGTGCATCGGTGCCTAATCAGAGAGATTCGAAGTTCCCGTAAAGTTCGGGCGGTTATTATAGTGCCGTTACAAGTTTATTTGAGTTCCCGTTATGGTTTCGACCCCGCGAGTCGCGCTCCGGAAATAAATGTTGTGTTCACACAATGGCCGAATTGTATTTTTGTCGAGGAATAGGAAATTTCGTTCTGGACAGTAAACGCCCCTGCCTTTAGTCCCAGAAACACCGTGGGCTAGTGTGATTTCCGGCCAATATAATGTTCTACCCGATCTCCGCCAGGAAATCTCCTGGTGTATCAATTCACGATACACGTGCGTGACTCTATCGTTTGCCATCCGCGCCAGCTTACTCCACCGTGGGACGTGGAGTAGCCTAATTTGCTCGCGCCAGAGTATTTGCTCATGCTGCAGAGGACATCGTTTGCCATCCGCGCCAGCTTACTCCACCGTGGGACGTGGAGTAGCCTTATTTGCTCGCGCCAGAGTATTTGCTCATGCTGCAGAGGACATCGTTTGCCATCCGCGCCAGCTTACTCCACCGTGGGACGTGGAGTAGCCTTATTTGCTCGCGCCGGAGTATTTGCTCATGCTGCAGAGGCCAGAGGATTCCTGCCGCCAATATAGTCAGCTCGCATCACCGTGGGACGTGGGCAGTTGCACCAACCTTAGTCACCGGGAGGATCCCTCATCGTCTAAACGACCGCGTTAATAGTCAGATTACTTTAGCTTTAGTTATCGGTTATGGTCTGTGGGGGGTAAGTTCTTTCCTATCTGTATTATTATTTGCAATATTTGAAATAAACCTATACGGTTAGTCCAATTATAATTAACCTTATTTTATTTACAAAACCTGGTAATTCCTGCCTATGCCTGACATCTTAGAACTTAATTCCCCGCTCTGGGAGGGGGAATCTCTGCTCTACCGCTGTGCTGGTCGATTTGGCGGGTCTGATGCTGAGGATTCCTCGGGATCAGATCCTGGCGCGTCCGGTACTAACCGGCAAAGCCATTTCGTCCACTCACCTTAATTAAATCCCTTTAATAAATAAGCCAACTTGTGGCAATTCCCATGACCCTAACACATTTTAATAATTTTTTAAGAACTCTACGTTTAATATTATGAAATTATATATTCAGAATCAGCGTTTATTGGTCTATATGAACTAATTTTTTTAAAGCGATAATATTTTTCACTGGAGTTCCTTATTCTAGGTTTGTGTAACATGGTTTGTGATACAAAAGAAAGTGCCCCTTTATAACGCCTATTCGCGTCAAGGCAAGAAAACATCCCAGTTTTCAAGTAGTTTAGCGGCTACGCTAGGTTTGTGTAACATGGTTTGTGATTCAAAAGAAAGTGCCCCTTTAGCTGTTCGTTATACATTCAAGTGTATCAGGAATACCAACATACCAAAGTGACAGCGAATGAGCTAATAGCTAATGGCGTACAATCTCACAAGACGAAAGCTAATTTTAATTTTACGTAATCGAAATTTAGAATGAAATATTTTCCACTTCCCCCAATGCAAATAGTTGCCTTTTAATGTAATTAAGGTGAATCAAAAGGTTTTTTTTTTTAAAAAGTGCATATTAACCGTTGCCAGGGATCTCCAAAAATTACCGTTTAATTAAACTTCAATTTTTTTTAGTAAACTTTCGATATCACTGGATACGCTTGATACAAATATTTTTTAGAATAAACCTTTTGATTCACCTTAAATTACCTAAATTTTTAGGCTATTTTATTTATTTATTTGTTATAAAAATACATTAACAGTATAAGGAGGCTTTGACTTTCCACCTAGGAAGGTCTCCTTAGTAAGTATGTAAAATTAACGGTTTATGTAAGATTTTAATAAACTATTCTCAGGAGCGTTCACATATGTTTCCAACTTATGGTAATTTATGCTCATGGAAGTTGTTCAGAAGTTTAACTTGAAGTAATTAAGACGACAATACACCCTAAAATATGTTCAAAATCTTAATGACGTAAGTAAAGAAACCGTGTATACAAATTGCGACTCGCGACCCATGTATTGGACGGACCTACTGTCGAATTTGTCCTATCAAAGAAAAGAAGAAGAAAACAAATAACGTGGGAATCTTACGACGTAAGTGAAAAAAGCGTGTAAACAAACATATGCCGCGGCATGGTGTATTGTACAAACGTACGGTCGAATTCACACTAGCAGGCCTGGAGATTAGACCTTTCTGCTGCGTTCATTTTAATTAATTCTGAAGAATGTGTTACAAATATTTAAAATGTGTCATGTTGTCCTCCCGAAGTTATTAATTCGTCGTCTAGAAAAATAAAATCTGGTCCTTACCGCTAACTTTTTAGTTAAAAAACGGGTTATGCTCGCGATGATTTTTGTGTACAAAAGTGAGCTCTGGCATCATGAAATTATGCATTGCTAAACCGTTCATCTGATTGCGATGAAACTTTGGGGATTTGATGTGCGTATGCCGGCGATGGTTTCTATGTAATATAGTGAGCTATGGCGTCATGAAATTATGCATTGCTAAACCGTTCATCCGATTGCGATGAAACTTTGGGGGTTTTTTTTTTTTTTTTTTACATGAGCTCCACACAGGAGGTTTGATGTATGCATGCCGGCGATGGTTTTTGTATACAATAGTGAGCTCTGCCATCATGAAATTATGCATTGCTTAACCGTTCATCCGATTGCCATGAAACTTTTGGGATTTGATGTGCGCTTCCAGTCGATTCTATCTGTATAAAATAGTAAGCTCTGGCATCATGAAATTATGCATTGCTAAACCATTAATCCGATTGCGACGAAACTTTGGGGGAGCGGCCGACTGCCTGTTCCCTTTGTAGGCACTCGCTTCATCCGCATTCAGACATAATTTTTTTCTTTATATATTTAATTTAACACACACTCCTCCTCGCTTCATCACCGTTCACATGTCAAATCGCATAGTGTTTTAACCCGTTAGTTGCCTCTGCAACGGGCAAAACCTAGTATATATTAATACTTAGTTTTTCGACCGCTCACTTTTGCCTTGATGCGAAAAACGACCACTCTGCCCTTTACGTTTCACCCACCTCAAGGTTTACTTTCCCTTACAGTCACATTCAACCACCTCTCAGTACTTTGATTTTGCGGAGTTTATTTTCGTCGGCAAAATTAGCGCTTTATTCACAGAAAAACTGACGCGAATCAACGGCGAAAACTAGAACCAATAGTAAAATTATACTAAATTCGGCCAGGTTACATTTCCCACTGACACGTTCGCGTTTCCAAAAAAAAAGATGTCATTTTGGCCATCAGTTTCAATGCATCTTTCCCTCGAAGCGGATTCAGGGTTGCTGTCTCTTTTTGCATGGCTGAATATGTTGAGATAGGTATATTGTCAATGTCCCATACAAAACAGATTTTGCTTCTGATTAATTTAACGGCGTTCTTGAAAATAACATAGAAAAATTGACATTTTAAAGGCCCTTTGCGGGATCGTAGATTGCAGTGAAAAAAAACATTTTGCTTCCCATTTAAAATGTTACACTATATTGCATTAAAGATTGAAAATTTTCTGACATTTGCTGAAATCAACAATGCATAATTTTCCCGCCAGTTAATATAAACTTGAGGTAGGTACTGGCGTTTAAAATGTGGAGGATTTAAATGCAGAAAATAAATAGTAGGTGATGCAGCAATTCATATTATCTGAGGTTTTATGAAACCAAATCAGATGAGTACTTACGTAGGTACTTAATTCCATTGAAAATCAAATAAGTAGGTAATGCAGCATTTATATTATATTTATAACGCGGTAGGTACCTACCGTTCCATCGAATTATTGCAAATTTGCTAAGTATTTATTGAGAAAACGCGTAGGTACCTATACCAATATTAGATGAAGGATATTCTTTCATTTAAATATTAAAAGAAATCACTCAAGATGGTCATGTTTTTTTTGATATGTAATATTGCATTAAAATTCAACATTATTTTGACATTGCCAGTTTACGAATGTAAGTGCAGGTTGGTAAAAAAAATACCGTTGGAAACAAATTGATTAATTTTTTAATAGTATTAATAATGTTTTCTTAATTTTTTTTTTAGAAAGTGGAGTCGGGCCGTTGCGACTAAGATTTGCGCAGCGTATAATTTTTTTTAAATAAAAATTTCAATACATTTTTCGTTATGAATATTTATTTATTACGAAAAGAGTATTTGGCTTGGTAAATTTGAAAGGTGGACACTTGATAGATGACATTTTCAAAAAATAAAATCGAAGGGAAAAATGTATACTTGGGCTGCAATGTAAATGATAGATGGGATCCTTCAGTTGAAATCAAATGCCGCATTGAGCAAGCTCGTGCAACCTTTATCCGCATGAAAAAAATGTTCTGCAGTCATGATCTCAACCTTGGATTACGAATGCGAATGGTCAGATGCTAGGTGTTTTCGATATTATTTTACGGAATGGAAGCATGGACGCTTGCTGAAGAACTTATTAGGCGACTTGAGGCATTCGAGATGTGGATCTACAGAAGAATACTTAAAATAAGCTGGATGGACAGGGTTACAAACGAAGATGTTATGGTTCGGATGAATAAAGAAAAGGAAGTAATTAAAACTATAAAAATCCGAAAACTTCAATATCTTGGACATGTGATGAGACATCCAGAGAAGTATGAGATCCTGCATCTCATAATGCAGGGAAAGATTGCCGGAAGACGGGGCCCTGGAAGAAGGAGAACCTCATGGTTGAAAAACCTGAGACAGTGGTATGGCCAGTCTACCGTGGAGCTGTTCCGGGCTGCAGTAAACAAAGTCCGCATAGCCAACATGATAGCCAACGTCCGTTGAACGGACAGGGCACAAGAAGAAGAAGATTAAAAAAAAAAAAATTTTTTGTTCATCAAATTGTGTTTGTTAAAAATGAGTAAGGAAATATTGGCGGACCCTATCTTTTTTAGCTTTCAGCCAATCAGGAGAGAAATTGGGAGTTCTATTCCGGTGGCCAATCAGAGTGGCCGCATAGAGACATTAATGCTGATTAATTCAAATGACGATATACACCATAACTAGGAACTTATTTACTTTAAAATTATGATATAAAATAAAAGGAAGTAATCAAAGATGGAATTTTGCAAAAATGCCTCAGTATCTACGTGTATTGGAACTATTTATTCTGTGAATTAAGTGAAATTAAATTACATGCGTATTGCTTGATGCAATTATTTTTTTTGTAAAATTAACCAGGTAACTAGGAACACGGATATATTATATGTGTTAGTATGAGAGAACTTTTATCTTATTTTCTGTCCAAATGAAATGCTAAAGTTTTTGTTTGACGCATCGGAAAAAAGCGTAGATAATGCTTCATTTACATTCGGATATACTTACTGGATTTCACAAAATTTTAGTTACTGTTTTTTTTACAGATGTGTAGGTACCTACTCACAATCTTCAGTTCATCTCTCATCTGAATCAGTTTTTTAACCTACTCCCAATCTTCAGTTCATCTCTCATCTGAATCAGTTTTTTAAAAATGCGTATTTCATTGTCGTAATTAACATGGCGGTCCTTGTAAAATGACATTTCACATTTTTAAAATTAAAAAAAAAACATTAAAATGCAATATTTTTCAATTCCGGTTACTGAATCACTTATTACTAACCATTATCTACTTAGTACAATTTGTTTTAATTTTTTAAAGTGTGTTTTGAGTGTGGAATCGATAGGGAAATATTTACCATATATTTTATGAGGGCTAATGCAGGTGCATGTAACAAGTGTTCGGATATATTAGGAATATACGTAAATAGGTTATGAGAAATCGCCTTTTCAAACTTTTAGACCTCATATCTCAGAACAAGTTAAGTGAAGTTAGAACCCTATCCAAATGAGGTGACGAATAGTAATTGCGGATATTTGAAGTCCATTAAGTATAAAAGTACCTTTTCGACAGTAGTGGCTGATGAACCAATAATAATATCCTCGTGCTCTAAATCTTCCAAGTTGTATTTATTACCAAACACCGCATACATAATGTACCTACCGACAAATGTGTGGCTAGCGAAATGCCCATAAATGAACTAATACCCATATTCCGAAATACGCCACGCTACGTATATTATAGCTGTGTGTGTGTATGCAGCCCAATGAATTCACATACTTGCAAAACGTGCGCATCGCCACACACAGCTATAATATACGTAGCGTGGCGTATTTCGGAAGTGGAACGCACATTAAACGTTATATTTTCAACGATTGGAGCAATATGGCGGTTGAAAAGAAACATCCGGACAAATTTACACCAAAAAAGAGAATTTTCGAGTACTTACTGTTTTTGTAGCTTCCTGAGATTATTGCAATGCTTCAAGTGTGTCGGTATTTTATGTTTAGAGCCATTAATGAAACATTTTAACGGCATTTTCAAAATATATACACTATGAAACCAGGAGTGTAGAGTTTCACCACTTACCGGCGGGGGCTTCTCTTCCGGAATAAGCAAGAAGCTATAATAGTGGTTAGAATTTGGTGTAAAATGAAGTACTTATTTAATGGTTAATATCCACAGATATAACGATAATAAGAAGCCGTACTTCTACAGCTGTATGTATTATGTATATATTTTAAATTAAAGATATCGTGTAAAATCATTATGTGTGTCGTTGCTTATCCAGAATATATAATGTGAGATATCAGCCTTATTTCCCGCCAGCGTCGGTCATATCCATTGCTTTATCTTGAATTTCCCGCCATTCTTCTGTAACTCCCTTCAGCTGTCAATTGTCGCCGTGCAGTTGGCATCTTGAGATGCCGTGTTAATTCAATTTTGGCGTTATTTCACCCACGTCCGGTCGTGAAATTTTTCGTTCGTAATTGTTTTAACGAAAATAATATCTGTTGCTACCCGCAAATACCGTAATTTTATGAAAAATTAGTGCAAGTGATTAGTGCAAACGTTTTTGACAAATTAGCGTATTCCTACTACCTACGCTATATAAATCTGCATCGCTTGTTCTCGTAAACGGAATGATGCCGCGCCGATTAGCAATCGCTTCGCGGCCTGTTGGCTAAGATAAGTGTATTATCTGTCCTATCAGCTTAATATCTGATAGTTCCCGCATTGCAGGACCAGTTTATTATGGTTTATTAAACTGGTTTTTGGAATGTGACGGGATGTTCGGGGCTTGCTCCACTCCTGTCGCGGGTTGGCGGGATCGACCCTTTTTATATCCATACTAAACGATAAATTAAGCTGAATGTATTGTCTTACGTAATTACCTGATTTATGGATCAATTGTAGACACATTTAACCATGTTTCCACCTTTGGAATTTATGTAATCGATTTTTGAATGAAATATGACCATCGGCGATGTCATATTAAAATATTCAAATTACAAATACGAAATCATGACATTCATGTTCGTTTGATAATCGTTTGGACGCAATTTGATGTAGTTAGACCTATCTATAATTCAGCTTTATTTATAAAAGTTTGGTCCTGCTTTTGACAGTTTCAAGCATGTTTCAAACTCGGGCGAGTGGGCCAATGTCCGCTATGCATCTGCTTTAAAGGAATATTTGGCTGATCCAGGCTTCAAGGAGCTGGAGGTAAACTGGGAGGTGCTGGCATTTGACACCACCTCACCAATATTTACGGCCATGGAAAAGATGCTGGCATTGCATGCCTCATTGAAGCAGAGAGTGCTTTCAACAGGCTCTCCAAAAAACTTATCAAATGGGAAAGTAGTTCAGAAGGTTCCCTGTCAGGTCTTTACAGGAACAATGGAAAGCTGTAAGATTGGAGTGGAACGGAGGCTCTTCAGCAGAATTCCTCCTTCTACCACTCATCCTTTTGGGGAAGAAGCACTTTCTGCCCAGTTGCAGAAACTAGGTGGTGTAACAAAGTGCTTTAGTCCAGTGCGCCTACCTCAGGGAAGCCACTCGGCGCACAACCGCCCTTTATCTAAGGAGGTTGTTGCCTTTTCCCCAAGCAGACATCAAAGGAAAAGATGGCATTTCCCTTGTTTCCCCGGCGGGCAGACCACGGGCGAAACCCCCAATATTCCTCCCGTATGAGTGGTAAGGGGAGGGAACAGAAGTGTGGCGCGAGGGGGCAGACCTCTCGTGGCCGCTTCAACAGGTGTCGCGCACAACCGCCCTTCAACATCTAAGGAGGTTGTTGCCTTTCCCCCCAAGCAAACATCAAAGGAAAATATGGAATTTCCCTCGTTTCCCCGGCGGGCAGACCACGGGCGAAACCCCCAATATTCCTCCTGTACGAGGGGTAAGGGGAGGGAACAGAAGCGTGGCGCGAGGGGGCAGACCTCTCGTGGCCGCTTCAGGCAGGTGACTATCAACCATTTCGGGCGGGTCAACTACACAACAGGATTATTGGAGAGAATGGCAGGCCTTAGATGTCCCAGAGACCATCTTACATATGATAAGAGGATACCGCATACCATTCATCCGAGAGCCCTCGTTGATAAGTCTAAGCCAAGCTTCCGCAAGGAGGTTCAAAACGAAAGTAATCCTGGAAATGACAATGATGAGAGATGGTACATGGAAAGAGCTGACGACAATGCCACCTTCCTATCAACACTTTTTCTGGTTCAAAAGAGTGACGGCTAGAAACGGTCGATCTTCAATTTAAAAGCTATCACAAATTGGATTGCAGAAATCCTGCGTAGACAGGGTATCAGGATCATTGTGTACCTAGACGACTTTCTCCTGGCTCATCAGACCAGAGAGGTCCTAGTCAGACTGGAGAAGCTCTTTAATTGTTAGAGCGGTTAGGTTGGTCGGTAAATTTCCAAAAGTGTGTCCGTCAGCCAGCACAGTCAGTGGAATATCTTGGAATTGTGTAGAACCCCCATCTGAAACAGAAGTCCTTAAACAAATACAGACGCCAAGGTCTTTGGAACTCACTTCAGAGCTTCGTGACAAAAGGAAGATGGACTCTGAAAGAAGCTCAGAGTATTCCCGGAAAGTTGAATTTTGCTACCTTTGTGGTCCCCAGAGGTCGACTTCATACTCGGCTGATACAATTACAGTTAATGCTGAAGCTGACCCCTCAGCAAAAGTCTCCGATAAAGAAGGAGGTCTTGTCGGAAATGAAATGGTGGATGATCAACTTAGATCATGTTTCAACTCTTCATTTTCCCAGCCCAACACATTTTCTGACTACGGATGCGGCAGATCACGGCCGGGGAGCCCTGATCGACTATGTACCTCTGTTGGGTTGTTGAACAGACAGTTAGAGGGGGGGATATTGCAACATGAAGGAGATGACAGTAATCTTAAATGCCTTAACGTCTCTGACTCAGAATTTGAGAAGTTCAGGACAGGACAGTCGTAGCCTACTTGAGGAACAAGGGGGGCACCAAGTCGATGGGTCTCCTTCATCTGACATTTCAGATTCTTGCGCTTTTGGACAAGCACAGAATCTCTTTACAAGTGCAGTATTTGCCGGGACGCTACAATGGCCTCGCGGATCATCTATCCCGAGGGATGACATTACCAGAATGGCACCTTCTACCCCCAGCGGTAAGAGCTGTTTTTCACAAGTGGGGCAGTCCAGTAGTGGATCTATTCGCTCCCTCGAGGGCTCACGTCGTGGATCAGTATGTCTCAATAGATTCCCACGACAAGAGAGCAATGCTTCACAACGTGTTCAGCAG
Source organism: Limnephilus rhombicus (assembly GCA_929108145.2). Classification (NCBI taxonomy): domain Eukaryota; kingdom Metazoa; phylum Arthropoda; class Insecta; order Trichoptera; family Limnephilidae; genus Limnephilus; species Limnephilus rhombicus. Next base: position 23,253,514 of record OV815274.1, read on the forward strand.
GAGTTGGAATTTCCCCTTGGCATGGATCTTTCCTCCCCCATGCTTAATGCTACGAGTGCTGGCACATCTGAACAAGTCATCAGGGGTGTACCTGGTTGTAGCCCCAAATTGGCCAAAAGTGTTTTGGTTACCAGACCTAAAGAGAAGAGCCCTAGACCGACCTCACATAATACCCATGTTGGTCGACAACTTGATAGACTTATCGACAGGACTTCATCCTCAACAGGTCCAGAAGCTCCAACTACAGGTGTGGAAGATTAGGGGTGGAGTGAAGCATTGAACGATTGGTCACAGCAAGAAAAAAGCTCTGTTGAATGCGGGTTGGCGCAAACCTAAGCTTACAACTTATCACATGGCATGGAAGAGCTGGAAGGAATGGTGCGCCATTAATAATACGTGTCCTAATAACCTTCGGGATCTCAGCTGGCACAGTTTTTTAGCATACCTAAGAGTGAGGAAAGGCTTGGATCCCAATACTATAGCGCTTCACAAGTCTGTAGTGTCGGTTTTGTATGACCCCATAGGCGATTTGAGGATAAGTAATCATCCCTTGGTCAAGCGAGTGATGAGAGATATAGGAAATTCTGCAAATAAGAAGCCTAGAGCTTTTACTTGGGATCCAGGACACTTGGTGTCTTGGCTTTGTAAGAATCCTTCAAATGACCTGACTCTTTTCGAAGCATCTCGTAGATGTTCTGCTAATTTACTTCTGGCATCAGGAAGACAAGTACAGGATCTGACCTTACTACATACATCTTCTGATAATCTTGTTGACAATGATGATCACATTGTATTATGGCCAAATTTTTTGGTTCTAAGAAGGACACCTCTACACATAGACAGTCTGGTTGGAAGCTTTACAAAGCAGAGGATCGTAATATAGATCCCATATTCTGGTTGAGAAAGCTTATGTCTTTGGGTGAGAACAGAACACATGAAGCTGGTGTTGAATGTCTGTTTATTTCCACGTTGGGGCCTCAAGGCCAGCCTCGAGAACTGCTACTGGTGGATGGATTAAAACAATTTTGAAGGATGCTGGGATTGATGCCTCCCCTGGGAGTTTGAGATCAGCTGCAGCTTCAAGAAGTTGGCTGGAAGAGTGTCCTATAGACACCATTTTGGAAAGAGGAAACTGGCGTTCAGAAAACACTTTCAAGAAATATTATAGACAAATCAGAGGTCTCAATGTTGAGGTGCTGAATCCCCCCATTCACTCTCAGTCTTTGACCAAGTTATTTCAAGCAATACAGTAATAGTCACAATTTTGGCTTTAGAATTGTCACCAAGCGGTAACAAACACTTCTCACATTATATATTCTGGATAAGCAACGACACACATAATGTTGGAGTTTTACCTACCATTAAAACTCTTATTATGTTGTCTTGCTTATCCAGAATATATTTAAGCTCTGTTTGGTGAGTCCAAATTGAATTAACACGGCATCTCAAGATGCCAACTACACGGCGACAATTGACAGCTGAAGGGAGTTACAGAAGAATGGCGGAAAATTCAAGATAAAGCAATGGATATGACCGACGCTGGCGGGAAATAAGGCTGATATCTCACATTATATATTCTGGATAAGCAAGACAACATAATAAGAGTTTTAATGGTAGGTAAAACTCCAACATTATTAATGCGATAATCATAGACTTAAGTTTTAAAAGTGGGTTGTATGGTGTATCAATGTTTTTATTTTTCATGGTCGAATGCCTACATCAATTACAAAAAAAAATAAGCTGATTGAAAAATAAAAGTCCATTATTTGGTAACAAAAAATATCAAGTCTGAGAATGACACACGAAAGGTAGTATTAAGCTGTTTTTCAGCAAATAACCATTCTGACCCTATAACCCACTCTATTTAAATTTATATTTTTATTTCTTGTTAGGGCAGTCCCGATGAGTTACGAAACTCATTTTAACACTTTGAATAATAAATCAAGATAACATCTGCCTCGTAATAAAGATAACATCAAGATTTTACAAAAATTTGTAACGTAATGATTCATTTTGGTATTGAGATTTACGTTAGATATAGGAAAACAAGGTAACGAGATATAAACTAAGCATTTGTTTATACCATTTGAAGCATAAAATAATCAGTGGCGGCCGCTGCCCTGAAAATGTGGTGGTTCACTGATAAATAATCCGTACCTATGAGATAACGATTACTAAGCAACATTAGGTAAAAATGATTCCACTAATTTTATTTGGAGAGAAGGTCTATTCTAAGCTGTTTTCGAAGGGTGAAAACTTCTACATATCGCTTTTTAATTAAAATTTAAAAAATTTTGTACACATCTTTTTTCTATACTAAGAAAATAAAAACACCACACTAATTTTTCGTAAATAAATCTTAAATTTCAACCCAAAAAACTCTTTTTTTTACAACGTTTAATTTATTTTATTTTATATTTCATAAAATAAAATTAATTTGAAAATAGTGTAAGAAGAATATACGACGCGAATGTGAATGGTAGAAGAAGTCGGGGACGCCTGAGGAAGACATGGCACTAGACGTGGGCAAAATTGAATGACCGAATTAAATGAATAAATTCAATCTTGTGACACACTCAATCTAATTCTCAATTTCAAAAGGAATTGATTCTTTATTCCTTATCTTTGGCCTTGCATCCTACGATTTTTAATGACACCATACATTTTTAATTTCCGTTTATTTTACTGTTAAATTATTTCAATGAATAATGTGTTCTGTAAACGATTTAAATATTATATTGTTTCATAGGTATTTAAATATTATTAAACGAGCCGCGCGCCGCGAAGTGGTCGACGGACGGTATTGTGAACGACTCGCCTATTACGATTGTATTCCGCTACCGCCGTGCCGCCATTCTAAAAACACCCGAACATCATCAAAGTCCATGTCCCAAAATGGCCAAAACGCGGCCGCGATTCATCCGGGTTGCCCGAGCATCTCTTTCACGCAATGAATTAATCATTCATCCTAATCAATAGTCCTGAGATTGTCATAAGGTCCCCGCCGTCCCAGGTCCGTGTTTAATGTCCGCGTCCCAGGTATCTAGTCTGTCGAAATCGAGTTTGTCCGATTCCGACAGACAGAGGAATTAAAACAAAAGTCTTTTTCACTTCTGACGTCATGGTCTTTTGTAAATCTCAGACCTCAGAATCTCAGACCACGTCAATGTCATGATATGTCCCAAACGCATCCCAGTCCTAGGTCCGCAGCTCGCGAGTAAATCAAGTCACTGCTAGGTAAGACACAAAACATTAGTCAAAAGTTACAAATTCATTCCGCAATGCCAGCCCTTAATCCGTCCGCGCGGTTCATTTATTCCCCCGCGCGCCAAGCCGTCAATTTCATTACATAGTTAGTCGAAAACTTTCGACTTTGAATCTGAACATCAGCAGTGAGAAGCTAAAATGATGCTTATCTGTTTTTTGGTACGTACGGAAGATATTGTACCTACCTACTTTTAGACGTAGATCTTGGGTCGATATAATATGTAAATTTGCAGATATTATAAGGCCAATTAGCTGTGGTTAGCTGTCATAAAATACTCATCTTAATGTTAAATGTATGTTTATATTAGATCACGTGAAATGGAACAAAATTATAAGTTTAATAAATAAAATAAAATCAATAAAATTTTAAGGGTGAAACGAAAACTTGTATAATTTTAAGATATAATTGCTAACAATAAATACATTTTACATACGAAAAATTACGACACTAAAAAAAGACAAACAATATAGGATTTAAATGTTCGGTCCCCTCTTTGTGTGGTGTTTCGTAGCCTATTGGTCTCCTCTTTGTGCGGTGCTTCGTAGCCTCCCCACTCATTGTGATTTGAAAACCGATGAAACGAAAAGTGACACTAAAAAGAGTCAAACACATTAATCTATAGGTTTTAGCGAGATAATCAGATAGAATAATCGGTCTCCTCTTTGTGCGATGCTTGGTAGCCTATCAGTCTCCTCTTTCGCGGTACTCCGGGTACTCCGTGGCCTCCCGGTCTCGTGTGCGGTGTTAGCCTCCCCATTCATTTAATTTTCAATTATTATTATTATTATTATTTTTTTTTTTTCTTTTTTTTTTTTTTTTGGGATTTAATTGAATTAAAGGAATCAATTCAAAAGGCCATGGGAATCAGACTGAATCGATTCACTCCTGGGAATCATTCTGCCCACGTCTACATGGCACGATCAAGTGAATCAGATACTTGAGTCAGACCATGTCAAAAGTCGGAATAATAGAAGAGAATGTATGAGACGATGTATGAATGTGAGTGAGGCATAGAGTGTGTGCCAAGACCAAGTTGTTTGGCTGTCCGTCTGCCTACCCTTGAGGGGAAATGGTGTGATGGTTAGTTACTTAGTTTTATATTTCTTTATAAACAGTATACAAACTGTATTTATAAACAATGTATAAACAGCACATGGGCAAAATTGTCAAAGTTACCTATAAAAAAATTGAATTCCTTAATGATCTGCGTATTATAATTTAAATCACAAATCAAAAAAAAACAAATACACGGTGTCCGAAAACTCGTGGTACAAGCGGGAAACTGGGGAATCTACATCACATAGAGTACCCAAATAAACATATAGTTTTTCGATATGAGCATTTTTACATTTGAAAAAAAAAAATAATAATAATAAAAAAAAATTTCGGCTAATTGAGGGTTAAAGACATTATATGGTATTAATAATCCAAGAGCCACTATATTCCGCTACACTTAAAATACCTAGGCATAAATTTTAAAAAGTAAAATACTTAAGCTTTAATACCACAAGAACCACCGGTTTTAGTCAGGATAGACGGAAAAATATGCATTAAAATTCGATTTTCGTTCAAAGTTCAAAATCTCCATTGCCGCCGTATTATTATTATTGTATTTGACATTTGCGAAGTTTTGTTTCAAACTAAATACGTGTGAATTACTTAATTTAACTAAACTGAGAACCTAATAACCTATTTTGTGTACGTAAATAGTTGCTTCTTGTAGTAATTGTTGAAATGAAGTGTGATTTCCATAATATCTGCTTAAAAATGCGGCGGCTTGTGGATTACCTACCTACTTATTATAAGCACAGGAAGGTACTTAGGTACTTACATTATGTAGCAACGATCCTTTTGCAATCCTAAGCACACATCACCACCAAAATTGTTTAAAATTATCACCTTAGCATAGTTAGCACAGAGCACAGAGGCTATTCGAACTTGTACGAAAGTAGGGTTAAACAACATCTTGAAGGAACCACAGATTCATTACGGTTATGAGAGGAATGTCTTTAATAACCGTGTAAATTTCAATGTAATTCACAAACACGTACTTTGTTTTTTGACGCAAAATGTTGTTAGCAATTCGATAAATGTCAAAACTTCACGAAATCACACACATGCCATGTAAACAAAATCGGATATTCCCTCGCTCGTGCATTGCATTGGACTCAGACGCGGAGAGACCCTGCATGCGTCTCGTTCTAGCCGCTGTTTAACAAACGAGACAACGCTAGTTTGCTCAAACTCATGCTCTTTGCAGACAGTGTCGTGTGCCCAGCCGCGGCGGCCGCCATTAGCTAAGGGATCTTTCAATTTAGACGTTTTGTGTCGGACCGCTGCCGCACGTTTACCGTGCCGCTTGTTATAATCCGCTGCAGTACGATAGCAGTCCTTTACCAAACGCCTAAATTGAAAGCGTATCTGACTGCCGTGCGTTTGTATGCTAGTGATATTTAGACGTGGGTCGTTTGATGTTTTAAATTCATTTGACAGCAGTTAAGCCATGGACTCTGACGAAGTAACATTACTGTTAGTGCTCTTGTTGAAAAACATCCAACAGAAACAGAAACAAAAACGACGCCCCCGTATAAGAGCATCACCGATGTTTTCATTAACGTGTAATTTTGGTGATTTCAAAATCTTTACCCTAGGTTAAAACAAAATCCAAACATTTTTTTTTATTATTTAAGAATGTTTAGAGAATGTTTCTATGAATTACTTGAATTAGTTAAAACTAAAATTCAACGGCAAGAAACCATATTCAGACATACTAATATTAGCTGAAGAAAGATTACATAAATTATTCCACGTTTATATCATCCATTTTAAGCAAACAATAAACATGAAAATTCGAAGAAATTAACTCTCATGTCTTGTCACCGCACTATTCAACAGCGAAATGAACACGTGGAGCTTGCGACGTTTCTGTCCTGTCGTCGAGTGTTCTCGGTACCGACGCTGCACGGTTGCCGCACCGTGCACTTTACATGAAAACAAATGACCGTTTTTGCGCCATACGACAAACGCACCGTTTCGGCACTGCAGCGGTCCGACCCTAATGACGGCCATTTTTTATACGTTATTCGCTCGCCTGTTTTGGCACGTGTGGATTGACCCGAGAGAAAGAGATGCTAATTTTGTTTTGGAATTTTTATAGTCCGGTCAAAATAGACATTAGAACAAAATTAAATTTCTGACCATTTTTGAAATGAAGAATTCTTTAGCACTTGAAACTCGATGAAACGAAAAATAGTGACACTAAAAAGAGACTAACACATACATCAATAGGATTTAGCCTGTGAGAGAGTGAGATAGTATAATCGGTCTCCTCTTTGTGCGGTGCTTCTTAGCCTCACCACTCTTGTCTACTTTAGTTTTCTGAAGTGAAGGTTGGTGTTGCTTTTTTGCAACTAATTTGGCGATATTCAGGTTGATGTTACTACTAAGCTGTAATCTCAAATCGGATTACACTTGCAATATGTTTCTGATTTGAAACTCGATGAAACGAAAAATAGCGACACTAAAAAGAGACAAACACATTAACACATACATCAATAGAATTTAGCCTGTGAGAGAGTGAGATAGTACAATCGGTCTCCTCTTTGTGCGGTGCTTCTTAGCCTCCCCACTCTTGTCTACTTTAGTTTTCTGAAGGTTTCACTCCTACCGCCTGTTACCTCTAATATTTTTGTTAGTAAGTACTACAAACTTTGAAGTACAAATACAAAAAAAACCTATTTTTAATAAATAACGTACAACAGAATCACCAACCTTTACATTAATTAATGTAAAGGTTGGTGTTGCTTTTTTGCAACTAAATTAGAGATATTCAGGGTGATGTTACTGCGAAGCTGTAATTTCAAATCGGATTACATTTGCAATATGTTTTATTATTATTTTTCGGGCTAACTTGACCGGACTACCTCCCCCCTCCCTCGTCTCTTCCCTCGCGGCTACCAACAAACTGCGAATATGTACGATCAGCTGTTTAACCGTGGAACGACCAAATATTTTATTTTTAAACTGAATTAAATCATGGGCAATTTCAAAACAAAGCTTTTAATCCAGATTTCTTTGTTTGTTTTTCTTTTATATGGTTTTTATTAGTTAGGTACTATGATCGTCGGTAATAATTTACTAGAATTTGACCAAAAAAAAAATCAACTTCTGACTCGATTTACTCGAAAACGAAAGCTCAAATCAAAAAAAGTTATATCACAAAATCGACTCCAAATGTGATGTGTAGTCTCCAGTTTCCCGCTTGTACTACGAGTTTCCGGACACCTTGTATATGTAAAATTTAGGTATTGGCTGTACCTTTTGATTAAACAAAGAATTATTCAGTTTGGTTAAGTATTTTTGCCTCAAATCCAAATTTAAGTTTGTATGATAAAGACCGCTGGTTGGCACACCAATATAGCTTAATTTTTCATACATATGGCTGGCGTTGCGCGCTGGCGATGTTTGGGATATTCGATACAAAAACATAATTCGTTCCGCCTGCAATCGGCCTGCACACCCGACAAGGCAACTTCGCGCGGAACTTTGAGAATTTGCTCTCCCTGATTCATATTATATTGGGCATTATATATTGGTAGGTGATATTTTTAATGAGATTCATAGATTTTATATTTTTCGGTAAGATATTGTAAAGTAATTTTAGGCTACATAATTTACCAGTGCTGCACACGAACACACTGTGCAACCAGCCGCCCTTGAAAATAATAATGCTATGCAACAATGTTTTCGTATTTATATACTTTGGAAATGTATTCTTTGATAAAATTCACAAATATTAGTTGGCAATTTATTAAAGATTATTTGGTGTCATAATTGTTGTTACCACATTTAGCTACAATTACATCATTCAGTAATTTATTATAAACAATATTTGTTATTATAGGTATCGCAGCGGAGTGTAGTCCAATACAATACTCACACAGATGTATTTTATAACCCCTAGGGGCCGGAGCCCTGCAATTGCAGTGTTGAAGAATCATACCTATGCACGGTGCGAAGCACTGCAATTGCGGTGTCAACCTTACATATTCCTTTTGTCATGACTCTCGACTCATAATCCGAAGGTCGCAGGGTTCGAACCCGGTGTATGTGATTAATTTGTGGCATTTCACAATGAATTAATTAAAAATAATATATAGTATATTTGCGGCACGTTCCAGAGCGGAAGATACTCTCAGTATCGCCCTGGTGTAAGACCACCATTCAATTGAAACATTGCTTGAAATGGCTTTAGCCATGTTTGGTGACCAGATCTACTTCCCCACCTTCCTCTTATGGTATAATATCTAAGTTTTGGCTTTAACAAAAACATCTTTTTATTTATTGAAATTTCTTGCCGTCACCTATAGATTAAATTTAATAGAGCAATTTTCACATTTGTTTTTCTTCAGAGAAAAAAATTTAAAAAATATATATATATATAATATGGGTAACAAAAAGAGCACACTGTAAAACTTTTCAAATAACTCAAAAAGCTTGTGAACAAACAAATTGATCAAACAAACTGTACACTGCTTGTTTCTCAGTTATGCTCCGCAAGGACATCACTGGTGGAAGTACGTACTTATGCACCAATACACACAATCCTAAGAATGTGTTAGTCACCTCAACTATCGTTGAGCGACCTATAAGTTACCAATACAAATTGTGAACACTCATCGGTGTATAAACCACTTGGTCGATTTGAAATGGTATAAATTTGTTTGGTTGGATACTAATAAATAATTTTTTTCAGGTTTTGGGCTTGTTCATAGTGGCTCTGGGAGTCATTGTGCAAGTGGTGTACTTCAATGACCCTCAACTGGTGGAGTACAACTTCCTCTCGGGCCCGGGACTCCTGATACTCATTGGAGCCTTTGTGTTCCTCATCGCCTTTGTAGGATGCTGTGGTGCCATGAAGGAGAGCCACCGGATGATTACCATGGTAAACTATTTTATACTTGTCATGTGTCTACTCTATTCTCATACTTTGTGCCGAAGGAAAAACGAAAGAGTCAATAAAATCGTCTTTTCTCAGGATTGCATCATATGCTTGTAGTTATTGTGTTCAATTTGTAGAATTCCATTTAATTTTTTTTTAAATTTAGAATTGATGAAATTTAATAATGTTTTGTGATAATTGTGACAGCTGTTTCGACTTCCAAGTGGTTGATGTCTTTATTTGAATTACGACCTTAAACGCCGAAACAGTTCGTAAGCGATAGATATGATGAAATTAATGAAAAATTAAATTTAATTCTTGAATTACCGAAACAGCACCAAAAAATTTTAGAGGATCTAGAAAATAAGGAAAAAAGAATTGTTGCCCTCGAAATGAAAATAGCTGCAACAGAACAAAATGAATTGAAAAATAGCGTGGAAGTAACAGGCTTCAAAATTTCGACTGACGAACCACCTCAAGTAATTGAAAACAGAATCACTACTGCCTTCGGAGTAAGCCTAGAACCGGCGGACAAGTACAAATTTCTAAAACAGACACAAAACCTCCGCGATTAATTTTAAACTTCAAAGAGGAAAATAAAAAAATCACTATGATGATTGGCAAAAAAAATACCAATGTATCCCTTCAGATTGCAGACGAAAATAAAAAAAATTTACGTAAATGATACCCTGACGCCATATTACAAAAATCTCTTATGGATTACTAAAAAAAGGGCCAAAGATAAAAATTTCAAATTCATCTGGTTCAAAAACGGAAAACTACTGGCTCGAAAATCTGAAGGCTCGCCAATTACTGAAATAAAAAATCATTATGAACTTGAAAGTAAAATCATATAATCTTGCCACTTTCTCGATAACCTAATCTAATCTACATTATAATATACACTTAACCAGAAATGGATCAATTAATTGAGATAGAATTTGATAACCCTTCACCCGATACCAGCACTACTTCAACAACTATAGACAGATCACCCTTTCCCCTTCCCCTGGATGATGAGATAACCCCACCACGAGATGTAAGGAACGTGTACCAAATTGGAGACATCAAAATCAATATGCTAAACACTGGACAGATACACCCGCAATGTGATGACTACCAACTACTTCTTCTGCATCATGGACTAAGCAGTGCAGTTAATATACCTACAAGTTTAGGATATAAAGAAAATGATAGGATATATAAATACTCTTCAACATGGCTGACTACATTGAACACATAGACTCGGACAAATAGCATCACTGCACAAGTACTAATGACTTTAAACAATGGACTAACATCAATAAAAAAAAAAAAAATAGGATCAAAATATTACATCAAAACATTAGATCAATTAATAAAAACTTTGATGAATTTATATTATACCTCCAACAACTTGAAAATAATTTTGATGTCATCGTACTTACAGAATGCTGGCTGAATGACAAATATACACCTAAAACACTTGAAAACTATAATACGTACCACTCAACGAAGCACAAAAACCAAAATGATGGCGTAGTCATATACAAAAGTAATAAAATCAACACGACTATACAAGAAATAAACATCATAGACTCTAACTGCATAAAAATTACATATGATAAAGAAACTTGTATCCTAGCTATATATAGATCTCCATCCAAAAATAACATAACAAATTTCCTAACTGCACTAAACAGCACATTAACTGATCTCAACAAAATCAAAAATATCATCTTAGTAGGAGACCTAAACATAAACACTTTACAATATGGACACCCGCAAAGCATAGAATACCTATCAATACTAGCGCAACATGGACTGGAACCCACGATAAATATCCCAACACGAGTCACACAAAACACAAGTAGCTGTATAGACCATATAATGATCAAGTCAAAACTAAAATCCGAAACAATAGTACTCGAAAGCGCAATTACAGATCATTACATCATTACAAAAAAAATAACTGAATATCCAAACTTAAAGGAAAAACTCAAAAAAATGGACTGGAATCCAATATACCAAATACAGAATGCTGAAGAAGCCTGGGATAAATTCACAACTACGTTAACACAAGAAATAAATAACTACACTAATATAAAACTTATAACACTTACACACAAGACAAAAAAAATAAAACTATGGATAACACAAGGAATATTAAACTGCATCCGTAAACGAGACAAATTACACAGACAAATTAAAAACACGCCATATGACATGGAACAATTTAATTTCTATAAAAGATATAGAAATATCTGCACAAAAATTATAAGAGTAGCTAAGGAGATATACTACAGACAAAAACTACAAAAAGAAAACAAAAACCCAAAAGCTATATGGAAAATATTGAAAGAAGTAACATACACACAAAAACACAAACAGAAAAATAGTATCGAACAATTAAATATTAATTAAAAAAAAATAGATATCAATACAAATGCAGAGATAATAGCGAACCATGTGAATAACTTCTTTGGAAATATAGGAAAAGTTTTAGCAAACCGTAAAACACAAACACAAACCAACCGATCAAACATCAATACACAAAAGACAAAACCAAGACTTACAATAAAAACAATTACGGAGGAGGAAATTGAAAAAATAATCGATAAATTAAAAAACAATATTGCACCGGGATTAGATGAGATAACAACAGATTGCATTCAGAAATTAAAAAATGAAATAATAAAACCAATAACACACTTAATCAACCTTAGTATAAAACAAAGCTGCTTCCCTAGTACTTTGAAACAAGGACTGGTGATCCCTATTTACAAAGCAGGAGACAAAAAGGAAATAAATAACTATAGACCAATCACATTATTAAACTCACTATCAAAGATCTTCGAAAGAGCATTAAAAACCAAATTATAAAATACCTTGAAAACAAATTAATCTCGGATTAACAATACGGATTTAGAGAAAAAAGAGGTACCAAAGAAGCTTTAGAATATGTAATAGATTATATACATAGCAACCTAGATCAAGGGCAAAAATGCATAGCGATATACCTAGACTTAGCTAAAGCCTTCGATTCAATTTGCCACAAAACCCTATTTAAAAAATTAGAAAACATTGGTATCTTAGGCAAGGAACTCCAACTAATGAAAAGTTATATGAGCAACAGAACCCAACAAGTTAAAATTAATCACCATACTAGTAAACCACTGCCAATTACATATGGAGTTCCACAAGGAAGCATACTAGGGCCCGTGCTATTCACTATCTACATAAATGAACTCTGTAATTTGGAAATAGACAGAGAAATAATTAGTTATGCGGACGACACAGTATTACTCTTCAAATCTAAAGACTGGAACAATGTGTATAATACAGCAGAATTAGGAATCACGCGAGTGAAAACATGGTTAGACACAAACATACTTACATTAAATATATCGAAAACAAAATTCACAACGTACAGTATAAGTAGCACGGGACAGCCAACAAATAAAACAAACACCATAAAAATACACGATTGTTTAAACACCAAAAACTGCGACTGCCCTGCTATAGTAAAAACAGACCAAATAAAATATCTAGGAATCATAATTGATCATAATCTCAAATGGGCACATCATATAAATCATATCACCAATAAACTCCTCAAAACAATTCATCTTTTCCTAACCATAAGAAACATATACAAACTAAAACAAATGAAAACAATATATTTTGCACTCTGCCAATCTATAATAGAATATGGAATCATTTTTTGGGGAGGAGCAACAAACTCAGCTATTGCTCATATGGAAACCACACAGAGAACCATCTTAAAGATTATACTAAAAAAACACAGAATGACTGACACAGACCAAATATTCAACATGTTCGACGGACTTGATATACGACAATTATACATAAAAACACTTCTTAACTATATCTTTGACCAAAAACACAAACTCCAACAAACACAAACCATTAATAGACCAGTTAGACAAGCATACATACAAAACTTAAAAACACCGACGATAAACACAAGCTTTGGACAAAGACACCACAAATACCAGGCAATAAAAGCATTCAACCATCTTTCACTCGATTTAAAAAAAGAAGAAAACAAAAAACTTTTCACACTCAAAATTAAAAGATGGATTAAAGACCAAAAAAGACAACTTTACAAAAAAATCACAACATAAAAAAAAATAAATAAAAAAATAAAAACACATAGACATAAACACCATTGCAATACTCACTAATATATAAAACCTTTTAATTTCACTATCGGTTTATATGTATCTATCCTATTTATATAGTTTTATTCTATTGTTTTATTTTAGTGTTATTTTACTCTATTTTGTTTTGCTCTATTTTCTTTCTTTCAATTCTCATATGTTATTGTTGAGTCTCTTTTTTCTTTAGTTTTTATTTTATATGTATCTTAAATAAAAATGAATAAATCATATCAAACTGTAAAATGAGGTCCTCAGCACGGGTAAAGCACCCAGTGAGGCCCACATTAGTCAAATATGTAACACACATGTATAAATCAGGTGAATCAAATAAAAAAAAAATAAAAAAAAGGATGTCACAATAATATAAACTGAAATCTGATCTATTTTATATTTTTTGATTTCTATTTGTTTTTTTTTTTTTGGATTCATATTATTTTTTTATAAAATTAATTTACTTATTCTTATTACGCTGTCTCAGTAGAAGTAGTCACAAGGAGGAAATCAATAAGTGGTTTTATTTTGGCTATTTAATACCATGTACAGTCCCTGGCCAAATTATTAGACGCACTGTATTTTTTTTTTTGTAATTTTATGTTTCTTAAGAGTTTTTATGCAATAATGATATATTTAAACTACAATATTATTGATTTTTATTTAAAAGAATTGTTGTAGACTACATATTTGTATTTATTTTTAACATATGGCAACACTGTGTTGACAAAGTGATACATGAACGTAAACAAGTACAAACCTGTATCAGTCGAGATCGGAATCGAGTCAGGTACGGACGTGTTTCTGTGGCTCTATGGAATGTGGTTGTTTGTTTAACAGTTTATTACTACTCAGTTATTAGTTTATTTTGTATGCAGTGTTTTAAAAAAGTAATTGGACTATTTTCATTATGGGTAGAAAAGGTGATCTTTCACAACGTAAAAAAGCTGAAGTGAAGGCCCTTTTGATTGTGAAAACATTACAAACCGAGAAATATCACGAAGATTGGAGGTTTCTGAAGCTAGTGTACGACGCATAAAAAAGAAAATTGAGTCAGGGGAGGAATTAAGCCCGAAAAGAAAGAAAAGATGCGGTAGAAAACCTATTTTCACCCCACGGTCAGAGAGATGTTTGAAGAAAATTTGCCTAGAAAACAGGTTTGCTACCACAAAGGTATTAAAATCACAACTCCAGGATGCTAGCGTAAATGTTTCTGAGCGCACTGTTCGAAGAAAATTGAAAGAATTAGATTTCAAGGCCTGTCGCCAAATTTTTGCATCCCTTCTGTAGAAGGTTAAAAATGAACATTCAAACCCTGCGCAGAAAGGTCCCACAATCCCTTACTTTAGCGAACTTTACTTTTCCGTGCAGGGTCTGGTTGTTTCAAAATGCATTCTTCGGCGGTCGTTTTCACATTCTTGAACCTGGTGCCAAAAATATGGTCACGTTGTTTGCCTCCAGCTCGTTGAAATGATACCCAGATTTTATGTTAGAGCAAGTCTTTATCTCTTTTGATGTCAGTGTGTAAGCCTAAACTTTTTAGTAGAATAATTTATGTGAAGTAAATATTTATATATCTTTTATTGTTAACAGTTTTCGGTGCTTTTGCTTGTCCTGTGCGTCCTGGAACTTGCTGCGGGAATAGCCAGCTACGTGAAGAGGGGAGAACTGGAATCCATCCTGGCGGATCGTCTGAACACCACCATCTCTGAGTATCCCGACAATAAGGAGGTTCAGAAGACATGGAACATACTGCAGCATGAGGTACATCACTCTATTTAATTCATTTTATTTTGGAGTGGGCGAGCTTATTCCATATTCAAAGGTTAACCCTTTTTAGACAAGCGTCATCTATACATGATGCATATATGGGAGAATTCGAAATACCCGTCTATGGGTATTGCAAATTCTTCTTAAAAAGGTTAAGTTAATTAAATTAAAATTCCAAATAATATTTCATAATCAGAGAATACGAGACAATGTAATCGAAACCTTGCAAAAATGAATTCATTAGTTTTAGAAAAATGCAAACTTTTAATTATATGACATCAATATTATGTTTTGATATTATATTTTGAAATTTCTGTAGAAACATTCAGTCAAATGAGGGGGTGTACATTAAATATGTGAGCAGCGTTTTTCCAATTTAAACCCCCCCCCCCCCCCCTGTTGGTGAGATTTGGTGGGACTTCCCCTCCCCTCCCCTCATGTGAGATCAGTGGTGTATGTGGGGTGCCCCGGGTCCCACCCTATCCCATCCCACCCCATCCTATATCCTATCCAATTATGCCCCCCCCCTGTTGAGGTAAATATAATTGCCACAATACACTGAAAAAATGTAATGCACCCTGTAAATCGGAAACAGCTATTGTCAAGATCATATTTACCTCAACGGAGGGGGCATGGGATAAGATAAGGCGGGAGGGGATAGGGTGGGATGGGTTTTTTTCTGTGCCCCTGCCCACGTCATTAAACTTTTTCAGCGAACAAAATTTGGGACACGAAACAAAAGAAGTGAAACAATTTAATATATTTTATTTTTATTTTAACTTCATGAGTAAAACCTCAAATTGTAATATTTAATTAAAAGGGAGACAATATAAGCGAAAATCTGAAAATAGAAAAATCGATAAAGATATTCGAGGTGCCAATATCTTTTTCTGATTTTTCTGTTTTCAGATTTTTGATTGAGTTTCACTTATATTGTCTTCATTTAATTAAAGATTACAATTTAATACTTGTTTTATTATCTCTATAATAATATGCATATTCTTTTAAAATTGACGTGAGATTTTTATTGAGCCCTCCTAGTTTAAATGAGATTTTATTGGACCCCTCCCTCCCCATTTTGAGCTCACATAATTAATGTATGCCCCCTTAGCTCACCCGCCATAGCACAGGATATCCCTAGCTCGGTGGTGAAATAATACTAAAAAATGTAACAAATGTATACATTTCTGTTGACAGGAAATAAAAAAAATTGTTATAAGCAATAATTATCAGCCTGAAACACTCATCCACATTGAAAAATCTTCCGAGAAAAGATACATGACGCCAACGGGATGGCGTCATGTATCTTTTCTCGGAAGATTTTTCGATGTGGATGAGTGTTTCAGGCTGATAATTATTGCTTTTAATAATTGTTACCTTTTGTGCTATGCATAAAAATCTTGTCTTAAACGTTAGTTTAACAATAAAAATAATAATAAATATTTGACAAGTTTAAGTATTTCCCCAATAAGTGAAGACATAATTTGTCTCGACGTCACCTAGCGAGGGATTTGAACACTAACAATGTCTCTCTCGCAAAAATAAAGTTGGTTGTTTTCAGGTGGAAAAAATATAATAAGCAGTAATAGAGAACTCCAGTCCAATTTTTTTTATTTTTTTTTATGAATAAAGACCTTTAAACTTAAATAACTGCACTTTTATTTTTATAGTTAGTTTTAATAGTTAAAATAATTGTCAAAGTTTTAATTTTTCAAGACCCCACGAAAAGCACCGTATCTATGGTGGATTGTGTGACTTCTTCACCCACCGATAGTTTATTTATTTTCAAGTTGTCATTTTGAATCGGTGATGTTATGTCTAGGGAAATTTCCCTAGATCTAGGGGAGAAAAATATTTTTTAGGGAAAAGGGAAATCAGGACAAAATCTAGGGACATTTCGAACTCTGGCAAATTTTTTATTACATATGACAATATTACTGGTATTATTTATATATTTTTTATATATATTTTTATATACGTATATATATTTTTTGGAATTCCTATGAATCTTAATTATTGTTCATGTGCTTACATGCAATGTCATTTTTAACACTGACAACTCAAAATGATAATATGTATCTAAAAAGATAAATGGGACCTCTGAAAAAAAAAAAAATTTTAAGTTCCGTTTTATCGGTGATTGCGGTTGATTTTTATTGTGCAAAGTGTTTTTTTTAAAATTTGGAATTCAGTGGTGAGTGTATTCGTACTTTTAAATTATTATTTCACATAGCAAAACGTGTTTTATTTGGAAAAGCACAGTATAAGTACATTTACCAAATTCCGATATCTTCCCAATTAATTAATCATATTAATTAACATATAACAGGATTAGTGTTACACAATCAGGTGGCTACGTAGGTAATTGCGTAAATGTGAAGTTCTAGGGAAATTTCACTTCGAAATCTAGGGAAATAATTTTTTTGGGCAGATCATCCCTGTTTGAATGAAGAATCCAGAAGAATTTTAATGGCGGCTTTGAGATGACTTTTAGGTGTGAGGTGTGTTTTTTATTCAAGATAAACTGCTTTTAATATAGAAAAATATTGGTAAAATGTCCACATTTCACCGGTACTGTTATTGTATTTTAACAAAGTGCAATATAAAAACAATAAATCATCTTTTTCATTGCAAATACAAGTTAGTGATATCGTAAGCCTCGAATTTTGTGTTCAGGCGTGACTACATTGTTTTATGTATAACACATACAGAAACACTGGTATTTATAATATACTGATCATGACGATTGTGTAATAACTTGTATAAAAAGCCCTTGATACTAAAAAAAATTCGAAAATACGACCGATGTATCGTAAACCAAATGTCAAATATGACATATGACCTATTTATGACTATGCAACCTCAAATATAGCCCTTTTACGTCATAATTTTAATTGTTGAGAGCCTAAATATTGTTTCCAATAAACACAATAACTATTATTTATCTAAATCTCTTTAACAGTATGAAAATAACCAAAAAACACGAAATGTTGAATGGCGTGCGTGTCTTTCGTGGCGTAAGGCGTAAGATTTCAAATGTCAATACATCTTGATACACTTCGGTGAATTGGTTAGCAGGATTAACAGTGACGTCACCGTTAACCATTTCAGTAATGCCAACTTGACGCTGAATTTTGAGGAGAGGTTTAAAAATGCACTTTTTAATAATTTTTTAAAAACTCTGCGTTTAATATTATGAAATAAAACTTATATATTCAGAATCAGCGTTTATTGGTCTACATGGACATATTTTTTTAAAGCCATAATATTTTTCACTGGAGTTCCTTATTGTTGGATGAAAAACTAGTATATATTGAATCATTTGGCGGGTACAAGATAAGCCGCCATAGCTCAATTGGGAGAGCAGCTGACCGGCAACCAGAAGGACACGGGTTCACGTCCCGTTGGCGTCATGTATCTTTTCTCGGAAGATTTTTTAATGTGGATGAGTGTTTCAGGCTGATAATTATTGCTTATAATAATTGTTACCCTTTGTGCTATGCATAAAAATCTTGTCTTAAACGTTAGTTTAACAATAAAAAATAAAAATAAATGGTTTATGATGAAATTGGTGGTGATGGTGTCAGTAAATTAGGTCATCTTGAGTGAACGTTGTGATAAGCACAATAAAATTTTATTTGAAAGAATTAATCATAACTACTTATCTGAGCAATAAGTCACCGCATGTAGAAAAACCAATGAATAGTCATTAATTAGTAATAAATGAAGTTGACTAAAACACCATATGCATTTGAGGCGTGTCGGCGGAAAGAAAGTTTCTAAGAGCACCATAAAGGACTTTCCAGGAGGTTAACATACCTACACACCCTCGCCTGGTCATGGTCATCCCACTCCATTCTCTAGGTTTAAATGCGCATTGTATTTATTGTTATCTGTTATAAATATTGTTTAGCTACACTCCAGGACCTAGAGGAAAAACAATCACTCCACTCGATATCTCACTCCACCTTGACCAAATTGTATAATAAATAATACATAATTGTTTTTACAATCATCAATTGAATTATGCATTTGAAATTTGAAAAAATCACTTTTCCGCTTATCCACCTATCAAATAATAATTATTAAACCTGAATGGCGGGCATGGAACTCTGACAATAATGGGTTGCTCTATTTTGACTCTAGCTCGGATGCTGCGGAATTAATGGCCCTGAGGACTGGACCAAGGACTCCAAGAACACCACCGTCCCATCTTCCTGCTGCCGCGAAGTACCTTTCAATGAATCAACCAACCTTTTCGAATGCCAAATCTCACAGGCTTACCCCTCAGGATGCATGACTGTACTTTTGGGTCAGCTAAAGAATAAGTCCTTGATTTTGGGATTGGCGGCTACTGGCATAGCTGTCGTTGAGGTAAGTGACCAATTTTCATATAGGGTACTCGATTTTTCTTCTCCATTCAAAGAGCACAAACTTACGTGCATTAATTCCTTTAAAATCCTTTGAAACCATCAGACCCGTAATGACAAACCAAAACTGATCTATTGTCCAAAGTATTCTATGAAAAAATCCTTAAATTTTGTGACAAATATTGGTAAGAGAAACTCATTCTACCAGCTGATTTGAAGCCATCTAGTACCTATTCAAAAATGCATTTTACCAATTTCAAAAAAATTTTGTACATAAAAAAACTAAATGAACCTTTTATTTTCCAGATTGCCATGATCATGTTCTCGTGCTCCCTGGCCAGGGCCATCCGCAAGGATTACCAGACCGTCTAAATCGAGACGTCGCAACTTCAACGGCGTCAATTTTAATTATTGTGATGTTCTGATCAAATATAATTTCCTTTTATTTAACCATTTCGTATTGCACCATTGTAGCCATATGCATACGTATTACACAATTATTAGTCATAGCCTGAAAAGTATTGCCAAATATTATTGGGGTATTTTGTGCGCAGGGTTAGAATTAAGGAAATGGGATGAAAATGCTTTTTTTTAAACCTCTAACTTACGTTTGCTGTTTTTTGTCTATTTTTTGCAATCAAGATAATTTGGTTTAATTTAAAGAAACATGTTTTTATTTGATTTGAATACTCACCTAACTGTATGTGTTTTATTTTTGTTTGTGTTGTTTTACAAAAGATATTATTTTATCCACACGTTTAATATTCTTATCTGCTGTTTATACTAGTATTCCAAAGCAAAATGTTAAAAATGGCAACTCATAGATATTGTAGACTACCAGTTTGTTTATACATATACATTTTATATGTTTTGCCAGATTTATATAGGCCAGTATGCTAAGAATTGTTGGGTAATCTTATTCAAAATTTCGATCTAAATAAAATAATCTCCTTTTCTGAACGATGTTAATTAATGTCAAAATTATGTTTAATAATGAGAGCCAAACATTTTTTATGTAGAGAAGATTCCTGACAATTGGATTGTTTGAATTAGACTCTACTGCATAATATTCGTCACACTACCCGAATATTTAATGTAAAATTTCCAATACAGTTTTCATCCCTTAAATAAATATTTAAGTGACTAGACAAAACCATTGTGCACTACTTATATTCTTCTCTTATATAATAATATTTACTAACCTTATTGAAAGATAACAAAATTCTTGATATTGAGACTGTTTTATTTTGCAGGGTTGGTAAATTTTTTCCCTATGTATGTATATTTATTAATTTATTAGATTGAATAAAAAACCTTTTTCCACTAAAACTCTTATTTGTCAATTATGCTTTTCCCAAAAATTAGCCAAAAGAAAACAAAAAAATCAACCTGTAATAAAAACATTTTTTTTTACTGTGATACATCTACATATTTTCAATTTTCAGGCTATCTCTTGGGCTGGTTAGTGGCCAATTTCAGAGAAATGCATGTGTTTGCGTGAGTGCAACCAAAAGTTTATAGAATGCAGAGCGAATGACCAGCAAACAAAAATTACGATTTTGTCAAACGCAGCGCTCCGCGTTCCTGTTAGTTGCCTTACGATTTCGGCTAATATTGCTTAGAAGAGCGCCGTGGACACGTCTTATCGCTCCTGTGTTCAAACGGGTAATGGTTTCGAGTTGGTAACAAATATGCTCAAACATGTGATGTAAAAAATATTAATATTACATATATACTTTTTATAATCATTTATTGATCGTAAGTATTTATAATTTTTCATGTGCAATAATGTATGCAAAATAAATGTGCAAAAAAAATCTGAAATATGTATATTAATTTGTAAGACGGTAAATAGATGGACAAAACAGAAAATTTTTCATCATAAATACATGCTCGGTTTTTTAATGATTTTATTTGAACTAAAATTTAAATTTTGAAAGATGTTTACTAGTTAATTTATTTATTTATAATACTGCATGATTATATGA
Organism: Limnephilus rhombicus; assembly: GCA_929108145.2. Lineage (NCBI taxonomy): Eukaryota > Metazoa > Arthropoda > Insecta > Trichoptera > Limnephilidae > Limnephilus > Limnephilus rhombicus. The sequence goes on from OV815274.1 coordinate 23,275,005, forward strand.
TTTGAAATGTGTGCTGTATCATACAAATTTTGTTTTAAAATTTGACAAATCTGCTAACGACCTACGGTAAAACCTTATTGTACTAAAAATAAACTTTTTTTTTCAAAATTTAAAACATATGTTTACTAGATAAAAGAACAGTCTTTTATCTAGTAAAAATTTCCAATTTTTTGTGGAAAAGAGTCAATACGTCTAAAATTTCATTTAAAAGTGACGTATTTCCGGTTTTGTCTGGTTATTCCCTCTTGGTGGCATAATTAAACTCAATGGGAAATTTGTCATTTTTAAATGAAATTATAGACTACTAGCTTTTGCCCCCGGCTTTGCTTGCGCCACTCGCCCCCCCCCCCTCCCCACTCCCCCTCCACCCATCACTCCATACCTGTTACATTCATTTTTCGTATTTTTCTATTAAAATGTAACAATCAAACACGCGCAGTTTCGCATTTATAATATTAGTATAATTTTAACTATCAAAGGAATTTCCATAGTAACCTAAACGAATAACAAAATGACAGCACACGTCCAAACAATAGGCCACTTGCATCACATTTTTTAATTTTTTTTTCCGGCTTAGGCAAATATTCTAAGACATTCTGTATTTTTTTTTTTCTTCGTATTTTTGAAAATTTAAATCTGAATAATCAGACCATTTTTTATAAACCGGAAAGACGGGACATAATTTTACAGGTGCGAAAAAACGATAATTACATAGCCGAAAAGCATTTAAAAAAAAGAACGTTTTCCATTATACCTCTGAAACACTAAAATGTACGGGGTTCTCTTCATAACATCTGTCAAAAAGTCTAACCAAATGATAAGCGCAGAGAACAAACAATAAATCTAGTGAACGTTAAATGTCAAATTCAAAAATTCGCCTGAAATCAAAGTGTTGCCGTATAAAAAAAAAATCAGTGTGGAATTTTACAAAATTAATAGGAACATTTTCGGAGACGGGACATTTTCATGTGGTGACGTCACAAACCCAAATAATGGATTTATTTATTTAAAAAAACTGTACATTTCTAAAATTTTTTACTAACATTTTCGTAATCTTAGTAAAAAATCTATCCATACGATTTTTTCCAAGTCGTATGAAATCCATGCAAGTGGCCTGGAGGTTGCTCACCACTTTCCCACGGCGTTCTAAGGAAACAGATGGTTTCCTCCTTCACCGTACACGTCAGGACTCTAATTTTTTATTTATAAAGAAGCTATTTTTTTAAATTAAAATGACTCTAGACTTCCAATGTCCGGGCATACATTGTTAGCAGGCAGTAGTTATTTATTTCACAGTATCACGTCTTATCTCCGCCACTGGATATAGCTGAAAACAAAGTTTATTAATAGAAAAGAGGAAAAGTTACTAGAAAAAAAAAATACATATTATGATGAGATTGTACGACTTAACCAAAGCAACTGAGTTGCAGTCGTCCGGCAGTCCCGCCGAGGATAAGCGGAGCCATACAAAAAAAAATTTTACAGGAGACAGAAAAAAACCATTTTGATGCAGGAAGATGAAGGTGGACCTCCAAACAATATTTATTTATATTAACCCCTCCGAATTTTCGAGAATATTCGCTTTTGGTGTCTTTAACAAAATGACATTTTACGGAAACTTTTTTGTTATTACCGCTTCACAATTAAAGTTCTATAAATGAAACATTCCTGAACGTAGCCGAATAGTAAAAACTGTTTTAGAAAGGTTACAAAATAGGCTTTCAAATTATTAATTACAAATAAATATTAGCTTTTGTAAATATTAAAATTTAGAATGCAAACATTAAAAATAGGTAAAAATGACTCATGTGATGTTTTTATGTGAAAACGGTACTAAAATCACAGATTATGTAAACAACAATACTTATTCTATTGTATGTATGTATGTGTAATAAAAACTTTTGTCACCTCACTTTTTTATCATTTCATATAAAAATATTTAATAAAAATTTAAAATGTGGAGCGCGGTGGAGCTGCCGGTAGCAAATTTGCGTGGGTAAATATTTTTGTCAACTACACGACTGACAGCTGATTCCTGTTATGTATTTCCATAGACAACTTGATAGGGATGTGCAGCTTGATCTTCTATCGACCGACCTTTTACTTTTTGTTTTAGGGATGTAATTAAAACAATAACGGAGTTAGAACGATTTCTATGGAAACACACGCGCTGACGTATAAACACGCTTATTGTACTTGACTGCTGTCCTATTTTTAACGCTTATATCTGCTTACGTTGCGGAGGGGTTAACAATGATCATATATTATTAATCCGTCAAGTCTATTTGTTTGGTTTTCGGAACAACTCATATAGGTCTCATAGAAATCGTGTCTCCTTTACATGGTTAGAAATATTACAGAAAGAGAAAATACCACACTTTATATTAAAACTAAAGGTTTCAACAACAAAATAATTAAAATGTACACCTTTATGAATTCAAAGTTTCCGACCGCAATCTGAAATTGTGTATGTTTTTTCATTATATGTAATTTTAGTTAAAAAAAACTAATTAAGTGAGCCTTTTTTATGTTTGCGTGCAAAATTTTATATTTCCAAAATTGTATTTATTTCTAATTACAAAATTTGAAAGTGTTTTTCATCACCTTTACAAAACGGTTTTTAGTTTTCGGATACATTCAGAAATATTCCATTTATTTGAATTTTATTGTAAAACGGTTTGACCCTCCGACAAAATATGGTCAAGGCCTAAGGAGGTAAACAATAAATCTGTCTCCCTACATTTTCCAACTTCAAAATGAGTTTTTTCACCCTTGTAAAATTAATAAAAATTTCACATTAGAGGTATTACCAGCGACGCGATGTATCAGAATTTTTTACAAACTTATTTTGCTTAGATATTATTGAATTTTGCAAATAATTTTGATCAAAAAATAATTATATAATAACAATTAATTTACCATCTCGCATTAATATCAATTTCAGCGCCGGCAACCCGGGCGCTTATTTTACTTTCATTTATGTAGATAGTTTTCTTTTACCCATATCACAACGTGAAACTTGTACCTTTCTACCGAGCAAACCCCATTACTCGCCGAAGAATAACAACATTTTTATGTAATTATTTGGCTAAAAGTTGACCGAAAAAGTCCAAATGAGGAGTTTCACCAGGAAACAACACACAACCAAAAACTTTTTAGTAAGATGCATTTGAAAGTAAAGTTTGTTTGAAGTCGGGTCCATAGCTTCGTCATATGCCTTGACAGTCCCATAACAACTTCAATGTTTGTCATCAACATCATAAATATTGTCAACTTTTGTTGTGTTTCGAGGTTCCCATGATCGATGGAAAACATTTAGGCCTAAACTACACGAGCGGTTCTCCTGCTGCGGGAAACCGCTTGAGAAAGCTGGCGGCTCATATCAAACTACACGGGTGGCGGTTTCCCGCCAAGCTACACGAGCGGTTCTACCGCCACGGGAAACCGCCCGATTCCGAAGCGCACGACCGATCAACAACGTTCTCTCGCATGAAATGATGCAATCGCAGGAAACCGCCCGTGTAGTTTGAACGTGGCGGTTATCCGCGGCAGTAGAACCGTTGCATGTGGTGGTCGAATTTCTCCCGCCAGTGAACCGCGAGCACCCGCGGCGGGAGAACCGCTCATGTAGTTTGCGCCATACAACGCTCATAGTAAATTGTGTCTGCTGCGGTTTCCCACGGCGGGAGAACCGCTCGTGTAGCTTATGGGCATATTAGACCTTTCAATTCTGCCTCGCAATTAGGTTGTAGATACCAAATTGCACCGTGTAAACAAGACATTGCATGTTTCCATGTCATTGCGCGTCATCTTTCCACCGCATTGAAAATATTCAACTTGTTTAATATTTTCAATGCGATTGGTTCTGTTGTCCTTCGTGCGCATGCGCGAATGCGGCGTTGCATGCGCGCGCAGCACTGTGCGCGCATATTGAATTGTCAAACTGTGACTGTTTATTTTGTAGTGAGTTGTCAACATAGAAAATGGTTTTTAAATGGAGGGAAGAGCATACGCCTCTGTTCTTAGAGCACTTTAAGAACTATCCAAGCCTGTGGAACATTAAATCAGAGGGATATAATTCCCGCGCGCACGACCTGTTTCGAAGACATTCTAAACTCTATGACAGCAATGTGATTGTATGGTCCACTTCTGTCAAGTACGTCTAAACAGCACACCCTTTCAATTATACGCCGTTCAACCAAATCGCATCAATGTGGTTGACGTGTGTAATTTCGCCATTATGGTGAAATTACACACGTCAACCACATTTATTTAATTTGTAAGAGTTTTGGATTGCGGCTATGAGTTTACTTGTAATAGGCCACTTGCATTGAATTCATAACGACTTGGAAAAAATCGTGTGGATGGATCTTTTTATTAAGATTGCGAGTAAATTTTTTTAGAAATGTTTTTTTTATTTATTTTTAAATAAATAAATCCATTATTTGGGGCATTTGGGCTCGTGACGTCACTACATGAAAATGTCCTGTCTCCGAAAATGTTCCTATTAATTTTGTAAAATTCCACACTGATTTATTTATGAATGAAACAATAAAGATAAGTTGGTTAAATTACAGAAAAGTATGAATATAAATATGTAAAAAGTAGCATAAGCCTTATATAACACACGAGTACAAATGAATTTATTATGAACAAATGAATATACTCAACAAGTACTTCTATAGTTTATAGGTACATAAGGTAATACAAAATGTGAATTCCAATTGGGAAAACAAGGTCTTCTGTAGGTTCTTATTATTATTACAATTTACAAGTATATTACATTGGATTTAGTAATATATGTATACGTTGTACATTATAATGATTTATGATCAATAAGATGGATCAAGGAAAAAAATATTTATGAGATGTAATATTTTTGGTATGTCTCGTTATTCTCCTGTGCCATTCTCGTGGAAAACGTTCTTTTTTTTAAAAATGATTTTCGGCTATGTAATTATCGTTTTTCGCACCTATAAAATTATGCCCGTCTTTCCGGTTTATAAAAAATGGTCTGATTTTTCAGATTGAAATTTTCAAAAAATCCCCAGGGTTTCAAAAATAAGATTAAAAAAAAAAAAAATGGAATGTCTTAGAATATTTGCCTAAGCCGGAATTTTTTTTTTTTAAATGTGATGCAAGTGGCCTATTTAGTTTATTTTAATCTATGAATACAGCACAAAATGGCATTTCCTTGCAAAAGGTAAAAACCAAGTTTTCAACCTCGGCAAGCACCCGTGTCCGGTGTTGCCCGGTAAAAGCAGCAAAATTTTGGCACTTGTTTTCGTTTTTGCCGGATATTTCAAAAACTAAATATTTCCTAAACCAGTATGCACCTATGTTACTATAATGGAGTTTAGATTCAAATACATATGTGATTCAATTTCTATTTTAATTTTTTATTATACAATAGTGAAATTTGATTGGAACTTCTAAATGGGACAGTCTCGATATCTAACGATTCGGCACTCATCTCAACAGCACAACCTAATAAGCACCATCTGTTGGGCCGTCTAGTAACCAATTTCAGAGAAATGTGAGTGCCATCAAAAGTTAGAGGAGTGCAATAAATGTACATTGAAGTACCCACCACTGTCCCACCCCGGTATAGGCAACTTATGGTCGCCCCTTCGGAGTTCTCGCAAGAATCTAATTTTTTTTTAATAAACAGCTCTACATTTAATGTAACGAATCTAGGTTTTTGCCGGATATTTCAAAAACTAAATATTTCCTAAACCAGTATGCACCTATGTTACTATAATGGAGTTTAGATTCAAATACATATGTGATTCAACACCCCTTTCTATTTTAATTTTTTATTATACAATAGTGAAATTTGATTGGAACTTCTAAATGGGACAGTCTCGATATCTAACGATTCGGCACTCATCTCAACAGCACAACCTAATAAGCACCATCTGTTGGGCCGTCTAGTAACCAATTTCAGAGAAATGTGAGTGCCATCAAAAGTTAGAGGAGTGCAATAAATGTACATTGAAGTACCCACCACTGTCCCACCCCGGTATAGGCAACTTATGGTCGCCCCTTCGGAGTTCTCGCAAGAATCTAATTTTTTTTTAATAAACAGCTCTACATTTAATGTAACGAATCTAGACCTTCAATGTCCCCTCATACTGTGTTAGGTGGCGGTATGCGAGCGCGCCTACAGGACTGTACTGTAATGGTCAATCTCTACAATTCTAAAGCCCATGGAGGCGTCAATGCAAAAGCAGCGAGCCTCACGGACAGTCAAACAAGTTGTTAGTAACGTCAACAAAAATAAAAAAAATAAAGTAATCCAAAATGACAGCAGCCGTCATGGGCAATCAGCTCATGACAGTGGGAGGCATGACCATACATAATCCGGCGGGCGGCACTGAGCACTGTACGTAAAAGAAAAAGGAAACAAAAGTAAAATAACATGTACAGATAAGAACCGGTGTCACCGCAGCCTGGCTACCGGCAGTCCCTGAGACAGTGAAGGAGGCTGATTGTCCAGACAACCGGCAGCGTCGTCCTTAAGCCAGCTAGCCGGTGGTGCATAAATAAACCAATCAGGTGGTGCCTAGACAACAGTAAGTGGAAAACATGAAGAAGACCCTAGGGAGAGAAGCTACGAAAAGATAAATATATACTAAGACCCTAGAATAAATGTACAGTGGAATCTCCTAACGAGCGCCTCCCATAACGAGTAATTCACATAACAGGCAAAACGGATTGTGAAAAAAACACTCCCTTAGGGTGGGTTTCTTCATTTACCGAGAATGCTAAATGCAATGCTAATTGTAAAATTAAACGATCGAAATTTAAAAATTTCTATGCATTTGACAGTTTACTTTTACAATTAGCATTGCATTTAGCATTCTCGGTAAATGAAGAAACCCACCATTAATGAGCGACTTTTCGCGTAATGCAAGGAAGGAGAAGTCCCGACTTCACTTGTGAGCCAGGACTTCCGCGCCAGTGCATCAGTCTCTGGTTAGCACTCATTCCGCTAGCGTGTTGGTATTGCATGTGATCATACATTTTTCCAAATTTGAGTTCAGACATTATTTGTAATTTTTTTAATTATTTGTAAGATTTCGGAAAATGAAAAAGGTTATTCTCCACTGTGGGACGGCTTGTGGACTTTTAAATGTTCCTTTTGAGAACATAAATAGTTGCAGTCTGAAAAAGAAAATGGTTTTTCTCCACGAATAAACTTGTGGGTTTTTAAAGTCTCCTTTCTAGCACATAAATAATTGCTAGGGGAACATACTGCAGGTTGTGTCTCCACTGTGAGATGGATTTCAAATATACATAGATCCTTTGTAGAACATGAATGGTTATTTGAATAAACATTGCAAAAAAAGAGTATTCGTATTTGGCATTATCATATTTTACATTGACTTGTATGGGAATAATTTTTTCGCTTAACAAGTGTTTCACAGAACAAATTAAACTCGTTATAAGAGGTTCCACTGTACTTAAAAAAAAAAAAAAAAACAGCTAAGAACCTATTAAATAAAGGCACGGTTTGACAAACTTAAATAAATGAACCCTGCCATATAACCTTAACGTAGAATTAGAAATTATCTAATATGCTGCTCCTCAGCATACTCCTTGCTTCGTTTACATTTTTGTTATCTGACTCTTCAATCGATTGTACCACATCTTCCTAGGTGTACCCGACTTTCAATCATTCACTTTCGCTTTGCATGATTTATGCCTGGGTTGGAACCCGATGCATTTGTTAACTTAGCTAGTAACAGGTCTACTATTGCTTAAAAAAAAACCCATCCAGCCGATAGTCCAGAAACCATGATTACTTACCAGTTAAGGGTAATGTATATATTCTTATGTTAGCAATTGTTTTTTTAAGCTAACATTGCACTTATTGGGAATTTGTGCAAAGAGTTGATCCGACCACGGATATGCAAGGTATAATCAGGGCTGGGCAGTATTTGAATTACTTGTAATTGAAATACAAATACATATTTTGTATTTGTATTTCAATTACTTCTTAAAAATGTATTTTGTAATTGGTATTTCAATTACCTGGCGCTGAGGTATTTTGTAATTTGTATTTCAAATACTTGTCGCTTCAAAATACATTTTCAAATACATTTAGCCAGGGGGGGGCGGTCCGCCCCGGGCCTCCGGTCCTGGGGGGCCCCCAAACGCCTCCATGTTCCCTTGATCAAATCCTAAACAAAGCTTTACGGCACCAGGAGACTGTTAATATTTTTTTGTCATTTTTTTATTTCATTTTTTGGAAGAAGCTCTTGTTAAGAATGCTCTCACCAATTTTTTAAAAGAAAGTCGAAAAATTGACGGAAATAGAGTATTTTATGTGAAAGCGTTTGTAACAGTTTGCATGTCGAATTATCCTTCAGCCAAACTTTGAATGCGTTTTTCTCGAAACTTTTTAACACGTTTTTCAACCTGGTTGGCAACATGTTAAACAAACTATACATCCGATTTGCATGCACCAATTCTTAAACTGTTCGAAAATCCAGTGACTCCATGTAGGTGAATTTTGATATCTAAAAGAAAGAAAAAATGGTGGACCAGCGAATTTTATTTTCGATTTTTTATGGTAAATTTTCATCGTTCATAAAAATAAAATAGAAGGGGGCCCTTTATAAAACCAAATAATCCCTACATAATGTCATGGATAATACGGCCCTGGCTATAGTGACTGAATTTTCGAAGGCAGTGGCCCACACTGCCTTATCGACAATACGGCCCTGCCAGGGCTGGCTTAAACATGTTGGGGCCCCTAGGCAATGCATGTCTCGGGGCCCCTTTACCCTACGGACCCCTACCCGATGCGGGGCCCCTAGGCAGTGATCTACACTGCCTTGTGGACAATAGGGCCCCGCCAAGGCCAGCTTAAACATGTCGAGGCCTCGGGGCTCCTTTACCATAGGGGCCACTAGCTGATATGTGGCCTCATGGACAATATGGCCCTGATAGGGCCGGATTTAACATGTCGGGGTCCCTAGGCAATGCACGACTCGGGCCCATTTTTACCCTCAGGGCCCCTACCCAATGTGGGGCCCCTAGGCAGTTGCCTACACTTCTTATGGATAATACGGCTCTGGCTATAGTGACTAGATTTTCGAAGGCAGTAAGGCCTACATTGCCTTATGGACAATAGGGCCCTGCCATGGTCGGCTTAAACATGTCAGGGCCCCTAGGCAATGCGCGTCTCGGGGCCCCTTTACCCTAGGGACCCCTACCTGATGCGGGGCCTCTAGGCAGTGGCCCACACTGCCTTATGGACACTAGGGCCCTGTCAGGGCCAGCTTAAACATGCCGGGGGCTCTAGGCAATGCACGTATCGGTGCCCCTTTGCCATAGGGGCCCCTAGCTGATACGTGGCTAACTTATGGACAATACGGCCCTGCCAGGGCCGGCTTAAACATGTCAGGGCTCCTAGGCAATGCACGTCTCAGGGCCCCTTTACCCTCGGGGCCCCTACCCAATGCGGGTCCCCTAGGCATTTGCCTACAGTTGTCTTATGGATAATACGGCACTGACTATAGTGACTGGATTTTCGAACAGTTTAAGACTTGTTGCATTTTTTTACTATTTTAGACCCTTTGCAAAAGGCTATTTCAACATTACAGATAATGTAGATAGTAATCAAATAGGCAAGTAATTAAAAAGATTTAGTGGCGGACTAACGGGGGGGGGGGGGGGGGGGGCTGAAGCAGTGTATTTTATGAAAATTTTCAGCGTTCATAAAAAATATACAGGGTCCCTTTATAAAAAAATCCCTATGTGGTGCCATAGTAACAAGATTTTCTAACAGTTTAAGACTTGGTGCATGCAAATCGGATGTATAGTTTTTTTTAATATGTTGTCAACCAGGTTGAAAAACGTAGTTTCGTGAAAAACGTCTTCCAAGTTTTGCTGAAGGAAAATTCAACATACAAACTGATTAAAACGGTATCATATAAAAAATTATGTATCTACGTCAATTTTACGAATTTTATTAAAACGTTAGGTGATAGCATTATTAACAAATGCATATTTTAGAAAATTAAATTTAAAAAAAAATTATGTTTTTTTAAAGTGCTCTGGTGCCTTGTTTAAGATTTGATCAAGGGAACACGGAGACGCTTGAAGGCCCCTTAGGACCAGAGACCCGTGTGAACTGAATAAAAATCTTGTAAAATTACATCAACTTTTTCAACTAGGGGGGGGGCCTCATTCAGCTTTGACGGGCTTTTAGTCCGCCACTGCATTTAGCGATCTTAATAATGATAATGAAAAATAAACTGACATAGATAATACATAGACTAAAAACAATAGAATCCCGTACTATTGTGCTGTGCTATAGCACTCTTAGTAATGATTATTTATAGTTCTCTTATCATTGCTTTATAATGTACTGTACCTTTTTTTATATCATGCTAGTTATTATTATTGTCCTGTGCTATAATAGCACTGTTATTGTACATTTTGTATCATATTATACTTGTCATTGCTTTGTATTAAACATTTTTGCATCATAGTATTAGATCAAGCACTATAGGAATAATTTGACTGAATACTAGATTGTTTTAAAGTTAATTACTGTAGAAGCGCACTTGAAGTGAAATAACACAAAACTGCACTACACAAATGTCATATATATATATATACATATAAAAATGAATCCATATTTCCTTCCCTTGGTCACGCCATAACTTAAGAACGACTTTACCTATTTCATTAATGTTTTTTTTTAAGTTTTCTAATACTTTGTAGAAGGTTCTTGCGAGAAAAAAAAATTGAGAAAATTACGCAGAAAATTGGATAATTTCAGAAAACTTAACGCTTATTTTAACTTTGCACGTTTGATGAAATTGAATTTAGCAGGCGATCCATAACAAGAGAATTGTCTATGGATTTTTTAAATTTGATTGATCGTTCTTATAATATACAAAAATGAATATTTGTAATATATGAAAAAAGAAAATTTGAATAAAAAAGCTGAATAATAATTGTAACAGCTGGCAAGCGAGTTGTTTGAAAACTGAATGTACTGGGACTGAATATATGGAACGCGAGAAAGGGGTTGGCGGGACGGGGGATAGGGTAGGCGGGGAAGGTGAACTCGGGAGGGGAAACGGATGCGGGAGGGGGACGCACGGGAAAGGATATGCAGGGAGAAACAATTTATTTCCTCAAACTAGCTGACTAACTAAGCACAATGCATCTACTGGATGGTTATCCAACCTTTATAACCACCGCCATCTTTGAGTTTATCGCAAAGAGACAGACAGACAAACAGACGCCACGGAGGACTTTAATTTATAATTCGTAGAGATGGTGCGAAAGATTATGATAATGTGCATGAAATGCTTGAGGTAACTAACGTATTTAAGTTAATAAGGATTAATATTGTATCCATCTTAATAACTATCCAATTACCGCATTGCACGTGACCATTTTTTTTAGAGTTAGAATGTATAGTAAGTTAACCGTAAAAGATAGATATATGCCATCGTGTACTTTTTGAAGATCTATAAAAGAGGAATATCCCACCATGCATTGTTTTGTTATATCTCAAAGGGATTAGGTATAGTGTTTTCGATGTAAGCTACCAGGCGGCTTGACTTTTTCCAACACTTATCGTTGTTTCAACCAATTTACACAAATCCTTGACAAATTATATACCTAAACCTTCCTCACAAAACACTCTATCTACTGGTGAAAACCGCATGAAAATCAATTCAGTAGGTTTTGAGTTTATCGCGAACAGACAGACGACGCAGAGGGCTTTAATTTATAATATGTAGAGATATGGCGTTGCAACGCATGCCGCTAGTGTTATTATAATAATGATTATTATTATCTTAACCTGAGTCCAATACCACAAAACTTTACAAGTGGAGCGGAGACGAGATGTGTCTTCTGAGCAATATGATTGGTCAATTTTTGCACGTCCCTGTTTCACTTTGCTCAGCTTTGCTTCTGTGGAAACGCACCCTTAAATAAGAAAGGGCACTTACGGCAATTTATTGCAACCAAAACCAAATGTATTTTGTATTTCAAATACACGACTTGAAAGTATATTGTATTTTAAATACATACGAAAAAGTATTTTGTAATTTGTATTTTAATTACAACAAAGCATTTATTTTGCACAGCCCTGGGTATAATGATCCGCAAGGCTCTTGGGAAATTAGAAATGAGAAGACCACAGGGTTACGTCACGTTGGATTTAATCACCAAGAAATTAAAGGAACATCAGTCACAATATCGTTTAGTTACAACACCAGTTACTGGACATTAAATTTAATGTCTACATATCGTGATTCCATTATATTTTTATATACGAATCCTATTCTATAATATATAATAGCTACATGTTATATCTAAAAATTATTCCAAATGATAAAAATTATACAAAAAAAAGAATTTCTATTATAAATTTGCTTCGTAAGATACAAATCAAATTTGATTGGTTTGTGAATGATGATGGGAAAGTTTTGGCACAAGCATTCAACAAAATAAACTTTCATCGAAAGGAAGCTACTACAGTAGAGATCAAAGCTAACCAAAACTTTCTAATGAAAATGGGTAATAATTAGGTTATACCGACTAGCAACACTTGCACTTTTAATTTTTATTATCATTTATTTATAGGCATGCTTATATTGATGATTAACCAAATCAGTCGCTATGTACCCGCTTTAAGGTGAACAATATCATACATGATGTAAGAAAACATACAAAACTTTATGCAAGGAAAATATAGTAAATCAGGAGTAAACAGTTTTTATAATATTGCAAGAATCCTTGCACATAATCTTAACATAGTGATGATGGGACATTGTCAAAACACCTTGGACGGTATAAATCACGCTTTATAGAATCATAGCTCTCGTGAACATCGAGGCCTTTACACCACATACCTGATTAAGGTAAATTAGAATTTGGTGAGGGGCCCCGGAACCACTTTGTACAAGCATCAGAACAGCAGAGTGTGGTAGGTATATTATTATGCCCGCTTGCTCACCGACATTGTAATACTCATTACGTCACCTTCTGGCACGCTGCCCTTCTAAGGAGTATTCGGTCTTCATGTGGAGTATGAATACTAAATATGGCATTTTTTACATAGAGGAAAAATGTTTTTCTTAAATTTTTAAATAGCATCCATAATACAATTTAACTACTTCTTTCTGTTTGCGGAAACAGAACACGAAAACACATTTTTATTATTGTTAAGACCACACCTTCTTTTAGGGAAGACTAGAACCAGAATACTTGCATCGCCAGGCTTGAGCTCCGCATGTCAATATTTATAATTATTATATTGAATGCTCCATTTGGGAACCATTATTTACTAAGCTTGAAAATGCAAAATATTTGTTCAACCAATGTTAATAAAAGATGTTCAGGCACGTACAGTGCAAATGCAGCTTAATTAAAATATGTAAATAATACCAATAGTCTGAATGCGTTTTGTTCATGTACAAAATTAGTTCTGAATAATTTCATCATAAGACAAAAATAAGCATTAAAAGTGCAAACATTACTAGTCAGTTTTAAAATTAAATATTTTATTTTAACACTTCTAAACAATAAACTATGGTGGCCCACCGCACCAGTCCTGTTGTGAATAAACATTACATTATAATTAAAAGTTAATGGAACAAAGATGAGAAGATATGGTTGACAATGGATGGTGTTCATTAAAAAAAGCACAATAAAAATTTCAGTCACCGCGGTTCCCCTTCAATGTTCATTTCCCAATATGGCTTGAATTTGTTGTTAACGTGTCTGAAATTACTGACTGGATCCTATACCTCTACCACAGCCCACTCAATGGTAAAACTATCAGATAACACGAAAAACACATGGCTCAAGCTTTTAGAGGCTACAACGCAGAATAAGGCAATAAGTTGAAGTTCTACTTAATAAAAGAAATTGGGAAACAGATGAGATAGCGGGGGCCGGGAGATGAGTCCTTCATGTTGCGTAACGCTTGGTCCAGAGCCGGGCAATACGGTCGTGCTCTTCTCTGTTCTGGAGGTACTGCGTGGCAATGCTGCCCACCAGCGGATCCGCTGCAACATGCCAACAATCATTCATCACTATACATATTGGGAACAGGTGGGGGGCGGGGGCGGGAGCGGGGGCCTCGGCGCGGCCAATCCTTCATGTGGCGTAACGCTTGGTCCAGAGTCGGACTATACGGTCGTGCTCGGGTCGGTTCTGCAGGTACTGCGTGGCAATGCTTCCCACCAGAGGATCCGCTGCAATGTGTACAAGCATTCGTCACTTTACATATTGTCTCGCTCCCACTACACATCCCACTCTACAACATATGACCCCACCAGATAGAGCGGACCGCATTTCTGTTCTGACATATTGCTGCAACAACAGTTAACACTAACCAACATCTCTATCCGACCGAGGCAAATATACAATTACTTTTAAATGATATTACTGCCTCGCACTGTTACTGTTACTGTTCATTATTCAAACTATAAGCTGGCTGTAAAATAAAAGTAGCATGTCGGAAACAAAAGGTACGGCGCTCTATCCAACTTTGGCTTCCCCCCAGATCATGGCCAAATGTTATTTATACAAGAGATTGGAGTGGAATCATAAATAGGCAACAAATAATTATTCCATTATAAAGCTGCAAAGAAAGAATGTATAAATAAAATATTCTTAAATCATTTGACAACAAATTAAATAGAATGCTTACATTACATAGTGAAATAAGGATTATCGTAATTTGTGGCTCTTTGTAAACTAAATCACAAGAAATCAAATATTTACAAACCTGGATTACAATCAGTTAGCAGGGAACAAATTGAGAGAAGAACTTTGGATATCGTTAGAGCTGGTGACCAATTATCCTTTAAAATATCCAGGCAAATCACACCTTGACTGTTTATATTGCAGTGGTAAATGCGGGTTCGGAATGTTACCTGGAAATTGGACAAATTAGTATAACTTCAATAAATGTACTAATAAAAGAACAGTAAAAATAATTGTATTAAAAAAGTAATATGCTCTATTTTTACCTTGGGGGGTTTAAAGGGATATTCGGGAGAAAAGTGGATATCCAAAAAGAAGACTCCGCCTTCATACACTGACCCAGGAGGTCCAAGAATGGTAGACACCCACTCGTAGAAGTTATCCCCTTTAGGCCCGGCGCTGCAGTTGGGAGGGGGGTCGAGGGTGATCTCTGCTAGTTCCTTCTGGATCCTCTTGGCGGAAGTGCCAAGAGCCTTAGACATTTTGGGGTTAGGCTTGGATTCCTTGGCGTCGGGCTTGGTGTCGGCCACCGCGGCCCCGGAGCTCCCAGCTCCGCCGCGTCCCCTGCCGGTGCCGCCTCCGGAAGATCCCGAAGCGCCTGACATCACTCAGGCACCTAAAATCATTTATATCAACATTGTTACCATCTACCGCACATTCTCACGCTACTGTCAACCATGAATCCTTTGTCTACCTAGTAGACAAAGAATGTAATAAATATTGTAAATATTTTCTAACCGAACGAAAGAGGATGTTATGACGAAGAATTTACTGGAAATGTATTAAACTACGATAAGAGGGCCAAGAGGAATTTCAAGATTTAAATAATAAAACTCGACTTATATATTGGTGTCGGCCATCTTGTAATGAACGAACAATCAATGTTACATTTTATTAGATTAGACAATATTTTAAACAATGGGGCGATCAAAAACTGTGCAGAATTATGGGGGATAACCAATAATATAAAGAGAATAGAACCGCTAAATTAAGTTTGGGATAAACGGCTTGGCAGTTGTTAAATTCGATAACCAATAACACATTGACATGTTAAAACAAAGTAGTAAAATTTGGATAACAAAGGCGCAAATGTTTTCCGATGAGATAAAAACGTATATTGACCGATATACGAAATATATAAACTGAAAGACTTACTGTATTCGTTAAATGCAGTCTAAATACAGATCCTAAACGGCAACCGGACCGAGCAAAACAGCGACACCACTCGTTCTATTGTGAAATGGCAAGTCAAATAGGTATAAGCATTTGGTGTAAAAGGAATTCTAGTCCTTGAAAAGAATTATATTTACCAATTTATATTTATTGGCCAGAACAAAATAAATAAAACATCTTAAGTATATGTTAAAATAGTGTAGGGAGTGTATATAATTTGATAAATCGTTAAGAAAATAAAGTAATTTTTAAAATACCCGCAAACTGAACAAACGAACGAAATACGGAATAAACAACCATAGAAAAAGCCATAAATGTATATAATATGGTGAGTTCCTAATTGTTCTTGGAGAAATAGGGGTTTGAAGTGTATTTTTAATTAGGACATCCCGCAATAATCAGAGAAATAAGGGGATAATAAGGCTGGGCGAATACACACGTTTTCCTTATTCGATTTCCTAATGCGGAATTTCGATTTGGAATTCCGTGAGACTAGCGCAAACGTTCGCTTTTCTTCATTCGGAATGTATACACGTCAGTACAGATAGTGATAGCGTGGTGAACGCACGACGATGGAGGACGACGATTTATAAGCAATTGCATTTCTGTTAATAACCCTAAAGCACTAAACAAAAAAAGATGGCGGTGACTAGACCAATCAAAACAAACATGGACTCTCTCTCTGGTTTCAATCCTGGGATTGGTTTGCAGCAATTTCATCTATTCGTTTTTTCCACTCTTCCCTGTCTTGTGCGGCTCTTTTGAATTCTGCATATGATAAGCAGCGCACGTCCACCAGCAGGTCCTCCAGGTACTCTCGGCGTGGGCGTCCCCTAGCGTTTGTCCCCTCGGTCATACCCTCCATTATGGCATGCAAGAGGCCTTCTTGTCTTATTGCATGGCCGATCCATCTTGCGCGCCTTTCGGACAAGGTCCTGAGCAGGTGCCTTCCTCCTTCGATTTTTTGGAGAACCTCCTCATTTGTGATGTGGTCTCTCCAGGAAATTCCTAGTAGTCTTCTATAGGACCACATCTCAAAAGCCTCTAGTCTCCGTTTATCTCTTTCGGATAAGCACCATGTTTCGCAGCCGTACATCAAGATACTCCATACATAGGTCTTGATGAGGAGTATTCTCAGTTTCAGGTCTATATTATTCGATTCTATTATTTTCGACCTTTTATTGAATGCAAGCCTAGCCTGGTGTATACGGCTGTCGACCTCGCTCTTAGACCGACCGTCCCATGTTATTTTGCTCCCGAGGTACACAAACTCCTTGGTGTTCTTTAGTGGAACTCCTGACATCTCTACTCTCATCTGATGTTGCGTTCGGCCTACAGTCAGCAGCTTTGTTTTGTCTTTATTTATCCTCATGTTGTAGTTATTTTGAAGAATGCTTTGCATGGTTGTTAAGGCCTCTTGCAGTTCTTCTTCGCTTTCAGCAACCAAAGCAATATCGTCAGCAAACCTTATCATATCCACCTTTTGCCCGTGTATCTTTACACCTTTTCTGTGACTCATTCTCTCCCTCAAGTCATCAATCGCACTTTGTACATATGCGTTAAAAAGAACAGGTGACAGAGAGCATCCCTGTCTCACCCCTTGTCTTATACTGGCTTCTTTTGTATCATTGTCACATCTAATTATAGCGGCCTCATTCTTGTATAGCGCCTGGATTATTCGTCTATCTCTATATTTGATGTCAATTCTCTTCAGAATCTCGAAGAGTCTTTTCCATTCTACTTTGTCGAAAGCCTTCTCCAGGTCTATGAATGCGATGAATGTGTTTTGGTTTCTTTTTAATCTTTTTTCTAGTAGTATTCGTAGCGACAATATTGCTTCTCTGGTTCCTACACCTCTTCTAAAGCCAAACTGGTCTCCGGAAAGGATGTTCTCTACTTTTGGTTCGATTCTTTTTAGAATGATATTAGTCAATATTTTTGAGGCATGGGATATAAGGCTAAGAGTTCTGTGTTGTTCACATTTCGTCGTGCCCACCTTCTTTGGTAATGCGACAATTAGGCATTTCTCGAAATCCTCTGGTATCTTTCCAGTCTTATACATTGTCTGTATCATTTTAAACAGGGCATCTATAGTTCCTTTTCCTGCTGGCTTAATTAGTTCAGCCGGAACGTCATCGATTCCGGGTGCTTTCCCGTTTTTGAGATTTTTCAGTGCGAGGTCAAACTCTTCTCTAGTGATTGGATCTCCCAAATCATCTGCGTCTACCTCATTTTCTCTTTCTATCAATGTTTCGTTGTCATTATTTCCCTTTGCATTGTACAGCATTTCGAGATATCTTTTCCATCTCTCTCCTATTTGGTGATTTTCGAAAAGTATTTTGCCGTCTTCTCCTTCTATTGCATTACCCTTTCCAACTCTCATCCCAAAGAAGTCTTTCACCGCAGCGTGAGCTCTTTCTACATTTCCTCTCTTGAGGTCGTCATTTATCTCATCGCATTTATTCTGGTAGAATGTTTCTTTGGCTATTCTTGATTCTCTATTTATTTGGTTTCTCAGCACTTTGTATTTCTCTTGTGATTCAGCTCTTTTATCATTTTTGAGCTCTCTTCTATCCTTTATCATATTTAAGATCTCATCGGTTATCCATTCCTTCCGTGCTTGGGGTTTTTCCTTGCCTATAGTTTCCTCTGCCGTAGTTATAATCTTCGTCTTTATCACTTTCCAGATCGCATTCACGTTTTCCTCTTCCATTAGGTTGCACTCTTGCGTCTTTTCCCTAAAACTGTCGCTAATCTCTTTCATCTTTAATACTTTTGTATCCCATTTGAGATTTTTTCTCTTTTTTAATTTTTTCAGTTTTAGAAGACTTTTGGCCATTACCATATTATGGTCACTATCTATATCTGGACCGGAATAGCTTCTACAGTCTTTTATTTGGTTTTTAAATCTATGTCTAACCATTATATAGTCTATTTGCAGTCTTTGTCTGTCTCCAGGGGATTTCCAGGTGTATCGCTGTCTTGGGTGATGTTGGAAACAAGTGTTTGCTATCACTAGTTTGTGTTTTTCGCAGAATTCTGTCAATCTGTTTCCTCTGTCGTTTCTTGCACCCAACCCAAAGGGCCCAATGCAAGTTCCTTCACGTCCTTCTCCTACAACAGCATTCCAATCTCCTAGGAGAATCAGATTTTCACCTGCTTTTATCTCTAATATAAGTTTATCTAGCGAACTGTATACCTCCTCCACTTCTTCTTCGCTATGACTAGATGTTGGCATATATACTTGGGTAATTACAGTGTCTACAGGCTTAGTTTCTATTTTGACTAGAATAATTCTTCCGCTATATTGCACGTATCCCTTAACCCGTCTTCCCCACTCCTTGCACAGCACAACGCCTACTCCCCCTTGGCCAGGTTTATCCTTTATGCATCCTGTGTGGATAATTCTGTAGTTGCCACTCCAGAAGTCTCCGCAATTGGGCCATCTCATCTCTGCTATACCTAGGGCATTCAAATTTACATTTTGCATCTCAGCTTTCAGATTATCCAGTTTGCTGTTTTGCAGTAATGTGCGGACATTCCACGTTGCCCATCTCGCTATTTGGTTCTTTGTATTTGACTTTTGTTTCGCTATTGACTTTGTGTTTCTAGCATCTCGAGCAGTCCCCACCCGGAGATCCGAACGGGGGACTATTTTACTTCCGGAGAATTTTACTTGAGATTGGGTATTCATCTTTTGCTGGTTCTTGGGATGCCACTTGGACCTTTAATGTGGTAGTTTCCCGTTTCTTTCCACATCCTATGCCGTTGACCTCGAAGGTTCTTCCGCCTTTGGAGATTATTTACTTCTCCAGGACAAGAGGGTGCCCTAGACAACAGACGCCTGGTAGGGCGAAAGTTGGTGGTCAGCTTATTCCGGCCAACGCTCGGTCCCTGTCTATATTTGCCGATACGAGGTCGTTGCTCACTCCCCACCACGAGAAGGAAATAGATCAGGATTTTCCTTTCCTCAAACCTGAGACCAGAAGGCATTTCTCAGAGTTCTCCAGTACTTTAGGGGAGCAAACATGGACACATTCCTAAAAATTCTAAAAGTATCGATATCAGTAAGTATCGATACATTATGAGTATTTGTATCGAAAATATAAGTATCGAAAAATGATTTGAGTACTATGATATGAGTAGGTATCGATACTTTGATGGTGTCGGAACATCCCTATGCGACACTGAATCTGAATAGAATTTCACAAACAAAATGTATGCAAGCGCTGCGTTCCGCATGACGTCATTAGGTTTTTTCCAGTAGGCTTGCATTCGAAACGTACGTACGGAATTTGTTCCGTTCGGAAAAAAAGCGAACATGTGCGTCAGTTAATGTATTTTCTACTGATTCCATGCATTCGGATGTCCGAATACGGAAAACGAATTCGGAAATCGAACACGAAAAACGTGTGTATGACGTCATGCGGAACACAGCGCTTGCATACATTTTGTTTGTGCCGACGCACACGTTCGGAAATTTCTATTTGGTATCGCACACGCACCGCGAGCATCGGACGTATTCTTTGTACCTATTTGTTACGCATAGAATCGCGTCGTGCGTTCACCACGCTATCACTATCTGTACTGACGTGTATACATTCCGAATGAAGAAAAACGAACGTTTGCACTAGTCTCCGGAATTCCAAATCGAAATTCCGCATTAGGAAATCGAATACGGAAAACGTGTGTATGAGAACAGCCTTAAATAACCCATCAATATTGATATGAATTATCATTATTAGTGTCCGACCGAAACAGGACTTTCCACCGAAACCGAAACCGAATCTTCGGTTTTTAGACACGTTAAAAATCGATTGTTTACTGTTATTTGCTTATTATTCGGGCAGTTAACACATGTAAAATAAATAAATAATAAACAGTAATCGAAGTATGTGAAAAAATAATATTTATTTATGTTACTTCTACAAAACCAACAAAATTTATAAAAAATAACAAAACACGTTAACTCAATTTGGGAGGCGGGAATGGGTACCTTCATTGGATATCCAACACACCTGTCATAGATCACCCCAAGTGGTTCGCTACGTTTGGTGATTAAGCAGGGGTGCCCGGGTTCATGGCATGCGGTTTTTCTAGGTTTGATGACCAGGACACACTGAACGCCAGATTCATACCCACCCCTTAAACCCTTTTTCCAGAACTCTCCTCTCCCCCCTTTCCTTAAACAACCCTCCACACAGCACCCCAAAGATGACATAGACCCTGGGGGAAATTATTTTCCTCAAGGCCTCATGTAAAAAAAAAGAACAGTCCAATAATATTTCAAGAGGTTTAAATAACCCTTCAATATTAACATGGATTATTATTATGAATATTGATATTTTTGAAATCGGTCCAGTAGTTTTTGAGTTAATTCGTTACAAAATACAAAAATACAAATCATTCCTCATTATTACATTACTCTGAAATCGCAACTAAACATGTATTATCTTAATATATAAAACAAAGTCGGGTTAGTTACACTATTTATAACTCGAGAACGGCTGAACCGATTTTGATGATCTTTGATTTGTTGGATTTGTCTCCGCCCCGGATAGGATAATAACTATTAAAACATCGCGAAAATTCATGAAAAAGAAAGTTATGACGATAATTCATTTCCTCATACATTTAATATGGAACGAATTTTCATCTTTTGAAAGAGCTGAAGGAATATTGTGGTAGGTAGGTATAATATTGCAGTTTGCTTGAATTTCAAAAATTCAAAAACGTCAAATGTCAATGCGTTGATTGTTGTGCATTTGTTTTTAATCATATAATGCTGCCCTTCTTTCTTACACACTCAATGTCAATAGTCGAAAATGAGACAAATGGTGAACGTATGTCTGCACACCTCCAAAGGAAAAATACAATAATTATAATAAATCTCTGAAATAATTTAATTTCTGAAAATAATTTCTCTCAGGATCTATATCATCTTAGGCGATGCTGTGTGGAGGATCTTTTTAAGGAATGGGGAGGATAGAAAGTTCTGGGAAGGAAAAAGGTATGAGGGGTAGGTAGGAATCTGGGGGTCAGTGTGTCCGGGAGTGACGGACGTATGAATCCATCCCTCCAACTGTGGTGCAAGGCAATGGGTCGAGAGAGTCCGGCTGGAAAGGACAAAAGGCTTCCCTCAACCAGTCTCTCTCGATCCGGCCCGCCACGCAGCAGATGGGCAGGCGCATCAACTGCCAAGACCCGGACATAAGTCACCTCATGAACCCGGGCACCCCTGCTAAATCACCAAACGTAGCGAACCACTTGGGGTGATCTATGGCAGAGGTGTTGGTTATTCAATAAATGGTTCCCGGGGCGGCGGCACCCGTATCCGCCTCCCAAATTCCCGTAAGTAATTGTAAAAGTAACAAAATCACAAAAATATAAATCCGTACACAACGCCATCTCCGATACTGACAAAAACAAAACACGGACAGTTGCGCATTGATAATTGCTTCATTGCGTAATTTTTAACTTAATAAAAAAACTGAATTTAATTCAACAGCTATTGATTCTGAGGCGGTACGAAGTTCGTCGGGTCAGCTAGTTTAAAATATATTAATTGTTATAATAATCAATTAGCCTAAACATTTCCCCATTACTCCATGACGCCATGTTTATGAAACAATCGTTGGAACAATTAAGCGCGACAAACAGCGTCCGCTCCGGCCGACGCGCGTCTGTGAACTGAGCGCTCGGCCAACGTGTGAACGCTGTTTGCGGCTTGCGCCAAATTCCTTTGATTTGTGCACGAAAAACCGACACCCATCGGCTCGTCGGCGAGCGTTGGCCGCAAACGCCAAATACACATACGGAAATGCGATTAAGTACTTTTATAAATTAACTGATTATTTCTTTCTACTATGACACCACCGTTGTCCTGCAACATTGGTCACGTGACCGATTTAGTTCCAGCGAACGCCGTTCCGACAGGACCGACTTACTTCATTCTAGTTACGGCGCTCTGCTCGAGAACACGCGACAAAATCCTAAATTAAAAATCACATTTCCATTTTTTTCCTACCGCGATCTCTAAAATGTAAATGTTGTCTGTCAAGAATAAATAAATTATTAAACGTGTGCGAACTCTTTCATTACGTCTCTGAATTTAAGATCCTTCCTCGGAGTCCGGTAAGTATCCTCGACACTACAAAGGGAGACCTGATGTAAGGTTCGCCACAACTGGTGACATTCCAACGTCTAAAAATGGTTGTCGCAACGAGTGACTTTCGACGATTCACGATATTTTTTTCAACGTTTAGACTTGCCCATTTTTAAATTTTTTGCACGTGTTCTCGAGCGGCAGTTTCGTAGCTGGTTTCCTGGGACAATCCGGCATCGAACGTCTTCAGAAACGCGTGATGCTACAGAAGGAGCATCTACCTCCGAGTCTCTCTTCCTGCAGCCCCGTCAACAGCCTGACGCAGCCTCCATTGCCAGCATCAGCTGCGGACACCCTCGGAAACCAGATTAGCATCAGCGCAACAACGTTCCAGCCACGTAAATTTTTAAATGAACATCATTTCGTTACATACCTACTACACGTTTCAAACCCTGCAAAATAATATGTCACAATTCATACGACATTTCTAGAAATAATATCTTGCATACACTATGTTACATTTATTATTAGAATTTGAAAATTTCTATTTGAATTTTAAATGATAATTTCAAAAAGTTTTGCGTCTTGGATATTTCCAGGTAACTTTCGTAGAATTTACATAGATGCCAACATCCCAAATCTATAAACGCCAAAAGTAATTTCAGCTGAATTTTAACACATATCTTGAAACATTCGTTAAATCACTGTCTTTGCGTGGTTATTACCGTATACTGACAGTGTATACTGTATACTGACATATATTGACAGTGAAACAGATGCTGACCTTGAACACGATGGTATTTATCCACAAAATATTGAACAACACGTCACCAAAATACTTCTCAAATAAAATTTTATACAATAAAGACATTCACAGATATAACACAAGGACGTGCAATGAAATTAGGCTACAAAAAAAGGACAAAGCGAATACGCAGAACAGTTTACTGTACAAGGGAATGAAGTTGTATAACACACTACCAGAAACTTTAAAGTCCACACCAATTGGAAAGTTCAAGATGTATTGTAGGAGCTACATAAAACTTGAAAAAATATAGTGAATATGAAATATTATTATCAATAAGAAATTTGTAAACTTAAATGTACAAATTACTAAAATAAAAATTATTATTATTATAAATGTTGAAATGACCTCGGATGAAGAATCTTCAGCGACCACACCTATGGATCAATTCAAGACTCTGTTTCAAGAAACAATAAACCCGCAACCAAAATCAACCAACATGGAATCAACTGGCGAATCAAGCTCTGCGGCAGCAGTAAATTACGTGACCGTGAGATTACCACCTTGTTGGAGGGAAAACATCTCACTTTGGTTCGTGCAGGCAGAAGCACAATTTGTGAATTCACGCATTAAAGAGGATTTCACGAAGTACAATATCATAATCGCAGCCTTAGATTCACAAACTTACAATGTGTGAGTGACATCGTGACACATCCACCGATTTCTGACAAATACGCCAATTTGAAAGCAGCCCTTATAGACCGACTTCAAGACTCTACTGAAAAACGCCTCACACGCCTACTCACAGGAATCCAACTTGAGGATAGGAAGCCAACCGGTCTATTGAGACATATGCTGGAGCTAGCAAGACCTACCTTAGCGGTTAGCGCAATTGTGCGTACACTGTGGTTACAACGACTACCACAACACGTTCAAGCAATCCTGTCAGCACTTCCCGATAACGACATTAATCAACTTTCCACAGCAGCAGACAAAATACTAGATGTCTATCAATCAACCGATTGCAGCGCCATGGAAGATCGCAGCAAACCAAGTACATCTCGTCAGGAACCAGCTGAACATTTCTTACTACTACAACTGCAGCAACAAATAGCAGCACTTTCGCGTGAAGTATCCCAGCTACGCATAGTCAAAACTGATCCCACATCAACCTATAGAAGACGGAGAAACCAGAGCCCCGTCGAAACCCGGGTCGCCCAAGATCCGAGTCACGCAATCCATCTCCCAACAGGAATCAGAATGGAAAGTGTTACTACCATGCAAGATTTGGCGAAAAGGCTCATAAATGCTCCAAACCATGTTCATATGAAAAGAAGAAGTCGGCAAACGACAACGGGAACTCCCAGTAGAGGCATGTGAGATCCCTAATACCTCCTGTCGTCTCTTCATCTATGACCTGTGAACAAGACATAAATACCTAGTGGATACAGGCGCTGACGTTTCTGTTATACCTAGGAACATGACATTAGAGAAAGGCAGCATAACCTCCGACAACTGCTCTACCACATTATATGGGGCAAATGGGAAACCAATAAAAACATACGGCATGAAAACAGTCGAACTCTACTTTGGCCTACGCCGCACAATGAAATGGCGTTTCATCGTAGCCGACGTCTCCAAACCCATCATTGGCGCAGACTTTCTTCACAACTACATCTTGACAGTCAACTTGGGACGAGCAAAACTTGAAGATTAGTCTACTGGATTAAAAATTAGAGGAGCTTCCTACAGAGGACCAGCATCGGGCATCGCCACAATTTCCTCTTCTCAAAAGTATCTTGAAATTTAAAAGAAATACAAGGCCTACCATGCAGACACTGGATGCGATTAAACATTCTGTGACTCATTGCATCGAAACCAAAGGCCCTCCAGTATCTGAACGTGCACGCAGATTAGCACCAGCGCTCCTCGAGGCAGCCAAGCGTAAATTTAAGTACATGATGGAACAAGGGATTTGCCGTCCTTCAAAAAGCAACTGGGCCAGCCTTTTACACATGGTAAAGAAGCCAAACGGCGAATGGCGTCCGTGTGGCGACTACAGAATCTTAAACTCAAAAACGGTCCCTGATAAATACCCTATATCTCAACTTCAAGACTTCGCCCAAGAGCAACTGGCAAAAGGACAACTGGCAAAAGCGAAGATTTTTTCAACCATCGATTTAACGCGCGCATACCACCAGATATCCGTTGAACCTGAGGACATCCCTAAAACGGCTATCATCACACCATTCGGATTGTTCGAATTCACCTCCATGCAATTTGGATTATCAAACGCAGCTCAGAGTTTTCAACGATTTATGCATGCAATAACAAGAGATCTGGATTTCTGTTTCGTTTACCTAGATGACATCCTGATAGCTTCCGCTGACGATGGGGAACATAAAAAACATCTAGATTTGCTTCTTAAACGACTCGCTGATAACAGACTTGTCATTAATATCCAGAAATGTCAATTAGGAACCGCAACAGTGAACTTCCTCGGACACACAATAACTCCAGAGGGCATGACTCCAACCAAGGACAAAGTCAAAGCAGTGACAGAATTCCCACTACCTAAAACCGCGAAAGAACTACGTCGCTTTTTAGGTATGTTGAACTACTACCGCAGGTTCCTACCAAATTCGATCAACACCCAAGCAATTTTATACGACAGCATTGCCGGTTACAAAAAGAATGACAAGAGGATTCTCAACTGGAACCAGGAGCAGACAAAGGCGTTTGAAGAATGCAAACAACAACTAGCGAACGCAGCTTTACTTGCGCACCCGGATCAAAACGCAAAGCTTGCAATGATGGTTGATGCCAGCGACAAAGCATTGGGCGCCTCATTGCAATAATCAAAAGGAAACACCTGGGAACCGCTAGGATTCTTCTCAAAAAGTTCACCCCTGCACAGCAGAAATATAGCACTTTTGACCGTGAACTTAGCGCCGTTTATGAATACGTGAAATACTTCAGAAATCACATTAAAGGCCGTTATTTCGGCATTTTCACAGACCACAAGCCAATCACCTTCGCATTAAACAAAAAACGCGCGTCTAGCTCTCCCCGTCAAGAGAGACAGCTAGATTATATAGCGAAATTTTCAACCAACATCAGGTATGTTTCTGGAAAAGAGAACGTAGTCGCGGACACACTATCTCGCATCGATGAGATCAACTGTCCCACTTTAATTGACTACGAGCAAATGCGGTTAGAGCAATGCCAACCTGACGGACAATTCAAGGCAAACGATGGCAGCACCCTTGCTCTACGTCAAATAGTGATCCCTGGCACTGACACTCGATTGTGGTGTGATATTTCAACAGGTCATGTAAGACCACTTGTTCCACCCAGCATACGACAACAAGTCATAGCAAGCATACATAATGTTTGCCACCCTGGTATCTTGGGAACTACAAATACAGTAAAACAAAGATTCGATTGGCCCGACATGGCGAAAGACATCAAGAGTTTCGTCAAACAATGTACACCTTGTCAAAAAGCTAAGGTATCAAAGCATACGGTCGCACCTCTAGCAACGTACATATTACCAGAGGATAGATTCCGTAACATTCACATCGACTTAGTTGGACCACTACCGTTATGCAATAATTACCAATATATACTAACCATGATTGATAGGTTCACTCGATGGCCCGAAGCAATCCCCTTGAAGAATATGTCAGCAGAAACCGTAGCCGTAGCACTGACTACGCATTGGATCACTCGTCACGGAACACCTGACAGCATCACCACTGGCCAAGGACGATAGTTCGAGAGTTGTCTCTTCAAAAAACTCGCTGAAAAGTTCGGCATCAAACACTCAAGAACCACGGCATACCATCCTCAAGCGATCGGTATTATAGAAAGATGGCATCGCACTTTAAAAACTTCTCTAATGGCTTGTGGAGAACAGAACTGGGTTGAGAACCTTGCACTAATAGTTTTCGGTTTGAGAGCTACAGTGCGTGAGGACCTAAAATGCTCCCCCGCAGAACTTACGTATGGCAGGACACTCCTCGCGAAGAACCCGATACGTATGTAGGACGTCTACGGAGAAAGTTTGAAAGCATCAAATCGACCCCTGCCAGCAATCACAGCGTAAGGAAAATTTTTGTGCACAAGGACCTACCTGTCACCACTCATGTTTTCCTGAGAACAGATAGCGTAAGAAGACCGCTTCAGAACCCATACGAGGGTCCTTACAAGGTAGAAGAACGTGATGACAAAACATTTGTCATATCAATAAAAGGTAAATCTAAACGCGACTCCATAGACAGACTCAAGCCTGCTTTCGTTCCGGTTGAAGAAAATGTCACTATTCACCCATCTGTTCCCGTTACACCGATAACCAAAATCTCAACGCGCTCAGGTCGGCAAGTATATTTTCCAAAGCGATTTGGAACGGAATAACGCTGAAAAAGAAATTTTTATTTAGCATTTTTCTCATTCATAACTCATGATAGAAATTAAATTATAAATTTCGCCTAGCTTTCTATTGCAAACCACATTCATAAAGTATATACATATTTCTTTAAAATACTGCGAATAACACAATGTTAAAATGCACAGATTTTTTATGGAAATCGGACCTTTAATATTGTAATTTGTCAATTAACATAATCTAAAACTTAGATCATTTTTGTGTATTCACAAGTGTGAAACATCTTCAATACGATGAAACAATTCATCATTTTCCGCATAACTCATGCACTTTAAAAAACATAACATATTAATCATGTTATTGCAATTTTAAATCATTTCTAGTTAGGTGAAAACTTTTCATCATTCAACTGCATAATTTGTGCACTTCAAAGGTGCTACAAGCGCCACTGTGTTTTTACTAGTGTAAAACATTTTAAAAAAAAGAAGATGATAACTTCTCATCATGCAACCGCATTTATGCGTTACTACCTGTATTACAGCTGTAACGGACGTGTTCGCACCCTCAAAACATCTTTCATCAAAGTTCATCGCTGGTGGCATCCTTTATATTTTGAGGTCATTTCTTGGAAATTTTGCTGAAATTTCTGGCCTCGAAATGCTAATGTACCGTGCCGCCAGCGACTAAATTTGGTGAAAAGATTTTTATTTTATTTTTTTATTGTAATATAAAAAATATGAGTTACATATTATATACACATATATTTTACAAAATTTTAAATTAAAGGTCTTTTCTGGTCATGTATACCTTATCAGAAAAGAGGGGCTCTTGTGCCTGATAAGGGAGCCACGATTCTTACTTGCGTTGTAAGTTATAATCTGTTTCGTATAAAATATTTACTTTTTACTGTAAGTTTTTTTGAAAAATTGTTTTATTTTATTTATTTGTTCTGATTGGTTGATGATGCAGCGTAATTCAGAAGGGAGGTTATTATAGTTTTTTATGGCTTGGAAAATATAATGATTTTGCATTTGAGTTGTTTTAAAATTAGGTGTAATAAATTGGTTTCCATTTCTCATTAGTTTGTAAAATTCTTGATATTCTGTGTTATTTTTTTCTTTACACATTTTTATAATGGAAGCTTGCTTGAAAATGTCATCGACATTTGGTACTGGAAATAATTTAAAAAGTGATTCTGTTGAGAAGGTAGATTGTTTTTTTAATATTACTTTAATGATGATTCTTTGCGAAACTTTTACTGAGTTTAGATTTTTTTTGTAAGAGCCTCCCCAACCTATAATTCCGTAGATAAGTAAAGAATGAACAAGGGCATAGTACACATTTTTCATTATTTTTACATTTAAAATATTTCTTAACCTAACAAATATATATATATACATTTCCTCATTCTCTTCACTAGCTCTGAAATGTGATTATTCCATTTCAGGTTTTGATCAATGATCACACCGAGATATTTAATTTCGGAGGAAGAGTTAATTACGGTACAAATAGTATTATGTTGTTTACAGAGTACATGATCACATTATTCGTCATGGATTACAATATTAACTTTATGATCATCAGGTATTTTCTGCAAGGAAAATAAGACATATGTTGTTTTTTTAGCATTAAGTGTGAGTAAGTTATCATCAAACCATGATTTTAAGATATTAATATCTTCATTTGCCATTTCGTTAACTAGTTCCCATGTTTGACCTTTTATTAGCAATACAGTGTCATCAGCATAAGAGATTAATTCACCTTTAATTTCCTGTCGGAAAATGTCATTCACGTATATTAGAAATAATAATGGTCCGAGGACGGTACCTTGAGGGATGCCAAATTTACTTGTGAGTGGTGTACTAAACGATTGATTTAATTTTACTATTTGAGGTCTCTCTGTTAAGTAGCTTACTATCCATTTGAGGGCTATGCGGTCAATGCCATTATCTTTTAATTTTAAAGCAAGTTTTTCATGGGAAATGCTGTCAAATGCTTTCTTTAAGTCAATGAAAATTCCTATACATTTATTTGATTTGTCCAGGGTACTCTGAATACTAGATGAAATTTTAGCGATGGCGTCTTGGGTACTTTTTCCCTCCGTGAATCCATGTTGATTTTTATTGATGGTTGAATTTTTTTTTATGAATGCAGTTAGTCTTTTTTTAGCAATTTTTTCAAAAATTTTCGATATATTAGATAGGAGTGAAATGGGTCGATAATTGGAAACGTCCTCCGGATTACCTGATTTAAATATTGGCGTGATTATTGCTTTTTTGTACATGTTCGGGAAAACACCTGTCTTAAAGCTATTATTTATTATATGAGAGATTGGTGTAGAGATATAATTTTTAATGTGTTTTAGTATTTTTACAGAAAGGCCATCAAATCCTGGAGCAGAACCGCCTCGCATTTTTGATATTGTTTGAACAATTTCAAAAGGATTGGTTGGTTTAAAAAGTTCTAGTTTATTTTCTGTATTTGGAATTTTTCCAAAAAAAATTTTTTTTTTAACTTGAATTTTTTTGGCTAGATTCATTCCGACGTTTGCGAAGAAATCGTTGAATGCATTTGCTCCTTTTTCAGGTTCCTCAAGACAATTTATTATATTGTTGTTTTGTATTATGCTCTTTATGGTATTATTTTTATTTTTCTGTTTATTTTCCAAGATTTCATTTATTATTGTCCAAACTCTCTTACTGTCGTTTCCCGAGTCATCAAGTTTATCTTTATAATATTTTTCTTTAGTGTTTTTTATAAGAGAAGCTAATTTATTTTTGTATTCTTTAAAATGATTATTTAAATTTATGTCCAAAGGTTTTTTTTTAGTTTCTTTGTAAAGCCATTCTTTATGTCTAATAGATACAACAAGTCCATGTGTTATCCACGGTTTGATTTTACGAAATTTTGCTGAGTTTCCCTTATGAATAATTTTTTTTGAGTCATTTATATAATTGGTTAATTTATTTTCAAACATTTTACAGCAATCGTTGACGTCATTATTTCGGAGTATATCCAACCATAATTCAGAGGACAATTTATCTTTTAGAGTTTCGATATTAATGACAGTTATATCTTTATTATTATTAGCATTCTTTAAGTTATGTTGATTTGTCACCTGAGATGAATTGTAATGTAGCAAAGTCATGTAGTGGTCGGTAATTGAAGTTTTTATAATTCCAGAGTTTATATTATTAATATCCTTAATGTTAGTGAAGATGTGATCGATGCACGATGGGCGTTGCCCATTGACGTTTCTAGTGTGAGACTTTATACACGGTACGTAGTTCATTTCAGCCATCATATTTAGGTAATTATCTTTATTGCTTGAAGTACAGTCATGCGCTATATCTAAATTTACGTCACCAACAACTATCGCATTTGCGTTTCTAAATTTTAATAACACTTGTCTTAATTCATCTGTAAACAAACAGACAGTAGATGAGTGCGTTCTATACAGTGAGATAATATTAATTTTTATGTTGTAATACTTAATTTGTACACTTTTTTTTTTTTTTTTACATAAGCTCCACACAGGAGGCCCTGAGGCAAATAATTTCCCTGAGGGCCTATGTCATCTTTAGGGATGCTGTGTGGAGGGTCTTTTAGGGAAAGGAAGGAGAGGAGGGTTCTGGGAAGGAAAAGGGTTTAAGGGGTGGGTAGGAATCTGGGGTTCAGTGTGTCCTGGTCATCAGACCTAAACACACCTCATCCCATGAACCCGGGCACCTCTGCTAAATCACCAAACGTAGCGAACCACTTGGGGTGACCTATGGCAGAGGTGTTGGTTATCCAATAAAGGTTCCCGGGGCGGCGGTACCCATTCCCGCCTCCCAAATTGAGAAGCACACATAGGCAGTTTGTTCCGTTAATTTTAATTTCTTCCACGCATAATATGTCACAATTATTTTGTACAAATATAGCGATCCCACTGTTTTTGTTTATTGGGATTGCTGTTGCTATGAAAGTATATCCAGGTATATAATACGACACTTCACAACTCGAATGGGATTCCGTTAACACTATACATGCCGGCTTTTTGGCAACATTATTAATTGTAGCAAGAAATTCATCCACGTTCCGTTCAATACTTCTAATATTCATGTGTAGAACTAGAGGGCTGCGGTTGAGGTCGTTTTGATGGATACAGAATTCTTGGAAGGTGTTGTATATTTTTTCGTCAATATAATTTTTTTTTGTCTAGGACGTTTTGTAAATAGTCTGCCATGTTTATTTATAATCAATTCTGTCCCTTGCTACTTTAAGCATTTTATTCTTGTACGGACATAAATCATCGGGAAATGACATAATCTCAAATAAAACAATAAAACAACTACAAAATGAACTGACCTTCCCATTAACATACTTGGTCAATCTGTCTATATCTACAAATGTATTCCCTTCATGCCTTAAAAAAGCTACAGTTATACCCATACATAAAAGTTGTATCAAAAAGGATATATATAACTACCGACCCATAAGTCTCTTAAGCTCTTTTTCAAAAATCTTGGAAACTGTAATGAAGAAGCAAATTGTTCAATTTCTTGAACAAAACAAATTACTATCACCATCCCAATATGGTTTTAGAGAAAATCTGAGCACCAATGATGCCATAGAAAATCTAACAAGCATGGCCATAAAAAATATAGATTATGGGAAAAAATGTTTAGCTTTATTCATAGATCTTCAAAAAGCTTTTGACACAATAGACCATAAAATATTACTAACTAAACTAAAAAAAATAGGAATGGCCGAATCAACAATTAACTTATTGGAGTCATATATAACAGGGCGAGAACAACAAGTACAAATTGGCAAACAAAAGAGCAAACTTCTATCTTTAAACTATGGCGTTCCTCAAGGAAGTGTACTGGGACCGATTCTGTTCATTATCTACATCAACGATTTAACTAACCTTACCATTAAAGGAAACATAATCAGTTTTGCTGATGATACTGTTTTATTATGTCAAGAAGAAAATTGGGCTGATACATTTAATGAGGCTGAAAAAGGGCTTAGTGCACTTCAAAATTAGCTTAAAATCAACTCGCTTACCCTTAATATAAGCAAAACAAAATATATAACATTTTCAATGAACTCAAGGGGCCAACCAATAAAATCACTAGAACTAAAATTACATGAATGCCATGGAAATAATATACAATGTTACTGCCCCGTCATCGAAAAAACACAAAACATAAAATATCTCGGAGTAATAATTGACGAAAATCTTAGATGGGACCTACACATCAAAGGTATTACGGAAAAACTCACAAGCCTTATATATTTCTTCAAAAATCTAAGAAACGTGCTAAATAAAAAGGATATGAAAAAGGTCTACTATGCGTTGTGTCATTCTCGAATTGAATATGGAATCATAGGATGGGGATCTGCTGCAATTACGTACCTACACAGCCTGAATACGATTCAAAAAGGAATCATAAAGACCATATTGAAAGTACCAATTAGAACGCCTTCAATTGAAATTTTCAATAACTTTGACGTACCAAATGTACAACAAATATATTCCAAAAATATATTATTGAAGCTCTTCAAAAATAATGAATCCTCTACTAGACCGTGTATGCATAACACTAAAAATGATATAAAAAATATTCCAAGTTATAAAACCACATTTGGACAAAGAAACTATACATACTTTGCAACAAAACTCCATAACATCCTCCCCCAAGACATAAAACTAATAAAAAATCCAATTGAATACAAATCAAGAATAAAAATATGGCTTAAAGAGGTCAATGAGAAAACCCTAGCGAAGACGCTAAAAACGACATAGAAGACAAATGAACTATATTTAAATAACTTTAGTCCGCCTCGGCACAGGACCCCCTAGTGAGGAGGACTAAGAAATACAATATTTTGTACTTAATTTCACATTGCATTTTGTATGTAAATTTTTTTTTATATAGTCGCTATAATAAAAAAAAAAAGAATAATATGTTGCAATTCAAATGTGCAACGTCATTTTTAAAAGCAGGCCTGTAAATTAAAAATACGCTTAAGAGTAATTAAATACATATAAAGCTTCTAACAATTTAAAATCTAGCTGAATTTTACATTATTTTAGATTTTAAAATCTTTAACTTTAGGTGATGAATTACGATAATTGTCAATTCGATCATTAGGTCACTACACGAATATGGTTCGAGTCTAAAATCAATTTTAAAACAGTGATCCTAGCTAAGAATTGTTACAATCTACACGTAGATGTCAGTGGAAATTCAAATTTTTAAATGTGCGAAATATGTTTTTTATTTTATATCTATATAATTTTTAACTATTGATTTACATGCGATATTGCGATGTTTTTATAATGTATGTATTTATAATGCGTAATGCGAACATTTTTAACTGTATGGCATAATAATTTTAAACATTTCTTACATTTGACTACTTGCGAAATATTTTTTTATTCACACCTTTTATGCATTGAGCTTGTACTTGTCGGAATAGTTTATGATGTCAACAAGTGAAGATACCTCCATGCCAACACTTACAGCGGAATCAAGTCAATCCAACACGAATTTCAAGAAAAATACAATAAACATGGAATCACCAAGTGGAAGCAACAATGAACATGCAATTCACCATGTCTCAGTCAAACTACCCGAATGCTGGAAGGAGAATATATCGCTCTGGTTTATACAAGCGGAGGCCCAGTTTGTAAACTCACGAATAAAGGAAGACTTCACCAAATATAATATTATCATCGTAGCACTAGATTCGCAAACATTACAGTGTGTCAGCGATATTGTCACAAAACCGCCCACGACAGACAAGTATCTAACCTTGAAAGCTGCACTGATCGACAGATTACAGGACTCAGCAGAAAAAAGATTAACCCGACTTCTTACTGGAATACAACTGGAAGATCGAAAACCGATAGATCTCTTGCGACATATGATTGAGCTGTCTGGACCCGCATTGGCTAATAGCGGAATAGTACGCACACTTTGGCTTCAACGCTTACCCCAACACGTCCAAGCAATTCTATCAGCTCTCACGGATAATGACATAAACCAACTGGCGTCGGCTGCTGACAAAATTACAGACGTCTACCAATCAACAGAATGTGGCGCGTTATATCAGAAAAAAAAAAACAAACACATCAAAACCTGAAAACACAGAAACTAACCTATTGCTACAATTACAGAAACAAATTTCAGCGCTCACACAAGAAGTGTCTCAACTAAAACTATCACAAAATAACCAATCCCCTATCTTCAGAGGCAAGAAACCAGAGCCCTCATAGGAATTTTTCTTACAAGAAATCATATCAGCAGAACCCCGCTCGAAGGCCGAGGTCAGCGTCTCGCGGTCGATCGCCAAATGGAAACCAAGACGGGTACTGCAGTTTCCACACCAGATTTGGAGAAAAAAATTACAAGTGCTATCAACTTTGCTCTTTTAAGGAGAAAAACGCGGGCAACAACAGCGGAACCTCTCAGCAGGGACGTGCGAGATTCCGAGAAACACATGTCGACTCTTCGTTTACGATTTACAAACGCGACAGAAATTCCTAGTGGACACAGGAGCTGACGTTAGCGTCTTATTTAGAAACCCAGTATACAACAAGAACAATATCACTTCCGATAATTGCCCGACTACATTGTATGGAGCCAATGGAAATCCTATCAAGACATACGGAACAAGGACAGTTGAACTGGATTTTGGTCTTAGAGGATCATTGAAATGGCGTTTCATCGTCGCAGACGTGTCTAGACCAATCCTGGGTGCAGACTTCCTTCCTCACTTCAATTTAACAATAAATCTAAAGAAAGCAATTATCGCAGATCAGTCAACTGGCTTATTTATAAAAGGATTCACCTATAAAGGACCTTCATCTGGTATTTCCACCATTTCATCATCACAAAAATATTATTATATTTTAAGCAAATACCCTAGCTTGACGCGACCAGACATGAAGAACCTGGACATAGTGAAACATTCTGTGACCCACTGTATAGAGACAAAAGGTCCACCGGTCACGGAACGTGCACGTCGCCTAGCCCCTGCCCTTCTTGAAGCAGCTAAGAAAGAGTTCAAATTTCTCATGGAACAAGGGATTTGCCGGCCGTCCAAAAGCAATTGGGCGAGCCGCCTGCATATGATCAAGAAACCAAACGGCGAATGGCGTCCGTGCGGAGACTACAGACGACTTAATGCAAAGACCATCCCAGATAAATACCCAACTCCCCAACTTCAAGACTTCGCACACAAACTTTCAAAAGCGAAAATCTTCACCACAATAGACATGACGAGAGCCTATCACCAGATACCCATAGAACCAGAAGACATACCGAAAACCGCCATTATTACTCCCTTCGGTTTATATGAATTCACTTCCATGCAGTTCGGTTTATCCAATGCAGCTCAAACCTTCCAGCGGTTCATGCACGCTGTGACACGAGACTTGGAATTCTGTTTTGTATATCTGGACGACATCCTAATAGCATCGGAAAACGAAGAAGAGCACAGAAGGCATTTGGACGCACTTTTCCAACGCCTCGCAGACAACGGTTTGGTAATCAATCTCAGTAAATGTCAATTTGGTTTACCAACCGTCAACTTTCTTGGTCATACAATAACACCTGAAGGTATGTGCCCCATCAAAGAGAAGGTTACAGCTATTACGGAATTTCCTTTGCCGAAAACCGCAAAGGACCTCAGACGCTTTCTGGGAATGCTGAACTATTACCGAAAATTTCTACCACACTCAATCAGCACCCAAGCAAAACTTTTTGACCTAATAACCGGTTACAAAAAGAACGACAAGCGCACACTGACCTGGACTCCAGAACTAACAGCAGCGTTCGACGAATACAAACATCATCTCGCAACTGCTACTCTACTTGTGCATCCGGACCCAGAGGCCAAGATCGCTATCACGGTAGATGCTAGTGACACAGCTATAGGAGCCTCTTTTCAGCAGTCCAACGGCGACACATGGGAACCACTTGGATTTTTTTCCGAAAAATTGACCCCAGCTCAGCGAAAGTATAGTACTTTCGACCGCGAACTGACAGGTATCTACGAAGCCGTCAAATACTTCCGTAATAACCTTGAAGGACGAAATTTTATAATCTATACAGACCACAAGCCGATCACTTTGCCTTTTGCAAAAAGCGAGCCTCTAGCTCTCCACGTCAGGAACGACAGCTGGATTACATTGCACGATTCTCTACTGATATCAGGCATATTTCTGGACTTCAGAATGTAGTAGCTGACGCCCTATCTCGCGTTGAAGAGATCAACTGTCCTACTATGATTGACTATGGGAAGATGGCAGAAGCGCAGTGTCAAAACGACAAATTTAGTAAGGCAAAAGTTGACACCGGCCTCTCTCTACGTCAAATGGTGATACCTGGCACAGACAGATCACTATGGTGTGACATCTCAACTGGTTATGTCAGACCTTTTGTTCCTGCTACCATGCGAACCGAAGTAATAGAAAGCGTCCATAATGTTTGTCACCCTGGCATCCTGGGAACGACGAAGACAATTAAACAAAGATTTGTTTGGCCTAACATGGCGACTGACATAAACAACTTTGTCAAACAATGTGTAGCCTGCCAAAAATCTAAGGTCTCCCGGCATACGGTTGCCCCATTAGCAACATATATATTACCAGAGGATCGATTTAGAAACATACACATCGATCTAGTTGGACCACTCCCAATATGCAACGAGTACCAGTACATACTTACTATGATTGACAGATTTACTCGTTGGCCCGAGGCAATACCCCTGAAAAATATGACAGCGGAAACCGTCGCCACTGCATTGACGACCCATTGGATCGCTCGTCACGGAACCCCTGATAGCATAGTGACTGATCAGGGACGCCAATTTGAGAGTTGCCTTTTCAAAAAACTTACAGAAAAGTTTGGCATTAAGCATCTGAGAACCATTGCGTACCATCCACAAGCTAATGGTATGATCGAGAGATGGCACCGTATTTTAAAACCATCTCTTATAGCTTGTGGAGATCAGAATTGGGTTGAAAATCTCCCACTCATTCTACTTGGCTTGAGAGCAACAGTACGTGAAGATTTGAAATGTTCACCAGCAGAACTAACTTGCGGTAGAACTCTAAAATTACCTTGCGATTTCTTCACAGCAACTCCACCCGAGGAACCAGAAACAACTTGAAAATTTAGATCCCAATAAAAGCGCAGGCCCAGATAAAATTCCCCCTTTCTTCATAAGCAAATGTGCGCGTAGCCTTTCTAAACCGTTATTCATAATTTTTAGTCGCTCCCTTAATGAGGGAATTGTGCCAAACACTTGGAAAACTGCATTTGTAACTCCCATTTTCAAGAACGGCCAAAAATCTGACGTTGAAAATTATAGGCCCATATCAAAGCTCTGCATTTTCAGTAAGGTTTTCGAAAAAATTGTGTACGACCAGATGTTTACAGCCTTGAGATCGTCACTTAACAACAATCAGCATGGATTTATGAAAGGAAAATCTACTACCACTAACCTAACGGCATTTGTCGAAATCTTACAAGACAATATGGACCAACGCGTACAGGTAGATGCAATATATACAGACTATAGCAAAGCCTTTGATTTAGTAATCCATGATGTTTTGTTGACTAAACTTTCACTAATCGGCGTACACGGAGATCTCCTCAGATGGCTCTCGTCGTATTTGAAAAATCGCAGCCAAGCAGTAGTCGTCGGTGGCTATAAATCGAATTGGGTAACCGTACCGTCAGGAGTACCCCAAGGGTCATTATTGGGACCATTGCTCTTCAATATATACATTAATGACATTGGAAAATGTTTTCTCCACTCCAGAACGTTACTATATGCAGACGACATGAAAGATTTAAATCGCCTAAATAGCTACTGCACACAACACAACCTTCAAATAAATGTTAAAAAATGCGGCGTCATCAGCTTTACCCGAAACAAAAATCCCATTTCTTTTGATTATTCCCTTAACGGCACAAT
Source organism: Limnephilus rhombicus (assembly GCA_929108145.2). NCBI lineage: Eukaryota > Metazoa > Arthropoda > Insecta > Trichoptera > Limnephilidae > Limnephilus > Limnephilus rhombicus. The sequence continues at coordinate 23,314,152 of OV815274.1, forward strand.
ACTTAAAAAATGATGGAGGCCAAAGATCTGGGAGGAGTGCTAGACCCAAAATTACTTTTTGACCGACATATCGAATCCATAGTTGCAAAAGCTTCCAAGGTACTTGGCTTCATACTCAGAATCGGCAAACACTTTAAAAAGGTAATCACTATGAAAATGCTGTACTTTGCGTATGTACGCAGTTCTCTGGAGTACGCCTCTCAAGTCTGGAATCCCAGGTACACAACATACATAGAAAGGATTGAGAAAATACAAAATCGTTTTCTACGATACCTTGATTTTCGGGGATATCGTCCTCATCTAAGTTATGTGGAGTCAGCCACGTTTTTCAAAATCTCGTCACTAGAAAATCGTAGAAATTCTGCAGACGTAATATTCTTGCAAAAGATAGCCACCTCTGCGATAGATTGCCCGGAATTACTTGAAAGAATTCAATTAAGAGTGCCCACCAGACAAACTAGACTAAATCACACACTTAACACACCTCGATGCAATACTAACTCTAAACAAAACACATTCATTAACCGCGTTTCACACTTTTTTAACAATTCATACAATGAATTCGACTTATTCAACACAGCACCCCAAATTCTAAAAAAAATAAACAATAAATAACTTCTATACAAATAACTTATTCACTCCCAGATAAGATCCGTCCCCTTCCCCTCCCGCCCACCATCCCATCCCAATAAGCTATTATAACTATTATAACTTTTATAACTTTTTAATCTCTCTAATTAATACACACCAGTGAAAACCTATTATTGGTTCAATAACATATACATATGTAAATACACCTAAGTAAATAATGTAACTGTTGGTTTTCCAAATAAAATAAAATAAAAAATAAATAAAATATATCGGACGACTCTAGAGAAAGTTCGAAACAATCAAACCGACTCCTGCCAGTATCCACGGTACAGGAAATTTTTTTGTTCATAAAGAGCTACCTACTGCGACACATGTGTTTCTTAGAACTGACAGCACGATGTCCATACGATGGGCCATACAAAGTCGTGGAACGTAATGAAAAAACATTTGTCATCTCCATTAAAGGAAAACCAAAACGCGTCTCGATAGACCGCTTAAAATCAGCTTTTGTACCTGTAGAAGAAAATGTACCTGTAGAAGAAAATATTCCTGTTTCTACAACTGTTCCAGAACCACTTACCGAAATAACCAGATCCACACGAAGTGGCCGGAAAGTACACTTTCCAAAACGATATGGAAAAGCTTAAAGCATAAAAAGGCATTCTTATTTTTCTCACCTTTAATAAAACCTTTAATTAATAGAAAAAATTCTAGATTGCACTAACGAAATCTCAAAAGTATACAATTTTTATATTACTGAAAACAAATAGGAATAAAGACAACAATATTCAATGTAAACATTGAGCTATTAATTAATTATTCTTCACAAACAACTTAGTGAAAATACAGTATATTTATATGCATTTCATAGCCATAGAAATGATGCATCATCAAACCGATGATAATTTTCATCCTTCAAAATCATGTACCATCATGTACCTATTTTTAAGCAAACATAAAACATTGTATATCAATCAATGAAACCTTCTTATTCAGCTATAATCGCTTTTCACAATACTTATATAACTTATGCTAAAAATAATGTCGTGCACCTCGGGCGGAAGTACCTACCTTCTGCACCAAGTCTAGCTCAGGGTTGCTAGGCAGAGCTGGTGAAATCTCTCTACACCAGAGTCGTAGGTTCCTAGAGGGGCCAAGTGGGAATACATAAAATAAGCCAACACTGCACGTACCTCGTCAGGGAAATAAAAGGCTGTCTGGGGTAAACATTGCTTGTATTGTTGGTGACTCACAAATACAACCAAGGGTACATCCACAATTCATAATTATGCACAGGTAAGCTAGATGGTTTATCTACACATGGGGGCCTACCAAATATCTCTCCGCTCGTGTTAACTCTGGGGGTCAATCATAGATTCGCGAGATAGAGGGGGACACAACAAAGGGAGGAATATGGGTCGTTACTCACAGGTACCGGGCGGTCATCGTCGAAGGGTCCCAGGAATTTGCTAGTCAGGCCGCAAGGCGGACTATGCCTGGTGGGAAGGCCATCAAGGCCGTAGCCAGGGGGGGGATTGATCCCCCCCCCGAAATTGATATTGACATAGAGAAGGTAATTGATTTGTTCGCTGCAAAGAAAGCTAAAATTTAATTGTGTAATTATAAAAATACATGATAAGATTGATACGTTACACCATTTAATTTCTTTTAATAATCACTGTTCCGCCAAACAACCCCCCCCCCCCCCGAAATTGATATTGACATCGAGAAGGTAATTGATTTGTTCGGTGCAAAGAAAGCTAAAATTTAATTATGTAAATATAAAAATACATGACAAGATTGATACGTAACACCATTTAATTCCTTTTAATAATCACTGTTCCGCCAAACAAAACCCCCCCCGAATTTTTTTTCTGGCTACGGCCTTGAAGGCCATTGTGGGCGTTGGGTCAGCACAGGGAGTGCCCATATACAGCGGGAGCCTCGTGTGCGCTCCTTGAGCACGGGAGAAACATGTCGTTCGTATCGAGTTCTGCCGAACGTTCTGGAAAGGCGCGAATGCGCTGTCGCTCCGACACGGGCTTTGTCTAGGGAGGCTAGTGCGTGACTGCGGAGCGGGGGTCGGCTGCGAGCCGTTGGGGATAGGAGGCGGGGGTACAGCTGCACGGGGGGCAGGCGGCTGCGTGAGTCCATTGGCGTAGTGTGGGAAACCGCTAAATAACAATAACTTCTTAGAGAATTGTATAACTATTGTGAAACACAATCTTAATGTATTCTATATTGAACATTTTCCCAATATGGAATATATTAACATATACATATAAACCTAGTATCTAACATTGTTTAAATAACTTTTAACTACCAAAAATGTCATATATAAAACAATTCTTAATTCAATTTAAACATTAAAACTTTTATCAAATCATGCATAGTGAAAATGTTTTTACCTTTGGTAATTTTAACCTGGTCACTCAGATGTATTTTAGTCAAATTGTAAACAAAGGTATGAAAACACTAGGCTTCGTATTAAGAACAACCAAAAACTTTAATTCCATACAAGTCATTAAATTATTATATGTATCTCTAGTTAGAAGCCTAATGGAATATAACTCGTTAGTTTGGTCTCCATCTTACAAAATTCACATTAATAACATTGAGCGAATACGCAAAAAATTTCTGCGTTTTATAAATTTTAAATTAAATATCCCACTAGAAGACTTGAAATATAATTTATTATTAAATGTTTTACAAGTACACACACTAGAAGACAGACGTAAAACAAACGACTTAACATTTTTATTCAAAATACTTAACTCTAAATGATCTCATAAACTTACGAATACCGACAGTAACTACACGACAAAATACACTATTCTACTGTAGCATTCATAAGCGGAACTACATTTCCCAGCCCTGCTGGAATAAAAACTTAAATAAATAAATAAATTGCCCACTCTCCGATACAACGATTTCACACTATGGGAAATCAGTACTTAGGTGATATTGACATATTTAACATAAACTTGGCGAAATTTGTTGATCTTGTAAAAAACTTATTCCAAAACTATTCCTTAACCTGTCTGTTTTTCTGAAAACCTATGAAATCGCTGTATTTTTGTATTTTTATGACTTGTGTTCTTTTTTATCAAATTTTATTTTTATTATTTCTGTATATGTTAAATAATCTGTCATGATTTATTTGTACTCCCAAAATGTAAAAGCCCATTGGGCGTTAAATAAATAAATAATAATAATAAAAAAAATGATACTCACCATCTGACTGAACACTTAACTGAATCTTTATATGAATACTATGTACTAATTCTTTTCAATTGTTTACGGAAGCGACTAAATGCTATTAGTCAATTAATAATTAATTGCAATAATTTTTAGAAAATAATAGATCTACTCTGGACGATCCATACCCAGTCTAGTTCCTTTTGACAATAATAAACTCCATTGGTATTGTTTGTTCCAGAATGCGATTTATCCATTTCGCTTTAAGTAAAATAATTGGTCGTATCATTCGTGTTATTTCAGTTATTTAGTTAAACGTATTTTCACCTTTGCAAATAAAAATTCTCCCTTGGGTTTTTCAAATAAGCTCCCAACCTTTAGAAATAAATGTATTCTGCCTGATATTATATGGGGACATTCCTTTTCCGATAAGGAACAAAGGGTTAATTTCTTAAATTGTTTATTTTTAAGTAGTTATGTATACCTGTACATTGCAAATAGAACCCATAGAAAGGGTTTGCTGGCGGCTCTTTTATGACCCGAACTAAATGAACTTAATCTCTTAGTTTTAAGTACCTTAACATTAAGTTAGTTTGTACCTAATGGTGTGCCCGTTTTGGAAAACTTTTAAAAGTAATTTTATTGTTTTATTATGGGTTAAGTTTAAGAATTCGAGATATGGGAATATTTAATCTTAGTCCCAAGCATTTCTACATTTAAGTGTTTTATGATGTACTTAGTTTTATGGGTGGCCCTTTTGGGCTGACTTTAGCGTAATTGTTTTATTGCGGGATTTTAAAATCCCGTGGTGGAAGCAGCTTAAATATGCTGTCTCACCATTGTATGTTTTTCTTTAAATATTGTGATTTTTGGAACAGAGTTTAGTCTTGCTGTTAGAGTGAAGCAGTGTGGTTGTTGCGGTGGAACTGGAAGATACACGAGGTGTATCTTCAGTTGAGCACAGGAAAGAGAGGCCCTTTGCGTTAGTCTCGCTAGTAGAGTGAAGCTAGAAGGTACACGCTGTGTGCCTTTACTTGTGTAATTATACTGAAGCTGGGAGGTACGAGTCGTACCTACGGTTCAGTATTGGAAAAACTGACAATAGAGAGATCGAAGTAGAGACTTCGATATTTGTCAGTGTGGTGTGGTCGTGGACCACCCGAGTGAGGGTAAATAGACCCTCTTGTAATAATTGTATTTATTGCATTAAATAAATTGTGCTGAAGAAGAAGAAAAAGAAGTGTTTTCCTGCCAACTCCATTCTGTTGTGTTCTCGTACCACGATAGTAGAAATAGGTATGTCAAGTTGATAAATGCGCTCCAGTAAACAATTGAAGATAATTTTTATTCGTTTTTCTAAAAAAGAAATACAAAAACAATTCTTGTGTGTGCATTTAAATATAATAAAATTTAGTATCGTAAAATGATCAAATAACTGATCAACTTCCATGCTCACATGACAGTTGTTTTGTTGTATTAAATTTTAAATTATGTAACAGTACATTAAAAAACATAAGTGTAATTTCTTACAAGTACTTACTTTATTATAAATAATAGTTAAAAATTTAACTGAAAATTTTCCACATTCAGAGTGATGTGAGGTATTCTTTTGTATCACAAATGTGATGTAAAATATTTATTATAATATAGAAATATGAAGTATTGCATTGGTACCTACAATGACTTCACTATATAATCATTTCAATATATTTCTATACTATATTAAATACATTACACATATATGTTACTTTTGTTTTTTAAATAACTTGAATATATTAATTAGCTTATAGGAAACTTAGATATTATAACATGCATTTTGGTTTCATAACTACCATTATTATAAAAAATCAAACAAAAACTTTTGTAAATATCAAAAAAAAAAAAATTGCCGAAAATGTATACTCACCTATTAACAACTAGTTGAAGCATGCTCCTAGTTAGGAATCTTTTATTGTTTTTGTTGAGTCATTTCAAATATTTAGATTTTAATTAAACTTTTACCCATATTTAAGTTAATAAAACTTTTTTCTAAATATTTCATAAACCTGCTGATCGTTGGCTATATCGTTTGCTATATATTTAATAAACCTGCTATCGTTTTCAACTGGCACTGCATGAACATGTTGTTCAAACTTTAATACTTATGTTGTCATAATTCTTTCCAAGTGTTTACTGAAGCATATAAATATTATTAATCATTTAATAATTATTTGCAATAACTTTAAAATAAAAATAATAATAGGTCCACTCTGGATGACAACTATACCCAGACTAGTTTTCTTTAATTACAATAAAACTCCATAAACATGTTGAGTTAATAAATAAGCGCTCCAGTAAACAATTGAAGATAATTTTTATTCGTTTTAAAAAAATTAAAAACAATTCTTGTTTATACATTTAAGTATCGCTCTTATCTATCTCATTTAAGTATTTCTCTTCTTTCTATCGTCTGTCAACTGGGGGGGAAGTATGTGGATAGTACCTAAGCACAGCAGCCAACAGCCACAAAACATTATTCTAGAATGGTAACACTGACATTCTAGTTTGTTCCACCGGCCGCTGTCAGAATCAGAATAGAAAAATTATGAAAATCATTCTTGGTTATTCGTCATAGTTCACTCTCCGGTTTAAATTTTATTGTCGCATTATAATTTACAAATCTTAAATACACTGGAGTCAGATAAAAATTTGACTTATTATTGCAAAGAAACCCTTGACATTCTCAAATAACGTGGAGGATTTGTGTAAGTATACGATTCCTCACAATCGTTATAAATGGATCCCCCGACGTTATAAAACTTTCCACACAATTAATATAAATCATCATATTATATTATGTACCAATGTACACACTATACAGGGTGTAACAGGACGTACCCGAGGGATTTTAACCAGCGGTTCCTGAGCATATTTGGAGTAAAAAATGTAGATTTCATTTTGCTCTCCGGTGATATTTTTTTTCTATTAAAAACAAAAATTATGTTTTTAAATCACGCGTCGCCAATGGCATGATCATTGGTCTACTCGGGAGACAACGTCGCAATTTCACACGTGCACACAGTGGAAGGGAGGCGATAACGACCAGCGCGCTTCAAGGCAGGACCATATTATATGCTCCAATACCAAACAAGTAATATTTAATATTGCGTAAATAATTATTATGCTTATTTTACTCAGATATTATTGCTAGCTTTAAGTAAAGACTTTAAGTACCGAAAATTCCTGATGGAATTCTAATTTAAATAATTTGTGGTTAGAAGACGGGTGGGTTTCTTCATTTACCGAGAATGCTAAATGGAATGCTAATTGTAAAAGTAAACGATCGAAATTTAAAAATGTCTATGCATTTGACCGTTTACTTTTACAATTAGCATTGCATTTAGCATTCTCGGTAAATGAAGAAACCCACCATTAAATAACTTTTAAACAAAAAAAAATGTAGTTCTACGAATTAAACACAAAAACAGTAATTAAATAACTTATTTGTTGACAATAATTGAGAATAATTTCCAATGGTCCTTTTATCATAAATATTAAGAAATAAGATAAGATAAATATTTAACCACCTTTAAAAACACAATCTCCCTTGCACTTGCTTAATTAGGTATCCAGAATCACCAAAACGAAACGCGCATTATAATCGCGAAATTATTGTCAATAAAATCAATGCTCATATAAAACGAACTTGTCAACAGCTGCAAATGCGTAACCGTGACCTTGACCCACAGAATTTAAAATAATATGAAATACATACATGTATAGGTAGAATACGATGTTATTTTAAAATTAGAATGCTGCCAGGTGCTGAATTATTTGAATAAGAAAAATATTTAATTTTATAAATGAATTTAAAAATAAATCAATTACATATTGGAACAATTTTAAAACCGTGTGAAATATTTTGTTCAAAAGATTTATTAAACATCACGCGGTAGGTAGAGAGGATGAACTGCCAAACAACTCGGTCTTAGCATACTCCTCGCAATTCCACGTAGTAGGTAATTGTGTATTCTTGGAAGTACCTAGTCATGATTCAAATTCCAATTCAAATTCCCCATTTATTTTTACCTAACTACACAATGTAGGTACTAATATTTTTCAGTTATGTAGGTACTCAGAATAAGGGTTACAATCAATAAACTATTGGTTTTACCGATCTATTAATACGTATTATGAAGAACAGGATACCTAACACAATTCTTAGAAAGTTCTCGACTTATAATGTGGCCTAACCAGTGTTTTGAAACAATAAACTATTGGTTTTACCAACCCATCAATAAGTATGTTGACAAAGTTCTTAGAAAATAAGTTGATCTAGCAATGTTTTGAATGTAATAGCATACATTTGGATTACAAGGAACTATCCAGAATAAGGATTGCAATAATAACCTGTTTTACCGATACAAATAATATTATCATTTTACAGAAGGGAACGTACCCATACTACGTGACCATTTTTTTTTGCAATTTTTAACCCCCCCCCCCCCCCCCTCCCCCTCCCGGTGACCAAAATCCTAAGCAAATCGCCGCTCATTTGTACCAAGCGTGACATTTTGAAGACCCCCCCCCCCCGAAGAGGTTACGTAGTATGAGTACGTTCCCTAAGGTAATGGTGCCGATTTAAAGAAAAAAAAAATCAAGTCAATAAGTTGACTGTATTCAGCCTTACCAATAAAATACAAACTAACCACAAACAGTCCGATTATGAAGGATTGGAATGTTTCATAATTTTGACACAAAATGTGAGTTCTTATAGAAGTTTCAAATAAATTAATCGTGGTGGTTCGATCATAAGCTTTGAAAACATTTTAGTATCTACTGTTTAAGTGTAATGTTGACTGAACTTACAATACTTAAAAATACTATTTGCGAAAGTTATAATTAAATAATACCTCTAAAAATAATTTAAAAACCCACCCGGCAATGTTTTGTTCGCGTTTGTGTCTGTCATCTGTCACAGATACGAACATAATATTATGAATGACATGTAAGAATAAAAATGCTGACATTTGGTTATAATATTTTTTTTATTATTATTATAAAAGTTGCTCGAAGTGGCCGCCATCGGCTTCAATGCATGCATGCAATCTTAACACATTATGGATGCTTAAATTAGCAGGATTCGCCTTCAGTTCGTCTGCTGCCTCCATGATCAGTTGGATCAATTGCTCTCTCGTCGCTATCGGCTTCGAATCACCTTTTCCTTCAGAGTTCCCCAGAGGTAGTAATCCAACGGTGTTAGGTCGGGTGATCTCGGTGGCCATGCAATGTTAGGACTACCTCGGCCTATCCACCGTCCAGGAAACTCTACATTCAGGTAGTTCCGCACGGCAACGGAATAATGGGGTGGAGCTCCATCGTGCTGGAACCACATCCTTCGCAGTGCTTGTAAGTTTACTTCGTCCAGAATGTCGCCCAGCTGCCCTTGCAGGAACTCCAGATACATCGGTCCATTTAACCTGGGAGGCAACTCGATCGGACCAATTATTTTGTTACCCAAAATACCCGCCCACATATTTACTGAGAATCTCTCTTGGCTCGACGATTCCCGGACAAGCTTAGGATTTTCTTCGGCCCAATGATGCAGGTTGTGGATATTTAATATTCCTGTTTTCGTAAATTGGGCTTCGTCTGTGAATAGAATATTTTTCATGAAATCTCCATTTCTCAACACATTTCGTAGCATCCGTCTACAGTAAATTAGTCTTGAGAAATGGTCGTTCTCCAGTAGACCTTGGCAGCGCCTGTAGTGGAAAGGTTTCAGGCGATGTTTTTTTAGGATTCTCCATACCGTCGTGTGTGTTATGTCTCCAACGATCATGGCGACGCGACGCACGGAAAGCGTCGGGTCTTCTGTCATCATGTTGAGGATCCTCTCTTCAACACGAACTGGAACATCATTATTTCCTCCGCCCTGAACCCGTACGATTCCATGGTCGCGCAGGCGTTGATACATCTGCAAACAAAAATACAATTGCTAACATTATTCTGTTATAAAATATCAGTAAAAATGAATGACGGGTGCGTTTTATATCAGTTTATTTCTGAGAACATAGAAATATTTGATTAACATAGAAAACGTTCCGTAAGTACGAATTAATTTATTTTGTGAGTGAAACTATTTAAAACAAGCTTTCTTGGAACCGATTTTGATTAGCAACTATTTACGTTGGGGGACAAGCACAAAATATGATTATTTAGTTCTTAATTTGGGTTATAAATAAGTGTTAATAACAATTTCAAAATGACGCGACGGCTTGATATTTTTTTCACAAGAATTTCGAACTTTAATTGTAATGAAAATGGAACTTTAAAGCATCTTTTACCAATTAACCTACGTAAATTATTCTTGTTTCTGTTGTATTATTATTCATTTTTTACATCAACTCCACACATTTTCGGGGATGCTGTGAGGAGGATATTAAGTTAAATGAAGTGTTATTTAAATAATTTGAGCTTAAAGAATTAGCCAAGTTGGGAAACATTACCCTATTTTTTTTACTTGGCACGTTTGATAGGTATTATCTTGGATTTCCGAGAGTGAAACATAAAATTTTGGAAAGTTTTTGTAAATAAACATACGTAGTGATAACCTTTTTCCGTAACATTACAAGACACAATTAGGCGGATTTTTGGGAGCCTTTACAATGAGATGGCGGCATTAAATGTGTGTCTAGCTCTACGATAATAAATAGGTAGTTAGGTACAAACCTGTACGAAAGTTGTATGGTGTGGTAGACGTCGTTCTGGATATATTCTGCGATACTCTCTTACAGCTTCCACTGAATTTCCTCGGCAAATTCCATAAACAAACACTATATCTGCTTCATGGGCAGGTGGATAATTTTGAGGCATCTTTTAGAATAAACACTAATAATAACAGTAAAACAAAAACAAATTTCAAAGCAACTACGCACGACCCCGTTCACCGTCAAACTCCAAACACAACTGACCGAGCGGTATTCGGAAAGGGGTAGCTTCGCCGCGGTATGGGAGTGAGGGAGCGTGCTGCCGATAACTGTAGGGTTGGCTAGCGGATAGGGGGAGGGGTTATCGCGAGGTTGCCATATCCTTTTACTCGAAATATGAGATCAGTGAAGGTGTGTAGAAAAAACAAAAAAAAATGTTTTTAATTGAAAAAAAATGTCACCGTACAGCAAAATGATATACAAATTTTTTTCTCCAAATAAGCTCAGGAATCGCTGGTTAAAATCCCTCGGGTACGTCCTGTTACACTATTTAAAAATACTGTATGCGAAAGTTATGTTAAATATTATCTCCAAAAAAATATCTATTTAAAAAACCACCTGGCAATATGTTTATTCGCGTTACGAGGAGGCGCGCAGTAGAGAGTGAAAGAGTACGCTGCCAACAACGGGGTTCGGGTTGGCTAGCGGATATGGGGGAGGGGTTTGCGCGGAGTTGCCGTATCCTTTACTCGAAATATGAGATCAGTGACGGCGTGTGGAAAAAAACCAAAAAAATGATTTTATTTGAAATAAAAATTTCACCGGAGACGAAAATTTCATTTACATTTTTTACTCCAAATATGCTCAGGAATCACTGGTTAAAATCCCTCGGGTACGTCCTGTTACACCCTGTATAGTGGTAGTAATGATCCCATTTTGTGATAGATTTTTCCTTGGATGGAAAAAAACATATTCGATTTTATCTCTATTAGTGTTGATTGAAGTGACACCGAAAGAAGTCATTTGGAAGCAGGCGTTGTACGCTTTTATATTTTGAAGAAAGTGTTTTGATTCTGAAGTTTCCCCGGTAATATAATGTAGAAATTCCTGTGGAGGTGCTTCCAGTGGTGGTAATCTAATTTTTCTATTCATGCAACAGATTCCTGGTGTTTTCCTAATGAATTTTTTCGCATTGCAAAATTGGCAAATATTATCCATTTTACCAATAACGACGTGTTTGTGTTTGTTATATTAATTCGTCGGGTCGTAGTGGAATGCTTCATTTGTTAGGATGTACTGTTTACTTGAAGTGCTCATTCTCATTTGTTGGGAACTTAAACGTGCTTCGCGCTCTTCGACTGTTTCGTTTTTTAGCTGTTCTTTTTTTTTTCGTTTAGTTTTAGAACTGGCAAGATCTACTCCTCGTTTACGTTTGGGCATTATGAACATATAAATCCAGTGAACTTTTTATTAAGAAATACCCTCTGTTCTCTTTACATACTTTCACATTTTATTTTCGATTTATATTCGGTTACCGTATCACTTTGACCACTCACACTTCACTGTTTGTTTTTATTAACTCACTGCACTTCACTGATAATAACTGACGTTCGAACCCACGATGGATCTTGCTTTATATACCCTACTAATTGGTAGCCCCACCCATAAATACAAAAGGTTCGAGTGGTCCACAACGCTCCAGAATATTCCACAATATTCGAGTGTTCTGGGAAGTTCCCCAATGATATTTTCGATTCCCTATTCCCAAACATTTCACAACATTCCAGAATGTTCCGGGATGTAGTGGAATGCTCTCGAATACTTTTATTATAATATATATTGATACTCACCGACACACATCGCCACTTATTTCTGAAAGGTTCTAGAGCTTTCTCCTTCCACAATTTTCTAAATCATTTGCGAACCATCCAGAACCTTCTAGACTCACCGACATACTCCGCCACTCCTTCCAGAACTTTGTACAGCCCTATCGAACCTTCTAGAACTTCCTATAGCTTTATGGAACCTTCTAGAATTTTCCGGGACCTTCTAGACACACCGACACACTCCTCCACTCCTTTCAGAACTTTTTACAGCCTTATAGATCCTTCTAGAACTTTCTACAGCTTTATCAAACCTTCTCGAACTTTCCGGAACCTTTTAGACTTACCGACATACTCCGCCACACCTTCCAGAACTTTCTACACCTTTATTGAACCTTCTATACTCACCGACATACTCCGCCACTCCTTCCAGAACTTTGTACAGCCCTATCAAACCTTCTAGAACTTCTTTCAGCTTTATGGAACCTTCTATAATTTCCGGCACCTTCTAGACACACCGACACACTCCTCCACTCCTTTCGGACCTTTTTACAGCCTTATGGAACCTTCTATAACTTTCTACAGCTTTATCGAACCTTCTAGATATTTCCATAACCTTTTAAACTTACCGACATACTCCGCCACTCCTTCCAGAACTTTGTACAGCCCTATCGAACCTTCTAGAACTTCCTACAGCTTTATGGAACCTTCTAGAATTTTCCGGGACCTTCTACACACCGACACATTCCTCCACTCCTTTCAGAACTTTTTAAAGCCTTATAGATCCTTCTAGAACTTTCTACAGCTTAATCAAACCTTCTAGAACTTTCCGGAACCTTTTAGACTTACCAACATACTCCGCCACACCTTCCAGAACTTTCTACAGATTAATTGAACCTTCTATACTCACCGACATACTCCGCCACTCCTTCCAGAACTTTGTACAGCTTTACCGAACCTTCTAGAACTTCTTACAGCTTTGTGGAATCTTCTAGAATTTTTCGGAACCTTCTAGACACACCAACACACTTCTCTACTCCTTTCAGAACTTTTTACAGCCTTATGGAACCTTCTAGAAGTTTCTGGAACCCTTTAGACTCACCGACATACTCCGCCACTCCGTCCAGAACTTTGTACAGCCCTATCGAACCTTCTAGAACTTTCCGGAACCTTCTAGACTTACCGAAATACTCCGCCACACCTTACAGAAATTTCTACAGCTTTATTGAACCTTCTAGACCCACCGACACACTCCTCCACTCCTTTCAGAACTTTGTATAGCTCTATCGAACCTTCTAGAGCTTTCGGAATCTTCTAGACTCACCGCCAATTATTTCGGAAAGCTTCTAGAACTTTCTCCATCCACAATTTTCTAAAGCATTTGTGAACCATCAGATCCTTCTAGACTCACTGACATACTACGTCACACCTTTCAGAACTTTCTACAGCTTTATCGAACCTTCTAGAACTTTCCCCAACCTTCTAGACTCACCGACTTACTCCGCCACTCCTTCCAGAACTTTGTACAGCTTTATCGAACCTTCTAGAACTTCTTACAGCTTTGTGAAAACTTCTAGAATTTTCCGGAACCTTCTAGACACACCGACACACTCCTCCACTCCTTTCAGAACTTTCTACAGACTTATGGAATCTTCCAGAACTTTGTACAGCTTTATCGAACCTTCTAGAACTACTTACAGCATTGTGGAATCTTCTAGAATTTTCCGGAACCTTCTAGACACACCAACACACTTCTCTACTCCTTTCAGAACTTTTTACAGCCTTATAGAACTATCTAGAAGTATCCGGAACCCTTTAGACTCACCGACATACTCCGCCAATCCTTTCAGAACTTTGTACAGCCCTATCGAACCTTCTAGAACTTCCTACAGCTTTATCAAACCTTCTAGAACTTTCCGGAACCTTCTAGACTTACCGACATACTCCGCCACACCTTCCAGAACTTTGTATAGCTCTATCGAACCTTCTAGAGCTTTTGGAATCTTCTAGACTCACCGCCAATTATTTGGGAAAGCTTCTAGAACTTTCTCCATCCACAATTTTCTAAAGCATTCGGAACCATCAGATCCTTCTAGACTCACTGACATACTATGCCACACCTTTCAGAATTTTCTACAGCTTTACCGAACCTTCTTTAACTTTCCGGAACCTTCTAGACTCGCTGATATACTCCTCCACTTCTTCCAGAACATTTCAGAGTTTTATAGAATTTTCTAGAAGTTTCCGGAATCTTCTAGACTCTTCTTGAAATTTCTAGAGTCTTCTTAGAACTTCCAGCCCTTATATCTTCAAAAGCAAGCCCTTTAGGTAAAAACGAATACCCTTATTGCCTAGGGGGGATAAAGATCTACCATACCATATAACTCTCTTGATCGTACCGGCACTCGATTCTGAGTTTTTGCGTTCCGCACGCTTTTTTTGGATGTTCTTTTATAATATATATTGAATATTGATTACGTCACACGAATTTCAAGATTTTTTTACCCCCCCCCCCCCCCCGTCCCTGTCTAACGTCGTCATATTTATGAGACCCCTCCCCCCTAGTGTGACATCTAAAAGTAATCAAAACAGTGGTTCAAATTTTTTTTACATGTGAAGTCACAGAGCTGACGACCACCCCTATACCCCTAGTCACACTTGCTACTCCCCTCCCCCCCCTTAATATTTGACGTAATTTATGGATGGCCCCTTACGTGGATTGCGTTTCATTTTCTTTATGCGTGTGAGGGAAATTTATTATAATTATTGTATTTTTCCTTTGGAAGGGTGAAGACACACGTTAACGTTGACATTTAGTGTGTAAGAAAGAGAGGCAGCATTATATGTTAAAGAACAAAAGCGAAACAATCAGCGCATTGACATTTGACGTTTTTGAATTTTTGGAATTCACGCAAACTTCAACTGACACAACATTGCCACAGCTCTTTCAAAAGATGAAAATTAGTTCCATACAAAATGTATGAAGAAATGAATTTTCTTCATAACTTTCTTTTTCGTGAATTTTTGCGATGTTTTCTGTTAGTAATTCTGTTATCCGGGCCGGAGACTAATCCAACAAATCAAAGATCATCAAAATCGGTTCAGCCGTTCTCGAGTTATAAATAGTGTAACTAACCCGACTTTGTTTTATATATTAAGATTAGGCTGGGTATTATCCTAAATCTAGTTTGAGTTACTAAAAATGTATATTTTTTATAATTTAATTTTATATACAAGTATAATCGATAAACTAGTAATCCTTAAATAAGATTTTTGCCTTAGTCCTAATTTTGAAAAATAAAAAAGTTTTTTGATTGGCGACGTTACGTGAGTATGGCGTCTTGACGATGTATTTATTCGTTGACCCGGCCTATACTAATCTCACATTTTTCTAGATTTAAGTTAAGAGCGAGTATGTGTGAGAATCCAAAAGCTTTAATAAAAGTTACAAACGGAACAAGCAAATGGTTTTCTTTCGAATTTTGGAGCGTACGGTATGCAACTCAAATTTTAACCACATCTCAAAACTGGTTTCAATTTAAGATTGAATCTGTTATCGGTAACTCGTTTTAATTAAAACTACACCCGTAACATGAAAATGATTTTCTTCCGATATTTGCAGCACATAGTCTGAAACTTTCATACCTATCTTGCGATTCGGGGAATAAATTGCAATAGTGGAACTCGGGAATGGTTTTCTTTGAAATGGGTCCGCAGATGAACAGAGTTACAAATGAAATTTCAAAGGAAACCATTTTCGAGTTCCACGTGCAAGATTTGAAAGTTGAAGAATACGTGCTACAAATATCGGAGTAAAACCATTTTCGTGTATTGCGTGCATTAATAATTAAGGCTGGGGACTCACACCTTTACTATCTCACAATAGAGAACTCCAGTCCAATTTTTAATTTTTTTTATGAATAAAGACCTTCAAACTTAAATAACTGCACTTTTATTTTTATTTTTATAGTTAGTTTTAATAGTTAAAACAAAGTTTTAATTTTTCAAGACCCCACGAAAAGCACCGTATCTATGGTGGATTGTGTGACGTCTTCACCCATCGATAGTTTATTTACTTTCAAGTTGTCATTTTTAATCAGTGATGTTATGTCTAGGGAAATTTCCCTAGATCTAGGGGAGAAAAATATTTTTTAGGGAAAAGGGAAATCAGGACAAAATCTAGGGAAATTTCGAACTCTGGCAAATTTTTTATTACATATGACAATATTACTGGTATTATTTATATATTTTTTTATATATATTTAATATATATATATATATATATATATTTTTATATACGTATATATATTTTTTGGAATTCCTACGAATCTTAATTATTGTTCATGTACTTACATGCAATGTTATTTTTAACACTGACAACTCAAAATGATATTATGTATCTAAAAAAGATAAATGAGACCTCTGAAAAAAAAATTTTAAGTTCCGTTTTATCGATGATTGCGGTTGATTTTTTTTTTGTGCAAAGTGTTTTTTTTTTATTTGGAATTCAGTGGTGAGTGTATTCGTACTTTTAAATTATTATTTCACTTAGCAAAAAGTGTTTTATTTGGAAAAGAACAGTATTATAAGTACATTTATCAAATTCCGATATCTTCCCATTAATCATATTAATTAACATATAACAGGATTAGTGTTACACAATCAGGTTGCTACGTAGGTAATTGCGTAAATGTGAAATTCTAGGGAAATTTCACTTCGAAATCTAGGGAAATATTTTTTTTGGGCAGAACATCCCTGATTTTGAATATAAGAAAATAGCGGAATATAGGATGACTCGATGACTTTTGTGTGAGAAATCGATGCATTTTTTATTCTAGATTACCTGCTTTTAATATTGAAAAACATTGGTAAAATTTCCACATTTCACCGGTACTGTTATTGTATTTTAACAAAGTGCAATATAAAAACAATAAATCATCTTTTTCATTGCAAATACAAGTTAGTGATATCGTAAGCCTCGAATTTTGTGTTCAGGCGTGACTGTACATTGTTTTATGTATAACGCATACAGAAACACTGGTATTTATAATATACTGATCATGACGATTGTGTAATAACTTGTATAAAAAACCCTTGATACTTAAAACAATTCGAAAATACGATCGATGTACCGTAAACCAAATGTCAAATATGACCTGTTTATGACTATATTTTCGACTATACTTAACCTCAAATATAGCCCTTTTCCGTCATAATTTTAATTGTTGAGAGCCTAAATATTGTTTCCAATAAACACAATAACTATTATTTATCTAAATATCTCTAACAGTATGAAAATAACCAAAAAACACGAAATGTTGAATGGCGTGCGTGTCTTTCGTGGCGTAGGGCGTAAGATTTCAAATGTCAATACATCTTGAATCTTGATACACTTTGGTGAATTGGTTAGCAGGTTAACAGTGACGTCACCGTTAACCATTTCGGTAATGCCAACTTGACGCTGTGTTTTGATGAGAGGTTTAAAAGTACACTTTTTAATATTTTTTTAAGAACTCTGCCTTTAATATTATGAAATAAAACTTATATTTTCAGAATCAGCGTTTATTGGTCTACATGAACATATTTTTTTAAAGCCATAATATTTTTCACTGGAGTTCCTTCTTGAAATTTTATCGTTACACTCTGAACACAAAACTGGTTTTAACTTAAGAATGGGTTATTAAAATTACATTTTCACGCCAGCAAATGATTTTCCTCGTAATTTTGCAGCATATCAGAATTGAAGACTCCACGAGTGCGAGTGGACGGTTTTATGTGTCATCATGACAATCTCACTCGCCGATTTACCCGCTTTTAAACTTAGTAGATAGTAGCTTGTAAACTAGCCATCGACGCTTAAAGCGTCGATGACACAGGGCGAGTTTACAATGTCGATGACACGGCAAGCTTAGCGTCGATGGCTAGTTTACAAGCTACTCTCTGGGAAATTCACTATCTGTTAGTAAACTCGCCCAGTGTCATCGTGTCACTTGCTAACTAGCAGATTGTTGACAATCTACGAAAAACGTTGAAAGGTCGTCAACTTTACTCGCCTAGACGCTTGCTCCGCTTGCTCGTGATTGGTTTATTTATGTTTCCAACATGGATTCCGATAAACGGCTGATTTCGACTGTCAAACATCTAAAGAATTAGTTCACGCAGTCGTCGTTATTCTTGTTACTGGCGCTAGCAGTGGCTTCAGTTTCCTACGCTTCTGAGCGAGTGGAGAGTTTTGTGTGTCATCATGACAATCTCACTCGCCGATTTAGCCGCTTTTAAACTTAGTAGATAGTAGCTTGTAAACTCGCCCTGTGTCATCGACGCTTTAGTAAACTCGCTCGGTGTAATCGTATTACTAGCTAACTAGCAGATTGTGAACAATCTACGAAAAAAGTTGAAAGGGGGTCAACTTTATTCGCTACTCGCTCGCGTTTGCCACAAGATGGTGAGTGGAGACGACAACCTAAAGTTGACGACCTTTCAATTTTTTTTCGTAGATTGTCAACAATCTGCTAGTTAGCAAGTAACACGATGACACTAGGCGAGTTTACTAACAGATAGTGAATTTCCCAGATAGTAGCTTGTAAACTCGCCCTGTGTCATCGACGCTTTAGATGCTACTGTCGTTACTGAGCGATTAGACAGTTTTGTGTTTCATCATGACAATCTCACTCTCCGATTCATCCGCTTTTAAACTTACCGGCTAATATAGCTTGTAAACTTGCTTAATGTAATCGAGGCCTTAGTCACGAATGAACAATCAATAAAAAATTATATACTTGCTTTTAAATTTGAAAGTGTTTCAATTTTTTTGACATTAGCCTGGAGGAAGCCCTGAGGAAAATAATTTCCCTAAAGCCTCTGTCATCTTTGGAGATGCTGTGTGGAAGGTGTTATTAAGGAAAGGAAGGAGAAAAAGTTCTAGAAAGAAAAAGTGTATCAAGCGTGGATAGAAATTTGGGGGCAAGGTTTCCAGGAGTGACGGACGTATGAATCCATCTCTCCCGCTGCGGTGCAAGACGATGGCTCGATAGTGACTATCTGGAGAGGTCAAATAGTCTCCCCAAACCAGCCTCTCCAGATCCGTCCCGCCACGTAGCTGTTGGGCAAGCATATCCGCCGCCAAGACCTGGGCACACGTCACCCAAGGAACCCGGGTACACCTTCTAAGTCACCAAACGTAGCGAACCACTTGGGGTGACCAATGGCAGAGATGTTGGTTATCCAATAAATGGTTCCCGGGGCGGCAAACTGAAATGCGCCTGCGTCTCACATAAGTCAATAGTGACACCAAGTACTTGCCATTCGTATGCGCCAAAATTATTTAGAATCTAACTCAAGCAAAGTTAAAAAGTTTGTTGATGTTTTTTTATCCTACCTTCTGAATTTTCAACCCATGTTTATGCCGTTCATGGAGTCTATGGTTTTATTTCGTATGATTTTGTCCTATGGTTAAGTTGACAGCTGTCCTGGGATTGGTATATTTATGGCTAACCTTAATCTATGGTTGTCCAAGTAAAATATTCCCTCATGTTGGAGAGAGTTCAGAAAAAATTTCTGAGATTTCTGTACATGAGGGAGTACGGCTATTACCCGTGGCTCTATCCTACTGACTTTCTTTTGGGTATGCTCGGAATGAACCATCTACGAGTCAGAAGGGATGTACACATTGCTACGCATTTCTTCAAATTGATTCGCGGATGGTTTGAAAACTCAGCTATCTTGGAGAGCATTCATTTCTATGTTCCCGATGGTTATCTTCGCCACCGACAGCATAGGCTGTTCTATCTTCCGGCCTGCAGGACTAACTTGCCAATGGTCATGCCGGTCGGGAGAGCAATCTTGCTGTTGAATAGAATCAATTCGGATATCGACATATTTAGCGTTAGTGAAGCTGCTTTTAAAAGGCAAGCTCTATTAATGCTTGTATAGTTTTTAGCCTACCATTCTACCATTTATGTTTAATGTAATAATGTTACAATTGTATTTTAAAAACACATTAAAATTTTTAATTTTGTAATGTTTTTGAAAGAATAAATAAATAATTTGAATTTGAATTTGAATTTGTTGGGATTGGTTTATTTATGGTTGTTTGTGTCAGGTTATATACAGTGTTGCCAACTTAACGGATTTCCCGTCATATCTGGCGGATTGGAGTGTCCCGAAACGGGAAAATTTTGTGTATAACGGAATTTACAGTATGATGGATTTTCTGGCGGATTCGAAAAAAGTGCCAAATTACATACTTTTATAGGCGAAAATCGCCTATATTTATGGATTTATGGAGAAATTTTGATCCCTGAAATTCTCTAGCCACCCCCCCTCCCCCCCAGAATGGACGAAAATTTCTGTATCTGACGGATTTCTGACCGTTGATCCGTCACGATTTAGCGGGAACAAAGATTTCGAGTTGGCAACACAAATTGTCTATGACAGCTGTCACGAACGGTCGTTTTTTGAGTGTCTCTTCACCACATAAATCAAACCAAATCAAACATATTAGTTATTTTAACCCATTTAGTGCTTAAATTCTTTTGTAATTTAGTTTGTGTAACTGTATTTGTGTTAATCCTTAAATATTGTGTTGTTTTTATCTGTTTGTCGGTAAGTCTTGTTAAATATTTGATGTAGGTAGGTTTAAAAATATTGGTATAGAGATGGAACGGGCTAAACCCCCCGATCCCCCGGACGAAATCAACGATGGCTCTTTATCAGACTCCTCGGTGGGCTCAATGGAAACGGTTGCCACCGATATTCCAGAACCCTCAGACTTCATCACAATAACGACTAAAAAAAGGAAAAATTTAAAGCTTGTGCGAAATTCCAGTACAGATTCCGAAAAAGTACCCCACAAAATTCCTGCCCTTGATAAAAATAAAATCTTTGTAGACAATGGTATTCTTTCGCCCAATCAGCAGTCCCCTTCTATCCAGCCACTCAACTCGCCGATTGCAACGCCCACTGCTAGTCCAACTACTCCTGTCCCCAAAACGACACCAGGCCCTACACCCTCACGAATTTACAACAATTTAGACAGGCCACCATACATTACACATGTCACTAAAATTACAAAGGAAGGAGGTCCAACAACATTGTATGACATTGACTTTGGTCACTTTCTCCACAAAAATAAAATCAGTCCTGTCTGGAATGGAGTTAAGTCGGTTGGTCGTAACCGTCTTTCCGTCGAGTTTAAGACAGCGACTGAAGCCAATAATTTTGTTAAATCCACGGTTGCCAAGGAAAACTCCTATAACGTATTCATTCCTTCTTACCAGGTTACTAAACTTGGAGTCACTAAGGGGATTCCTCCATACTGGACGACAGAGGACATCTTGGAGAATATTAAGGTTCCCCAGGGTCACGGAAAGGTCATTAAAGCTCGCAGACTAAATTATCGTTTTAACACTGGAAACGCCATAGAATGGAGACCCTCTCAGTCTGTTGTCCTCACATTCGACTCCAAAGATCTCCCTCAAAATGTCACCATGTTCCACGTCTCCCTACCAGTGGATCTCTACGTGTTTCCAACTGTGCAGTGCTATAAGTGCTGTAGGTTTGGACATACGAAGACCCTCTGCAGATCAGAACCTCGATGCTATAAGTGCACTTCGTCTCATAGTGGCGATAGCTGTACTACAACGGAGGAAAATTTTAAGTGCTTAAACTGCTCAGGAAACCACTTGGCGACCAGCAAAATTTGCCCTGAAATGTCAAGGCAACGCAACATCAAACATACAATGGCTGTAAAGAACATTTCGTATACGGAAGCATCCAAAATGTTCAATAAGGCTGTCATTTCTTATGCTGAAACTGCATCCAAAAATATTTCCTCCCCTCATCAATCTTCTTCTTCATCAACGAAGAAAACAGTTTTAAAGGTCAGTAAACCCCGAGTTCTCCCAAAAAAGAATGCCACTAGTCACGAATCCTTGTTATGGTTCCCCAATGGACAACTCCCTCCCAACTCTGATAGAACAATACTCAAGTCACCTGTTAACGCAGACCCACATAACATTAACGATCTTAATTCTACACTTATCACCTCATTTTTACACATCCTTCAGACTTTAAATAAAAACAATATACAAATACCGTCCCACGTTGCCAAACAGATTGCACAGATTATAAATAGCTCTAGAAATGGCCCCTCTGATGAGGATTCTTTAGTGGAATTGCCATAGTCTCCGAAACAAATCAGTAGACATCTTACACACATTAAACTCACTCTCCATTGCAGTGGCTGCCGTCTCTGAGACGTGGCTTGAACCGGACTCTCATTTCAGAGTTCGAGGATTCCACTGTCTTCGTGACGACCGCCAAGATGGGAAGGGTGGCTCCGCTCTTCTCATTAAAACATCCCTACCCTTTTCCCCAGTAGATGTTAAGCCAGCCGGTTGCCCTTTTCAGGTGACGGCCGCAAAGGTTTTTGGCACTACAATCCTTTCCCTGTATATATCCCCTTCTAATAAACCCTCTAAATCAATTCTTCAAGCAATGCTTTCTAAGATCGAACCACCTTTCCTTGTTCTGGGAGACTTTAATGCTCACCACGGATTATGGGGCTCTGTGTCTTGCGACAGATTAGGAAGAAACATTGTTGACCTTCTTGACGATCTTGATCTTTGCATTATGAATGACGGTTCCCCTACCCGAGTTCAGGTTCCAGGTCAACGACCCAGCGTGGTCGACCTTACCATTTGCAACTCTAACATAGCTGGATCCTTGTTCTGGAAAGTTCTGGAGGACCCGCACGGGAGTGATCACTACCCAATCCTCATAGAATCCTCCAACATGCTCCATACCAACAAGACTTTCACGTTTCGTAATCGTAAACCGAGATTTGTAACCTCGAAGGCCAACTGGACTGATTTTTCAAAGCTCATAAAGCTCTCCATGCTTAGTCTGCCCTCTCCGACTAAAGATAATGTCACGGAATGTTACGAGTTGCTAGTTTCATCAATCATCGCGGCTGCAGAGACATGCATTCCTATCAAATTACCTGGCAATAAAGGAAAACCTCCTCCAGTCCCGTGGTGGGATAATGAATGTGCAGACGCAATAGAATCCAGGAAGAGGTATGCTAAAATATATTCTTTGAACATGACCCTTGAGAATTTCCTGAACTTCAAAAAGATTGAAGCTAAGACCAAGCGATTGATCAAAAATAAAAAAAGGCAAGGATCGAAAAACTTTTGTTCTTCCTTATCTCCCGACACCCCACTCTCAGCTGTTTGGAATTCAATCCGCCGATTCAGAGGCTCTTACGTCCCACCCGTAGCTCATCCACTCTCTTCAGAGTGGGTGAAGGAATTTTCCGATAAATTAGCTCCTCCGACTGCGAGTAACTGGAATGAAACGGAATTCACATACTCGTTTCATACGCGGGGGTGGATAGACTCACACTTCAATTTATTTGAACTAAGAGAGGTTTTAAACGACCTTAGAGACTCAGCTCCCGGCGAAGATGGTATTCCGTATAGCCTCATTAAAAACTGTGATGTTGCTACACATAATTATTTTCTTACACTTTTAAATTTGATGTTTGACACAGGTAAAATTCCAACCTCATGGAAAACCCAATTAATTATCCCCATTCTGAAACCCCAAAAGGACCCCAGTTCTGGTCTTTCGTACAGACCCATTGCTCTTTCTTCTTCTTTAGTTAAAATTGCAGAACATTTAATAAAAAGACGACTAGACTGGTATGTTGAAAGTGAGAAAATTCTTCCCAGCTCACAGTTTGGATTTCGAAAAACAAAAAGTACAACTGAAAGCATTTCAATTCTCACTTCTGATATACAAATGGTCCTAGCTGAAAAAAATATTCTTGTCGGTGTTTGCGTAGATATTACTGGAGCTTTTGACAATGTTTTATTAAACGTTCTACAGAGAAAATTATTACAAATCGGCATCCCCCGTAAGCTTGCCAGTTTCATAATCAACCTTCTTCTTACCAGAAAAATTCAAATCCAGGTTCTGAATTCCCCTTCTCTGTTGAGAACGGTAAACAAGGGTTTGCCTCAGGGATCCGTCCTTAGTCCTATCCTTTTTAATATTTACACCTCTGACCTGCATCAGAGTATCCATCCATCATGTAAAATTCTTCAGTATGCAGATGATTTTTTTATCTATATATCAGGACGAATTATTGCTTTTCTGGAGGAAATGATCAACCTTAGCATGAAAAATCTTTGCATTTTTCTAACAAATCACGGCCTGGAAATTTCTCCAACCAAAACCAATGTTATCGTTTTCTCTAGGAAACGTGTAGCCCCGTGCATTTCAATCCGAATCGATAACATAATCCTCCCCGTCCAGGTTCAGATAAAATTTCTGGGAGTCATACTAGACTCTAAGCTAACGTGGAACTCTTACGTAAATCTTATTATTAACAAAAGTCAAGCTGGCCTTAACGCCCTACGCGCCGTGTCAAGGGTTTGGTGGGGAAGCCATCCATGCTCGCAAAAATTGTTTTATAATGCATATGTTAGAAGCCATTTGGATTACGCGTCATTCCTCATTGAGCCAACCTCTAAAAAAAACCTTACAAGGTTAGACCGTATCCAATCTCAAAGCCTAAGATTAATTATCGGAGCCATGCGATCCTCCCCAATTAACGCTTTGCAGGTGGAGGCTGTTGACCCTCCTCTCCATTTCAGAAGACAGTTCTTGGCAGACAAGTTCTTATTTAAATGTTTCAGACTGTCTAATCACCCACTGATGGACAAAATTGCTGCTCTCTCTACTCAAGTTAGATCACTTCCATATTGGAGGAACAAATCAATCCCACTTCTCGTCAAAAGTCTCCATACTTACAATGCATATAAACCTATTTTAAATCCCCATGACAGACTTCCATTATATATAAATTCCTTTCAAATTCATTTGCTCAAACCTAATATTATTTTTTCACTTGGCTTTCCTGGCAACCACGAAGCTCCAAGTAAATTTATCCACATTTTAAACTCGAAATGGACCGGTTGGAAAACTATTTATACAGATGGTTCTAAATCTCCCTTATCTAGCCATGTGGGAGCGGCGTTCCACTGCCCAAGAGACCAAATCAGTAAAAAAATAAAAATTCATAAAGAAGCCTCAATTTTCTCAGCTGAATGCATAGCTATTTTAGAATCCTTAAAATATATTGAAAGTATTCAAATTGGAAAATTTTTAATTCTCTCCGATTCCCTGAGTGCACTTCAAAAATTAAACTCCTCCCCTTTCCACTACCCGGAAGATGATTTGTGTATTGGAATCCGCACTTTATTACATAAGTTAGCTATCTCTGGCAGAGAGATCGCGTTGGCTTGGATACCTAGCCACTGCGGTATCCCTGGTAATGAAAAGGCCGATTTATTGGCGAAAGATGCCATCTATTCCGGAGAGTTTTTGTACAATTTCTTAAACCCCGACGACCTTCTAATCAAACTGAAAGAAAACATGATCTCCACATGGCAGAATCATTGGAATGAGTCAAGTAAAACAAAGGGTTATCATTTTTACAAATTGCAGCCCACGATTCCTTCAAAACCGTGGTTTTCTGGGCTCTCTTTGAACAAATTTTCAACTTCTTCCATTTGCCATGTGCGAATAGGACATTGCTGCCACAATGTTCACCTGACAAGAATTCAGGTTAAGAATTCTGCCATGTGTGAGTGTCGTCTTGAAGAGGAGGACCTCAACCATATATTTTTCAGTTGCCCTATAAATAATAATTATAAAAATTTCATCCCTGATCTGATCAATACAGGTATATTGCCCCCCTATGACATGGCATTTTTGTTATCCTCTATTGACAAACGTGTATATAAAATCATTTCTTATTTTATTAAAGTTAATGGCATCAACTTGTAAATTTACCTACCGAATTATTCATACATGTATATGTATGTATGTATGTATGTGTATATATGTGTGTATGTATGTGCGTATATATGTGTGTATATATTATAATTTATATATATATATATATATTTTTTTTTTTTTATTATTATTATTTATTTGTATTTAGTGTGTTTAGTGAATTGTATATTATATATTTATTTTATGTACTTGTTCTGGTAAATAAATATTAACCTACACACTCACAAATACAAAACTAGCACACTCTCTACTTGACACTGGCCAGAACACTCCATTGGGGTGAAAAGCCATTTAATTTAAAGAAGAAGAAGAAGAAGAGTTGGCAACACTGGTTATATAGGTGTTTTGGTTTGGGGTGCTGTCAATTTGTAGTTTGGCTGCCTGACATTTTAATTTTTATATTTTGACGAGTCACTAAAATAATTTACAATGGGGAAAAAACAGCACCAGAAAGATAAAATGTATTACTATTATTTAAGTAACTATAATATTTCTGTCGTTAAGCAAACTTAAAATATTTTTTATTTATTATTATTTTCTAAGGTACCTAACATACACGGAATGGACAACATTTTACGGCGGTAAAAAGCAAGGTACCAGTTCTGAAGATGTGACGTTTCGAAGGCTTCCTTATGACCATTGCTGTCTGTGTCTTCAACCTTACGAACATCCATACTGTGATGAACAAGGAAACATATTTGAGCTCCAAGCAATCATTGAATTCATCAAAAGGTTCAAAGTAAATCCGGTTACTGGAAAGGTAATTGTTTTCAAACTATTACTCGATAATTGGCGAAGAATTCATCTAATTTCACATGACTTACGACTTTGTGGTTGGTCATAGAGCTCATAGAGAAGGTGGTGGTGAGGGTTTTCAACCTAATTGGCCACTAACAGTAAATTATTGTCGGTACCGTTATTTTGTAAATAACTATTCTTCTTTCAGCCCGCGGAATCTAAATCACTGATAAAGTTGAACTTCCACAAGAACGCAGGCGGGGAGTACCATTGCCCTGTTCTTTTCAAACCATTTACGAAAAATTCCCATATTGTTACCATTAAGACAACTGGCAACGTATTTTCCTATGAAGCAATTGAAGAACTCAACATCAAAGGAAAAAATTGGAAGGATCTTGTGAGCGATCAAGCTTTTGAAAGAAATGATATTATCACATTACAAGACCCAAACAATTTGGACAAGTTTAATATTTCTTCTTTCCATCATGTTAAAAACAAATTGAAAGTAGAAGATGAAGGTTAGCTATTTTTTGTCAAATTAATCTTTCTTTTACATAATGCTTTACAGGATGGTACATTTTCGGAGATGATTAAAAATTCCATGCTTTTGACTATTTTTATAGCTGACAGCTTAAGACACATTTTTACCATATTTATATTGAGTGAACCAAGGTGAAGGTAGGTATGCGCTAGTCCTGGGTCGATTGTGAAAGACCTGATCGTCGAAACCCGCTCACGAGCCACCAAAGAGCGAGCGGGTTATTTATTCGTCAGCACCCGGGTCTTCCGGGACCCGTGAACCGCGACACACTCCCGCAACCTACCAACTACGACACATTCCTGCACCCCGTAACTCACGGAACGACCGCCGGGTGCCCATGTGGCGAGTGGCGAGACATGTCAGCTCCCGGAACTCTCGAACTGCAACTGCGATACACTCGGTCGCCGATTGCCGATCAACGCACACACGTGCGTGACACGCATATACGTACGTACACACAGTATCCTGCTTCCTGCCCGTGTGTCACGTCATAGCGGGATTGTGTAGTAGATTCGATTTTTGAATATTCGACTAGACACGGAGACGTTTTTAATAAGAGCATATCTTGGTATTGTTAATCAAAGTGCTAAGTGCTGTTTTCATAAAAACTTTTAATTTTTCGTGTGGGTGTGAATGTAATTGTGCATTGTAATAGAAACTATAAACTGGTAAAAGTGTAAAATGTCTGACCTTAATAAAAAGAAATTATAATAAAGCATTACAGTTTACAGCTAATTTACTTATTTAAATTCTCAATAAAAGCTTCAGAACAACACGTTTTTTACAAGGTTTTTATATCCTTAAAAACATGATAAAACATTGTTTTTTTAACCCCTGAAGCATGTCTTTTTTAAAATTTATTTCTGGGACATGACATTACTAGTTACAGGTGTGAGCTGTGAGAGAACGTTCACACAATTATAACCTGGGTTTCGTGTCGCGTATGACTTGACCGGTCTGGGCGGTGAGCGTCTACCGCGCGGCGCTCCCGTAGAAAGTAACTGGGTGATGAGTAATCGAGTTTCGTATTTTGTGTCGCGAAAAGAGCGGCTCTTCGCGACCCGCTCGTGACACCAGTGGGTCGTGAGCGACCCGGGTCGTGTAAACGATCGATCGACCCAGGACTAGTATGCGCATTTAAATTGTAGAAATAAATTACATTATAGGTAGATACCTATAGTGGTCCCACAAAGATGTTGTAGAACATCATCAACAATTGTTCTCTTCCTTCTCACACGTCTTGTATGAAAACAAAAAAGACAGAAGATAATATAATGATCACATCATGTACAACCTCTCTCTGGGACTATTATACTTCATTGCCTGTCCAAATTTGAAAAGATTATTTTTTATGTTAATTTCCAAGACATCCTTCGGTATCAATTTTGAAAAGTTCACAGTCGGACTGACGGACATACTCGCAAAGGAAATTATAGTGTTGTATTGTTAATAATATGTTAATTTTTTTTAACAGACGAGGAAGCTCAGAGGAGGGATCCAAATGCTCGTCTTAAAACAGTTTCGATGGAAACCAGGGATATCTTGAACGAATTGGAGCGAGATTACAAGGCCCCGGTGGCTACGGTAACGGTGAAGGCTACAGCAGATAAGTTCAACGCCGCCCATTACTCAACTGGAGCCGTGGCCGCAAGTTTTACTTCTACTTCAATGGTCCCGGAAACAAAGCACGAAGCCGCCATCATTCATGAGGATGATGTCAGATATGAACGAGTAAAGAAGAAAGGTTATTCTCTAATATTGTTTTTAAAAAATGTGCTTTTTTGATAGTAATCATGTGCTTCGTAAACAGCGCTATAATGTGAGGTGATCGATAGATAGCCTGGAGAGTAGGACGCTTATAGTGATGAACTGATAGAATCCAAAACTCACTGCGGATACTGGCTTACGAAGGGTTTGTACTATCACCTCAAGAATACACCCTTTCCTGGTGGCCCCTTGCTGTCTTCTTTCTTTGTCTTATATCTTAGGATACATGTGTGTTGAGAGTGTTGCACAACAAGTTCATGGGCTGTAAAACTATTTTCATCCCAAGAAAAGATACAGCAATGCGCAGATCTGAGTGGGAGCTAGGCAAAGTGAAAACAAATACTCCTTTATGGTACAATACATACCCGTGGCAGCGCGGAACGATTGCGTCTAGTGGACGAAAAGAGACAGTTCATAGGTTCAGCGAAATTATATGTTGAGCAGTAGTAAGGATCCGGCATCGGGATGTACTCCAAGTCTTACGAGGGCTTGATATTAATAAAGCTAGTGGGCCTGACGGAATACCTGCCCTGGTATTACAGAGGTGCGCTGCAGAAATAGCTCCAGTTTTGACGAAGCTTTTCAAAATGTCCCTGAAGTCTGGCTCTGTGCCCTCTGGTTGGAAAAAAGCGATCATTCACCCTATTCCAAAGAAGGGTGACCGCTCCAACCCAGCCAACTACCGCCCCATAGCGATCACATCAGTTCTGTCTAAGGTGATGGAACGTGTGATCAACGACAAACTGCTCACATACCTCGAGAAGAATAAAATTATTAACGACCGTCAATATGGATTCCGGCGGAACCGCTCTTGCGGTGATCTTCTCGCGTATGTGACGCATGTTTGGGGGCGGTGCCTGGAACGTTTCGGTGAGACCCAAACGGTTGCACTGGATATTTCCAAGGCCTTTGACTGGGTT
This sequence comes from Limnephilus rhombicus, assembly GCA_929108145.2. Lineage (NCBI taxonomy): Eukaryota > Metazoa > Arthropoda > Insecta > Trichoptera > Limnephilidae > Limnephilus > Limnephilus rhombicus. The sequence continues at coordinate 23,344,285 of OV815274.1, forward strand.
TGGCACCGAGGGCTTGTCAACAAACTGTCTTCTTACGGACTTCCCGCATCCTTGTGTGCGTGGATTGCCGACTTTTTGAGGGAGAGGTCGATTCAGGCGGTTGCTGATGGTTTCACCTCTTCCTCGCATTCGATAAATGCTGGCGTCCCACAAGGATCGGTTCTGTCACCGACTTTGTTTCTGTTGCACATCAATGACCTCTTATCATGTGCACCGATTCATTGTTACGCGGATGACAGTACAGTCCATGATAGCTTTTTGTTTGACAAGCCCCCAAAGGGCACACAAACTCCAATACCTTGGAGGGCTTTGAAGCAAAGAATGGACGGTTACCTCGAGAGTGTTTTCTCTAGGGGTAAGAATAACCTCGTCGAATTTAATGTTTCAAAGACCCAATCATGTTTGATAACGTCTAAAAGGGATCGAAATGAAAATCTAGTCTCCTTCAACGGAAGCAATCTTCCGAACAGGACGTCCATCGATATGCTTGGTGTAACTCTAAGTGACCAGCTCAGGTACGGGGGCTCCATCGAAACCAGAGTTAAGTTAGCCTCTCAGAAACTAGGCGTACTGTACAGGGCCCGCAGATACTTTAATAGTACACAACTGCTAACACTGTACAAATCGCAAGTGTGCCCCACGGTTGAATTTGGCAGCCACCTCTGGTCTGGAGCTCCAAAATACCTAAAAAATACCCTTGACTCTGTGCAGAAACGGGCGGTCCGTTTGATAGATTCTCCCATCTTAACAGACGGACTGCAATCTTTAGAGCACAGGCGTCAGGTGGGAATGCTGTCCTTGTTCTACCGGTATTACAATGGAAGATGCTCCGAGGAACTAGCGTCATTGATCCCCTCGGCACCGGTGCATAGTCGGGAAACAAGCCAAACACGCGCCCAACATTTGTACACGGTTGACATTAGTCACATGAGAACGGGTCGTTTCTATGACTCGTTCTTGAGTTCAACGGCTCGGCTGTGGAACGATTTGCCGGCCTCTGTGTTTCCTCCCTCCTACAACATGGGTCTCTTCAAGACCCGTGTTCACTCCTCCCTTTCCTCAAATAGACCCTCCACACAGCATCTTCAAAGATGACATAGGCCCTGAGGGAAGTTATTTTCCTCAGGGCCTCCTGTGTGGAGTTAATGTGAAAAAAAAAAAAAAAAGTCACGCCTTTCACACTCGAACATTCGGATTTGGCCGAAATTATGCAGTCCTTATGTAGATGGCAATAAGGTTGAAATTCCCGCCTAATGCCAGCTGCTAGTTTTGATTTATACAAATGAAACATCGCTAAAAAGCTTATTTAATATTATTTTGTGAAGTTCAGGCAAGAATACAAAAATGTTTTCTGATCATTTTATAAAGAAATTAATTTGCCACATTATAAAATAAAACCATATGCAAAAGGGGTTCGCAAGTAGGAGATTTTGCACTTTGCTTCGCCTCAAGGAAATTAAATTCTGAAAAAATTGTGGAAAAGCGTGTCTATGTGTTTCCTGGTATGTGTTAATGTAAATTTCATTTTTAGGTTATGTCCGTATGGTGACCAACATGGGCCCTCTCAATCTGGAAATTCATTGCGATATGGTATCCAAGGCTGCCGAGAACTTCATAAAGCATTGTCAAAATGGATACTATATTGGAACTAAGTTTCACCGATCCATCAGAAATTTCATGGTTTGTTATCTTATTACCAGAGTAGAAGATTCTCTTAATATCGCCTTGATCTTTCACCATCATTCAGAACCGGAAAATTGCTCGAAATGGCTTTAACCAAGTTTGGTGACCAGATATAAATAGTCAGGCCCTTCCCTACCTTCCTTATCCATAACTTCTTCCCCTTACTACTACAACCAGCTTCACAAATACCCCAATTGGGGATGCCATAGTCCCACTGACTCCAGACAGTTGAGAGCAATTGGGACTCTTCTGCAGTATTCACATAAAAAAAACATTCCTACCTTCATCTTCATATTAAGGAGGGTTAAGAAGCAATCTGCAATTAAAAATAATTAAATACTGTTTTTTTTTTATTGTTCTAATATCGACCCATAATTGGCAAAACAGCGTAAACGACATTTTTGTCAAATTACGATTTTTAGCGAAAACTGTTCAATGCTGCCTAATACATCAATGACAAAAATATTGCAGCTCTATCTCATATGCATGACACTTTTTTTAGTAGTTGTAGCTGTCAGCGTAAGCGACAGTGGTCGGTTACGCTGTCTTACGCTGTCGTACGCTGTCGGTCAAGAATGTTTCAGTTTGGTCGGTTGGCGTCCATCTAGTGACTAGTGCAGAGGTGTCGGCGGCTGGTAGCATCTGAAACTAAACGAAAATTCTTAAGTTCTTCTTTTGTATTTGAATATTAGTATAAAAAGTATTGATGCAAATTATATCATTTTTTCCAACCGTCTGGAGCCAGTGTAAATATGGCATCCCCAATTTTGGTTTGTTGTTAGGCTGAAGGTAGTGGGGAGGGGAAGGGGATGTGGAAAATGTAACTGGCTGTTCAGATCTAGTCACCAAACACGACTAAAGCCATTTCAAGTAATAAGTCTATTTATATACTATACACCAGCGCAAAATTACAAAAAAATATATAATATTACTTTTTTATCCGAATACGGCACAAGAGGCCCAACTTTTCCTAACCGTCAGGAGCCAGTGCGACTATGCATCCCCAATTTTAGTATGTTGTGAGGCTGAAGGTAGTGAGGAGGAGGAGATGTGGAAAATGTACCGTGGTATTCAGATCTAGTCACCGTATTTAGCCTATTTGGTGACTAGATCTGAATAGCCAAGTACATTTTCCATATCTCCTTCCCCTCCACACTACCATCAGCTTCATAACATACTAAAAATGGGGATGCCATAATCTCACTGGCTCCAGACGGTTGGTACTCTTGTGTTTTATTTGGATAAAAAAAGTTACATTATATGATTTTTTTATATTTTTACGCTGGTGTGTAGTGTATATAATTATTAGACTTATTACTTGAAATGGCTTTGACCGTATTTGGTGCCTAGATTTGAATATCCTGGTACATTTTTCACATCTCCTTCCCCTCTCCACTACCTTCAGCCTCACATACACTAAAACACATCACAACATACTAAAATTAGGGATTCGGCTCCAGTTGGGAGCAGTTGGGACTCTTGCGTTGTATTCGGATATAAAAGTTATTTTATATTTTTTTTTTGTATTTGGACACTGGTGTGTGGTGTGCAGGTATTGGTAGACTTATTACTTGAAATTGCTTTAGCCATGTTTGGTAACTAGATCTGTATAGCCAGGTGCATTTTCCACATCTCCTTCCCCTCCCCACTACCTTCAGCCTCATAACATACCGAAATTGGGGAGGCCATGGTCTCACTGGCTCCAGAAAGTTGGGAGAAGGTGTGCCTCTGGTGTTGTATTCAGATAAAAATGTTATATAGCGGTTTTTTGCTATTTAGTATGTCGTATTTTGTTATTATCGCATACTCCTACGGAGAGTCGAAATTATTGTTAGTAAAAATATCATTACAACGGATTTTCAATCAAGATGCCTGCAGATACAAGTATATCAACTTTGGTTTTACGGCCGTATATCCTCTTTGCATACCTACTTGCAAATTATTGTATTTAGTCAACTTTAGGATCAACTGTCATGGAACCATTTTATTTAGTTATTTGTTTACCTATCATGATTGCGTGATAGACATTTCAAAAATAATTATGTACTCCGAACAGCGTATGCGACATATCGCAGGGAAAAAATCTGTCAGGGTCATAGGCAAAACAGCGTTACCGCCACTATCTCAACAACTGAAGACATTTAGATAATTGAATTATCAGCTTTATATAGGCAGCAACCAAAGATTAATAATCCTCATTAACCAAAATCCTTTTTGGAATCAATGAAGAAAGTTAATTAAAAAAAACCTTCTCCTGAACAATTTACTTTTTGCCGCTTACGCTGTTCTGCCGATTATGGATCGATATCATCTAGCATTGAGACATGTATTTTGTAGTGTCCGACCGAAACAGGACTTTCTACCGAAACCGAAACTTTTTTAGACATGTTAAAATCTATTGTTTACTGAAATTTGGCATATTTTTTCACTTATTACACATGTTAAATGAAATAAAAAGCAATAAATTAAGTACCTAAAAACAACCTAAAATTATAATATATCAAAACTTGGAACAAAAATTTGTCAATAATCAACTCTTAGGCCTAAACTACACGAGCGGTTCTCTCGCCGCGGGAAACCGCTTGAGAAAGCTGGCGGTTCATATCAAACTACACGGGTGGCGGTTTCCCGCCGAGCGGTTCTACCGCCGCGGGAAACCGCCCGAGAGAGCTGGCGGTTTCCCGCTATCTTTTAAAGTTTCTCCAACGTTTTTGAGGTCACCCTGTATAAAAAAAAAAAAGTATTCTCACTAGATCTGTTTTTATCTTCTGGTCCTAAAGCATCCCAATGAGCTATCATTTGTTGTCCTATCTCCACCCATAACTTTGCTTTTATTTCTCGATTGGCGTAATTTTTCATCTTTACATCTTTATATAAAGCGGGCCGATTTTGTATTTCTATTATGAATCGCTCCATATCAAACATGTTGTAATATGAATCCTTCGCGCGCACAACCGATCAACAACGCTCTCTCGCACGAAATGATGCAATCGCGGGAAACCGCCCGTGTAGATTGAACTTGGCGGTTACCCGCGGCGGGAGACCCGCTGCATGTGGTGGGTGAATTTCTCCCGCCTGTGAACCGCGAGCTCCCGCGGCGGGAGAACCGCTCGTGGAGTTTGCGCCATACAACGCTCATAGTAAATTGTGTCTGCTGCGGTTTCCCGCGGCGGGAGAACCGCTCGTGTAGTTTGCTCCTTAGGTACATTATAAAGAAAGGACCTCATCCATTGAGTATTTTAATTTTCAATTGCGTTTACAATCACAACATTCTTATTACGCTTGTTAAATGAAATAATTTTTTTTTTTTTTTTTCATTATTCTCATCATTCATAAATCCGAGTGAATAACTCAACGGAAAGAACTTCAATGCTCAATATATGCCAAATAAAATGTAGGTATTAGACAGAAGTAATCAAAAACAAATGCTTAATTAATCACTGTGGAATATACTCTCAGTATCAACCTGGTGTAAGACCACCATTCAGAATTAAAACGTTGCTTGAAATGGCTTTAGCCATGTTTGGTGACCAGATCTGAATAGCCAGGTACTTCCCCACCTCCCTCTCCCAAACCTCCTTCCCCTCCCCAGTACCTTCTGCCCCACAACATACCCCAATTGGGGGTGCCATAGTCTCACTGGCTTCAGACGGGAGCAGCTGGGACGCTTGTGAGGTATTTATTAATATCCATATCAAAATTAAAATGTATGACTACTAACGCCATCTACTAACAAGAATGTAAAACCTTTGTTAGTAATAAAAGCCAGTCTGTTGCGAACCGCATAAACGTGTTGTCATTCTAAGAAAAAAAAAATTTAAAATCACTATGCACGAGACATAACACATAAACTCACAACACAATCACGCCGGACCGGCCGGCGAATTCAGCTGATGATGGCTGGTGACACACGAGCCAAGAACTCACCCGAAGACAGCCGAACGACGAGCGATAATTCACTAATGCAGAGTTTCGGTTCGGCCGAAGGTTCGGCAGATTTTATGCCGAAACCGAAACCTAAGCTTCGGTCGGTCACTAGTATTTTGTTTGTTTTTCTCGTCTAATACCAGTCATTAACTGCAGCCCTGAAAAGTATTGAATTTATCACTTACAAGCTATCGATTCTTAACCCTTATTGTTTATATTTCAGTTGCAAGGAGGTGACCCTACCGGTAATGGTTTGGGTGGCGAGTCCATTTGGAAGAGAAAATTTGAAGATGAAATTAAACCAAATCTGCATCATTCTGGTCGTGGAATATTGTCGATGGCCAACTCAGGACCCAATTCTAACGGCTCACAATTGTATGTTTCCATATTTCTATGTAAACAAAATAATAAATAATCACATTTTAAGTGGTGACTGGACAACTCGGAATGAAATCAACTCAAAACCTCCTTTGAATAGTCATTCAAAAAAAAAAAAAATTTTCATATCACTTTTCCAAAAGTGTTCTGATTTGTCCGGTTACCGTATAACTACTATATTGACAGCTTATGTCTTTTAAGTTCGTTTTCACAAATACCAAATCAAAACAATTGTAATATCATAATTAAGTGATAAGCAAAATAATAATTTTTGGATAAATTACATTACATTCGATAAATATGTTTTTAGGTTAAAACACCCCCGTACTAAAGATAAAAGAAAACACAAGATATGCTATCAGCCGTTTCTGCTAACGGATTCTAGTGTAGCTAGTGTGTTTTACTACTGCACGCCTTCGCTTATACTAAAGCCCCTATCCGCCCCTTTCCCTACTTACCATGAAACATGTCAATTTCGTTGGCACTAATACTAACAACAGATTTCTGTGCATACACATCCTGTTCGTTATTGGCAATAATTACAAATGATGACGAATAAGGATTGCTGGAACACAAATCTTAAATAAAATAAAATTATTCAAGTTTAAATTTCATCAATCTAGGAATAAAAATGTAAAAACAAACCCGCAAACCATCGCTGGGATATTCTTCTTTAAATATAAAGGGCTTCCAACGAATTATCAAAAAAAATACAAATATATTTACGAAAGGTAATTAAATATTACAAATTTTATTACAGGAAAAACAAATGTTATCGATATTGCAGCTACATTTAATTGGATTGTACATATATTAAACACTTTGCTAACCTCTCATCTGTGGTTCGCCCGCCGGCGGGCACAATAAAAAACTTAGCTTCTTTTTTTTTTAATGCGATTTTAATTTGCAAAAAAGGTTGAGAATCCATGTTGTGATGAATAGAAGTGAATGGTGTAAAAGTTTTTAGTATATTTCGTTTTAACGGTACGTCCTGATCATAGCCTTATTTTACACCTAATCATCATCAGGTCACCTTTTGCTTGCTTGAAGACATTTTGTGTGCAATTTTTCATGTCCAATTAAAAGTAAATTTTTTTCAGTCAATAACTGCATCTTTTTCCTCTTGAATTGTTGGTGTTTGCGCTGCAGCTGTAGTGAGCAAAGTAGAGGTTGTGGGTTCACTTGAGAGCTGCAACTAACAAAAATTCTGGTTCAAAGGGCAGAAACTTGTGCAACACGGGGAAAAATATTAGATTATTAAGAATTTTTGTGCTGCTTTAAAATTATTTTGGCCAAAGTGAGAAGGTGGTCCGCCAATGATCGAGCGGACATCACAGCATAACTCTTGTATTCTACTATCTTTGCCCCATACTAAAAAACGTATTTTAAATTTTACACAATCATTTACCCTACATGAATGTTGTGTAAAATTTAAAACATGTTTATTAGCAAGGCTCATAATTTTAGGAGTGTTCTGTATCTTGAAAATTTTTGTGATTTGGACTTACAACATTGACCTTAGTGCTTTTCTGATGTATGTGCAGTATAATTTCTCTGACACATTTTCCTTATTGTAGCTTCATTACATATCGCTCATGCAAGCATTTGGATGGGAAACATACCATATTTGGCAAGTTGGTAGGCGGCCTAGACACATTGACCACTATTGAGCGGATTGAAGTAGATAACAGGGATCGCCCTATTGAAGATGTTATCATTGAAGCCACACAAGTCTTTGTTGATCCATTCCAGGAAGCAGATGAACAGGTATTATTGTATACAATTTCTTATAAGCATTATAAATTGAGATATGTAGTTGGTCTGATGACTTTAATGGCAAGGCAGAGAGATTGGATCGGATCTTGGCTTAGGTGCAAAACCTGGCTTGGTGCAGTTTTCTCTCTATTTGAGTAAAACCTAATTTCATCAAAATTAGAGTCCTTACAAATATGTTTTTTCTGATTGTTCACCACAAAGTTGCTAATTTTCATACATGTAAATAAAGTAATTTTTTTTTCTAAAAAATACTTTGATAATATTAATATTATAAGGTACTTGTTAAATTCACCAATTAGTTTTTTTTTTATATCTATTACCGTTGATGCATTCTGTATTATATTCTTTAAATAAAATAATTGTTATTGATTTTAGTTGAGTAAAGAAAGAGCAGTTGAAATAGAAAAAATGGAAGTAGAGTCACAGCAATCCAAAAAGAATGCCCGACCAAGAGGCGAACTTAAGGCCTTCCGTCAGGGAGTGGGCAAATATCTAAACCTTGGAGAAAGCTCAGAACCCGCTACTAAAACTTCCCAAGAACCGCCTGCGAAAAAGAAGAAAAATACCACCTACGACTTCCAAAACTTTAATTCTTGGTGAAAATATGATTATCACTAATTTGGTGGATATTCTAAATTGAATAAATTTATTTCTAGCAGAAATTAAAATAAATTTTACTGAATTTATTAAATTGGTTTTTTTTTCAATAAAACAATTTTTGTCAACATGGATTTGTTTAACAGTTTAAATTTATTATTTATTGTTAGGATTTCATACGATGAATGTGGTGTAGTTATGCTGCTGACAATAGCGTAGATTGAGTTTATTTATTATTTTATTACATTTTTTGTTACATTTTATTGATTTTCTCTACTTGCTACACTAGATAGGGCTGTGTTATAGCTAGTAGTAGTAGCCCTAACTAGTGTAGCAAGAAGTCCGAGTGCTAGGAATTCTGTTTTGTGAAGGGTGGGAAGAAGCACAGCTAAAGATTGTCATTAAAAATAGTTCCCATACAGGTAAAAAACAAAAGAGTTAAGATTAGCATTTGCATATTGCCAGTTTCATCAATCAAATGTATTGTTATGTACATTGTGATGAAATATGTGTGAAAAGCAGGGCCTTCCCTTCAATTTAAACAAGAACAAAAGAATTGCATTTACAAAGATTTTTTGTTGTTGCTTTTTATCTTTATCTTTATATAAATATAAAAATCTCGCATCACGTCACGAAAATACTTAAAAGATTTTGATGAAATTTGGCTTACTGTGTGTAATTTGGTCCAACAAAAGATGGGATAGTTATTATCTCGATTATTGACCTCAATATTTTTTAATATTAAGTAGGTACTAGATTTTTATATATTTTTAGAAAAAGTATTTGAAAAAAAAATTATTGTTTTTTAAACACTTGTTAACTATTTTTCCACTTGATCACCCGTTCAATGCATGTGGGGAGACGTGGCACAAGTTTCTTTATAACCTCCTCGAAGAACTACCGCCAGCTCCTTCCCCACTTCAGAACCTCTTTCTGCTCCTGCTCGTCGGTTGAAAATTTATTTTCATCCATGTATTCCTCCAGGGAGGTGAAAAGATGATAATCTGAAGAGCAAGGGCGGATCCAGCTTTGGCGCCAGGGGGGAGTCACATAGTCGTGGTCAAGTCACAAGAAGTTATAATTTAATTTTGATAATAATAGATACAAGTAAAAAGTAGGTAGGTAATTTTGATAATAATAGATACAAAAAATATATAAAAACGTTATGTTTAATAATTTTAATTAGTGATCCACCTAGGGCCTGGACACAGCCCAGGGGGGGGTCATGACCCCCCCCCCCGGATCCGCCCTTGCTGAAGAGGCTTTAGGTCAGGGGAATACGGGGGTGGTTCAAAACATTCCAACCAAATGAGAGCGTATTGGTGGCTAAGGCTGTGTGAGGATGGACGTTTTCGTAAAACAAGCACACTTCTCTGGTTAGCATTCCCCTCCTTTTGTTTTGAATGCTCCTTTTGATTTTTTTTTGGTATCACAATATCGTTGAGCATTGTCCCAAAACGCAGAAGCCATTTTTGCCTGAAATTGTGGTTTTGAATTTTTTGGCAAATGGGGAATTGATGTGACGTCACTTTGACGACTGTTTTTTTCCCAGGCGTGTAATAAGTAACCCATTATCATCTCCAGTCACAATAGAGCTCAGAAATCCTCACCTTTTTTCTAGTTGCTGTTATTCCTTCCATGAGTAAAAAGCGTGAGTTTCACACAACTGGACACTACAAAGTGAGTTTACGTACTGCAATATTCCTGCGATGCTCGCTCTGATCGGGAAACCCCCTCTAACACTCAATGCTGCCAACCTCCAAAAAACAAAAACAACAAAGCCCATTATGGCCACAGTATTACGTAACGCAAGTTTTGAAGATTTTTGACCCCCCATGTAACACGCCGTAACGTTTTTCTGTACCCCCCCCCCCCCCCCTCCCTAAACTTTACGTAACGCCCAAGTGACAATTTTTACCTGAAAGTCACAATTAAGTTGCGCAAAGTACTGGAAGATCGCTTAAATACCTTTTGTCTTGTTTTATCTTGTTTGCGTAATAAATAAAACACGAGATTTCAAGAACGAAAAGGGTTCCCAACTTGGAAGATTTTAATTTCCTAGTTTTTTTAAATCTAAATAAAGGAAACATGTTACGTAACGCGTTGTTCGAACCCCCCCTCCCCCCTGGTAACAGTAATGTTTCACAAGCCCCCCCCCCCCAACTTGAACGGCCCCTTAGGCTATTTATCGCCGATCGATGTTTGAGATGGGATGGGTTTTTTATGCCCGTTCGTTATCCAGGGTTCCCCACGAGGATGAAAATTTCTTGATTAAATTTAAAAGACTTAAAAACTAATCGAATAGACTGAGATGCCGTGTGTGACATGACACACCACGGCTTCAGACGACTTCTGGGAAAATACCCCTTTTTGCTGCGTTTGCATCTTGTCAAACATGCAGAATTCGCAGATTTAAGATTCAATATCTATGGTATGTACGTTGTACTATTCTGACAGACAGTTTGTCGCGTTTTCGTGATTTTTGCATAATGTTTTTGGTGAATGTGTTTGTTTTTAAATAAAACTTAAAAATTAACTTATTATTAGAATACCATGGATGACTTAGGTAAGTTTCTAAATTTGTTTTAGTATTTTGCCGGAATTTTTGACGTCTACTTTATTTTATCAACAAAATAACATGGCACGATATAAATAAATGTTACCGATATAACTATGATAGAATGAATTCCTACGATTCCGTCTAAGTTCACTTATTTTTCATAATTCGTTCGTTGTTTTTTTGACTAGGAAGGGCTAGAAATTAGCAAAATAAACTTCTCTTATGTTGTATTAATTTATAATGTTTCATACTGTCATGTGTTTATTGAAGCGATTTATTGGATTGTAAATTAGTAAGTTACGTAAAGTGGATTTTTTTCGTAACTGACAGTTTGCTATTTATACGATAAGAATCCTAATAATTAGATAAATGATATCAGAATTGAAATATATGTGTACGGTTCATGGCATATGGAGAAAATGAATACTCTTGTAGAATTATCTGAACTATTCTATGTTATCTGTCTCTGTCTTGTTTTATTTTTTATTATATTTTAAAATTTTGTTGTATTCTCAAACAATTGAAATAGAAATAATATGTAAGTAATTATTACTATTGTCAAATGGTCACATAACCTACAATCAGCCATTCGAGAATACACTAACATATAATAATGTTGCTTAGAAATATTTGAAAAGCTTGATTATAATAAATTGTAGATCTTGTTAAATTTGTTCCTTCGTTATGTCTTAGTTGTTCAAGATTATGCGCTTTCTTCAGGTTGCCTGTCGTGTTTTTTTATATTTCTTGGGCATCTGTAAAAATTTCTAGACATTTTGTTTTAAAAGTTCTGTATACATTATCTACTGAATTAGAAACAGAACTCCAAATAAAAAAAAAACACTGCAAAATAAAAATCAACCGCAATCACAAAAAACGGACCTTAAAACTTGAATAATTTTTTTTTTCAGAGGTCCCCATTTATCTTTTTAGATACATATATAATTTTGAGTTGTCAGTGTTAAAAATAACATTGCTTGGTAACATTGCATGTAAGTACATCAACAATATTTAAGATTCATGGGAATCCCCAAAAAATGTATATAATACCAGTAATATTTTCATTTGTAATAAAAATTTTGCCGGAGTTCGAAATTTCCCTAGATTATGTGCTGATTTCCCTTTTCCTAAGAAATATTTTTCTCCCCTAGATCTAGGGAAATTTCCCAAGACATACCATCACTGTTTGAATTGCCCTATTCGCTTATACCTACCTACACCTCCCTGATTTTTTTCTCAATTTTGAATCGTTTGACCCTGTTAAACATTTTATCTTGTGAATTGTGTTATTGCATTTCACTGACTCGAGTAGAGTGATTATTGCCGATTTTACTGTATACTTAGGGGGACCCAAAAGTAACGGGACTATCTTTATAACTTTTTTATTTTTCAATATTTTTACACCAAAATTTGGTCGCCTTTAGCGTTCACCATTATGGTAAGCCCACACTGCGGCCAACGTTCCAACTTCAAACGTTTGGACGATCGTGTGGAGGGGTGTTCGTGCGTTGGAAGTTCGAGTTGGAAGGTTGGAGTTCGCGTTGGCCCGGGATCGCCTCGAAGGCGATCCCGACGGCCAACTCACACGAACCAGCCTGCCGCAGCTGTCCACACCGTGCCGCGTTCTATTAAAAAGACTATATTATTACGGAGAGTGGTATAACAATTGTTTGAAAATATGTCGTGTAAAGTAAATGACTATACGTACCTAATAATTGTAGGCAACTGAAAAAGATACAGCGTAGCTACAGCTGTTTCATGTCCGCCATTTTGGAGTACGGAATTCGGGGTTGGAGGGTTTGCCGCAGCAACCACACGATCGGCCAATCGGAGTTGGAAGGTTGGCTTCAGTCTGGACGTAGCATTAGAGTGAATGCACTTGACCAACCTTTTTTTCCACTGTTCAAAACAATTTTGAAACCCACTGATTGGAATGTCCTTTATGGCCCCCATCGATCATTGTTTCACTTCTTTAACAGTATGAAAACATTTACCTTTCAAGTGCCCTTTCATCCTAGGGAGCCAGGTCGGGTGAATAGGGCGGGTGAACAATTTGGGCAATTCCATGCTTGTTTAAATACTGCTTCACAGACAACGCGGTGTGAGCAGGTGCGTTGTCCTGTTTCCAGGACAACGGACCAGTCAGACCAACGGACCAGTCGGACAAACCAGTCTCCTGTGCCCCAAGGATTCGACCCTTTTCGACGATTTTTCTTTACCTTTTTCGACGAAACCTCTTTAGTACCTCCATGTAGAACTATCGGTTAACTGTTTGGCCTGGAGGAAAAAACTTTGTGTCTACGACATCTCTGAAAGAAAACCATTGAGCATCGTCTTAATGTTCGGTTTTTTTCTGAAGAGTAAAAATCAAAAACTCTGGCCTTTTTATCAAGGAAGAACTTTAATTTGACGCATAAATTTATAGATATGATTTTAGATTTGCACGGCCAAAAGTATTTTCGTTAGTTGTTTGGGGGTGTTATGCCGTGTTACGCTACCTCCTTCTTTAGCCAACGTTTCAGACAGCGTTACAGTGTCCATCATCATATACATATCTGCCCTGACTATGGACACTGTAACTCTGTCCGAAACGTTGGCTAAAGAAGGAGGTAGCGCAACACGACTTAACAACCCAAAAACAACTAAAGAAAACATAAATTTATAGATGATTTTACTTGTTGAAGCTCATTTGTGGCTAAAAAAACACCCTGTTAAGTATCCACGAGAGTGGTAAAATTCACACACAATTACGTTTTTTGCACAAAATGAGGTTACTAATATCCACATCGTACGAACCACGAATTCTTGAACAGTCTCATGTCTAAACTAGCAACTTAGCACGAGGAAACCGAGCAGCTTTTTTTCCATACAAACGTAATCCCCAATTTCCTCTCTGTATTTTGATACTAGTGCAAATATTTTTTTAATATAAAATAGACATCGAACAAGTTACTTCTTATAGGAGTTAGGACCCTCCAAAATCGTTAAAATTGCCTGGTTTGAACGCCATCTTCAGACGTTCTGTATAAACACTACCGAAATCAATTTCCTTTTGTTCTTTGTCCAGTCCATTTTTTTATTTTTTTTTTAATGAATAAAGACCTCCAAACTTAAATAACTGCATTTTTATTTTTATAGTTAGTTTTAATAGTTAAAATAATTGTCAAAGTTTTAATTTTTCACGACCCCCCGAAAAGCACCGTATCTATGGTGGATTGTGTGACGTCTTCACCCACCGATAGTTTATTTACTTTCAAGTTGTCATTTTGAATCAGTGATGTTATGTCTAGGCAAATTTCCCTAGATCTAGGGGAGAAAAATATTTTTTTGGGAAATCAGGACAAAATCTAGGGAAATTTCGAACTCTGGCTAATTTTTTATTACATATGACAATATTACTGGTATTATATATATATATATATATATATATTTTGGAATTCCTATGAATCTTAATTATTGTTCATGTACTTACATGCAATGTTATTTTTAACACTGACAACTCAAAATGATATTATGTATCTAAAAAGATAAATGGAACCTCATTCAACAATATAAATAATATCGTTCTGTTTAAAATACGAAAGACGGTTAAATTTGTTCATACAAAAATACTAAAATCGCAATAAAAAAATGGAAGGGTAGGGGTAGGAGAGTTAAAATTCGGGGTTATATGTATTTTTTTATAGGTTAAATAAAAAAATATCAAATAAATACTTTTTTTCTGGATAGGGACACCCTAATCACCTAGCGGTATGAAATATACTTTAAAACCTATTCTCATACCTTCCAAATATACATAAAAAATGTCATAAAAATTGGTCAAGCCGTTTCAGAGGAGTGCGACCACAAAACCGTGACACGAGATTTTTTATATATACGATATAGATATTTTAGGTTTCAGGAATTCCTAATCCTGATGTTCCTTTTTTTTGTACGTACTCGTATATCCTAAATATATTTTTACTCTCTGAAGGTACATCTAAGAATAATGGATATGCACTACTAATTTCTTTTCTGAAAACACCATAGACGTCGAGTCTATGTCGGAATCGGAAATTGTCCACACCCTTCTATGTCACCCTTCGTTGTGGTTTAAACTCTAAACACTCTTTGATTCAATTAGCTGATGGAATATCTGATACTACTGGGGAGCAAAATCAAACATGCAATGATGCAATACTTACTTTTATCTAGTTCTACCGCTGAGAGCTCCATTGGCACCTCTATTATAGATACGCTTCAAAGGAAAAGCGAGAGATTACAATCTATATATTTAAAGCATGTATATTTGCTTGCTTGCTTTCATGTATGTATGTATGTTAGTTCCTTATGCGTTGCTAAAACATTAAAACTTTGGGGGTTTGACTAGTGAGCTCTGGCGTCATGAAATTATGCGTTGATAAACCATTCACCCGATTGCTATAAAACTTTGGGGATTCGATGTGGGGGTGCCCGCGATGGGTTCTATACATAATAGTGAGCTCTGGCGTCATGACATTATGCGTTGCTAAACCATTCATCCGATTGCGATGAAACTTTGGAGATTTTATGTGCTCATGCCCGCGATGGTTTCTATATATAATAGTGAGCTCTAACGTCATGAAATTATTTCCTACACCATTCATCCGATTGCTATGGAAATTTGGTGGGTTGTTGTGAGCCCGCAAAGGTTTCTATATACTTACAGGTGAGCTCTGGCATCATGAAATTTGTATAAAAAAATTGCAATAGGTGGCACGCGAGTTGTTTAAAAACTGAATGTACCGGGACTGAATGTATGGAACGCGGGAGGTGCAGGGAACATCGGGAGGGGGGTTCCCGGGACGGGAGAGGCGAGAGAGGGGAGTGGGGAGAGGGAAGGCGGAGTGGAAATGCGTCTGGGGAAGGGGACGCGGGAGAGAAAGAGGAGGCGGAAGGAGAACGTGACTAATGGGAAAGTGGCATGCCGGGAACTCGCTAGTGTATAATATAATACAACGATACGCCTATAGTTCAATTGTGTTCATGTCACTTGAATGAATCAAATATATATTTTTTTAATTGAATCAGCTCCAAATTTCGTTTGAGTTTCCACATGAGAACGAATGTAGCGTATTTACATATATATATGCTGTAATGCAGTGGATCATAATGTATCTGGCTGGCCTTGTCAGTGAATAAATCGCTTCTATTCTTTTATTGCTTAACGTCCTTTGGCAATGTTCCCAAAACATTGTTTTTTAGTCTTGGGTTTAAAAAAGTTTAACCGACAATAATTTAAATTCCCTTATTCCAAATTAGATTAATTATAATATAATTTTTAGTTTTAGAAAATTCAGCATGCTAAATTTTCAACACTCTTTTATATATTTTTTCTTATTACACTAAAGGTAAAATTAATAAAAATGTCTTGTCATATTTTTGTAGTTAAATTTAACTTTCAACGCTTCATACGATGCAAATGATGTTATGGAAATTACATTACGAGTTGCGTTGACCTACAAATCACAGACGTGCAAAAAAAAACAACATTAGAGGGCTTTTATTACTTCAACACAGATTTTTTGCTTTATAGTAAAGTTGTTATGATAAGTTTTCGTCCTCTAAGTCAGCTACAGCTGACATGGATACCTTTGAAGGCTGCTAAAGGAGGTACTAACAAAAAAAGAAGTATTTTTTAAATCCCTAGGTTCATGGTTAGGATAAAGACATTTGTAAATACATAGCTTGCAAACTATACCAGCTACGATTAGACAAACCGAAACATTGACCAATTTCAAACGTGAAATAAAGAATTGGATAGCAAGTATAGGACGTCCCACTATTGCAAACACATTTAAAAATTTACAATTAGACCGGAATATCAAAAACTAATCTAACCTAACCTAACCCAAATAAAATAATATAAACATGTCAAATCTAACTTACATGATTTTATTTTAATATCTATTTTACTTCAACTTTTTCTTACATTTGTAAGATCATACATACTCTTTAGTTAACCCACACTTCAAATTATCTTTCTTTTTTATTGTATTGAAATGAAAATGTGTTTAACCTAAATATTCATATTTGTTTTTTCAAAACAGACAAACATTCCCGGGTTGTTTATAACCTGGCAATATTTGAAAATCTGCTACTACCGCCACAGTAAGCGTAAAAATGTTGCTGATGCGTGGTAGTCAGCCGAGGAATCGAACACGCGACACCTCGGTGGAACCCAAAAGCGATGCCAACTCAGCCTAGTGAGACAGGCAAAAAAATGTATCCACAAAGTCGACGCTACCGACTGTAAAGTTATCCGTGTCAAACTGTATTAGGATTTACGCATCCAGAGTGACTGGGCACTATTCTCTACTCTGCCCAACAGTTCAAGTATACATTATTGTTTGTACGTAAACTAATGTCAAATTTAGGTGGACATGGATAACCACCATTACAGCTGTGAAATCTGATTTTATCAGCATATTTCCCTCCTACGTTTGGCATGACTCGACGCGTACAAATGCCAATCTTCATTACAAGGATCGCTAACACCACTTACTTTTTTCCGTGCAATCGATTGAATCAACATTTCGGAGGTGTTTATCTATTGTGTCATGCTTTGTGCACGTATAATGCTTGTTTACCGACCGCTGGCGCTCCACGGCGAAGAGGACATTCCAATTTTGCAACGCTCGGATTTGGTGTGACACCTGTGAGATGCCAAGCCGTGTGGATGATCCCACCTATCCGTGTCAGGGTCTCTATACCACACCACGTCAACCACACGACTCACTGCGACATCACGCGACCGTGCTAGGTGACCTTGCCCCGGCACTGATTCACTGCCAATAGTGCCGATAGCCGATATGTAGCGGGTCCGACGGGTGCACTCGATGCAGGTGAAGATGCATTGTCACGGTTATCTGCCTGCGGTCTGTAATGCATTACCGGCTTGTCTATTAGCGGTCGCAGCTTATATCAGTAAATCTTTTTTCTATATTGATTGACCGATAAAATCGAGATCTTTCAATTGTCGATCTGCACGTCTTAATAGTAAAATATATAAATGTTATTTAAAGAATAGAATGTACGATTTGGTAAAAGTCTTCTGTACACGATAATATTTTTGTATACGAGATAGATTCAAGCAATAATGGATACTGCAAGATTGGAGTTGTTGGTTCAAAAGAGGTAGAGCGCGCATGCATCAGGTACTATATATGAACCTTTGACATTTGTTGTCGGCTAACTCTAAAACTGCAGAAGTCAGTCAAACTGACAACTTTATTATCCCACAATAAATATAATTTTGTCAAAAAGGATAGTATTTAATGAAGTGTTGTTGTTGTCAATGGAATCGAAGGCCAGCAGTGCCAGCAGTACCAGCAGTGCCAGCAGTGCCAGTAGTGCCAGCAGTGCCAGCAGTCTACAAGCGGTGTTTGGATACCAATACTGATATGTGGCAGTGCGGAATGGAACTGGCAGAGAAATACCGAAATGGGACGAATGGTAGCCAATATAAGCTTAATGAACTTGATTGACAAAGGTACATTTTGATGGTTTGAACATGTAGAGTTTAGATAGAACAGACGTGAATGAAATAAGTCAAGGATGCTGTCAAGGATGTCAAAGATGCCAACAGTGATGGCATTTTTAGTTATAAATACTCGGTTAAACTTATTGATTTGCTTTATATAATGGAAAAATATAACATCGGTTTAGATTAGTGACCTTACCTTTTTATGGCTCTTTATCGACAAAGTTTCTATAAATAAGTAATACGTATTGGAAATGTGATGTAATCTAGGTCCGTCTGTCGAGTGTGACGCTAATCGTGTTGGCCTCGCCGGTAATCTGTAATCGATGGGAAAATGCAGACTTCGATATCCACTCGAACAATTTAGAAGTATTAGTAAGGTGGCAACTCTGACGAATCGGTTAAACAAAATTAAAATTAATGAAAAAAAACTAACGGATCCTGCGGAAGAATCAGTTCCGTTCCGCCATTCCTGCAATTTGTGCTTTTAATATTTTCTCGTAACTGTCATATGAATAAATTTCTAAAATCAGCGACCCGTGATTATTCATCATTTTGAAAGAACAAGGGTTCCTAATTGACCCGATAGGTACTCATACAGATTTATCGAAAATATTATAGGTGGCATGGCAACATTAGTATTTTAACTTTTTTATATACCAAATTAATTATGAAAGTATTAAACGTGATGTGACATCGTAACAAAGTAAAATGATAAGATGCTAGTTTGGAACTTACTGATGATGTGCATTTTTGTGAGGTAGTAATTGAGAAACTGTTATGAGAACTTCCTGTTTTCTCACCGTATAAAAATTAAAGCGTGCAGTGCACAAGTACAGTACAGGGACGAAAGTGGGAAATAAATGTTCACTTGTTATAGTAGCACCATTTCAAGTTGATGTTGGTTATGCAATAATTATAATAAAATATATTTGTGTGTTGTGTGAGGTGTGAAATACAACACGCGGTTTTATGAAGTAAATTATCTAGCAACAAAAATCAATGATTTAAGAAAAAATAAAAATAATCAATGCAGGGGCGAAAGTAGATATCAAAAGCTGACATTTTACGAAGTATCTAACACTATTTCTATTTATATGGATCACAGCACAACACAATGATTGGACTAACAACGCGTTTACTTGACAACATTTTGACTTTTGCTTCCTGACTGGGGTGATTTACGAGTTTCTATGCGATGCTCTGCTAGCGCCGCCGCTGTCGCCGTCACACGAAATAACTTCCAAGTAAAAGATAAAATAAAGTGTCAGGCGGCCTCCCTTGTTTTTCTTTTTTCCCCCCGGCTAGCTGTTAGTTGGGCGAGGGGTGCCCGACTGCCTGTTTGCTTGCTTACTGGCAGCTGCTAGCTGCTAGCTGCTAGCTGCTAGGCCCGCTGCCCAGTGCGACCCGCGATCAGCCACTCTCCGGTAGTGCGCGCCTGCAGAGTGCTGACTGTTCTTCTCTCTTCGCCGCCTCCCACTCTGCCCGCTCTGCACCTAGGCGCTAAGCGGCCCTACTCGGTTTTGTATGTGTTTTCATACATCAGTTTACGTTTACAAGTGTCCGCGAATGTGACCTCCTGCTGACATAACTGGCACGTGTTCACTTTTGACAGTCGGTGTTGTGACAGTGCTCGTGGAGTTGTTTACCCGCGTCATGGGGTGTTGGGGGTCTCCGTCAGGTTTCCCTTGAAGTGCTAAGGTGTGATAATAGTGATACCTCCCTCGCCATGGATCGCACAATGTACGGGAAGGTCCTCCCAGGGACGTACCAGCCCTACCGATGCACCATGAAAGAAAATGGGATTTCCCCTGGATGTAAGTTTCATGCATACGATAAGTGTTATTTTAAATAATTTATTATGAACGGTGTTACTCTAATTTTACTGGTCTAAGCTGTATCTAACATACACTTTATCACGTATTTCCACCCTAGAAGATGCTAGTGGAACAGGGGGTAAGTTTGTACATAATTGCCTACTTCCCCCATTGAAGTATCTTTGCACATAACGTTTTCTTGATTGATTAAATATTGTTCTCACGTAGAACAAATGCTCACCAATAATTTAATAATAATCACAAAAATTATTGATAAGAAGGAATAAAGATTGCAGGCATAGTATAAATAATTTGACTCTAGAAGTGCCTTCCTTACAAAGATAGGCCGAAATTAGGCTTATAATTGGATCACAAAACACGCTCACGAGGGACTTCTTGTATATTGTAAGTATTCGACTGACTTTTATGATTGGCAATTTTACCACAAAGTTATGCGTTAACAGAAATTCATACACTGTCACTTTTTCTTACAAAATATAATATATTGTTTATAACAAAAATGCGGTGTTTTGTTGCTTCTGTTGTTTCTGTTTGAGAGGTGGACGAGCGCCAAACTTTAAAATAGTAATAGTAAGACGGTTAAAATAGTTCATTTGAATTTAAATATAACTCTTCATAGTTCTCCCCACTTCTAGAAAGAATTACTTTGTCTTAATTCACAACCTATATAATTTAAATGCCGTCAAATTCTCGATTCTCACGTTTTTATCTTTCGTCATACAACAATATGTTATACATTTCATTATCTAATTCGTGACGGATCATCAAAATCGGCTAAGTGAACTGGTCACGTCATATTGTAAGTAATTAGTTTCCTCGTACATGGCCTGTTCTCTATGGGTTTGTTTTGAAGTATTTAACGTTTGGCTTACGTTTAATTAGGGACTGTTTCTATTAACGCCAATAATGATAGTCGCCTTGTTGGTGAAACTTCATCAAGTGAAGTGTGCCAGATGGTTGGTGTGTGTCAACTGGTGGAATAATAAACGCATGGGCCTCAGGGGCCCACAAGGCACTCATATTGTATGCAAAATGGACTATCTAATCAGAAGATATTATAAAACGATATCTCATGTTAAGTGATCTATAATCCGCGGAGATAACCGTTATCAAAGTTTTTTTTTTATAAAAAATCTACGCCAATAAAAAATAAAACGTTGGCTTGACTATTTAAAAAAAAAACTGTTTCGATTCAATTCAACATTTTATGGTTGTCGTATTTACGTCCTAATATTTTATCATTTTTATGACTACTGGCTTTTCCGTGGTCGCAAGCACGAACTTATTACAATATTTTGCGGAATTCGTATTGTCTTTTCTTCCCTTGTGTAAAATGATGTCACGAGACCTGTCAACTATAACACGTTAGCACTAGCCACGAGTTCTAAGATAACGAAAGCAAAAAAAATCGGAAATACGTTTTTCTATCATTTTCCATGTTTTTATTAAATCACTAAACATCTTGTAACGAATGTCTTAAAAAAATCCTTCTATAAGATATTAACGAATAAACATTAGAAATCGATTGCTAGGGAAGCTGAACAAAATTTTCGATTTTCTTGTGATGTGCTCTTCATCGATCTTCATTCGATCATCTTTGATTGAATCTCAGATTTTCTTGTGATGTGCTCTTCATCGATCTTCATTCGATCATCTTTGATTGAATCTCAGATTTTCTTGTGATGTACTCTTCATCGATCTTCATTCAATCATCTTTGATTGAATCTCAGATTTTCTTGTGATGTGCTCTTCATCGATCTTCATTCGATCATCTTTGATTGAATCTCAGATTTCCAATAATTTCACAAGAGGATTATCTTTAATGTGAGGGGTCGTAAAAATGTGTTTTTTTTTAATGATTTGGAATTTACAGCCCCTACCTTATGGAATTTACAGCCTCGGTGCATTAATATGATAAGTGTAGTAAGTAGTAAGTTAGTTTATTGCCTACCTGTCTATAGATTTTAATGGGACACAAGGTCAGATACTGTGTTACTGCGGTTATTGGGTCACCATCATACCGCCACCTGTGACCCGCTCCATGGTTTAACCAAAAGCCAAAAGTGAACAGTTAAATGCTGTCCTTATAAGGAATATCAAGTATTCGTGACATAGATAAAGTTGTTAAATACAACTAGAACATATTCGTAATTCGTATTACGTCCTTAGCATTTGAATTAATCGATAGTTTTTTTTAGAATGATAGACGATATGCAAAGAATTATCCTTCTGTTAAGAAATGATATATTACAAATAGAGAGTATCAACTGCCCGAGCTTTTTTTTATTTTTTTATTTTTATTTATTTTTATTTTTTTTATTTATTTTTTTTTTACATTAACTCCACACAGGAGGCCCTGAGGAAAATAATTTCCCTCAGGGCCTATGTCATCTGGGATGCTGTGTGGAGGGTCTTTTTGAGGAGAGGAAGGAATGAACATTGGTCTTGAAGAGACCCATGTTGTATGAAGGAGGAAACACAGAGGCCGGCAAACCATTCCAGCCGAGCTGTTGAACACAAGAACGAGTCGAAGAAACGACCCGTTCTCATGTGACAAATGTCAACCGTGTACAAATGTTGGGCACGCGTTTGGCGTGTTTCCCGACTATGCACCGGTGCCGAAGGGATCAATGATGCTAGTTCCTCGGAGCATCTTCCATTGTAACACCGGTAGAACAAGGATAGCATTCCCACCCGACGCCTGTGCTCTAAAGATTGCAATCCGTCTGTTAAGATGGGAGAATCTATCAAACGGACCGCCCGTTTCTGCACAGAGTCGAGGGTATTTTTCAGGTATTTTGGAGCTCCATACCAGAGGTGGCTGCCAAATTCAACCGTGGGGCGCACTTGCGATTTGTACAGGGTTAGCAGTTGTGTACTATTAAAGTATCTGCGGGCCCTGTACAGTACGCCCAGTTTTTGGGAGGCTAACTTTACTCTGGCTTCGATGGAGCCCCCATACCTGAGCTGGTCACTTAGGGTTACACCAAGCATATCAATGGAGGGCCTGTTCGGAAGATTGCTTCCGTTGAAAGAGACTAGATTTTCATTGCGATCCCTTTTAGACGTAATCAGACAAGATCGGGTCTTTGAAACATTAAATTCAACGAGATTATTTTTACCCCAAGAGAAAACACTCTCGAGGTAACCGTCCATTCTTTGCTTCAAAGCCTTACGAGCTGTTGGAGTTTGTGAGCCCTTTGGGGGCTTGTCAAACAAAAAGCTATCATGAACTGTACTGTCATCCGCGTAACAGTGAATTGGTGCACATGACAAAAGGTCGTTGATGTGCAACAAAAACAGAGTTGGAGACAGAACCGATCCCTGCGGGAGCTAGTGGGACTATAGCAACCCTAATTTTTAGGAATGTTGTGGGATTGAAGGGGAAGGATAAGGGAAAGATAGAGAAGGGAAGTAATTACCTAACTATTCAGACGGGGCCACTCAACTTGGATTTCGAATTCTGGTCTTCGCCGTGGCGATACTGAGTATATTAGGGCACTCTGGAACGAAGTGCAAGAACCTCCAGATTATTGTCGTCGAGAAATTCACACAACGAGTAAACGTTGCACTGCTTGATTTTAGTGTCACAAAATTGTTAGCAATTATCAGTAGATATAATAGTCTTCAACTATGTCTTAGTAACCCTCTAAGACTAATAATATTTTTATACGTAAAGATTAATCATTTGTCAATTTGACTAATTATCACCTCTAGAAATGCATTTTTGTGTTCTTTATAACTACCCAATTCTACCCACCTTTAAATGGTTCATTCTCTTATGATTAAAAAAATCTTCGTTACAATTAACACATTTATATACATACATTGCGTTCTCGCAGACTGGAAAAAAGGTGTTGTACTACGACGCCATTTTCTATATACCTGCGACAACCGTAGGTATATAGAAATTAGCGGTACCTACCCGGACAGAGCGGTCACTCTTTGCACTCTTCGCAAGCCCTCACCGTGCGATTGAGTTGGCACGGTGAACCAGCGCGATCAGTGCATTCGTCGGAGAGCTTAAAATTTACACAGTGTTAGTCCAAACGACTAACATTAGTCTTCTAGGGTTAAAAAAAGGTTTTCGGTTTCCACAAAATAACGCCATCTGGATTTGACTAAGATAAGTTTTAAGCGATAGATATTATATGTCATTTCGTTGGAATTTTTACCAGACTTCCGCCCATTAGGTAGGTTCTGTTTAAAAATACGCCTCGGCGCCTAGTATTTGTTTCCAGTCACCGTGTTTAGGCATTCACACTACTTTGTGTAAATAAATGACCGGCACTTCGTCAAAGTACAACATCATATTTTGTTTGGTTCCAATTCTCAATCACCGCACACAGTTTCTACAGACGTGTGATTTCTAGGAAATAAAATTACAAATTTATTATTATTTATTTATTACATAAAATTTTATATTATAATAAATTAGTAACGGCGAAACTTGACTCATGAAATATTATTTCCATCATAAATTCTGAAATCCCTGCGCTCAATTTTTTTGCCATACGATTTCATACATACTATTTAGTGATTAGTGCACACTGGCCAGTGGGACTATGGTTTCCCCAATTTGGGTTTCTAAGAGGAGGGGCAGAGGAAGGGTCGAAGTACCTGGCTATTGAAATCTAGCCATACACGACTTAAGCCATCTCAATCAACGCAAAATTTAGATTATGAAAGGTGGCAATGGTAAGAGTGATTCTGAAATTTTCATCTACCACTGTGGAACGAAGTGCAAATTTAATGTTCCTACTATACCTAGTATATATTACTTTGTGAAATAACCAGTTTAAGTCAAATTTCGTTTCATCCAACGACTTTCGAACTCGCGATGTTTGGGTTTTGAGCCTAGGAGCTTGCAGCTCTGCTACTATGGTAATTAAATATATTTAAATTAGAAAAATGCAACAATATAACTTTGTAAAAACCACTTATATAGTGTGCAAATCCGACCGGTTTCGGAACAAACGTTCCTTCGTCAGGGAAAGCTTATACTAATTTGAAATTTTAATTTTTCCCTGACGAAGGAACGTTTGTTCCGAAACCGGTCGGATTTGCACACTATACATATAAGTGGTTTTTACAAAGTTATATTGTTGCATTTTTCTATAATGGATAACCACAAAGTAATAGCTACATTCAAAAATATATATTTAAATTAACTTCAAGTTAATAATAATAATTGGCTAATTTCCGTTTTCGTGGAAAATCACCTCAAGGGCGCTGTACAAATAAATATATAAAATAATGAATATTACTGGCTTATAACTAAGATTTACAATTACAACTAGTGACTTACATCTAAGACTTATAGCTACTTATATTAATGGCTTACAACTAAGATTTACAATTATAACTAGTGACTTACATCTAAGACTTATAGCTAGTGACTTATGACTAAAACATATAGATTCTGAGCTAAAACTGGTGACTTAATAACATACATATTTACAATTAAGATTAGCGCCAGAAGAAGTAGGAAGTTTTTACATAATATTAAAATTCGAGAACACGGGTGCAAAAATGATCTTCATGGGTTAACTGGATTTACGGGAAGGTATAGATATTTTAAATAAATTAATAAAATTAATAGTCGATCTTTACCGCATTAAGGTGATTCATCGCTCAACATTAAAGAGATTGAGTTAACTACAACAAAGGGAAAAGAAAAAAAAAACAACTATTAAAAATTGCAAAATTTAAATAGAATGATGAATTTATGGAAATGAGTGTCGGAAAAAGTGAGTTTTCAGTTTGGACCTAAATTCCGTTGAGTTGGTTATGGTTATGCATCTCAATTCCATAGGAAGTTTATTCCAAGCTTCAGGACCGGATACTGCGAATGCACGATCACCAAACTTAGTGTTCGGATTTCGCTTAGGTTCTTTCAACCTTCCAATTGCAGATGATGTCGCTGATCTAAGAGTTGACTGCCTTAGACCAATATTTTTCGGAGTGCATAGTTCAGAGATAGGGTGGAGCCATTTCATTGATAGATTTAAACACCATCCAGCATAACTTGTATAACAACATAGTTCAGTCAGTTAACTACTAAGTCATCTTTGGGGAGCAGAATTTATGAGGATTTCCCTAATATATGACTTAGTTGTTGGTCTTCCATTGATCTTTACACCGACGACTGCACTAATTGAGTCCGTAAAACGTTTTATTGCTGAATTGGCTCTTAAATCAATCATAGACCAACAAACGAATTGTTGGTACGGTAACGATGACGATGGAAATAGTCCGAAGCGAGGGGAGTGAGCAGTGAACACTAATGGGCAGGAAGCAGAGGAGATTGGAGAGCTGATTGTGCAACTTTACTTCGACAAAGAACACAAATATTCAACTAATTATAGGCAAAACGTACTGAATGTTCAAACTAACCAACAGAAATACACTTTAACGTAGATTTGTAAAAAAGTACCATGAAACTTCGTATAATTTTAAGGTCCGGTAGTAAGCGCTCAAAAATAAGAAGTATGGGGTATATGTAAATACGAATGTTAGAGGGAGCGAACTGATATTAAAAACGATAATATTTAAGCCAAAATTGTGAAACTGTATAATAAAACACCACTCGTTTGAAATAGACCAAAAAATCTAGTGAGAAATAGCATTTAAACACTGATTTTTTTCATTCACATGTATAATTTGTAAAATAACAGCAAAGACGTGCTTATAATAATTTTCGAAGCATGCGTTGCGATTTTTTTTCTATCGAGGGAATTTCATATAATTACATACGATTTCGGCGAGGCAAATATATAGATATTATCTTCAAAAAACGTATGTTTTTTTAGTAACTTAAAAACTTTTAAGTGTTCGAGAGAAATATATTATTAAACGGTCGAAATTAAGAATACCGCCTTTGATATTTTAAGCTCTATTTTTATTTTATTTATTAAAACTGCCTTTGATTTATGAAAATGGCCTTGCACGCCGAAACAGCTTCACAATAATAAAAAAGTACAATACTTACACAACTTAATAATAATATTATTAAATTTGATTTATGTTAAATTAAAAAATAAATAATGGGGTTCTACGAATTACACACAAAACAATTGACGATGATTTTATTTATTTAATTATTAACGGCCTTGGGGCTTTTACATAAGAAGCTGCGTAGTCAAATTATACAGTCTGCCTCAGTAACTATCTTTTGTATTTTTTTATTATTGATAAATTGAATATGTCCACTGACTCGGCATAATTATTTCCCTTCATTCGTATTCTAAGCTTGTGCAATGAAGAATAGATATGGTAACTAGTTAGTCCCAGAATTTCGCACTGAATTAATTCCAGACTTCTAGTATTACGTAATGGAATCCGAAATCTTATCAATGCAAGCAATTCTGGACTATCGAATGCATCATTTAGAATTTTATAAAGAAATACCAAGTCAGTGATAATCCTGCTGTCCGCAATTTAAGCGTATTCAATATCGTTAATTTTGTAGTTCAACAAAATTTTCGTCCTTACTTGATCCCGATTCTCGTTCGTTTTAATTTGTTCATTGAATATGACAAATTATTTTCCACGTTTATCACAAAATCCACAATCTTTGCTATTTAAATTTTCGCCAGGTAGATTTTGCTGTCGAAATATCGATCGTCCAGTTGGTTAGTAAGACATCTCCGAAAAATTGAAATTTGAGTTGAGTATGCAGTTATAATATGTAAAAGTGTACCCTCTATCTCAGCGGTCGGGGAACTTTTTTAACCATTACCCCAAAATATTTTTGCGTAAGTCGATATTACCCCTTCCCCCCATTTTGAAAAGAAGACAATCAATGTATATTTAATAAACATTATTTATTGAATTAATTTTCACGGAAAATAAAAAAAAAGTTACATGAAAATAGTAAGTAAGTAATACATATACAAACAAAATAAAATTCTCAAATTGGATCAAACAAAAATTCAGATTTTCAGGTTTCCTTTTCAGTTTTTGGAGAAATGATGTTGCTTCATGTTTGATACAATTACTTCAAAATTGGGACTTTTTGATGTAAGAGCAATTTGAATAGTCTTCGGCGTT
Source organism: Limnephilus rhombicus (assembly GCA_929108145.2). NCBI lineage: Eukaryota > Metazoa > Arthropoda > Insecta > Trichoptera > Limnephilidae > Limnephilus > Limnephilus rhombicus. The sequence goes on from OV815274.1 coordinate 23,372,597, forward strand.
TAATCGATTTCTGTTCTTCGTTTTTATGTTCATTAGAGTGGAAAAGCCTTGTTCACAAAGATAGGTTGTTGCAAATGGCAGCAACTTTTTTACCGCCTCCTCATGTGCAATTTTGAAAGCCTTCGTAGCTTTTGACATCCAAAAAGATGACAGATTGGCTTTGATCTCAGATTGAATACGTGCTTCAGTATTAGATCTTCACGCACACACCTGAATTGATTAAGTTTGTAAAAATACTATTACGTTTATGAAATAGCAAACATGAAAAAAAATATATTAAAAAAAAAACCTTTTTACCCCATTTGGGGTAATTTACCCCGGTTCCCCGACCGCTGCCTATCTGGTACCATACTCGGATTACTGATAAACAACACCAAAGCAATTATAATGCAGAAAAGCTTGTAGTGAAATAAACAAAACAACCGTTTTCTGGGTTACTAGTAGGAAATATCAAAATGTCATACTAATGTACCGGACCGTATGCTTCCCGGGGTAATTTTGTATATGTAAATTCAGCGTAGGGAGTGTGGCGAACCCATCGCTCAGGGAGTGGAAAAACCTGCTATAGCCATCCCAAGCCAAGGTGTGAGCTACCGCGCTCAGGCTGAAGGTCCTGGGGAACAGTGTCACAAACGGTGCCTCCGAGAAGCAAGGTCGCATCTCGGAGTATTTAGACCTTACTCCAGCATTCGGGGCTCTGCTGGAATGGACCCTCTATTTCCCTGGTAACTCGTGGGACAAAAAATTGGATCATTCGAAAACTAGGGGCCTTTTGGGAACCTAGGAGTGCTGAGGCCACCTCTGTGGACTTCCTTCCTGGGTCCAGTAGGAGGAACCAAGAGGAGAAACCATGGAGAGGTGAGCTGCGGCCACCTCCATGAACTTTTCCCTTATGGGGCCTTCAGGAAACCAAGGGGAAGAGCCCTCTTTCAGCGCGGGGCTTTTGTGGAACCAAGGAGGACTGAAGTGGAGAGATGATGTCCTCTTCCCATGCGGGACCTTCAGGGAACCATGTAGAAGTGAAGAGGAGAAATAAGGCCATCTCTGTGAACTCTTCCCCTGTGGGGCCTTTAGGAGAACCCTGAAAATAATAATATGTGAATAGTGAAAAGGAGAGTTGAAGTCCTCTTCCCTCCTGGGTCCTTAGTATTTGGAGAGGTCTGATTAATCAACTGGACGATCGATATTCATATTATCATTTAAAAGAGTGGCAAAGTTCAAAAAAAAATTCGTCCTTGATCCCGGTTGTCGTTCGTACTAACAGAATCTGACAAATTATTTTCCATGTTTATCACAAAATCCGCAATCTTTTCTTACAGACGATGTCCAACCGCAGTACAATAAATTATTAGGCGAATTTCGCTTGTGCGAGCATCTTCCTTGTGAATAAAAAAAATTAAATTGGCGAACTTTAACCCATTGGAGATTGTATAAACCTAATCATGTTAATTTGTAATAATTAAGTCGTCAATTTTCTATCACTTATATTTTTCTGTTTTTTAAGCCTTTTAATTAGAGTTTTAAACCACTTTTATTTTCTGTCTTATCATTTCACTCGATTATTTTTCTTTTTTTTCTTATGCAACCTACAACTTCTCATATTCACGTTACTAACTAACTAACTATCATGCCGTTTCCCCGCAGGGGTATAGGCAGAGTGGACGGGCCGCCAAACAACTCGGTCTTGGCACACACTACACACTCCTTGCCTCGTTCATATTCATACATCATGCTCTTCTATTATTCTGACTCTTGACATGGCCCGACTCAAGTATCTGATTCACTTGATCGTACCTTGTCTTTCTCGGGCGTCTCTCTTCTACCATTCACATTTGCGTCATATATTCTCCTTACACTCCTTTCCTTGTTCATTCGCTCTGCATGCCCAAACCATTGGAGCGTTCCTTTCTATTCCTGCGTTCATATTCACATAATAATTATGTAAATTGATTTGCGAATATACCCGACAGAAATAAATGATATCTATATGTTTCAGTGGCGGTCCGTGAATTTTCAGTAAGCTAGAGCGCTAAGATTGAAAAATATAATGTTATTGACGTTGTTGCAGCTGAAAATGATTTTTTTTTTCAAAATTTCTACTTTTTATATGAAGATCTTCAGGATTCTTTCAGTCAAGGGATGCGCCGCATCCACATACTGAAAGATCTTCATACAAAAAGTTGAAAATTTGAAAAAAAAAATCGTTTTCAGCTAAAACATCAATAATGTCGTATTTTTCAATCTTAACACTCTAGCTCACTGAAAACTCACGGACCGCCACTGATATGTTTATATATCTACAATCTACAGGTTCATGCAAATGTAAAATAAAATTGCGTACAAATGTTAAATAGTATTTAGTAGTAAATATACCTAGCGATCACAGTTAAGCAACATTCCTAGAATTCGGTGCTTTGATGTTAGGGTTAAATTCTCCCCGTTTTCTGACATTCCATGGGGGGTCCTAGAGCTCCGAAAATATAAATAATACTATTCATTATTTTTGTGACAACACTGTGGGACTTGCAGATTGCACACGCACAGTTATAACGATACTGGATAGTAAGTTCGTTGATTTTTTGAGCACCATTGCGGATATTGTAGAATATCGTTAATTTATTTAAGTGAGAATGGCTCTATGGCATTTTAAAATGATTATTTGTTATGTTAAATGTTTGTCTCAAAAAGCGAAGGCCATCAAGTATCGGTAATAAAGTATAGCAACTACAAATATTTGTTGTTTCTTCTTCATAAAACAGGTTTGTGTTTTAGGTATTTGGGGTGCGTTTATGAGATTATTCTAATGTTTGTCAAATGACCTCACTATTAATTTTTGGCAATTTATTGTACTTGCTATTTTGAACCGTGTTAAAACATAGACTCGTTCTCATAGCATCCACGAGGGATATTATATATCGTCGCTGATTCATTGGAGTAAATTGTACAAAATTTCGTTGATCTCATTTTTTATTTATTTATACTGGGGTTTTACAGATGAACCCACTCACGGTGAGAAACAGGCAGTTATAAAAAAGTCAGTTACCTCTACATATTATAAATTAAAGTCCTCCGCCGCGTCTGTCTGTCTGTTCCCGAGCATTTGGGTAAATTGGTTGAAATATATAATATATAAAGGAGAATGTCTGTATATGGTGGACGAGCGGGCTGGCAAGCAGGCGGCGTGGATTTGATTTGTATGCAAATGTACAGTTTTATGCCGAGGTTGATGAAATTGTGCACATGTGAACTTCAAAACTTCAGCTAGTTACATATAAATAGGTACAAATAATTACATAAATCTAATCAGACAATTCATTCATTTGCATAAATAAAGATTGAAAAACAAAATAAATGAAAATAGACAATCATAAAAATACATAAAAGTTGACAAATAATACAAAGAGATGCAAGAGACGCAAGAGACACGAGAGACACGAGAGACACAATTGGAGACACAAATGATACATAATATATATAATATATTTTTTAGCGATCGCAGAAATTTTTTTTTAATCCATGTGGATTATCGACGAAAATATCTTCTACAACACCCTCTATCTTATTTTATTATCTCCGACACATTTGTATCGGAGGGCTAAAATAGGCGATATTAGTTTTAAATGTATTCAGGTGAAACATATTATGGCGTCTTAAACAATGGGAATTGGGAACATTTATTTCAATAATGCTAAGACATAATGTAGTATCAAGATGGACGTGAATTGTTTTATTTATTTATTTATAATTTCTCACCATACATGTCTTCTTTTTTTTACATACAAAAATATTAACCTCACTAGGACTAGCAGCCTGTATTGACGTTATTATTCATAAATTTGAGTGATGCATTTACACAAAAATCACAAAAATACAAAACACTACATCCAAAACACTAAAATATTATATGCGGAAAGTAAGAAATAACAATATTATATTGGTGACCAGGGGTCCTAGCATGGTCGGTCGATATAGGTTTTATCGAAAATGTCGGAAACTTAACATCACTCCCAAGTACGACTGCAGGCCGCTAACGAACAAACAACAGTTCACATCGACTAAGGGTTCCTAATTTATTTGACGTAAACTGTTATTTCTTCGTTAGCGTCCTGCAGTCGTGCTCGGGAGCGATTTCAAGTTACCGACATTTTCGATAAAACCTATGTCGATCGACCATGCTAGGGGGGCTGATGGGTAATTTGTAACAATATACATAGACAATAAAACAAATCCTTAATTACTATACCCACCAAGAAACAAAGGTAGTTCAAAACAGCTAGTGTGACACTCCGATTTTGACAAATTTATGTAGACATATTAGATCAGTCTTCAATTAGCCTTCTAATTTTAAATATGTTACTTATGAAACGTTTGAGTCGCGCGTCTTATGATCTAATATTATTATGGTAACCGACGAGTTCCGAAAATCAATTCATCGAAAGCAAATTCATCGAAAACGAGTTCATCGAAAATCATTTCATCGAAAAAACATTTTTTTGTAGATATTAGAGCTGTCAAAATTAAATACCCAAAAAGTCAGTCAGTTTCGTAGTGACAATGTAAAATTTATAAGTTATCTCTTCGATTTCAGATTGTCTGATACTGCGAAAAAGGGATATCTAAGGAACAGTGACCAGACAACTCATAATGAAACCAACTCATAAACAACTCAGAAAGGTCAATAAGAGTGATGATAAAAAAATATTTAAAAATTGGTTAAATAGGTTAAGTTAGGTTAGGTTAGGTTAGGTTAGGTTAGGTTAGGTTAGGTTAGGTTAGGTTAGGTTAGGTTAGGTTAGGTTAGGTTAGGTTAGGTTAGGTTAGGTTAGGTTAGGTTAGGTTAGGTTAGGTTAGGTTAGGTTAGGTTAGGTTAGGTTAGGTTAGGTTAGTTTAGGTTGACCAATGCTTTTTTAACTTCTCGGACCGCTCGGCATTTCTCTCAAATATCAACAAAATATATTTTTTCGATGAATTGGCGATTCGATGAATTGGTTTTCGATGAATTGATTTTCGATGAATTGGTTTTCGATAAACTCGTTTTCGATGAATTTGCTTTCGATGAATTGATTTTCGATGAATTCGTTTTCGATGAACTCGTTATTACCTACAGGAAAAACGTCCTTGCCTTAGTGCGATTTTTCTTTAGTACAATTACAACCTACGTGTATTTAGGCTTGCTTGGAACAGTCGAACCTTGATGACTGTATTGAAATTACAGGCATTGAGGAAAAGACTGAAGAACATCCCAAAATAACCGCTATAAAACTGATAGAAAGTGCTAATATCAAAATTAATTCAGAGGATATTGCCTCGGCAATGAGGCAATATGACAGAAGACCAGGACATCCAAAAAAAATTATCCTAAAAATGAAAAACCCAGAAACCAGATTAAAATTATTAGCAAATAAGAAGATAATTTCTAATCGTGAAAACATGATATTCCTAGGAGAGTCATTATCTCCTTACTATAAGGAACTACTTTGGAAAGCTAAAATAAAGGGAAAAGAATTAAAATATAAGTATATTTGGTACAAAAATGGAGCAATTCTAATGAAAGAAGAAGAAGGCAAAAAAAATCAGGGAAATCAAACACGAAGATGACCTCAATAGGTTATAATAGAAGTTTAATAGTGAAAGGAACCGAAAAATATTTTCATCATCAAAATGGATATCGATTTTGGTAAATACATTGACTTGATTGATAATACAGAATCTAATTTAACCATTACAGATTCATTAACTTGCAAAAACTTTTTAAAACATTCCAAATTTTCATTACTTTGTTTAAACGTCAGAAGTTTAAACAAAAACTTTGATGAAACCATAACCATGCTGGATAGTATTGAGCATCGTCCTGAGGTACTTGTTTTTACAGAAGCTTGGCTGAAAAATTTTACCAATATACCTAACATCCCCGGATACGCAGTTTACAACACAAATAATAACTATTTGCAAAATGATGGTGTAGTTGCCTATGTAAAGCAAAATGTTCACGTGACTGTTGAGGAAGTTGTTTTCCCTGGAGCAAACTGCTTAAAAATGCAGATATCGAGTACCTTGTGTGTAATAGCTGTTTATAGATCTCCGTCCCTGGCTCATATAGATAATTTCCTTGAATCACTGAGTGCACTGCTTGACTCTACATCTATAAAAAATAAGGAGATCATTTTATGTGGCGACATAAATATTAATACTTTGGATTTGAGCGATATGAAAACTCAAAAATACCTCTCTCTTTTGGCTTTTCATGGCTTGAAGCCAATCATAATTTCACCTACCAGAGTTTCTTCTACCATTTCAAGCTGCATCGATCACATTATGGTAAAATCTAAATTTGAACCAGAGGGAGCTGTCTTCACTACTGCCATAACAGATCATGATGTGATATTGCTGAGATTTATGAGCTTTACACTAAATAAAATAGCAAAAGATAATGAAAACTTGAAAACCGTCATCGATAACAATCTTTTGAAAGTCAAATTAAAGAAAGAATCATGGCAGTCAGTTCTGTCATCAAAAGATGTTAATTTAGCGACTGAAAATTTCATAAAATGTTTAAAAATGCATGTGGAAAGTTGTTCGTCTGTACGAAGTGTAAAGCATAATATGAAATATTTAAAACCTTGGATAAATAATGGAATTATTAAATGTCTCAGAACCCGAGACAAATTACACAACAAATGTCGAGCAGATTCAAATAATATTCAACTGCTGGATTATTACAAAAGATATAGGAACTGGTGTACAAAAATTATAAAATATACAAAGCAAGCATATTACAAAAGGAAACTGGATAACGTCAATGGAAATACCAAGCAACAGTGGAAGATTATAAAGGAGGCTGTAAATATACAAAAGGAGCAAGTGTCTATAAAAAAATTAAAAATCAATAACAATATCATCTCAATGGAAGAGAATCCAAATATAATCACTAATCACGTAAATAGCTTCTTCAGTGATATTGGTCCTAGATTCGCAAAACAATTGTGCAGTGCAAATAAAACTACCGAAATGTGTCTTGTTAACAATTTTATACCTTGTACTCAATTTTCAGGAGAGAGCTTTGAATTTAAAACTACTAGCATTTATGAAGTTTCAAAAGTGATAAATGAATTAAAAATGTCTTTTTCCTGTGGTATTGATGGCTTAAGTATCATGGTATACAAACAGCATGTTTCTGTATTGGCTGCTCCCATATCTCACATTGTTAACCTTAGTTTTAAGAGTGGCATATTTCCTACTCATTGTAAGAATGCTAAGGTTGTACCTCTTTTCAAAGGTGGGGATCACCTAGAGGTTAACAATTACAGACCCATATCTTTACTCAATACTCTCTCAAAATTGATAGAAAGATTGGCCAAGTCAAGATTAGTTTCATTCGTAGAAAAATACAAATTACTCTCTGACAATCAATTCGGTTTCAGAGCAAATAAAGGTACGAGTGATGCTGTTTTAAAGGTATTGACCAAAGTTACAAGAGCGCTGGACTATGGCAACAAAGCCATAGCGGTGTTCTTGGATTTATCAAAAGCATTTGACACTGTTTCCCACGAATTGCTACTTAAAAAATTATCATCTTTAGGCATTAATAATACAGCAATGGGCTGGTTCAGATCTTATCTTAGTGACAGAACACAACAAGTGGAAATAAATAAGATGTTAAGCGAGGGTAAATCAATCTCCTTTGGAGTCCCGCAAGGTAGTGTGCTTGGGCCAATATTGTTTCTTATTTATATAAATGATTTATGTAGTCTGAATATTCCTGGTAACATTGTTAGTTTTGCAGATGACACTGCCTTAATATTTGAGGGTAAAACTTGGAATGAAACTTTCAACAAAAGTAATATAGGTTTAAAAGTGGTAAATAGTTGGTTAAACAATAATATATTAACTTTGAATGCACAAAAAACCAAATTTATCACTTTTAGCATTTCAAGTAAAAGTCAGCCTTCTGAAACTCACAACTTGATTATTCACAATTGTTTTCAAACATGTAACTGCAACCCTTTAGAAAATGTAGTCAGCATCAAATACCTTGGTGTAAAAATAGATAAATTTTTGAGATGGAATGATCATATTAATATGTTAGTAAATAATACTAGGAGACTTACCTATATCTTTAAAGAACTGAGACATATACTAGACAAAGAAAAATTAAAAACTGTTTATTTTGCAATAATCCAGTCTCTGCTTTCTTATAATATTGTGTGCTGGGGATCCTGCCCAAAGACTTATATAGAACCACTTAATATTGCCCAAAAAATGATTCTTAAAGTTATGTTCAAGAAAAAAATTAAATATCCAACTCATTTACTTTTTAAGGAATGTAATGTTATGAACTTAAAACAGTTATATATTACACAAACGCTTTGTAGATTTTTTAATAATATTAATTTTGCAGAAAGAACACAGCAAATTCGTACTACGAGAATTGGCTCTGGTCTGAACTTTATGGCAATTCAAACTAAATCTTCTTTTGGTCAAAGAAATTATTTTTATCAAGCTCCACTCATATTTAATAGCCTTCCAGAACATATAAAGTCATCTAATTCCTTGTACACTTTTAAGAAGGATCTTAAATTATTTGTGTTAGTCGAGGATTGCCAATTGATTTTCTCTACTTTGTCCTTTCTAAATTATTAGCTAAATGAGTATGTTTATAATAATAAGCTAAAATAATATTATTTTTGTTTGAACCGTTTTTGTTCATCTTCCTCTTGCCAAATCTACAGCATGTTAAATTATATACATATATTTATTATTCACAACTTAATCCTTAAAAAAAAAAAAAAAAAACTTTATTTTATTTTATTTTAAATCAGATCTCAAAACTGTGGTCACCCTAAAAGTCTACATTAATGTAGTACCTAGCGCCATCAGTTTAGTAGGTACCAGTAGGTACCCATAATCTAATCTCAATCTGTAAGAAATACAACAATATTGTTCTTTCAAAATCTGTATAATTTTGTGTTATTTTGTTAACTTGTATAATTATTGTTAACCTCAACACAGGCTTGTCCTAGTGAGGTAACAAATTGTATTGTAAACATTTTTACCTACAGTGTAAAGAAACAATAAATAAATAAATAAATAAAATAAAATTTATTATTGTTTTGTTACAGAGAAAGACGAGTTGTCATTCAATTCTTCAACTTACTGTATTAATATTTGAGTGCGTATACATACTGTTAACAGAATTTTATAAGTTTTCCGTCGTTTAGAATTTACCGTTCGCTAACACCGTATTTCATATTATCTATTGACCGTGTCTGGCTCTCAAAGAATTCCTGTACCTGACCCTTTCTGGCGACAGGTTATCCAATAATTAATTATGTATACGGCGTGGGCCATACAGGTTCAAACACCAATCCCTTTGCAGAGGCTGAGAATGCTCTCATTGCAGATCCAACCTCGCAAAGCAGGTCAGAGCTAGGTGAGTTTATCAACAGTCTTACCGTAGAACCAATAATTATTCTTTAAGACCAAAAGGACAGAAAACTACATTCTTATTCTACAGTCTTATTCTCGACTATTTTCCAAAATCTTAATCATCACATGTTGTCCTATTCTGATCACGAATCTTGTCATTTGTGGCGTGCTTCGGTCGCTCCATTTGTGCGCTTATCCATCTTCATGTGATATATTATCATCCTGGTGGGGGGAATTTTGTGAGACTGGAGGAAAGTGATCGAGGGAAATCGGAAGACTGTCGGTTGGAAGTACACTTACGGTTATTCCAAGCAACTTTTAAATTTTGCACATTGATTTCTCAATCGAAATTTGTGAAAATTACTCATTTATGTCACCTGCTCGCCATCTGTGTTGTCTTATAGATTTTCTCCTCCCACAGACCCTCCCCAAGGTAAATCTGGGAAATTCACACTGTTCACCTCTTTGTAGGTTTCTATAAAGAAGAAGTTTTGTGTCTACGGTGAATGTCTTTAGTATCCGAGTGGAGTTGATTTATGATAAGCCCAGAAATCGACTAAGATAATAATGTTCCGAAAATTAAGCTTTTAGTTATGTAATCATTGAAAACAATATTCCACTCTTAAACGAAAAAGTGAAACAGAAAAGATAGAAAAAGATTCGCTCTTATCTGGGAATTGTATTGGAACTATCAACAGTATCATCATGTTCATAAAGGATATTTTTGGGTGTTATCTTTATTTAATTAATGAGGTTGTGCTATAAAAAGTACTTCCCGATGAGAATTGGAATTATTGGAATACTGACGTTGGAACTTGGAACCCCTTACCAATGGATAGCCCTACCCGTACAAAAAAGGCTTTGAATCGTCTACAATGTTCCAGAACATTCCACAACATTTGTTTCCACAATGATGTTCCCGATTCCCCTTTCCCGAACATTCCACAACATCCACAATGCTCTCGAATGTTCTGGACTGTTCTAGAATTTTCTAGAGAGCGCTTAAAAAGCACACCTTTCAGGTAAAAACGGACACATTCTTCATGGGTGGGCGATCACATGGGACCACATCATATAACTCTCTTGATCGTGCCGGGACTAGTTTCTGAATTTTAGCTGGTCGCACACCTTTGTACAATTTATCTTATAATATGTATTGATTATAAGGGATATTCGTTGTTATAGTGCTCATTACTGAGTACTGCATACTGTTTCGATTTATCGCCAATTTATCTTACGATATTGCAACTGCAGCGTTTAAAGTGTCAATATTATGAAAACGTCGTATTAAAAAGTTTTTTATGGATCAATTATTATTCAATCATTTAATTTTATGCGAGTCGCGTTCTACAATTTTTACCATTATAATAATTCTTACTCAATCGTTTAAAAATACTCAACTTATTTATTCATATTATGTAGGTATGGTGCACAAGGCTATGAATGAATTAAGTTGAATAATAATTGATAATTAATTTTATGATAAACAAACGTATTATTGTAATTTTCAACACACAGTAGTGTGCCGATATTGCCAATGTGAGTATAGATGGATTGTAAACTTGGTGAATCAATTTCAAATGAGTTATTTTGAAATACGTTGTCACCTGCCAACTGCTCATTAGAGTCATGAAATAATAATAAAAAAATTGTAGCACTGTCCATTATTTGATTACTATAGGTCTTCGTTTTTACTTATTTTTTTGTAACTATGAAGCTTTATTACATTTCATAGTTGTGGCAAATAATTGTATATTCTGTAATTTTTTTTAAATAATACAGTATAATAGGAAAATAAAAAAAAGAAATATTAGTTAATAAAATTTAAAAAAAGTCCCAATAAACTACTTTTAAGTTGTTTGTCCATGGATGCTTTTACTTTAAAGATAAAATAAAACTTTATTTGGCTTTACTATGCATTAATATAGAAAAATACTAGAAATTGTTTTTTTACAAATTATTTCTTTCAGCGAGCCAATTTTTCAACATAATATTTGTTTTTACATTTGTACATTTTATAATTTCGGTAGGTAACATATTGAAGCAATTTGGTATACTGTACGGCTTGTCCTTCATTCAACGTAAAACGAGTATTGTAAGTGTGGTCCAGTCTATTTATGTATATGTGGCAGAATTGCTCTTACTAAGAAATTTTGAGATTCTGGTTAAAGTATGGAACATTATGCCTTTGTTTGTATAAACTTTTATGATCTAATAATTTAACTAACGAATTTTGAAATGATTGAATATGATTTACATGTTTGTTTTACTGGATTTTAATGGATTAGGGATTAAAGTAAGTTCGGTTCTGGCTTGCATCTTGCGTAGTTGTTCGTATCGTTGGCTGTACTTAGTCCAATAACCGGCCCACCTTTAATCCCGTTCTTCAATTGATATTAATTTATTAAGTACCAGTATGTCAATTTCTGAATTAATTTATTCCAGAAGAGCTTATCATAGTTGACACTGGCACCATCTCTGTTTAGGAGTAGTTTGTGCTATTATCTTGACGAGCCCTCCCACGCAGACTGCCTACTTCCGCGACGATACGATTTAAAATTTTCTCCGCCAATAAATTGGTTGATCTTCCTGTTTTTTGTCCTTCCTTCTCTTTATTGAGCCAACGTTTCAGACAGCCTCGAAGTGCTCATCATCAGGGCAGATTTCCATAATCGTTCAAAGTGTCGTAACACCCCAAAATTTACAAAATAAGTTTACAGTTTGGGAGGCGGGTATGGGTACCGCCGCCCCGGGAACCATTTATTGGATAACCAACACTCCTGCTGTAGGTCACCCCAAGTGGTTCGCTACGTTTGGTGACTTAGCAGGGGTGCCCGGTTTGTCTAGGTCTTGGCGGCGGCTGCGTCTGTCCACCTACTGTGGCGTGCCGGGTCGGAAGAGACTGGTTGAAGGAGGTCTTTTAACCTCTCCAACCGAACTTTTTCGATTCATAGCCTTGCACTGCAGTGGAGGAATACTGACCCCCAGATTCCTACCCACCCCTAATACCTTTTTCCTTCTCAGAACTACTCTCTTTCCCTAAAAAATCCTCCATACAGCATCCCCAAAGATGACGTAGGTCCCAAGGGAATTTTTTTTCCTCTTTTCTGCTGGGAGCTAATGTAAAAAAAATTAAAGTTTTGCAAAAGAGTAAATCATCATTTTGGAGTAAATCATTATTTTTGTCCATAAAAATAGGAATGAAATGGCTGTTTTGCATTTGATAGTAATACTCGCATATGGTATTTAAAATGGCGTTCCCCACTTACCTTTTATGATTGTTACAAAATTTTTAACTTAAGCATGACGAATTATTTTTCTGAAGACAAATGGATACTTTGAAGCGTGCTGAAATCAGAACATTTTAATAAATATATATTTTTTATGTTCCGTTAACTTATTTCAACACTATCTCAATAGGCCACTTGCATCACATTAAAAAAAATTCCGGTTTATGCAAATATTCTAAGACATTCTGTATTTTTTTTATCGTATTTTTGAAACCCTAGCGATTTTTTAAAAATTTCAATCCGAAAAATCAGACCATTTTTTATAAACCGGAAAGACGGGACATAATTTTACAGGTGCGAAAAAACGATAATTACATAGCCGAAAATCATTTAAAAAAAAAACGTTTTCCACAAAAAGGGCACAGGGGAATAACGAGGCATACCAAAAATATTACACCTCATAAATATTTTTTTCCTTGATCCATCTTATTGATCATAAATCATTATAATGTTCAACGTCTGTATTACTAAATCCAATGTAATATACTTGTACTTGTAAATTATAATAATAATAAGAATATTATAAAATTTGATTTTGTTAAAATCAGCACCACTACCATTATACCTCTAAAACACGAACGGGCAGCGTAAAATGTACGGAGTTCTCTTCATAACATCTGTCAAAAAGTCAAACCAAATGATAAGTTCGCAGAGAACAAACAATAAATCTAGTGAACGTTAAATGTCAAATTCCCAACTAATGTCACGGGCCCAAATAATGGATTTATTTATTTAAAAATAAAAATAAACTGTACATTTCTAAAAAAATTTACTAACATTCTCGTAATCTTAGTAAAAAAAACTATCCACACGATTTTTTCCAAGTCGGTATGAAATCCATGCAAGTGGCCCATTCAATTCGTGTCAATGCAGACAGAGTGTTGGCAAATTTCTTAATTTTAAAGTTTCACTCAAACACTTATCGTTCAAAAGATTTCTAACGAAGTATTTATCGAATAAACAAAACGTTTCGCTCGAAAACTATTGCCGAAGTCATAAACAACTTGAGAAGTTTACTAAGATCTCCGTGTCTTATTCATAAATTTGAGGCCGCGATCTACAGATGTCGCTTCAAATAATAATATTTATTTGTCGAACAAAAATTGGATGCTCGACTATTTTATTTACAAACTGGTTTTTAAAAAAACACCTCAATAAAATAAATGTTAACTTCATTATAGGTAATCGTATATGAAAAATAAAACTATTAATTTATTATAGTTGGATATTTTTCAATGCGCCATTTTTGTCACCTCATACGTAAGTTTTCTACGATACGAGTATTTACTTAAAAATTTTATGCGTGAAATTAATACTTTATTTACAGATATTGCAGACTGCAAAATAATTCGTGGTTACTGAATATATAAATTGTCAAATTGATAAAAAATATAGAAAGATGCGTATTAGGGAACGTACCCATACTACGTGACCAACATTTTGCAATTTTTAAACCCCCCCCCCCGGTGACCAAAACCCTAAGCAACCCGCCGCTCATTTGTACCAAGCGTGGTATTTTGAAGACCCCCCCCCCCTCTTAACAGGTCACGTAGTATGGGTACGTTCCCTTTTCTAATAAATACAATAATAATTGATCCAAAATTACATACCGGTGCTAATATATTTAAAAATATACCTATATTATTGAATTTAGGCAGCTGTAAAAAAATGGTTTCAACCGTATTATGTAGGTTTCTAATTATTTATAGTATTATATGTCTCTCTGTACAGATGCGTTTTTAGTTTCTGTTGCGAATGCCGAATTCGGTTGCGTTTGATCAATCTTAAATCAAAATTATATGTAGAATTTATACATATTTGTTGCCTTTCCAAAATTTCCACCATATTTTTCGAAATTCTTATATAAAGTAATCAGTGGCTTTTCTTGACTTTTAAATGAGCTAGAGTGCTAGAAACAAAAAAACGACTTAATTGGTGTAGCTGAAAAAAAATTTTTTTTTTCAAAATTTCAATTTTTTCAAAAAATTTCAGTTAAGTTGGGATATCCCCATCTAACGGAAAGAATCCTGAAAAAACAAAATGATGTTTTGAATTGCAAATTTTTCAGCTACAACATCAATAAAGTCGTATTTTTCAATTTTAGCACTCTAGCTCACTTAAAATCCACGAACCACCACTGAAAGTAATTCTTATTTTTTTCAATTACATTTCTCTAACATATTTGTACCATATCTGTTAATTATTTATTTTGTCAAGCCAATCGAACTCTGTAAATTGTTAAGTCTCGACAATTTAAATTGGTCTATGAATCTAATTTAGTGTGTTTCTCTGCGACACAGATAGGGGATGCTGTCGTCCAGACGGAGATTGTGCTTCGTTACACCTGAGTGAATCTGACTTGAGTCATGTTGGTCCAGAAATAGCGAGCCTGGCGATTTCCTGAACTCTTCTTTTCACTCTTGGCACCAAGTCTAGTTTTTAAAAAGATTAGCGATATCGCACACATTTCCAATTAGCTCACAAACGTGTCTCCTTTGTTGAATAAATTATTTGGCCTCCAAAAAAAACGATTAAATGAAATATTTCGTACTCGGGATCAAAGTGTCACAAACACGCTATTAAACAAGTTAGAAAACCTGTGTTGCGGATTATAAATTGCTCATTATTTTCTAAGAGACTCCTAGTTGCATTTGAATTTTTAAATAGCTAATTTTATTACATACCTGACGCCCGATATTTCGACACTCTTATCTCTGAATCTTTATAATTATATAGATGAAAATATTTATTAATTAACTCCTTTTTAGGGGTTTTTACATATGGATAGAAACTTTTTTACAGTATTTATTGAAAATAACTGAGCTGCTTCAGTAAAACATTTTATATTAGTTTAGTGACAAATTGAAGACGTCTACTGAATTGGTATAATTATTTCCATCCATTAGTATTCTGGCCATAGAGGAATACTCATATTATGGTAGTTAGTCCCAGAATTTCTACACTGAAATCAATCGCAAAAATGTGTAATAAATCCCGAAATATAACGTGGTGGAATCCGAAATCTAGCCAATGCAAGCAATTCTCGACTATCAACTACATCATTTAATAATTTATATAAAAATACAACTTGAAAATCTTTCTGTCTGACAATTTAAGCATACTCATATCATTTAAGGGCCTTTAACCAGCCAGCGGCCGAGAATCCAAATTTCGTCGAAAGATGTTCTTACGATCGTACAGGTCATTTCCAATGAGAAAGATTAATAATTATTCTCCGTACCAGCTTTTTAAAATTATATCTCAATATCGGTTTTATTTCATTCACAATTTGCTTTAATTTATACTTACATCCAAAAATGCTGAAAGGCGTGATGATAAAACTATAAAAATTATGTACTTTTTGTAATTATTTTTTTTATCATAAGTATTTATAATAATTTTTCAATAATGTCTAAGCAAAATAAGAATGTAAAAAAATCTTAAATATATTAGTTTGTAAGACCGTAAATAAAATAGACAAACTGAAGTATTTTCGTTACAAAACACGTGCGCGGATATTTTTTTAAACTAAAATTAAAATTCTGAAACATAACTTTCCCAGATAATGTATTGATTTATTTTACTGCATGGTTATATGATTTGAAATGTGTGTTGTATAATACAAAATTTTGTTTGAAAATTTAACAAATCTGCCAACGACCTATGGTATAACCTTATTATACTAAAAATCAACATTTTTCTCAAAATTTAAAACATGCTTTACTAGATAAAAGAGCAATGTTTCGAAATCAATTTATAATTTTTGTGGAAAAGAGTCAATACGTCTAAAATTTGATTTAAAAATGACATATTTCCGGTTTTCTCTGGTTATTCCCCCATAAAAGAGTGTAGTTTAACATAATTGCTGGAATACCCATTTTAAAATGTATAAAAGGTAAGAATTTATTTTGTACTCTTTCAATAGCTTGTAGGTAACATGAATATTATAATGTGGGTTCCAGGCGGGAGAATTGTGTTTGACTTCTAACAAAGGCAAAATATAACAGTTTAATACATTTAATATTTTTGAAATTTCTAGTTAGCCTAGTTATAAATCTCAACATTTGTAAACCTTTATTAGAGATTTCCATTATGCGGTTAACAAATGAAAGATTTGATTGAAAAGTGATGCCAATGTCTATATTGTGATAATGTCTCAAGAACACTGTTATCAATGTTCTAATTATATATTACTGGATTTTTTATTCCAGAAAAGAATATGAATATGAGACAAATTTGTCGATTTGTTTTATTTTTTGCCTGTCAAGTGAATATTTCAAAACTCCATAGCTCATTATGAAATTGATGTTGCGAGGTACAAAAAAAACGCCTTGCAAATTTTATAATGCCAGAATTTCAGCGTTGAAGAGTTTTTGTTACTTCTTAATAATATCTTCTTTCCTCCCGTACACACAAGCATTTGCTTATCATGGGAGAACATTTAAAAAAAATATGTATATTTGTATTTAAAATATTGTATTAAGTTTTTTCTTTTTTATATACTTTCATTATATTTATGTATCTATTGTATGTACTGTACAAAAAAAAAAAAAAAAAAAATTCAAAAAAAAAAAAAAAGGGATAATGTTAAAAATTGTTGTGAGTATTGTTTATTTTTCTAATTTTGATGTACACATCAAAAATGATTGATTTTTTATGGTAATATTTTTGATATTATCGATTAAGATTAAGAGGAATCTGATTAAGAGCGTATAACCAGCCAGCGGACGAAAATCCACATTTCGTCAAAAGTTGTTCTTACGATCGTGCAGGGCGGTTATAATGAGAAAGATTAATTATTCTCCTTACCAGCTTTTTAAATTATAAATCAATATCGATTTTATTTCAAAAAAAAAAAAAAAACAAAGAAAAAAAAAATATATATATATATGTATATTAGATTTCAGACTTAGAAATTGTTTTAGGCCCTGTGAAAAATTGTACAAATTTCACGACGCCATTGCCCGTCGTTCTAAAGTTCATTCTGTTTCAGAAAACCGTTTTCCGTTTTGTAGTTATGATGGTGTTGATTATGAATTGGGGAATTAATTAGTAGTTATAACTTTAACTAATTAACAACTAACTTTAAAATGATTTGTCGCTTTTCGCCTTAAAACTTTCCTAGCCATCGCATGTCACATGCTTTGGTGTTGCCCATGTAAGCAAAGAATACGATGATTTCACAAATAGACCGGTTAGGAGCCGCGTGGATAAAAGCGTAGGGTTCTTACATAGGCGTACTTGGTTCAATTCCTCTATCATTGCACGAGTAACATTTTCCGATTATAATGCCGGAATGTCAGATTAAATTCTAATATTGTCAGGTTATTCGTACCCCGCGAATGTTTGTATTTCTTTAAACATATTATATATACGTAAATGAACAGTTTCAGTAACGATGGAACAATATTAAACCAGCTTTTTATACAACAAATAATGTCTTTAATTTTTTGAGAAACTCTAAAGAAAAATACCATAAATTGACTAAAAAAACTAAACTTCAATAGACATGCTGAATACACCCAAAAGAAAATTGGCAAAAAGATATCTTTTTTTTGGAAGAATTCGGCCAAAAATTTCTAGAAAAACTGCAATCACCATTTACAATTCAATTATTGCTCCACACTTCAACTACTGCTCAAGTATACTTTTCCTATGTAACGAAAGAGAACAAAATAAGTTACAAATTCTCCAAAACAGGGCAATGAGAATAATACTTCGACGAAATAGATTTTCAAAAATAATTAAAATGTTAAAGGAACTAAATTGGTTAACCATGAAACAGATGCTGACCTTGAACACGATGGTATTTATCCACAAAATATTGAACAACATGTTACCAAAATACTTCTCAAATAAAATTGTATACAACAAGGATATTCACAGATATAACACAAGGACGTGCAAGGAAATTAGGCTACAAAAAAGGACAAAGCGAATACGCAGAACAGTCTACTGTACAAAGGAATGAAGTTATATAACACACTACCAGAAACTTTGAAGTCCACACCAGTTGGAAAGTTTAAGATGTATTGTAGGAGCTACATAAAACTAGAAAAAATATAGTGAATATGAAATATTATAATTAATTAGCTGCAATATGAAACATTATAATTAATTTGAAATTTGTAAATTTAAATGTTCAATTTAATAGTTAGAAATAAAAAAAAAAATCTCTCACTGAGTCCATTATCAATCAATAAAAAATATTATCTTATACTTATAGTTATGCTCCCTTTCAATGTCCATTCTGTTTCCTCCTCCCACTCTTCATTAATCCCTAGCCACGCCCCCACCCCTACAACAACACTTATGCCTTGTAGAGATGGGTAAGTTCTGCATTTTCCGGAGGCCTCCGAGACGAGCTTCCTTTTAAAAGTACTTGAGTTCTTGGAGCAGGTCTCGGGAGCCACTCCCGACAGTCCCGACTCGCGAATCGCAAAAGAAATCGAACGCGCAACCTGCTTCCGACACGCAAATGGCTCGAACCGAGACGCTCGGGTTCCACCCTAGCCGGAACTCGGAGCCGGAGCTCGCAAAAGAACTCGAACGCGCGACCTACTCCCGAATGGCTCGAATCGAGACGCTCGGGTTCCACCCTAACCGGACCTCGGAACCGGAGCCCGCATGCAAAAGAACTCGAACGCGCCACCTACTCCCGACTCGCATATGTGACTCGGACCGTGACGCACGGGTTTGACGAGTGCGAACTGCCACCGCGCCGCGTCGCGCCGCCACCCGACTGGGCTCGGCCCGCCGAGTTCCGGCTACAAGTGCTGTACCGGGTTCTTTGGGAGTAGTCGATTTGAAAAGGGAGTAGGAGTAGGAGCCGCTTCGCGCGAAGAACCCGAGTTTAAGAGCCCACTCCAGCTGAACCTACACATCGCTAATGCCTTGTACCTACTCAACCACTTTTTTGTAATTTTCAATTCATTTTATGTTTGCCCTGAGGAAAGAACGGCCGTTCTGAACCCGTCGGCGTAATAAAATATATAAGTTGTTCTAACAAAGAAATATTGTTGATTTATTAACAATAAATAATTTTATCAATTACTAGTTAATCCTCCACCTTGAGGTAAGTTCAGAATACGCGTTCAAAGCCCAGTTTATCCGCGCGTTCAAATTGTTTCGTGATCAAATCAATATTTTGCGTGGGTCTTGATCGTTGTTTGTCATTGTCATTGTCAGTGCGCGTTGCTGGAATTCATTTTATCACCCACTTCATATTTATTATTGACGGATTTATAACATTAATTACTTACACGAATAATATACAGGTAAACCTGGCAACTCGGTAAGGTATGTTAGAAGAAAATTTTGGAGAAGGCGTATTGATTTTTTTTTTCTTTAACCAACGCAGTTAGTTTTGAATGTGTTTAAACCTTTAAAAATCAATCCGTAATAAAAATAAAGTTTCTTTTAGTTTACTTTTCAGTAGCCAATTTCAGAGAAAGACGTGCGTGTACGCGAATGTATACGTGAGTGCCACCAAGAGTTGATAGAATGCATTGTCATCAACAACAAGTCTATCTGCCGAGTTTCAGATCAATCGGATGTCGAAAAATGGGTTAATTTCCAATTCCAAGATTCCACTTCATTCATGCATTCATTCAATCAAGAAAACAAAAGTGAAATTTAAATAGAAGTTTTTAACCAACTGTACGAAGCAACAAATTTGTGGGATCTTGTGAAGCTAGAGGAATTGGGAAGGGGAAGGAGAAAGAGAAGTACTAATGGGGAATGAATTACTCATCTGACCTGATGTTGCATACTGTAACCCTGTCCGAAATGTTGGCTAAAGAAGCAAGGTAGCGCAACACGGCGTAATACCTTAACAATAAATCTCGATAATACTTGAAAATCTCAAATCATATCCAAGTACGGATAAGGTTGTGCAGAGCGTGGTTATTAAAATCCGACCCCTTAACATGTCTTCTAAAAGTTGGTCTCTCACCAGAGCAATTCTGGAAGTATTGTCAGCCCTTCTTTCCCTTTTTATGTGAAGAACTTGTGTAAATCCTTTATTTTAATCAATTTATCCTTTCAACCAGCGATCTCTAGGTCTAGAAATGGCATTGGCATTCTTGGGGTCTAGTTTATCAAAATAAAGACCAATTCAGCAACTAAAAGAATGCGTATTTCTAACGTACCCATATCCAGAACATCGCCAGGGAATTACACCCACCGATTTCAGCCCACTTCATTGCTCTACCGCGGCAAATCGTAACTCTCGTAACACTATAAGCAGCGCCGGACCTGGGTAGTGTCATTATGTAGGTGCGTGTATATTGTGTACCCTGGGCGGAACCATTTAATAGGCGCTAATAATTTTTCTAAATAATTGCTGAGATTTTTTTTTTATTTTATTTTTTTTTTTTTTTATTAGCGTTATAAACAGTCTGTACAAAATTCATAAATGACAGTGATAAAAATAAGTATGTCATAGACCAATAAAATAACGACAAATTTCAATTTAGAACCATAATTCAAAAATATACAATACCTACACCTGATATAAACAATTATGATAATATCTTCTTACTTAAATCTACAAAAAGTAATTAACTGAAAATTTTCAAGGGATTACAGTTAAATTTTGATGGATAATAATAATAAATTTGGACAACTTATATAGCGCTGTTTTTGCGAAAAATCGCCTCAAGAGCGCTGTATCGGATATCAATAATATATTTCAGGAAGTGATTTTATTTGAATTCGAACTGCTAAAAGTAGGAGAGAAAATATGGTGATACTAAAAATAAAAAGAGAAATACAGAAATCAATGAAATATTAAGTTATTAGTTAAACATGTGGCATTCAATAGTGTTATTTTTTTATGCATGCTGTGAATTTATCAAGGTTTGTATTAAACACATCGATATTTGGGCATAATCTGTTAAAAGTGCTACAGCTTCTTCTTACAAATACATTTTCAAGATAATTTGTCTTGCTCTTAGGGATATAAAAGGTGTCTAGGTGTAAAGATGCAAGCATTCCGTTTGCCTTCTGTTTATTATTATCTATTCATACTTTCATTTTTATGTCGATGACATCCAACGTCGCATTATTATAAACGATTGCGAAGGAATACCGAAATATATGAGAGAAAAAGGTATGAGAGGTGTGTAGGAATCTGGGGTTCAGTGTGTTCAGAAGTGACGAACGTATGAATCCACCTCTCCCACTGAGGTGCAAGGCAATGGGTCGAGAGTGTTCATCTGGAGGTCAAGGGGTCTCTCTCTACCATAGTCTCTCGATCCGGATTTTATTTTGTAACGGTGGACCAAACATGGTTGCATCACAACACACTAACAAAACAAACAGTGGACTGCTCCTGACGAAGCCGAAGAGGACCAAGTTGGGTCTACCGACCAATAAGGCCATGGCCACAGCTTTTTGGAATGCGCACAATATCTACCTGGAAAAGAGCAAAACGATCACGGGCATAAATTATGCAGAATTGTTAAACCGATTCGACGCCGATTTGTAGCGGAAATTGGCTGCATTTGGCGAAGAAAAAAGTGCTCTTCCACCAGGATAATGCACCGGCGCACACGTGCGCAGTCGCTTCCATGTTTTGCGCTACGAATTGGTTCCTCATCCACCATATTCTCCAGATTGTCCCCCCTGCTACTTTTATTTACCTCCAAACTTTGAGAAATGGCTTGGTGGCAAGAGATTTGAGCCGAATGAGGCTCATCGCTGAAACAGGCCTATTTTAAAGGCTTCGAGAAAATGTATTATTCGGAGGGCATCGAAAATTTACGTATTCGTTGAACGAAGTGTGTAGGGCTAAAAGATACCATACTGAGAAATAAATTGAATGTTGTCTAAAAAAGTGGTGTTTTCTTACTTACGCCGAGTACTATAGGAAGAACATAGTCATCTTATCTTTTCTGGTAATTTTTAGAGAATAGATTTGATAGATAGATTTATACGTAAAAAAGTTTAAACAAAACTTTGGGTCAACAGACCTACAAGAAGAAATTTGTACATGGAATTTCAATTGGAAAGTGAAATAATTAGATGAAACAGAAACATTTATTTACATGTTTTTCGCTGATTTTGTTATTCCTTCGTTTAAGAATTTATGAATTAATTTGAGCCAAGAAAAAAAAAGTTGGCTCCTGTCCAATGTGATCCATACATCCAACTTGAACCGTATTAATGCCGTTTAACATTTTTATTAATTAACGTAGTAGATCATAATTGTCGGTGCCAACGAAACCTAAAAGAATACTTTCTGTAAATATTTCTGTGGCTACGTAATACGCAATCCAATGAGTAAATATCTCATATTCTTACATTCCAGAGTGGCAGATGCTCTCAGTATCGCCCTGATGAGGGAATACAATTCAGCATTGAAACGTTGCTTGAAATGGCTTTAGCCTTATTTAGTGACCAGATCTAAATAGCTAGGTACTTCCCAACCCCCCTCCTCCCCATTTCATTCTCACTTTCCTCGGTCTCACAACATTCCCCTTTCAACATAGTCTTTTAATCACTTAGGTACGTACCTAAAGGTTAATCAGAACAGGTGTGATGTAAAAAATGTAATCGCTCGCCCTCTATCGTTTCACACAATATTATTGACCCAGCTTAGCGAATCCTGCTTAAAGCGCCGCAACCGGGCTCAAAAAGAAGAAGATGGAGAGATGAAATTACGAATGTTAGAGGAGCGCGTTAGTATTTAAAGCGACTAAATCGGTGCGAAAATGAAAATGTTTAATAAAACACGACTCATTTAAAATAGAGCAAAAATCTCGCGGGGGTTGTCTTAAACAGCATTTAATGAAACACTGAATTTTTTCATACATATAGATAACTTGTAAAATAACTGAAACAAACCTGTATATAATAATTTTTGGGGCATACTTTGCGATTTTTTTCTATCGAGGGAATTTGCGTTTCGGCGCGGGGAATGTCTAGATATTATCTTCAAGAATAACATATATTTTTTTCAGAGCTTTAAAACTTAACGTGTTTAAGGGGAGATATGTAAGAAATCGGTAGAAATTCGGGTAGCGGAGTCCTAACTCTACCGTTTAAAACGTTTCGTTTCCGTTTTAAAATGGTGTCGGTTTTAATAATTCAAAAATAATCTTTTTCAATTATGGGATCGTGGTGTTTATTTATTTTGAATTTCTCATTCGTATTTTTTTTTTCAATATTATGGTACCTACCCGCCTGAAGAAGTTTGAAAAAAATAATTGTTATTTAAATAGTGATATTTCTTTCGACAAATTACATAATTCCTTATTTGAAATTAAAGTTAAATCAAATATATTGTTTAAGTAGGTAGGTATTTAAGTATCTATTAGCAAATCTTATGATTTTTTGTTTTGTTTTATTCAATAAGGGAAAATTAGAAAAATCCTTTTATCTGTGTGGCCACAAACTACTAGTTTTAAGTTATTTAAAAAAACGCAACTGTATACTAAATATTTTTCAGTTATTTATTTTTATTAACTGGTGTTTTTTTTAATTGTTATAAATTGTCCGATTTGGAATTCTTTCATTGCGTTCAACTTGAAACATAATAATGTACTGTGTAAGCTAAAAATAATTCACGTGGTAGGTGTTTTATAGGATATACATGGTGTCCGTAAACTAGTGGCACATGCGGAAAACTGGTGAATCTTTATCACATTTAGGATCCATTTTGTGGTGTTTCAGAGTGAATCAAATCCGCATTTGGAGTTTGTTCAAATTAAAAAAAAAGGTCGCTACAGGGTTGCTATCAGCTGTTTATTGTGTTTTAAAATGCGTCAAAGCCTAGAGCCGGCTCCAAAAGTTTTTTGAAAAGCTAAACAGTATTTTTTTGTCAATGCTCAGCTCGAAATAAAATATTTTTTTGGTTTCTCTATATTCTATATGATGTAGATTCACAAGATTCCCGCTTTCACCTCAAGTTTCCGGGCAACGTGTATAGATAATGGGGAAACTGAACGCCAGGAATAACCACTGTCGCCCGGTCGGAAATATGAATGCTTATGTAATGGGGAACGGGAAGGGGGAATGATATTTCAAATGTTACAAACACTATGTGGATCTCGTATTCTGCTTACTATCAGTGTAATAACACAGTCTTTCAAGAAATTGTAGTCAAAATGGAAGGCGCTACGACAGTTTAAATGTCTTCACCAAGAACGATGAAAAGAATTAGTAATGCTTCCAAAGGAGATGATTCATCACATTCGAAAAAAAAATAATTCGGATTTGCCGATTTTTTTTAACACTCTTACCTTGCACCTTGCGAGATATTATTGCACAGAAATATTGCGAGATATATTGAAATGTAAATATCAAAGAAGCCATTTTTATCAGCGTGAAAAAAATAATAAAAAAAAGTCTTTGGTAGAAACACACCCTTTCAGCATTTAAAAAATAAAGATAATAAACGGTTTATTATGTTTTGACTTGTGTCTTTTTTGTGTACAAGCCAATCTGTCAGAATCGGAAGTAAAACATAACCTCACATTTTTAATCAATATATATTATAAAAAATAGTGTACAAAAGTGTGCGTCCTGCTAAAACTCAGAAACAAGTCCCGTTACCCGATACGATCAAGGGAGTTATATGGTGTGGTAGCTTTCTATCCCCCATCCATGAAGACGGTTCCCATTTTTACCCGAAGAGCGTGCTTTTGAAGATATAAGGGCCGGACGTTTCCCTCTCTAGAAATTTCTAGAACAGTCCAAAACATTCGAGAGTATTTGAGAGAATTCCACAACATTCCGGAACATTCTGCAATGTTCGGGAACGGGGAATCGGGAGCATCATTGTGAAGCATTCCAGAATGTTGTGGAATGTTCTGGAACATAGTGGACCATTCGAAGCATTTTTGTGTATGGGCACCTAAAGCAAATCCGTCGTGGGTTCGAGTGTCAGCTCAATCTCATATCTACCCCCTGAGCGAAGCCGGGTACCTACCCCAGCTAGTATATTATATTTTTTCGTTACTCGGTGTTGCCATAATTATTAAAAAAAGTTCAACTTTATTAATTTTGTTGACAGACAGTACAATGAGTCATTCACATGTCATATCATTGTTGTTCATGATAATGTACGGCCATTTTTGTAGGTTTTCCGAATTTTCTCAACAGTAATGTGAAATGAAAGTAACGAGAAATGAAAAAATTAAGCTAATACGCATGAATGTAGTTGTTTTGCGCTGCAGCGGTATCGAAATTGCATCCTCGCTAGTCAAGGCAAAGGTAAAGGGGGCGACATTTGAATGATAAGTACCAAGGTAACTACTAATATTGATGCTTTTTTAGGGCTGTTTCAACCCCCGTTATATTTGATTGACGATCAAGTCAAATAAATGCCTTTTGAATTTTTGAAAATTTAAGCGCCGATTCTCGACCCTTTAAGTTTAAGCTTTTAATCAAATTGTGACCGGTCGTCAAGCATAACAGTTAAATAATATGTCGGCTGGTCAAAAATCGATCGAGAATTGGAACTGGAAAATTAAGTAATAGGGACTGTTAAAATATGTTAATTTATGAAGAATTATTTTTATTTTTTATTTATCAATAAAAAAGTATATGTACATTGGGTTTTTTGACGCCTGTCTCACTAGGATATACCTGCGTCGAGACATGCGTACAAGTATATAAATGAATATCGTATTTACAAGAGTATTTAAGGTAAAATACATATTAATTAGAATCGAAATTAGAACAGAGAGGTGATTGGAAGGGTGAGAAAATCTTTTAAAGAGAGTTTTCTTATTATTGTTGGAGGAGATGAAGTATAGAAGTAAATTCTGTCTAATCTACTTATGGAGTGAAGTTTGACAGGATTCTATTGTTTTCATTAATTTTATATGGGTTAGGTCGGATGTGAATCGTTATTTCTGTCTGTGTGTGATTTATTTTACAGATGTTTGTAATAGTGTGGCGTCCAATACTTACAATTTGTTTTTTTATATCTTGTTTGAATTTTGTCAAGGAGTCAGATTGTCTGAACTTAGCTGGTAGTGTATTGTATAGTTTACAAGCTATGTATTTAGAGTGTCTTTGTTCAAAGGAGGTTTTGGAAAAAGGAGTTTGGAGAAGTTCTTTGTTAATGGGTATTGTATATTGTTTGTGTAGCTTTGTATAGTGATTTGTTGTTTTTGTGTAAATTGACTAAGATGGACCTTGAGTAGAGCTGTTTTATGTCCATAACATTGAAGGTATTGAAGATCGTATCAGTGCTGGTAGTAAGCGGCAGTTTGAGAATTATTTTTATGATTAGTTTTTGTGCTTTCATGATGGGGTCAAGGGCACTGGAATATGCATTACCCCAAGCTAAAATTCCGTATTCGATGTGAGATTGGCACAGTGAGTAAGTAATATACTGTTTTTAAAAGTTTTTGGTTAAGGAAATTGTGTGTTTGTTTGAAAAAGTATATAGATTTGCGGATTTTATTTGTAGAGTTATGTATATGTTGCTTCCAATTTAGGTGTATATCAAAGGTTACTAAGGAAATGTATTATGCTATTTTGGTTAGTTTCAAATCTTTTTTTAGCTAACTTGTTGCGTACTAATTAATAATGTATATTAATCTAGATGTTCTAGATCTTTTAAAAAATAAGACATGATAATAATATGAAGAATACATATATTTCTTGGCTGCATTTTTTTGTTATTTCTCTCCTTCAATAAATAATTTATGGTTATTATCTTGTCTGACCGAATTGTGTCTTACAAATTAATGATGTGTGGCTATAAGAAACTCCGCTTGTCAAAGTTACACATTTTCATATTGAATGAATACAAATCAAAGCACGATTGAGACACGTAGGTATATCAGATTTTCTATTCTAGTCTAGGAGTTGAACACGTTGTTTTTAACCGCGCGTGGGACTGCTCCTAGTTAGAGCTCACCTTTGCGGCATTTGGAGTCCGTTCCATGACGATATAACACAGTATGTTCATATATATTGTATGTCGTATCTCCTATTATCTCTGGACATATGTGGGTATGCGGCGCGGCGCCCGTTTTGGTATCACGGGGGCCCAACGCCGCCTCCACGTGCCCAATAATATATCTTTCTCTTGTCGGATGTTGGTTTCGCTAAAGCCCATAATATGTTGCCAACCATGCTTCCAGCAGTACCTGTTCATGTATTGCAATTAGAATCAACTTTATTTCTTACATCACATTGCATCAATAAAACACCTTCGTTTCGTCTGGGATTGCGTAGTCTCTGTACCTCTTGGGCTGGGGCGTGTATGTGCAGTTCATATAATATGTTTGCTGTAAAGCCGTGATATTATGCTGTAAGTTACAAGAAAAGAACTATAGATTCATCAGATTTTATTTTCCTTCTGCTTTTCTTGGGGCAAGGAAAGCTTTAGGTAGATCTGCCCTCTATATGCTGCATACCCCTGCTATCGTGCCCTTTGAAAAGGTTATGGTTTAGGTCCCATTCATGTACATTTATCATAGGGCACATTTATCGTTTTTGATGTGATTTGTGATGCTCGTTTCACCTTTCTGCGTCACAACCATGTTACAGAGTGACACGCCTGCAAAGTTAAGTTTATCGAAATGTATTACGCTATTTTGAGTTAGTTTTAATTTTTTTTAGCTAACTTGTTGCGTACACAATGAAATAGGAAATTAGAAAGAAACGAAATAACATGACAATGATAGTGAGCCATTCATAAATTACGTCACACGAATTTCATGATTTTTTGACCCCCCACCCCCCTGTGACTCTCCACTAGGGATGCAACGATATATCGGAAAACCGATAAATATCGACAATATCGACTTAATTCGATATTTATAGATATCGATATTTTTAAAAACCTTGCATCCCTAGTCTCCACACATCGTCACATTTGTGAGATCCCCTCTCCCCCCTAGTGTGACGTCACATATTTTGCAATTTTACATCTAAAAATAATCAAAACAGTCATTCAAATTTTTTTACATGAGACGTCACAGAACTGATGACCCCCATACCCCTTGTCACACAATGTCACACTTCTTTACTCCCCTCCCATCCCTTAAGGTGTGACGTAATTTATGGATGGCCCCTGACGATGTTGACCAATACATTGGTATTCACTGTAACCATGATCTTGTTGTTGCTTGCCTCTAGCGAATCCCGGCAATTCGGTATGTCTTAGTTATGTTATGGTTGGTGAAAGCATTCCTCTCTGCGAATTCTTTAAATACGTACCAAATTGATATAGGCAATTTTATCATACTTCAGGAAATTCCACCAGTCCCCGTCAAGCTGACCCAGAGAAAGTGTCGTAATAGCAGAATCCTGTGTTTTATGTTTGATGTCAAATGAGATTAAATTTCACTGAGCAGTTATTTAATATTATATTGAACTTGTGCCAGACATTCCAAAAGACGACAATCGCCTTCAACTTGAAAAAATCATCAAAGACGGGA
The DNA here is from genome assembly GCA_929108145.2 of Limnephilus rhombicus. Taxonomy (NCBI): domain Eukaryota; kingdom Metazoa; phylum Arthropoda; class Insecta; order Trichoptera; family Limnephilidae; genus Limnephilus; species Limnephilus rhombicus. Next base: position 23,401,719 of record OV815274.1, read on the forward strand.
TATTAATCCACGTTTGATGTGAATACGAGTAGTTAAAGAAAAAAATGTTATTACTATTTCATAACAGACTGAAAAAGAACTTAAGTTTTAGAAATAGACAAACTCAACAATGACTTTTAATCCTGAAAACGCGCATCGATGTCTGTAGTTATATATTTTAAAAAAGTGAGTCTAATTCAGGCTGGACCTGGAAGTCTTGCCACAGCATCAATAGCCACCATTTTAGTAGTCTGCCATTGGCAAGAAAATGAATCCCAGTGATTTTTTATTCATGTTTTAATAAGGCCTCTTACGTTAAACACGCCCAATGTAATTTTATGACATGTATTTATAATTTAACATATATAGGGTGTTAAAGGACGTACTTGACTTATTTTACCAGTGATTCCTGACATTTTTAGGAGTAAAAAATGTGAATGAAATTTTAAACCCCGTGACTTTTTTTTTCAAAATTTTTTCTTCAAAATCAAACAAAAATTTCTTCCGCGTGTCGTCACTGGTCACTCAGCCGAGAAACTGCTCAACCTCTTACCCCGCCCCCAACTGTCCAACACCTACTATTTATACAACGACAACATTGGTCAACATTTTGATGGCTGTCTATAGCTGGAAAAACTCGGGGTTTTTGTACTCCATTCTGAACACATTTTTAATCTTACATATTCTTACAGTTTTGAGAAATCGTTAGTTTAATTCTATTTATCTACTAATCACAATTCGGTACTAATAAAATAAACTTATAGATTATTATTTACGCGATTTAGTATAGGTTATTTTATTAGTTATTATAAATTCGTCTCATAAATAATTTTGTGAAATGATGACTGATCTTTCAGTCCTTTCCGCTTCAATTCACCGCGCCGTTCATTATCAATTATATGTGGCTTATTATTTGTGGAGCGGTTCTAATGCATAAAGCTCGGGCAAGACTCGACTCAGTCACCTATTATAATATCATCTGCTACTTACCTAATTTGAATTAGTACATAATCCATGTGTATAATTTATTTAACAACGCCTCATTGTAGGATTCTGAGGTCGTTGGTCTCTGGAATGTATGGGAGATGAGGTGCACGGATGAATAATTCAAACAGACCCAGCGAAGTTTTTGATGGAACCAGATCAGAGTATCAACGTAAAATATATATTTTTAAAGAAAAATAAATTACTTTGTGATTAAATTACTTACACAAAATTATAACGAGAATTAGCAAATATAAGAATAAATAAAAAAAAAATCTAGACAAATATGGACAAAAACATCACAACGAGCAGTGATTAATTAGTTATTAGGTGTCATAAAATACAATATATACTGGGTGTAAAAATAAATAAAACATGTTTTATTCGTAAGAAAATGCATAACACGAAACTTCGGGGAATCATCTTGTTTTTTTCCAATTTTTGATTTATTTCTTCTTACTCTTGGCGAAATTAATAAAAAATATGAACACGCTTTCCTTAGATTCGCGGATCACCTGTTGAAGTTTCAATGTATGAGCAATGAGCATACAACATGGTCTAGATAAGGATCTGACTACTACGAAACTAGGAACATTTACAAATACTTGTAGCAAGTAGCAATCCATATTTTTTAAAATTACAAATAAATTAATATTATTATGGTATTGATTTTAATGCGCGCATCAAAATCGCAGTCACGTTCTCAAATATGCGTTTTTATGGCTTCACATATAAAAAGCTTGAAAATATAAGTAATATTTTTTAATTACCTCGTCGGTTTATTTAGTCATGTATAATGATGTGAGATGTCGCACGATTCTGTAAATTGGTCTCATTTTCTATGGCGCACATAGGTAGCTGCCGTGTGCTGGACCACACCGCGATACCCTACTAACGATCACCACCTATAACGGATTGTTCTATAAAAGGAAAAGTCGACCTTCGTGAGTATGTGGTATGCTTAGACTTGCGACTCTACGAGCGAGCCTGCGACTCCATCAGACAGCAATGACACTAGTCAATATCTCTAGTCTTTGGTGTCTCGTCTGACTTTTAAGACGTTTACACGGATTCTCGCTCCGCTACTATTATCCCCGCCATCGTTCGATTTCAGATCGATGTGATAATACCACGTATGTCTTAGAAAAATCCGCGTCTTCTCGGGTGATGTGTGTGTGTTTGTGTGTTGGCAGATTTTCTCTTGTGTTTCCGCGGGCGGTTCCGCCGACGCTGACTGCCGCTTGTTGTCCGCCGCCGCGCGTTGTTTATTTGCGGCTGGTCCGTTTGTCGTGGACTTGGAAATAGACCAATTAGCATCATCGCGGTGCGTATCAATATTTATCGCGAAAGTCGGGATCTTTGAATATTTACCACGTGTTTGCTGTGTCTCCACAGTATAAATATTTGTTGATTTTTAGGGTGTTTTAATTTTTATGGTGTTACCTCCTCTTTCTTGAGTAAACGATTCAGACAATTTTGCCTATTGCATTCAATAGAACAGTTGCTTTTTGGGTTGGTAAGCGATATGATACTTCCTCCTCCTTAATTGGACATATTTTCGAATAGCATTCATTACGACCGTTTATCATGTTTGTTGATTTTTGCGGTGTTAAGCAGTCTTGTGGTACCTTCTTGTTGTTATGAACCTCAGATTTATTAAATATAGGTTTTGAGTATGTGTGAGTAAGATTAAGTTAGGTTAAGTTAGATTAAGTAGATTAAGTTAGACTAAGGATGTTAAGTAGATTACTAAATACATGAGTGATCACAAGAGTGCAATGCTTTTGCATTACCTCTAGTAAGACTGCAATACGATTGTGTCCGCAGCAGACATTATTATTTGTTTATTAAACAAGAGCGGTCGGTAGCTAATTCTTATTTCTAGGTTTAAATGTTGAAGCGAGAGAGTAATTATGTATATTCCGATAATCTTGATATACGTACATATAAAAAAAATATTTAATTTAATTTATTGGGGGGCAAGAATTCCAATAATCCATGCGCTTGTTAGCTGCAAGACGGGTTGTTATCTAGCCCCCTAAGTTAAGTAAATTCTAATGTAAAATCCATGCTAATTTGTACAGCGCTCTTAGGCGATTTTTCGCAAAAAAAGCGCTATATAAGTTGTCCAAATTTATTATTATTATTATTCTCCCTAATGAGACAACGTTTCAGACGTTCTTGACATTGAGAACTGTCCTTAAGATGGGAATTGGCTGTTGACAGCCCTTTTCTCTAGTTCAAGTTAGGCCGATTTCAAAGAACCGTAAGTTGTTTTTTTAAGGTGTTTGATTTTTATTTGCTCTTCTTTAGCTAGCGTATCAAATAGAGTTACCCCCGTGAGTTCTGCGCTGCAGATCAAAACTGCGTTTGTCAAAAACGTTGGCTGCAAGGATTAGGAAAAGTCCCAATACCTACCCCAAAATCATCCAACATAACACTATTTGCCGCGAAAATCTTATGTTATTTCATAGCCGTGTGTTTATCAAATAATTTGCACAAAATATGAAGTTTTCCTTAAATATTTGCGTTTTTGGCATTGTTTCGGTGTTTCGATAGAATAGCCCGGGATAGCTGTACATACAATAACATCACGTTCTTATGCAAAGCCAAATTACTCACGTAACCTCGTGTTTTATAGGTCATTGTTAGAATTTCAGGATATTTTGAAATCTGGAGGAATCCACAAGTGTTAATTTTTAATTTACATAATTTAACAGGCGATATTATTCTAATATCTTCCACTATTTTATTCCTTAATCCTTTATGTTCGGTATGCCGATATATTGACACTTTCTTGAAACTATGAAAAAACGACACAACTAAAGAGTTAAAATAGTGGTATTCTAGTGAAAATACTTTCCTGGAAATATTTTTGTGTCATTTACGAGTTCTTAAACTGTAATCGAATTGACAATTAAACTAGGTACAGGCTAGATTACATGGCAATTATTAGTTTGAAATCTATCGAGTTGAAGCGACCAATTATGTTTTCCATTATTTGTAGTAGGTAGAGTATCCATTTGGCATTGACGCCCAATAGGAGTGGTGATGTAAGACCACTCCCACATCATCAGAGCCGAGGTCAATCTGACGATGTTCATTATTTTTTGCAGATGTTCCTCGCTTTATTCATATTACGAACATTCCAAAGGGATTTCGAATTCTCGCATAAAATTATACTCCGCCATTCAACCTGAACATCTGTCCCTATTTTGCCTGCAAGTTCAGAGGGATTTTTATTAAAATTTTATACAAATAACATCACGGTTTGTTGCTTGTGTCAAGTGGAACTCGGTATATATTACTTATGCAAACTTGTCACGTATAAACAGTAACAGATAGTTAGAATAGTGTGTATTATCTTTTCAGTGTAAGAATAATATGATAAATAAACCTCGCGCAATAAGTCATAATCACAGTAATTACGGTGTAATTCCTTTACGTGTACCAATGTATTTAGACTTCCGCCGATAACTTCTTACGCTGTGTTATGTTTGCTTTTTTTATTAGCTTTTTTTTCAGGTTGAAAAATAAAAACTTTGGTCTGATTTACAATTTCAATTTATCAAAATAAAATTGTGTTATTTCGGTTGATGTATTGCTTTAATCTATAAATAAAGAAAATGAGCTTGGGATAATAACTAAGGATATAATACATTCAGGTTCTACTGAGGCTCGTATTCTACTTTAATACGTTACATTCACACTAAACAATATTTGTAAGGTCTTAGTTCTTAGTTGTAATTGTAATTGTAATACGCAGCGGTCTGGTAAACACACTCCTGTACAACCTTTACAACCCATTCATCGTAGCTTTCTGGAACAGTAGTGTATAGTGTAGTAGAGTAGTGGCCACCGAGCGAATGTGACTTCATTAGAGTGTTGGAGTTGACTTGTGTAATAGTGTATGGCTGTGCTCGCAGATTTATCTATAAATACATGCTAGTCGAGCTGAAAGTTCGGGTACCGCTGAACGAGCTTTTGCCAGCTTTTAGGAGACTAATGTCGATAACGAAATAAGCTCGAAGATCACAGTTCCGTGCGTCGTCCGCGACTTCGCCATCTCCATCGATCAGTGTCTGTCTGCCGCCGCCTGCAGGGTGACGTCGGTTTGTTTACGCGTCGCGACGGCCTTGGAGCACTCGAAGTCTCGTCAGTGATTGGATCGCGCTTATCAGAAATAGTTTGATTGCGATATGGCGTCATCCACGATGCGCATGCGCACGGCATCCCCCAAGACCGTGTCTTTCTCGCCCATCCTGAGCCGGAAGTCCTACGGAAGCCGGTCCTCCCCCGTCAGCGCCCCGTCATCTCCACTTCCGCAAACATTTTTCCAATGGCGAGATCATTACGGCGATTTCAGTTCGTATGTTGGTGAGTTCATGACAGCAGCCTTTAAAGTATTTAAACTAAGTTAACTCACTTGAGGCGATTTTTCGCAAAAACAGCGCTATATAAGTTGTCCAAATTTATTATTATTATGTTTTAAATCTCAGAATTTAAAAACCATAATGACTTTTTTAACCAACAAAGTAGTTTCATCGATACTTTAATCTAGTTAAGGCAAACCAAAATGTAACTACTTTTTACAAGCTTTGAAGTTATTTGTTTGCTGTACGCAAATGTTTATAATCAGATATTTTCAATTTGGAATATCACTGCTACCAGTAATAATAATAGTTAACGTGGGTTCCGCTACTTTTCAACCCGCGACAAAATATCTACTAAATCCTAAAGCCGGGTACAGATTGCTGTAACGTAACACGCAATGTAACACGCAATGAAAGAATTTGCCGTCCACATTGCCGCAATGTATCATGTAATGTAACAGAATTCCCATAGTGTGGACGCCTTGCGTGCACGAACCGCGCACACTCTGCGCGCGAACAGAGCATTTCAACTCGTGCACGTCGCAATCCACAAAGCTTCGGTTTTTTCGCCGAATACAAAGGGGCGCGCAGTGTGCGCGGAGCGTTAGTGTGGACGGGTTGTTTGTGTCTATACGGCAGAACGCGCGCGAACAATGGAGGACTTGTTCTCGGCCGACTGAGCTATGTTCTCTGCGCGCATGCCGGAAACAGATGCGAGCAGGTACATTAGTCCTGGGTCGGTCGTGAATAACCCGCTCACGGACCACAAAAGAGCGAGCGGGTCATTTTTTCGTCAGCACCCGGGTCAGGCGACCCACTTCTCGCAACCGCTCTACTACTGCTACCTGGGTTTCGGATGCGGAAGTGGCGGGGCGAGCGACGATAGATCGATGTAATATGAGAGAGCGAGCGGGTTGTCAACACCCGGGTTTCGCCACCTTCTCTCTCGACTCAGGTAGTAGAAAGTAGCTGGGTGAAGCGTAATCGAGTTTCATATTTTGTGTCGCGAAAAGAGCGGGTCTTCGCGACCCGCTCATGACGCCAGTGTGTCGTGAGCGACCCGGGTCGTGTAAAACGATCGATCGACCCAGGACTAAGGCACATGCTCGGTTCGTGCGCGCTGCGTCCACACTTATGAAATGTTCCTTTCATGTTACATTGCATGTTACGTTACAGCAATCTGTACCCGCCTTAACCTAAATAAAAATTAGGACAAAAATAATACAGATACTGAAAAGACGATTTATTGTTATCTTTATTATTTTTGTCCCATTTAGGTTTAAGGTTAAGTATTAGTAGAAAATCTATTTTAAACAATAATGTTGAATTTGAATTTAACGTCAATAATTAACCTGCAGCTTTATGCACCACCAAATCAACTAAACCACTCATCGCTCTAACTGTAAACTAAATCGCTTTCCTTTGGCACGACATGACAAGAAAACTAAACATCTGAACTTCATTGTCATACTTTATTATTAATATCTACGCCGTCGATTGATACACGGCCGTTCAATAATACTCTGCTGACACCATTAATTATTGTGCTCAAAGTGTTTAACGAGTACGCGGTCTAGTTGCATTAACAGGGAACATAAAACTTAACCAAGTTTGAGTGGTCTAACTGCGCCAATCGGTTTATTGGAAATTTGCTCACATAATTACGATTTTCCGTTACTGACCTTTCTTAAATAAACACAAAATATCGATTTCAAAGCAGATTAACCCTGTGGCCTAGTGGTAGAAGTGTTTATGTCAATTTTTTGAATCGATCGGTGTTTTTTATTTTATTTTTATGTTATTACCGTACAAGAGCCCCAACTGCTCCCCTCTAGAGCCAGTGTGACAATGGCATCCCCGATTGGGGTATGTTGTGAGGCTGAAGGGAGTGGGTAGGGGAAGGAGATGGGAAGAGGAAGGTGGGGAAGTACCTGGCTATTCAGATCTGGTCACCAAACACGGCTAAAGCCATTTCAAGCAACGTTTCAATTCTGTATGGTGGTCTTAAACCAGGGCGATACCGAGAGTGCCTTCTACTCTGGAATGTGCCGCAAGTACACTTTATATTATTTTTAATTAATTCATTGTGGAATAACATAAATTAATCAAATAAAATTTAATTGCACACGCCGGGTTCGAATCCGCGACCTTCGGATTGCGAGTCGTGAATCTTACCCCTCGACCACGAAGGCCTTCGAAGGCCGGTGATGAAGATTGTGAAACGATTTCTTGACCCAAAAATGCTGAATCAATATATTGACTTCTACATTAGGTAGGTCACAATTTCATCAATCTAATGGGTATTCACAGCATTATAAGGGAGGTTTTAGAGTGATTTCTGGTAAGGGTCGACCGAGACAGGTTTTTCGTTCTCGGCCGAGACCGAGAATAGATAAATTGAGAAAAAAATGAATTTGCGCTATTTTTGCATAATATAGTATATTTAAGAATGTAATAATAATTTGTTTTAAATAGTTTTAATAAACAAAATTGAACAACATGATGCTGTAGCACATAAAAAGCAATTTTCTGCGTTTTCACCAATTGTTTGTTTACAAAAGTAGTGAAATTAACGAACGGCGCGGTAAGTAAAATCCGCCTAGCTGCCAGCCGACCAATTACAATCGACAGCTCTCTCACGCACTGAAAGCAAGTGACGAATGTGGACCCGCGCGGTAGATTTGCATCCCATTATCCTATACCGTACCTACTTACAACGGTCTCGGTTATGGCCCAGAATCTCGGCTGTTTTTCGCCGAAAACCGAGACAGAGTTCTCGGTAGAATCTGTAGCCCAGAATGCCGAGACCGATACCGAGATATCGGTCGACCCTTAATTTCTGGTACCTAAATCAAATTACCAAAAACTGACACAGGCTCTTCTTAGCATTAACCCCAGAATTCATCAAATCGGTTTGTTTGTGTCTAATTCGCGATGTGTGTCGGTTGTTTTTCGAATCAAACCAGCGACCTTTTTGTTGGTTTACATTATTACTACAGCTTTCACACCCGCTTCCGAATTATGTTTTTCTCTCAGTTGTTACACAAGACCTTCGCAAGGCGAAATAGTCGTCGGGCGTTCAAATCAATATACCCAGAAGATATATTATTAAAAATAAAAAAAGATACATGCTGGTTATGATTTTAGATTTTTACGGCCAAAAGTATTTTTGTTATTTATTTTTGGGGTGTTATGCCGTGTTGCGCTACCTCCTCCTTTAGCCAACGTTTTGGACAGCGTTACTAAACGAGGAGATAGCGCAATACGGCATAACACCCCAAAAATAAATAAAAAAAGGTACGTGCTGCCTAAAATTTAATTTATTTTAAATTAACTGTAAAAAAAATCTTCAAAATATCGCTTCTCCCACAATTATAGAATTTTTTAAATTAAAACAATTTATTTATTTTCTTAATAGTTTAAGTAAATTGAAATTATAAAGCAAAGATATGATATACTAATTAACTAATTTAATTGTCCAGTTGGTAGAGAAATATTCTTGGACCTAACTTGGGAGCTAGACTATTTACTAATACATATTTACAAATAATAAAGATAAAAACAATATAATTGCTGAACAAATAGTATGTATTGTTAATAAAGATTAGATGTTAGACAATAAATGAAAACTTGAAAAAACGAAAATGGCAACACAATATATTATGTATCAAAATTATCGGTAAAATATCAATTAGTCTGATGGTTTTAAATAAAATAGTATTATTATTATATTTCTAAAATTTGGGATAGCTTTTCTCACTTTTTGTTATAAATTGTTAAATAAATTTGGAACTAGGTGTTCGTAATGGTGTAGTGCAGCTATCGTGTCGTGTCTAGGTACACATATACTCCCAGATGTTCTAGGTCTTATACAAGCTTTACCTATTTTACTTAAATATTTTTGGATAAATCACACAAATAAATATTAAATCTACAAAGGTTGTAGCTGTTAATTAGCAAATATTGATATGCTAAGTTTTTGTTATTCAAGATTATATTGAACGTATCTTAGAAAAAGCCTACAAACAAATGGGCTTCATTTTTACTGTGTATGCGGATGATACTGCACTAGTGATTTCTCGCAGTGATTTAAAATTATGTATTGAACTCTTACAAAAAGATTACATTGAGCTTTTGAAATGGTCTCATGACTCTGGTTTAATCATAAATGCAAAAAAAAACCAAATTGATACATATTAGATCACCCAATGCCATGGCAAATATTATTACACCAGAAATAAAAACACACGGTTCAGATTGCTTACATGTTGGTATCCCAGCATTGTGTACATGTGAAAATATTGAAGTGGTTAAAGAATATGTTTCTTTAGGTGTAATTATTGACTGCTTTTTCAAATGGGATTTACAAATAAATAAAGTCTTTGAACGTCTGAGATCTATTGTTAGTAGATTATATAAACTTAAATTCTATGTTCCAATATGCACACTTCGAATAATTTATTTATCATTAGCTGAGTCTATTATAAGGTACGGAATTACAGCTTGGGGACTTTCGTGTAAGACAAATGTAAATCACGTTCAATCAGTTCAAAATTCATTAGTTAAATTATTAGCTAATAAAAGTTTATACGAACAAAGGCACAATGTTCCGTACTTTTACCAGAATCTCAAAATTCTCTCAGTAAGAGCAATTCTGTGGCATAAAATTATTTTTCAGCATATGAATAGCCCTATACACATAAATAGACTGGACCACACTTACAATACTCGATTTACGTTAAATGAAGGACTAATCGTACCTAAGCACTTAAACAATTATGGACAAAGAACTCTGGACTACATGATACCTACTTGCGTAAATATGTTACCTGCTAAAATTAAAAAATTTACAAATAATATAAAAACAAATATTATATTGAAAAATTGGCTCGCCGAAAGAAATAGTTTGTATTAACATTTTTGTAGTAATACAAAAAAAATGTCTAACTGCATAATAAGTTTTATTTTTTTTCCCTTCCCGTAGGCTTCGAAATAATGAATTGCTGTTCCTCAATCAACATTCTACTAATTACGGATACCATTCTCCCTTATCCAGAATGTCGAGACTTGTCAACGCAAGTCAAAGCATTGATTTTTTTGGTGTAAAACTAATTGACTTTCGGCAGTCGTTCCGCAATATTTAAATGCTTCTTCATGCTTTGACTTGTAGTGTCTCTATATGTACTTTTTATATTTTATATTGTCATTGCTATTAATTTTTATGTGCTCTCCCTTCACTGTCATCTCTGTTTTTTTTTTTTATTCGTGTTATTATTATGTTTTTAATGGACTGTTGTCCGTAAATTAATAAATAAATAAATAAATAAACTTAAAAGTAAAAGCACCCATTGACGAACTACTTAAAAGTAGTTTATTGGGACTTTTCTTTTTTCTGCAATATTTTATTTTATTTGATTTCCTGTAATATAATTGTATAACCTTTTCTTTCTAAAAAAAAAAATTCTATCACAAAAACATTCAATAGACTTTTAACACTTGAACTATGGCGTGTATAGGATCTCATCTCGAATTTGCATCTGTCACATGGAATCCTCAACACCAAACTGAATTGAAAATATTCAAACAAATTTTTTGAAACACCTGTGGTATCGTTTTGAAAATCGTCAGTGTAACACTATTGCTCTTTATAAACGAGAATTTTTTTGATATACTGCTTCTATATAAAATTGAGAATTGTCTTATTGACTCACCAGCCTAGAAAGGATTGCTTTTCTTTCCCTTAATGCACCAGGTCTAATACCTTATTTTATATACACACAACATTTCAAATCAAATAAACACTAAACTCTTTGCTCGGGCGTATCTGCAAATCTTATAATGTTCAAAGAATTGATATTTTCCATTGTACTCTTGAAATGTTTAAAATCAAATTAACCTTAATTAAATAAAAAAAAAACCTAATTAAATATTTTTTTTTTCTTTTTAATAATTTTTTACTTAGATTACGTAATATTATAACATTTAATTACTGCTTGCTTCCTAATCTGTAACCATAAATATTATAAATGGAACTTAACTGGTCTTTTTTTTTTTTACATGAACTCCACACAGGAGGCCCTGAGGAAAATAATTTCCCTCAGGGCCTATGTCATCTTTGAGGATGCTGTGTGGAGGGTTTTTTTTAAGGAAAGGGAGGAGAGGAGAATTCGGGGAAGGAAAAGGGTTTAAGGGGTGGGTAGGAATCTGGGGTTCAGTATGTCCTGGTCATCCGCCTCCAAGACCTAGACAAACCTCACCCCATGAACCCGGACACCCCTGCTAAATCACCAAACGTAGCGAACCACTTGGGGTGACCTATGACAGAGGTGTTAGTTATCCAATAAAGGTTCCCGGGGCGGCGGTACCCATTCCCGCCTCCCAAATTGTAAATTGTCTATATTATATTCTCTATTAAATGCAAAATGATTTTATAAATAACTGTATGGTTACTTTTTTGTTGTTTGATGATTTTAGATTTTCACGGCCAAAAGTATTTTTGTTGTTTGTTTTTGGGGTGTTATGCCGTGTTACGCTACCTCCTCCTTTAGCCAACGTTTCGGACAGCGTTACAGTGTTCATCATCAGGGCAGATGTGTCACAGGTCCATCATCAGGCAGGCAGTCACACATCTGCCCTGATGATGGACACTGTAACGCTGTCCGAAACGTTGGCTAAAGGAGGAGGTAGCGTAACACGGCATAACACCCCAAAAACAAACAACAAAAATACTTTTGGCCGTGAAAATCTAAAATCATATCTGTATGTTTACTAATTGAAAAACATGTGTATATTGCCTGCTAACTGAAAATGTATTGAAGTATAATCACAAGGTTGATAATTTTTATTAATATTTTAAAAAGAGGCGATTGATCTAGTGCCTTTTATCTAAGTAAAGCATTTAATCTAAGCTTTAACAAGGATCGAACGCTTTCTTTGATTAGTACAAGAGGTTGAGAAGATGAATGTCTGATATAATTGAAAATTATGGCTACAATGTTTGCCGATTGTATTCAGTTATGGGGGAAATAGGAAAAGATGTTTAAAAGTGCCAGCTACAAATCCACTTCATAAGTACCTTAATTAAATTATAATAATATATCATTTTTTTATTTGATACCTCACAAGAGTCCCAACTGCTCCCGTCTGGAGCCAGTGAGACTGGCATCCCCAATTGGGATATGTTGTGAGGCTGAAGTTAGTGAGGAGGGGAAGGAGATGGGGAAGAGGAAGATGGGGAAGTACCTGGCTCTTCAGATCACGTCACCAAACACGGCTAAAGCCATTTCAAGCAACGTTTCAATTCTGAATGGCAGTCTTACATCAGGGCTATACTAAGAGTATCTTTCACTCTGGAACGTGCCGAAAATTTGCAAAATATTATTTTTAATGAATAAAACTGTGGAAATAACACAAATTAATTAAAGTAGTTTATTTGCGCACTCGGGGATTTGAACCCGCGTCCTCCGGATTACTAGTCGAGAGCATTGTCTCTCGACCACGGAGGCCGTCATTACGTATTTACAAGTGATAATAATAGATATGGACCAGAAATTTTGCGTTAATTAAAATTTATTCTTTTCTTCTGTGACGTGTGTAGTATTATTTCAATTCGTGGTCAGTAGATCAAAGCCTGGCTATATTGTGTTTCTTGAAATTAATCTCGATTTCCATTGTCTTCAAATCTGGTAGAATATACTCGTACGCTTAAAATAAAGGTGTATTTTTTATAATCGTATTATCTCTTCAGTCCTCTTACGTAGGTTCTAGTGAAAGCGAAGATAGTTTATTTATTGATGATTTTGACCGATTAAGGATGCAACATTAGTTAGAATCTTTCATGTTTTGTCTGATTATTTAGCTAAGGAAACGTACCCATACTACGTTACCTGTTTAGGGGGGGGGGGGGGGGGGGACTTCAAAATACTACGCTTGGTCACAATTCGGGGTGGGGGGGGGGCTTAGGTTTTTATCAGGTAGTTATTTATTAGGTAGTCAATCTAGAAATCTTTTTATATTTTTTCCATTAACTTTTTAATATTTTTTCCACTTGTAATTATAGGTATGAATGCACTCTTGTCGTCACGCAGCAAGTGTTAAAACTTGCAAAAAGTGGGTAACGTAGTATGGGTACGTTCCTTAAGGGTAACCCAACTCCACAAAGATTCTGAAAACCCCTTATTAAAAAAAAAACACATCAAAATACAGGTCTCGCGGAAACATTTTACGTGGGAATTCCCATCCATGAAAACGCCTCTATAAACTGCCTCGCCCGGTACGTCAAAAACTTACGTACCACACATAAAAAACCTAAACAAATTCTCCGTAAATATTAATCTCCCCATATTGCAGTCATGTCCCCTTGCAAATAATTTATAACAAACAACCAAATCAACCATTTTTTCAACAACCATCATTATAAATTTATGATGAAAGAGAAAGGGGCCTTTTAGGCCCGGATCTCTTTATACCATTATTTCAAAAGTCTGATTAGTTTTATGTGGCTTATAAACCTTCATGTGTTCTCATAAGGCCCGTTTTCTTAATCACAGGAGACCATATTTGTCCCAACTCACATAGGTCTCATAGAAATCGTCCCTTACTACCATAGTGAGAAGTATGATCTAAACGGTATTGGAAAGAGAAAACGACAAGCTTTATATTCAAATCTAAAAGTTTACCACAAAATAATTAAAATGTGCACCTTCATGAAACCAAAGTTTCAGATTGTAATTTGAAAAAAAAGAAGGTTGGTGAATTTTTTAAGAATTATTTTATGAAACGAAAAAAAAGTGAAGTGAAAATAACAATTCATTTGTCTAATAAAATATGTGTGTGTTTTTATTTTTGTTTTATTAGTAATTTTAGTTAGAATAAAATTAATGTAAGGTGAGCCATTTGTGAAACCTTTTAGTTTGTATTAAAAAAAATTATATCTAAAAAATTACATGGGTTCAGTTACACGTGTAACTTTAATAAATGAATATAATATTAACCCCTCAGGCTAATTTGTTCGCTTTTCAAAACGGAAGTGTTTTTACCTACTGACAAAATAGCTCGATTTTTAAAGGGTTAAAGAATAAGATGAAATAACTAATATGTAACTTAATTATTGTCATTGCCGCCACAACGCTTAGCCTTAGAGAATTCTATCCGTATTTAAACCCCTCAATTTATTCGCTTTTAGGAACAACTCATACAGGTCTCGCAGAAATTCGTTGTGTCTCCTTTAATATCGTGGTGAGAAATACGATCTGAATAGTGTTTGAAAGGGAAAATACCACACTTTATATTCGAATTACCACAAAATGATTCAAATGTACACCTTTGATTTGCTTGGTGTAACCCTAAGTGACCAGCTCAGGTATGGGGGCTCCATCGAAGCCAGAGTAAAGTTAGCCTCCCAAAAACTGGGCGTACTGTACAGGGCCCGCAGATACTTTAATAGTACACAACTGCTAACCCTGTACAAATCGCAAGTGCGCCCCACGGTTGAATTTGGCAGCCACCTCTGGTCTGGAGCTCCAAAATACCTGAAAAATACCCTCGACTCTGTGCAGAAACGGGCGGTCCGTTTGATAGATTCTCCCATCTTAACAGACGGATTGCAATCTTTAGAGCACAGGCGTCGGGTGGGAATGCTATCCTTGTTCTACCGGTATTACAATGGAAGATGCTCCGAGGAACTAGCATCATTGATCCCTTCGGCACCGGTGCATAGTCGGGAAACACGCCAAACGCGTGCCCAACATTTGTACACAGTTGACATTTGTCACATGAGAACGGGTCGTTTCTTCGACTCGTTCTTATGTTCAACAGCTCGGCTGTGGAATGATTTGCCGGCCTCTGTGTTTCCTCCTTCCAACAACATGGGTCTCTTCAAGACCAATGTTCATTCCTTCCTCTCCTCAAAAAGACCCTCCACACAGCATCCCAGATGACATAGGCCCTGAGGGAAATTATTTTCCTCAGGGCCTCCTGTGTGGAGTTAATGTAAAAAAAAAAAAAAAAACCTTTATGAAACCAATGTTTTGGACCTCATTTGAAACTTGGTGAATTTTTTATTAATTATTTTTACATGGAACGACTAAAAAAGGTGATGATAACGTTTAAAACAAGTTTGTCTAAAAAAATGTGCGTGTCTTTATTTTTTTTCTACATCAGTGATTTTGGTTAGAAAAACCGTAAGGGGTGTCATATTTTTTATGTTTGCATTAAAAAAATTATACATTATTTCCAATAATAAAATTTGAAAGCAGGAAGAAAATAATTCATCACCTTTCAAAAACAGTTTTATGCAATAATATATACAATAAAAATACAACGTTACGAGTCCTAACTGCTCCCAGCCGTCTGGAGCCAGTGAGACTATAGCATCCCCAATTGGGGTATGTTGTGAGGCTGAAGGTAGTGGGTAGGAACGGGGAAGGAGAAGAGGATGGTGGGCAAAAGTCACAAGGCCACCACAGCTAAATCCATTTTAAGTAACTTTTCAATTCTGAATTGTGTGATACTGAGAGTATCTTCCACTCTGGAACGTACCGCAAACATACTATGTATTATTTTTAATTAACACATTGTGAAATAACACAAAATAATACAAATTACTTGCGAGTGCCGTGATATGAACCCTCGACTCTCGTATTGCCATTCTAGAGCGTTACCCCTCATCAAGGAGGCCACTAATAAATAAGCCTCGTTGGTGGTCAGCAATTTTTCCCATTTTTATGAATCTTTGGGGGGGGGGATCCAGCAAAATCTCACGTTTCCTCAAAAGAATACTTCGGAGTGGCCAAAATTTATCTCACCAAGGGGGTGGGGGAGGGATCTAGATTGGAAGAAAAACTCCTTACTTAATTAATGTATGCCCCCTTACCTATCTACTATAATATAATTGCAGTATTTTAAATTGGTTCATGTCTTCTGATAGGCCCTGTATTTAACCCTCTGTTGTGATAACTCCCAAGTGCCGTTTCACGCGAAAAGCGGAAATGTGTTTCTTTTATTATGTCTAACGGTAGTTTCGTTACATCATTAACTAGAATACTTCCGCTCTCCTTAGTTATAAATAAACAATTCACAGTTCTATTTTCAGTTACGTGACCATTAAACATGTAATTCAATACAAAGAAAATTAATAGTTTTCTTAGAAATTAATATTCGAGACCTCCGACGTTATTATTGAACACTTACTTGCATACTGTTATTTTTATTACTTGCACTGGGTTGATGTTATTGTTCGCAATCTCTTTATATTTAATGATGTAGTTATGAACATGAACGTATAGGCTGTGAACAAATCACTAAAGCCTTCAATTCATATTATAATGACACTAGGATAGAGCCGTGAAAAAGCACGGGATAGTCTCATGACGGCCTCCGTGGTCGAGGGGTAGGGTTGTCGACTAGCAAGCTGGAAGTCGCGGATTCAAATCCCGGCGTGCGTAAGTAAATTTTATGTGATTAATTTGTGTTATTTCACAATTTACTCATTTAAAATAATGTATATTATATTTGCGGCCCGTTCCAGAGTGGAAGATACTCCCAGTGTCCTTATTACCATCATTCAGAATTGAAAGATTGTTTGATATAGCTTTGGCCGTGTTTGATGACCAGATCTGAGTGCTTTTCCACCTTCCTCTCCCACATCTACTTCCCCTTCCCACTACCTTCAGCGTCTAAAAATACTCCAATTGGGGATGCCATAGTCTCACTGACTTCAGTCAGTAGCATTTGGACTCTTGTGTGGTTTCACTTAAAAAACTCTAAATTCTTGACAAATCAGTTTCAATTTTAAAAACGACAATTTAAATAATTTTCCCTTTAATGTTTTATTTATTTATTAAGTACAAGATTATACATTAATATACATAATTTATTAAATTTTTTGACTGCCAAACTGGGAGTATTCATTCCCGTTTTAGGACAGTCAAATTATTATGAGTATGAACATGTGGAACATGATTTGTACAAAAAAAGAAAGAAAATTGAGGAAATAAAAAGAACAGAAAGAACACAAAATAAAATAAAAAGTTTAAAACATAGTAACTGTTATTTGTTTAGCATAGTTATTAAAATAATATTAATTTAAAAAAGAAAAGGTAAATAGGTACTTAATAACATATAGGTAACTTAAGAGGAATTAAGAGGATTAAAACATTTAGGTAACTTCTGTATGCATTGCATATTATAGTCCTATGTACATTCACGTGTTGTTTAAAAAAAGAACAAAAAAAGATAAGAGAAAGAATAAAATAATAATGAAATAAGCAATTAAAACATAAAGTAGCCATATTTTATATTGTTACTTTTTCGCGTGTTTGAATTCTTCGCACAATCAGTTTCAATTTTGAAAATAACGCTTTTGCAAAGCAAAATTGGGTTCATTGTACTAGATTTCACGCAGAATAACTAACGCACAACACACGACCGAAATTAGGATATTTGATGTCGACTATTCTGATACTATAGATATTTATTATGTGTCGCCTTTTCAATCCCCTTTTAAGTCTTCTAGTTTATAAAAAACCCTTTTTGTACTCGGAGTGCAAATCATGATACTGATAATTATAAAAAAGTAGCGAAACTTTGAAAAGTGTCACTAAGTTTTCTTAAATACTTGTTTTAGTAGCCTTATACCATAACGCAGTTATTTCAAGAGAATCGATAAAAAATCTTTAAAAAAAAATTTAAAAAAATATATATATATGTATATCATATGTGTTATCGACATAATATATGTCCAAAATTAAAAGATTTCTTTGTTTTAACCACTTTTTAATGTCTATAAAACTGACATGTTTCCAGAGCGATGCTCTCTTTCTCAGCGTTCTCGAAACATGGCAGTTTTATAGACATTAAAAGTGGTTAAAACAAAGAAATTCTTTAATTTTGAATTAAAATGGTGCCACAAAATAAATTTGTTGTATTTGAAGTAATAAATGTAGATATGTCGTTTTTTTGCCTCATTTGTTTTTAAATTATAGTATTAATATATTATCATTATAACGTATTATATTAAAAAAGAGCTACAAAGTAACCAAATAAACAAAATACACCCAAATTAACCAATCACACTCATAACAAATTAACTCATAACAACAGTCAAACTAGTGTTAATTTGATACCTATATATATATAGAGGAAAATGGGATTAATTCAAACTTTTTTACATACATTTATTTTTATTAATTTATTGTTCTTCGCCAGAAGCGCTTTAGTTGTTTCCTAAAAATATACGTAAAGAAAATTATAACTCCTTTGCCTTTGCGATATTTGCTTGATGTTTTAGCCACCTGGCGGCATTTTCCAGAAGTTTTAAGCCAGATTCCGCTTTCGTCAGGCCCACTCACAACTTTAATTCGAATAGAGGTGACCTACCCGCAGGTTATTAACCAATTGTTTTGTTTTATCCAAAGTACCAATTATAATTTATTGCACACCTTTTTAATTAACTTATAATTTATTACAATGTGAATATTATTATTATACAATAATTAACTTATAATTTATTACAATATGAACTTTATAAAATCATTTATCTTTGCTTAATTTTCCTTCCGCGCCACCTAGTGGATTCATTGAGAATCATGTCGAACTTAACTTTGGTTCTGGTCAAGACTTATTTAGCTGTTGATAAAACTTTTCTCGCTTTCCGCTGTTTCCCTATTTTCAACTACTTTACTTGATAATTATGATCAATTTAATTAATTGGAAATACTTGTTTAATAATAGTTACATTCTTTTCACTTTCATTAGGTAGATACCGACGTGATAGTAATGGATTAGTTATTATCCCGATTTGAGCCATGCAAGTGATTTGGATGTCGTTTACAGCTTTGGCTAAACTACTCACTTTTTCTTCGAAATTTGTTCTTCACATTTGGGTTTTGACAGTTCGTTTAAAACAAGGAAGAACAACAAAACTAGATTTTTAAGATTTTAAAATGCATGATTTTGTTCTGTGAATCAGATTTAGTTTTAACATCTTCCAATAAATGGCTATTTAAATGCAATAATTTCAGAAATATAAAACATCGCATTTCGCAATTGTCTTCGTTAATTGAATGCGTTAAAAACCTAATAAAAATTGATCGGAATTGAAACCTTGGGTATAAAAAATAAACGCGGTGTTTGTGTTTCCCGAATATGCACCGGATCAATGATGCTAGTTCATCGGAGCATCTTCCATTGTAATACCGGTAGAACAAGGATAGCATTCCCACCCGACGCCTGTGCTCTAAAGACTGCAATCCGTCTGTTAAGATAGGAGAATCTATCAAACGGACCGCCCGTTTCTGCACAGAGTCGTATTTTTCAGGTATTTTGGAGCTCCAGACCAGAGGTGGCTGCCATATTCAACCGTGGGGCGCACTTGTGATTTGTACAGGGTTAGCTGTTGTGTACTATTAAAGTATCTGCGGGCCCTGTACAGTACGCCAAGTTTTTGGGAGGCTAACTTTACTCTGGCTTCGAAGGAGCCCCCGTATCTGTGCTGTATTTTTGTGTGTTTTTTTTTAAATTATAATGTGACCTAACAAAACTATCTGCTTTATGAAGCGGAAAATTGAAATGCTGTAAAGGACAAGAAATCGATAAATTAGTTAAATATGTCATTTTTCTCAGTTTTTTTTTTCTCTTTCGATCTGCGACGTCGAAATATTTCTAGGAAAATAAGGGTTTCCTCTACGAGGTTCATTTTGAGAGTGTTTTTTGTCTGAAAATTTTAATTCTGTTATATAAAATTAAATTAAATTTGAATTTACAAAAAAAAATCAAGTATTCTGAAATAAATGTAATAATAATAAATAAATGCCTTGTGCATGTGTAAATAAATACTAATTCTAGAAAATCAACGTTTATTTTGCGCAACAATGAATCCAAAAAGTTAGATTTTTTTGTTATTCTCGCGGAATTATTATTATAATTTTTAATTCTGTGAACGAGATAAAAAGTGAAATTACGGTTTTCTTGGAAATTCCTTAAATAAATTTTCAATAATTTTATTAAAAATGATTGCGGTAAGCTTTTTTTTTTCAATTTTTTTCATGTTTGAAATTGAAATATTTCGATTTTTTTAAATTCAAGTATATTTCAAATAAAAAAATCTAAAAGATATGTAGAACTATGGTTTCGTGTAGTAAGATATTTATTGAGTTCTATTTAAAAAAATATAATTAGCAATAAATGAATTTATGTATGGACAGCGTTACAGATTTATACAACTACTGGCGTCTCTAGAAAAACCAAACGAACGTGCGTCGTTTAACTGTCAATGGTTCTCAATTCAAACATTTTAATATCATTGTAAAATGCTTCTGGAAAGATAGCTACTTTTTGAAAACATTCCAAAGCATGAGGTAGCAGAGGCTGGCTGCTACAGATATTTTCCTTATTTGTTTTTGGATGTTATGCCGTGTTGCGCTACCTCCTTTTTTAGCCTAAAAGATAATTTTATTATCTTTCTAAAATAGAAATTATTTTTACCACAATTTCGAAAAGAAGAAATATATAAGACATTTAAAACATCAACAGTGTATACAACGGATAAACAACCCTCTTTGGCTGGGTTGATTGATCGTTCCGTGAACTGTTTTTTGTCAATTTCTATATTAGTAAAGTTTTCATATACACGGTCGTTTATCAATTGTATAAAATATTCACTGCGTTTTTTAGTTTAATTTTGGAAAAGTTTGGCGGAGAAATAACAACACGTAGTCAATTATTACATAAAAGTTTTTGTAATAATATTATGTCAATCTGCTTTCACATAAAACTAATACATTTATCTGATAAATAATTACAATGATATCTTCTTCAATTTTTGTTTCTTTTTTCGCCGATCACATTAATGTCAGATGCTCTGTCCAATTTAAGAGGAAACCCGGTCGCCGAGAAATTTAAACAGCAGGTATTTTACCAAACTGTTGTGTCACTGTCGCTCATACTCCCCCGAATACTGAGCGAAATGGACAACTGCTACTTAGGCTGATAATATCTTAATAAAATCTAGGCTTTGTATTCCCCATTTTACTCTTCCAAAACTGGACCGACATAAAAGATTTTTTTACTTCATTTATAAGAACAAAAAATTTTGTCTGTACGTTTTACCTTTAAAAAAATACATTGTCTAGTTTATACATATACTGGGCGTCAAAACAGGTAATTTGATCGATTTTTGGTGGTTCCTAAATCCTATAAGTAATTTATCAATAAAGCTAAATTTAATATAATATTATATTAAAATATCTACACATAATATATTTGAAAAATATTTGCAGTCAAAATCCAGAAAGGAAATCGGGGAATCGTTTCTACAGACAAAATGCCGCCTGGTTTTCTCTTATTAGCTGTGCAAAGTCACCCATTTAATATTGGAAAAAGGAAGAATAGGAAATGATAACTAATATTAAAACGTTAACCGCAAATTTTTCAAAATTCCTGCAAATTGTACTCGCATTATAAGAAATTAGCATACACAAATATTACAATAAACGTTATTTTCCGGTATGGTAAATTTCGTTACATTTATGGTGCAATGCCTCATTTACATTCTGGACACAAAATATGTTTGTAAATGACATATACGACATCTTTTTCTATTTTCTTCTTTGTTTAAAAAATGACTACTCCCTGATATTCTTGACTTCGATGCTGTCACAAATCTACTGGGTTTGCCAATAGAAGAAGAATGCACTTTAGACGACTTCATGAGGGCGGTGGCCACACTTCTTCTAAATTTTAAAAGGTTCATATTTTCTTCTGAATGAACCATTTGGTATAATTTCCATGCATTACATAGTGTCACATCACAGAAGTTGGAGAATATGGCCCACCACTTTTTACCATGAACCCTTATTTAGTTCGAAACGAAATTATCCACTAAATCAACTCCTCCCCTAAAACGATCATACTGGATTGAGTGTCATTTATATATCTTTTTTTAAATATTTGAATATCTAGTTACGTTTCTAATTGGCTCTACGTTATCAAAATTAGATGTCACTGTAACCACAGCAATATCGTTCCATCGAACAGCCAGTATCTTATCTCATTGTTTTTTTCGAATCTCTAATCATATTCCCCTCTTTGTAATTTATTAATTTGTTTTGTCGATTTTAATGTATTATAATATTCTTTGTTTGATTTTCTCTTATTGTACACCATACGAAAAACAAATACGTCATTTGACACTCGTAAATAACTATGTTTCGATTTCTTCCAACGCATCCCTTGGCACTGACGACGAATATGTTGATGGTTGGGGTTGGGATGGAATAGTTGTATGTTCACTCATCAGCCTCTTGGAGTGGACTTCCAAAGTTCCTGCCGTAGTCGATTTTCTCTTATCGTATCAGTACAAAAAACAAATATGTTATTTGGCACTCGCGAATAACTAGGTTTCGATTTCTTCCAACGCATTTCCCTTGGCACTGACGACAAAAATGTTGATGGTGTGTGTTGGGATGGAGTTGTTGAAGGTTCACTCACTCTTGGCATGGACTTCCAAAGTTCTTTCCATATTCCCCCGAACGTATGGCTAAATGCAGCGTCTTCATGTAAATCATTGTCATCAAAATCCTCTTCATCTACTGATGTTGGACCCCCTAAAGTCGCCGAAGTAGTAAAATGACCACATCTGGAATATCTTCTTCGCCGTCTTCATCGTTGACAAAGGTTGGCAGCCTCTTGTGCATTAAAAAAGTCCTTTGGATTCGTCCTATTCAGAAGAAAAAATACAGTAATAGCGATTGATGGCGGTAATTATGAATAAAATAATGCAAAAGTTTTTACCCCCGTATTTCGCTGACGTTGCGTTAATGCATCACTGGAATAAACTATGTAAAATGAGTAGGTACCTATGGAATTTTAAATTTTCTTAAAGTGAACATATTATTAAATTAAGTGAAAATATTATCAATTATGTATTAAAAAAGGCTTAAATATATTAAGGATTTTAGTCATATGTTAACGATAATAATTATTTAAAAATCGCTTACCTGAGTGTTGTATTTCGTCCGACTTTGGGGGGGAGCAATTTGGAACTGAAGCAAATATATTTCTACCTGTTAAGTTCTAACGATAAAGTCAAACTTCTTAAGTACATGAAAGAATAACAGTGATTTCTTATCAAGTTCTCAAAATATGACCCAGCAACTAAACTGTTGCGTTTTTGCAACGTCAGCGAAATATGGGTTAATGCGAAATGGTCATTCTCTCATAAAATGGTGAAAATTTTCTTGTATAAGGATTGATATTGGTTCTGTTGTTTAACTAAGAGATTTAAATTGGTAATTTACTTAATATAATAGGTAAGACAAATAACAGTTTTTTTTGTATAAATGGTGTAATCTTAAATTTTCACAAGTGAGATACATTACTTTGTTCACGTGAATTTGACCAAATAAACGGATTCCTGGCAAATGACATCACGGCGACAATTTTGCGGTTGGTTCATTTCCTTAACAGGATGCTCAATTATGTTTTATAAATTATATCTACAGCTTTTTGTTGCTACGCTATCCAAGTGGTATAATTTCATTAAAATTCCTATTCATTTTATATTTATCACGAAATCATGATTAATTATCAATCCCTTTGGATTTCACAAATTCGGTATTCGTGATGAAAATGACTCAGGCAAATTAACAAGAACTCGGCCTGGAAAGAATTTCGGCCATTGGTGGGTCAAGGACAGGTCACCGGCTGCTCTTTAAAAGTCTAGGTTTGGATTGAACCATTTTATTCGAGTTCACCTTTACTTTTCTTTCTCATCCTTTCGGCGTCTGTTTATATAGAATGTAGACTATTTGTATAGAGTTAGTACAGACTTACAGACGCGGTGTGTGCTTCTGTCTGCTCGTGTTGCCCCCTCGCCGCACTGCTCCCTGCTGTAGGCTCCCAACTCCCAACCTCCTGCTCCCTGCTCGCCTTATCACATCAAATACAAACAAGTACAAGACTAGTGTAAAGTTACTACAGATATGAAACTAATACAGCTGGTTCTCCGGCGATATTTTGTTTACCCGCAGCGGCGGTGATGGTGATTCAGTCCATAGCGAGTAGTGAACGGCGGGCTTACCGGCACCAGCACCGGCACACATTGTTTTATTTTATTTCGCCTTTGGCCTGAAGCAATCGTCTTCGTCCGCTTTATTTATACGGAGTGATGTCATTTTGCAGTGTGCAGTTAACCGTGTGACGCGTGTTTGTCATTATTTTTTACGATAGTTGTCAAGTTATTTGTGGCGAATCCGTTTAACAGTGTTCTAGCAATAGCAGCGCAAGCATGGAAAGTGATTTGAGCGTAGATACCGATCTATACAGTGTTGTCTTAAAAGGAGATCCAGTATTGAAGCCGGCCGAAAAGAAATCTTTTAATATATACGAAGATGTCGACGGAATAGGTGCGGTGATTCTGAATAATATATGAATATTTATGCGCGTATTGCCAGACTTATACAGACCATATTTTGTGAATATAAACTAAACAATCACACAAACATAATAGACTAAAGTGATAGTAAATCATATAGTTTTGTCATAGGTACAATATGCTAATTAGTTATTCGTGAAAACATCTGCCACGCCTCCCGTCTCGAAGAATTCGCAAACATAAACACGCCCACCACGATAGAATAAAATTGTGCCTCCTTTTTCGTACCTTCGTAGCTCTATTTCTAGTTGATTATGATTTACGACCCCAATTCCCATATCGTGTTCATTAAATTCACAATATTTATCATAGTTTCAAATGTAAATACACTGAATTTCTAATGAGAATTTAATGAATTGTAGATTAATTTATTTTTGAAGTAAAACATTGGTACTTATACCGCCCATTATAAGACAGGTATTTTGAAAGGTCGGTTTCAGGCGTGGGTGTGATATTATCTCTTTATTCTTTTTCCTCGCGAAACCTGACTTGGTTGGGTTCAATCTGGTTAGCATTTGAGTTCATTCAAGCCACTTCCACTGACGCAATTTGTTCCATACAATCAAATGCTATTCAAGAGTATTCATACATTTATTTTAGAAAAAAGTATGCTTATCAAAATGTTATTATTTATTATTTCAATTTGTTGCTACTTGATAATTTAATTATTTAATATACTTGTAATTTACCTGCCGTATTAGATGTGACTAATTTTAATGCAATTGTCATTATTTGTCACACCTGTAAAATTTTTAATTATAAATTGCCAAATAAATAATATTTTAATAAATTATTATACTGTAGGTGTTCAGACTGTCCACTGTCCAGTGTACATGGCTACAGTGTACGTGCAGTGCGTGCTCACGCTATTTTACAATCCGAATATTTTCCTCGAATTGGTTATGACATGACTGTGACACACGCTTATTGCAACATATCGATACATAGAAATGTCATGACAGAGTTCAAAATACCATGACGTAATTAATAATAATAATATTATACCTTCTTCAATGATATTATAAATCACAATAAAAAAACACATAAATTTGTTTAAGACCACTTTTATTTTAAAACACTACCGGTTTCAGAAGCACCCTTCCTTCGTCAGGAGAATATTATTATTTTTTATTTTTTTTTATTATAACAGGAGAATATAATAGTCAGGAGAATATATAATAAGAATATTATATATATTATTAGAATGTTATAATATTCTCCTGACGAAGGAAGGGTGCTTCTGAAACCGGTAGAGTGTTTTAAAATAAAAGTGGTCTTAAACAAATTTATGTGTCTTTTATTGTAAATTATGGCGAGCCACAAAGTTAGTGCTTTTTACAAATATATATTATAAATCCACTCTGTAGCATCATTTTAGTTAAATGAAAATAATAAACTTTTTTTTTACACCACCCTTTTAATAAAAGATCCACATGTTTCAAAATAAAAGGTTTCTTCGTTTAATTTTTTAATCTTTTATTATATTACGTTTAAAAAAAATACATACTTACGGATAAAATAAAATTGTACACAACAAGGATATTCACAGATATAACACAAGGACGTGCAAGGAAATTAGGCTACAAAAAAAGGACAAAGCGAATACGCAGAACAGTACAAGGGAATGAAGTTGTATAACACACTACCAGAAACTTTAAATTCCACACTAATTGGAAAGTTCAAAATGTATTGTAGGAGCTACATAAAACTAGAAAAAATATATTGAATATGAAATATTATAATTAATTAGCTGCAATATGAAATATTATAATTAATTAGAAATTTGTAAACTTAAATGTACAAATTACTAAAATAAAAATTATTATTATTATTATAAAATGTGATAATATTTAAAATTTAAAGTAAGTAATGGGTACCCACTAAGACACTGCCCGTGTGTGGGTTAATATGACCAAAAATTATCATGTTATGGGATCAATTTTAATTTTTTTAAAGTTATAATATACAAAGTATACTTTGTATGAAAGAATAATACTAATATCGCTGAAATTCCTTAGGGTCATCAACCAAAATCGAATAAACTCAATTTGAAACACCATCTCTCACAGAATTATAATTATTCAAAGAATGCTGATAATGTTAAATTTTTCTTTGCATTTAGCGTTTCTCTACTTCCCTTTTCTTTATCTACTTTTTTAATTCTCTAGTTCATAAATTCGTCGAAATCAAAACTAAATTTTCATGGAATGGTTAAAAAGCATACATGTTTATAATTTTTTGTTTCTTTTTTTTTCTCTTCTCTATGTTTATATTGTTTATATTATTTAAAAAATATATTTATTTACATTCATATATTATCCACCAAGTGTAATCTCTAAGTAAAAGCCAATATAATAGACAAAACAATATTTCATGTAATAAATCTGCTCATTCTGACTGTCGTAAAATGGGTAAAATTCCTAGTTGGACAGCCAAAGATCATTGTAATATGTAATATTTTTTAAAATAAATAAATAACATGTTGAAAGTTATTAAATACACTGCTTATCGTGAAATATGAATATTTGAACTTTTAGAAATAAATACTTATTAAAATATCTTATTTTGGGCTGTTACTTTTCAATGTGTGTACTATCGTATCGTATAATGGCGTTATTTAATTATTGTTTTATTTGTTTTCTTCTAGATGCCCTTCTCGCAGACTTGCAGAGCTCCATCCACGGCCGGCCTGGCTCCGCCGGGGGGTACGGGGCCCTCAATGGGGCGCGCAGCCCCACCGTGACCAGTCCCTCGAGGGGCCCACCCTCCCCCCATTCTGTAAGTCTAACATTCAGCCATGTATTGGGGCCTCAGTCATCCCAGAAAATTTTGGCAACTAGCGAAATTTGTAGAAAATCTACTGTAATTCTTTTAAGTGTGTTTGTTGTCTTGTTTTATTTAAAGTTGTGGTTTCTTTAGAGTAGTGGTTTTCAGCTTTGTGAAAGAAAACCGCAAATATAATTAATTTAATTATAAATTGCTGTCTGAATAAAATTTTATAAAAGCATAGTTTGCGTTTGTGTGGATACGTACATAATAATACTAAACATTTTAAAAGCGTTAAAATGATAAGGCAGATAGTGGCATGTTGTTAGTGTCTTTATTTACATTTGAAACCGCTTGTAGGATAAGTAAACATGTTTGTTTACATTTTGTCTGCCTGATAGTTTTCATTTTCTTCCATCTAGCGGCTTCTGGCAGAATTAAGAACTTAAGATGTTGGCAAATGATTTCCTCTTCCCTCGGTCAGATGGCGCCAACAGTCCAATTTTCCTCGCGGAGCTTTTGCTCTGGGTGAGCTTTATTAGAAAACTTGTTATTTCTATAAATACATGTTTGGCCGTGGGATATCGATCATTTTTGATGAAAGTTTGGTGAACGTCGTGTTTTTCCAATGGATTAATCCGGTGGCCTAATTCATCCCGAAGGAATAATCCAATAAATGCATACTTGATAACTGCTTAGCCTACATAAATTTTTATTAAACAATCCATTCGAGAACTTTATATCAAAAGGTTTAAGAATAAAAAATTTGCAATATATGGATTAGTATCGATGTTTAACTTCACGAGTAAGCAGTAATTAATGAGACTTTTAGATTTTGATGGAAATACATTTTTATGGAATTTTAAGAGAAATAATCTTGAATTAAACTCATCGATATATTAGCACATTCAAATAATTTATTTTACTCGGTCATTATATTCCGAGGTGTTTTATAAATGAAGCTTGTGTTTCAGCTAAATATTATTTCAAAGCATGTGATGCGATTTTGTTTATGGTACCGTAAATTTTTGTCTATCTACCCACATTCGCTTAAAATGTTTTGATATTAGATGTTACTATGTCGACTCTAGACCAAAATATTATTGAAATTCGATACCACCGCTCCAAAAATATAAGTCCACGGATTAGTTTATTGATAATTAATAGTGGGTGCGTCCTGAGGAGGCTCTAATCATTTTTTTAGTACCTAATGCTATCACAAAGTAATGGAAACTGAAGGCCTAAACAATTATATGAATTTATTGTTACAGATGTAATAAATACCTCACGTGTCACATTCATCTGGATTGCATTGTTCTTTGACTCTTGCATTTTTTTACATTGGCTTTTTGTATTGTTTTCTCGGCTATTATACACATTGTATATGCGCTCCTGATTATATTTGACAAATTATTTATTAGTTAACTTACTTTTCCGCTCATGGTCGAAAACCCACAATTCTGTTCGTTGTTTTATTCAATTTGCATAGTTTTTAGTTTTTCTCATTTGCCCTACTACTTTTATAAAATTTTACATTAAATAATTGTGTAGGGTCATGTCAAGTGTCAGAATAACGTAAGAGTATGTATGAGATGATAGTATGTGAATTAAGAAAGGAATGCCTACCCCTGCGGGAAGACTGCGTGGTGGTTAGTTGAATAGTAATATTCAGACCGGATTATTTTACAGAATTTGAACAATTCATGAAATGTTAAAATTATAGTTCTGTGAAAGTTCTATTCAAATTCTGTTTTGTTTCATCGTGGGCCGGTTATTTCACAGTACTTGGATAATAACAGAACTTGAATAGGATTTTCACAGAACTTGAATATTATTTTTGAAATTTGATGAATTGTTCAAATTCTATGAAACAACCCTTTCTAAGTAAACACGGATAATATATTATGTAGCGGCCAGCCCGAAAATAAAAGCAAATTTCCTATTAAAAATGCATTTCCTTAATAAAATAGGTAAATCCAATAGATAAAACGATAGGAATAAAATATTATTTTAAGGCTTTAAACTAAGAAAAAATATTGAAAGTTTGCAAACATTGATATGCAGGAGTAATACAGTGCAATACGTTCGTTATTTCGAAATAACAATATAAATTATAATAATAAAAAGTAACTAACAATACCTACATAAAAAAACGAAAAAGCATGAAAAGTTAAACTGAAAATATATTTTAACACAGAAATGAATACAAAAAGCCATTTATGGAGAATATTTGACCGTCTCCAGGGGATGTTTTTTAAAGTATTACTGGCCGTTTAGCAACAATGGCGAACTTTGAGGCGCGCCAGTTATCACGTTCCCCGCCAAATAACATTAAAAAAGTCATGTTTATTATTATTTCGCCATAAATTTATTGTTATCCACTAGATTTCCCGTTTTTCCATGGGCTATTTTTGACTCGGCCACAAAATAAAAATACGTCCGTCGAATGAAAAAATAACGTAAGATGTACTTTAAAAATAGGAAAATCCGTCTTGAGTTCGTTTACATAATCTTTAATCTTGGCAGAAGGCAGAAGGCAGAAGGCAGAAGGGGAATGCGAACCGAACTTTACGTCCGTTGCTAGTTGAAATCTCCCAACCTTCAGCTTTAACGACTGGATATGCTATTTCTCTTCAAATTTATCAAGATTTATTAGTCAAAATGCTATCTCTCACATCACCATAAAGATATTATTATAAATCTTCTGACGTTATCCTTCTTTTTGTATTTTAAACCAGTATTTTTATGATTCCCTACTTCTGTTTTTAACTGATATTTTACGTGGAACCTAATATTTAACCCGGGAACCCCTGCTAAGTCACCAAAGGTAGCGAACCACTTGGGGAGACCTGTGGCAGAGGTGTTGATTATCCAATAAATGGTTCCCGGGGCGGCGGTACCCATACCCGCCTCCCAAATTATAAAATGGTAATGCCATTCCAAGGTAATATCTCAGAATGATAAAAATCCACATTAAACCTCGATTTTAGTTTACAATTGAAATATTGAGTTAGTGGAAAAAGCAATCTCAGGACAGTATGTATTATTTTTAATCACTGAATAAATAATATTTGTGTCGAATCTGGCTATCAACACAGACTGCAAAAATGTAAAAACGATTATATGACAAGCATTTTATCTTTGGACAGCCGAACTGTTTTTTTTATTTATATTATCTCCACAAAGAGGGCCCTGAGAGAAATAGATTGCCCTCAGGGGCTATTTCACTTTTGGGGATGCTGGGCCATGGTTTCGACACTTTTTATCCCGCGACAAAATATCCCCTACAAAATATCCTACGGACAAAACATCCCCCAACAAAATACCTACTAAAACCTAACCTAAGAAAAAAATGGGACAAAAATAATACGGACATTCTATAAAGACAATTGTTATCTGTATTATTTTTATCCCATTTTACTATTTTTGAACAATAATTTATTATAAGCAATAATTATCAGCTTGAAACACTAATCTACATTGAAAAAATCTTCCGAGAAAAGATACTTGCCGCCAACGGGACTTGAACCCGTGTCCTTCTGATTGCCGGTCAGCTGCTCTAAATTTTTCTTAAATTAATATTTGGCAAGTTAAAGTATTTCCCCAAAAAATGTAGACATAATTTGTCTCGACGCCACCTAGCGAGAGATTTAACACTAACAATGTCTTTCTCACAAAAATAAAGTTGGTTGTTTTCAGGTGGAAAAAATGTAATAAACAGTAATTGTTCAATGAAACACTAGTATATATTGAATTATTTGGCGGGTATTAGATAAGCCGCCATAGCTCAGTGGTCAAGAGCAGCTGACCGGCAATCAGAAGGACACGGGTTCAAGTCCCGTAGGCGGCAAGTATCTTTTCTCGGAAGATTTTTTCAATGTAGATGAGTGTTTCAAGCTGATAATTATTGCTTATAATAATTGTTACCCTTTGTGCTATGCATAAAAATCTTGTCTTAAACGTTAGTTTATCAAATAAAAATAATAATTAATAATTTATTGTCTTTACGGGGGATATTTGTATTATTTTTGTCCCATTTTTTTGTTAGGTTAAGTTTTAGTAGATATTTTGTTGGGGGATGTTTTGTTCACAAGATATTTTATCGGAGGATATTTTGTCGGGTATATTTTGCCGCGGGATGAAAACGCGCATTACCCTGGGTCATAATGTTTAGAAGGAAACACATATATATTTTTATGTCTTCACCAGAGGGCAACTGGCAACCGCAATTGTATATAAAGTTTCTATAATTTGTATGCAGTAAAAGTTTCTGGCAAGAACTTTCAAACTAGATTACTACGAAGGTTTAGCTTTGGACCGAAGCTCAACATTTTCATTGTTATACGTGGATGAACATTTTAATAAGAAATTTCATTTGAGGATTTTCAAGTATTTTTGTAATCACGTAACCACGTTTTCTTTTAAATAAAAACCTTTAAATTGGGGATATTCGTTTCTTATTTGGCAAATAGCTCCACGTGAAAATGTTGCTGGCTTTCAAATATCATATTTAATTTTTCAACTTAAATGTTGTTCATTTCAAAAGAGGTGGGTTCCTTCTTATTAATTATTCCCGATCTTTGAAATTCTTGACCCAAATTCTTAAATGTTTGATTCAACTTTAAACAGCTGGACGCGTCTTTAGTTTGATGAAAGGAATTGGCAGAATGTATAAGTTATCCTTGAACAAGTCTAGTGGTAAAATACATATTTTGCATTCGCTGTATTTTTTTACATCTATTTAGTGAATTTTGTGAGTTGTGTTGATTGTATCAAAAATATCTCTTTTTATTAAAAATGTGTTCGCATTGACCATAAGAGTTATTAGAAACATGCCGTAATCTAGAGGTCAATGTTATGTGTAATTTGTACCTAGACTGATTTGACCATATTTTTTATAACGATTCTTCTTTCAACTCTTTGAACATTTAAATTTACAAATTATAACTTACGTTTTTTCTTGCTTAATGTGGTTCTTACAATCTATTTTGAATTTATTGAGTAGTTTTTATTATTTCTGGCAACGAATTAAAATATTTCATCCCTTGGTAGAATGAATTGTTTTGCGTATTGGTTTTGTCCTTTTTTGTCCGATTGCACGTCCTTGTGTTATGTCTGCGAATTTCCTTATTGTATATAATTTTGTTTGAAAAGTATTTTGGTAACAGGTTGATTATCATATCATTGCGTTCAGTTTCGGCATCTGTTTCACTGTTAGCCAATATATCTCCGTTAACATTTTAGTTAGTTTTGAAGATCTATTTCGCCGAAGTATTATTCTCATTACTTTATTTCGGAGAATTCGCAAATTACTTTGTTCTCTGTCGTTAAAATAAAATAATTGTTGAACTGTAGTTAAAATGTGAAACAATAATGGGGTTGTATGCATAGTGATTAACATTTTCAATAATCTCATTAGCAATTTTAATTGTACTTTCACTGCGTGTCTTCTTTTGTCCAATTATCATATTTATATAGGTATGCTTATTTATTTTTAGTCATCTTGATGCATTTTCCAGTTCATCATTTAAAATATTGATTAATTCTTCGTAATTATCTCCAATCCTATTTTTTATACCTAGTATCATCGGCAAATAGTCGTACTTTGCATTTTGAAAATAATTTTACCACGTTTTTAGTATAGAGTATAAGAGTATGAACGTTGGAGGTAATCATTTTTTTTACAATACACCCATGTAATACAATACAAATAAGTCGATTTTTACTTTGTGTAAATCTGTAGTGTATAACAACTGTATCAACATAATTTCATATAATATTTTGAATTTTTCGAGGGGTTGAACCCGTACGCCAGTGGGGGTAGCAGAATACGATAATATTGATAATGCTAGATATTGTGGCACACTATGATTCCGAGTGAGAAGCACTGTGTATCGAGCTGCTACCAGTCTTGTTGGTAAAATAAGGTGGGTTGAATGGGCTTTTCAGTAGAACGAAAGTGTGCAGAACTTTTTCGGCAATTCCAGAAAAACAACTCGACGCACAGTTTGTCGCCCCACACAAAAAATCGCATTGCGCAAAAAACAACACGGATACCGCTTTGACTTAGAACAGGTTAATCCATGCAAATAGATGACTTCAATTTATGTGGACCGAGTGAAAAATAACCTTTTTTGTGTCAAATCATGCTCACTCATTTTAAAAAGTGAAAGCGGCCGTAAGTTTTGATCATGGAGATTTTGGAGTTTTATATTGTCGAGTGGCACAGTATTATTCGACCTCTGAAGCTGTAGGCAGAAATCTAGCATTATAGTCATCTTCCGCGAAGCTCACATAATAAATAAATTATCAATTTGTCTCGTAGCGATAGGGCGTGTAATGATCGGAACGGATTAAATAGTTAGCTGAAGAAAGGCGCGCAAGACTGCAAGCTGCTATGATTTCAATGTCTGAAATGTCGCCCTGCAAATTGTTCTCGCGAACTTCACAAATTACCGTGTCTTGTGTTTGGAGCGCTTCCAAGACTCGTCCATTCGTCAGTGTCACCAGTCACCAGCCACCAGCCACCAGGAGCCACGCGGACGGCCGATAGGCGGTTAGTGGACAGGCTCTGTTTGTTCCATTGATGTTGGCCGCCTGTTAGATTCAATTCCATCGGACGTATTCAGATCAACCATAACCTCGAAATAATCAACATAACATTATTGCTAGTACGATATAAAAGATTTATAAATATTAATTTGAAAGATCAAAGTTTGTTTAATCCGCTAGATTTATTTATGATCCGATGTTACTCTGTTTTTCGTATAGAAATGCGCGAAAATTGAACACATACAAAACATCGTTTTCGTCATGGTCAAACTTCAGCTGTCTAATTTCTAATAGAATTCATTATTTTGAAGTAATATTTTTTTGTAAAAATACTGACCATAACATATTATTCTGAGATGTTTCGCCCGCTAGAATTTGGCTACATTTAAAGTTCACAATTATGATATCTGCAATTAGAGATCTTTAAATTCATACATTTTATTTAATTAAATGAAGACAATATAAGCGAAACTCAATCGAAAATCTGAAAACAGAAAAATCAGAAAAAGATATTGACACATCTGGGACTCGAATATTTTAATTCAATGGGCGAAATAGCTGTCCTGGTAATGTCAGTGTTGATTCTTAGTTCAATCTGCTTTGGCAAAGAAATAGAGACTAGAGACGTCCCTAATTTTCAATAAAACTTTGTCGTAGCTTTGTGCCAATTTACATGTCCATGCCATTATAAATGAAATAATACGCCGAATGTCGATTTTAATTGATCGTAAAATAATTTTATGTTATTCATTGATCAATTTGTACGTCTTCCAAGATAGTCCAGTCAAGTTAAACATGAAAAGGGGGTTGTGCTTGCAAAAGGTCCAGTCATTCTGAATTTTTTATATGTTGTTAGGACCTAAACAAGTATTAAAAAAAAAAATTGCAACTTCGAAAGTGCTGTGCGAGCGGCGGTGGACCCAAAAAACCAGGAAATTTTCGGATTTTTTTCAGTTTTTGCTCAATATCTTAGTGAAATCAAAATCAAAATAAAAAAATATTTATTGTAAAATAAAAATTACAAAAGGTGTAGCTTATGGGTAGACCCCATTTCTTCCAGCTAACCACATTTATTTAATTACAATGTTTATATAATATTATTTGTTTTATTATAATTAAGGAAGGGTATAGCTTATTATAATTATATTTTATTATAATTACCGGTATAGTCAGTATACATACTTTTAAAGTAGACTAAATTTTCGAGACCAAAGCGAGCTATATACAGCCATTGGTTTCCAAGATACAGTTCTTCGAAAATAGGCCATTTTTTCCAAAATGTGAAATTTTTTCGAAATGGTCACTTATTTTGGAAAATATTTTCTAAAACACGCATCCCACATCAAATATGAAATAAAGTTGTTGTAAATTTAATTAGCTTTCATTTCAGACTAGAATGATATCTGTAGACTTAACGGTTCTCTCAAAAATGGCAGATAACCAAAAATAGTCATAAGTGGGTTTTGGGGGAAATGCAAATAAACTGTTCTCACGTCTTAGTCTACTTTAAAAGTATGTATACTGACTACACCGGTCAGACCCTTTCTTCACTGAGATATTGAGCAAAAACTGAAAAAAATCCGAAAATTTCCTGGTTTTTTGGGTCCACCGCCGCTCGCACAGCACTTTCGAAGTTGCAAAAAAATTTTTAAATACTGGTTTAGGTCCTAACAACATATAAAAAATTCAGAATGACTGGACCTTTCGCAAGCGCGGATGTACATCTTAACTGGAGTAAGAGAAATGAAGGCAAATATAACTAGGTTTTTTTCTTCTTTTTGGTGTTTCCTGAACAGATTATTTTTAATGTAAGTTTAAACCTCTTTCCTAGGATGTAGATTGAAACATAAAAAGCACCAGCTATATAACATCCGTTTATAATTATTTATACTTGGTCTCCACATACGCATCGGTGCGGGGATCTCATTACACATGCATCCAGCTTACTTTTTCCCTTCCCCTGCAAGTGTTATACGTTCCTAAGTTAGCGTCCAGCCTAACATTAGCGTTGGTATCGATACTCTATTGTGAACTGCTGGCCGGGCATCCCTTGACAACTTTCAATTAGCAACAACTGCATTCAGTATTTTATTTATTGAATTTGCGCCTTATACCATTCTATTCATGCCCCTATCACTCCTACCAGTCTTCCCATCTCTCGCCTTACTCACTCAACTCCATGCACTTGCTTCAAGGAGCCACCGATAACGAATACACTACCTATTGTTTTCGTAACCTCTCTTTTCAATGCTACGACTTTGGGCTAACGTGCATTTATCATTAAATCATTCTGCATAGTGCATATATGCTTCCTTCATCACCTTTCTGTTCATGTGCACAATTATCATGATCTGCTGTGATATCAAACCACCCCGCAAAATCACAGTGCGCTCTAACACTTACTCCCTTGTAGATAGTCATATTATTCGTAACTGCTTAACCTAACTTAACTGCTCGATGGCCATCGCTGAGGTCACATTAGTACACCCTCACATCTCCCCCAATAGTTGATCAAAGTAAATTAAAGTAAATTGTATCAGATTTCTTCTTTTTTAGTAAGTAAGTACGCGTTTTTTTTAAATATCTTGTTTATTGGTTTATCTAAGCTTACTTGACGGAGGTGACAAATTTGATTCCCGTTGAACTGTTTTTATTTTTGCATCGATCTTAAAAATAAATTCCCAGTCGCTGAAGAGTGGAATAGGGTATTTCATTGACGAATAAAAAAAATCGCTTTATTTACTTTAAAAAAAACCATACACTTTGCCTTATTGTAAGACGAGATATATTTTGTTGTGCGTCGGTACACTTTCAGCTGCTGTCGGCACATTCTTATGTTGCGAGACTTGTCTGCTGAATGTGCCCACCGATGTGTGATAGTTAAGCGGCTTTTCACGTAAATATAACTTTTGATAAATTCGAGACGACACGATTAAGCCAGGGTCGGCGTTAATGGCCTTCGCTTGCCAAATATAATTACTCACATTAATAAATGGAGGATTAGACGAGTAAATGCACATAATGTCGCCATAACATATTTGTGTATTCATAAAATAAACAACGATTATTAGATTTATAGTTTTTACTCGTGCATTGTGCAATGCACGGAGTTGAAAATTAGTGAAGGTGTCCAACAATATCCAATTTCGAAAATATACATTTGCATGCCAAAATTTTGCTGTCGGTTTGAGTCAAAATACACGCTAGTGATTATTTTTTGTACCAGTGAAAATATATTAAAAAATAAATGAAATTTTTTTTAGCGAAAATGTAATTCAAAGTTTTTAAGAAAAATATATTTTTTAATGAAATATTCCAACAATACGGTACAAATATTGTAAAGCTGAACACGAAAATTAGACTTTTTGGCTTTGCAGCTATATTATAAATTTTTTCTTATTTTTTCAATTTTAACATAAATATTCATTCACTAGCCGTTGCTGATAAACAGTCGACTTCGTCTGGGACTAGAGTGATTGAATTATATTTGCCAAAGGAAACCTAGCACTGCCCAGTGATTCAAAAAGCTACTAGCTTCTTTTTCTATCCAACCAACGCTGAGCAAAAGGCAAAAACATCAAAGAACAAATCTAACCTAACTAATTATTTTTACCATGTTCTGTCTTATCACTGTTCTGTTCATGTTACCCGTACGAACACTCCTGTCGGATTCCATTCCCGATTCCAATCCGAACTTTATAAATACACACATACACAGGGTGTTAAAGGGACATACTGACTCACTTTAACCCTAACCAGTGATTCCTGGCATTATTTGGATTAAAAAACGTAAGTTAAATTTTTCTCTCTAGCGCTTTTATGTTTTCTTAACCAATAAAATAATTTTTCCACGTGTCATCACTAGTCACTCAGCCGAGTAACCGCCCAACCCCTCACCCCTACCCTTTGTCTAATACCTTCTGATTTCTTCAAAATATTTTAAGTTGAAAAAAAAATGTCACCGGAGATCCAAATTTAATTTTAATTTTTTACATTAGTTATTACTAGTGTCCACCGAAACAGGACTTTCTACCGAACCCGAATTTTCGGTATCTGTCTCAGTTTCGGCCGAAACCGAAACTTTTTTAGATATTTTAAAAATTTATTGTTTACTGAAATTTGGCCTATTTTTTTACACTTATACAGACAGTTAACTTAATTTTCATTATGCAGGGTGTTAAGGGACGTACTTGACTTACTTTACCCAGTGATTCCTGACATTAATTGGAGTAAAAAATGTAAATGAAATTTTGGTCTCCGGTGACTTTTTTTGATGACTTTTTCTTTTTTTTTCAAAAATTTTTTCTTCAAAATCGAACAAAAAAAAAAATCTTCCGCATTTCTTCACTTGTCACTCAGCCGGGTGTCCGATGAACCCCTTACCCCGCCTCCAGGTTTTCAACAACTACCATTTTTTTATGTTTTTATAGAAAAAAAAAAAAAAAAAAGCATCAAAAATGTCACCGGAGACCAAAATTTCATTTACATTTTTTACTCCAAATAATGTCAGGAATCACTGGTTAAAGTAAGTCAAGTACGTCCCTTAACACCCTGTATATCGATATGTGTAATGAAAAAAAAAAAAAAAAACAGTAATTGGAAAGTATGTGAAAAAATGTATATGTATACATATATATATTTATTTATTTTACTGGTATAAAACAAACAAAAATTACAGAAATTATCAAAAACAACTTCTAAGAACAAAAAATTGTCAATAATCAACACTTAAATTATAAAGGAAGGACCTCATTGAGTACGAGTATGTTAATTTTAATTACGTTTTCAATCACAACATTCTTATTACACGTGTTAAATGAAATAAAAAGAAACAATAATTGAAGTATGTGAACACATAATCTCACAACGCAATCACGCCCCGGACCGGCCGGCGAACTCAGTTGATGATGGCGGGTGACAAACGAGCCACTAACTCACACAAAGTCAGCCAAACGACGCGACGCGCGATAATTCACGAACGCTGTGTTTCGGTGCGGCAGAAACTGATACCGAAACTAGATTTTTTGCCGAAACCGAAACTGAAACTTCGGTCGGTCACTAGTTATTACATCATTGGTTAAAGTAAGTTAAGTACCTACTTCTCTGTTAACATGCTGTTAAAGCCTCGATGACACACAGCGAGTTACAAGCTACTATCTACTAAGTTTTAAAAGCGGGTAAATCGGCGAGTGAGATTGTCATGATGACACACAAAACTGTCCACTCGCTCAGAAGCGTAGGAAACTGAGGCCGCTTTTAGCGCCAGTAACAAGAATAACGACGCCTGCATGAACTAATTCTTAAGTTTTTTGACAGTCGAAATCAGCTGTTTATCGGAAGCCATGTTGGAAACGTAAATAAACCAATCACGAGCAAGCGGAGCAAGCGTGTAGGTGAGTAAAGTTGACGACCTTTCAACTTTTTTTCGTAGATTGTCAACAATCTGCTAGTTGCTGCTAGTTAGCAAGTGACACGATGACACTGGGCGAGTTTACTAACAGATAGTGAATTTCCCAGATAGTAGCTCGTAAACTAGCCCTGTGTCATCGACGCTTAAGGGATAGGGTGTATAAGTGTATTTTGAGAATTTATTTATTTATCATGCGTACAAATACATACACAAAAATATTTTTCCATCATACGTCGCAACTGCATGGTCGGGTATGGCCTGGCGGCGGGTCACGTGATAAGCACTCCGTCTCGTTTCAGCAACGGTAGCACACAAAACAGCGCTCAACGATTTCAACGATTTTTAGAAGGTTTTTAACTCCTATCAGAAGTAAATTATGAAATAAACGCAAAACGTATCGATACCCTATTATCTATTCTACGTATCATGTGATCCTGTCGCGATGTATAGGAGTGAGATCAGTGGCGACGTGTGATTGAAAAGTATATTTTATTTTTTAATAGAAAAAAAAATCGGACGGCAAAATGACATCTACATTTTTACTCCAAATGTGCTCAGGAATCTATAGTTAAAATCCTTCGGGTACGTGCTGTTACACCCTGTATATCAGCGGAGCTTTATAAATTATACTTATATGATGTAACTTGTCAAGGTCTGTTTGTAGCGTTTCCCTGGTGTTTTCAGTGAAGTGTTTATTTTTCCATCTATTAAACTTATTAATTAGTGTGTAGCATTTTTTTTACTTTTCAAGGTTCACAATAACATCCGTTAGCTTATACCGTTCAGCCATGTGATTCTGTATCTTTTGTGGATACGTAATCGCCCGTCAAATTTGTGATATTGTCTATTGCTTGCAATTGCTTTTTCAACTAGTTAACTACTTGAGCCATTAACCAGCGGCCGAGAATTTGAATTTCGTCGAACGATGATCTTGCGGTCGTACCCTTGCAACTGTACAGGGCGGATCCGATGAGAAAGCTTAATTATTCTCCATACCAGCATTTCAACATAATAACTGTGTATCGATTTTATTTCATTCAATATTTGCTTTGATATGTACCTACATTCAAAAATGTTCAAACTCGTGATAAAACTATTAAAATTATGTACTTTTTGTGATTTGTTTTTGATCATAAGTATTTATAATTTTTCAATAATGTCTAAGCAAAATAAGATTTTTTTTTTTAAATATATTATTTTGTAAGATCGTGAATAAATAGACAGACTGAAGTACTTTTGTTACAAAACAGAGGCGTGGATCTTTTTAAAATAATTTTATTTAAACTAAAATTAAAATTCTGAAATGTATGTTTTTGAAACAAAATTTTATTTGATAATTTAACAAATCTGCCAACGACCAACGGTAAAACCTCATTGTACTAATAATAAATATATTTTTTCAAAATTTAAAACATAGCTTTACTAGATAAAATAACAGTCTTTCGAAATCAATTTATATTTTTTGTGGAAAAGAGTCCATACGTCTAAAATTTGATTAAAAAAAGACGTATAACAGGTTTTGTCTAATTATTCCCTCTTAAAGCACGAAAGGCTGTAAGTATGTATACATGATTATTTATTGATTTAATGTGGGTTTACAGTTGTATAGCATGAATTTGACATTTGCGATGTTTCGTTTCAATCTAAATACGCATGAATTACTTGGTTTTCCTAAATTAAGAATCTAGTAACCTATTTTTTGCACGTAAATAGTTATTTTTTATAGTAATTGTTGAAATGAAGTGTACTTCCCATAATCCGTGCCTAAAAGTGCGGCGGTTAGTGAAATAATTAATGTATTTCGTCCCCAAATATTCGATTATTCTGTACGTAGTAATTCATGCGTATTTTGATTGAAAAGGAACTTCGCAAATGTCAAATCCATGCTATACAACTTTAGACGTACGTTAAATGAATAAATAATCATGTGTACTTCAGCATTTCGTGTTTTAAACTAGTTGAAAAAGCAATTGCAAGCCATAGACAATCACACAAATTTGACAGGCGATTACGTATATAATCGATTCCGTATCCACAAAAGATAGAATTCTCTTCTGGTATTATTTTGGTTTTTGATGTCGATTATCTGTGCTTAGATTTTTGGCTAAACCATGCAATAAAAAATATATTCTCGGCAGGACTCTCTCGGAGCATTGAAGCGGGAGGGTTGGATTCATACGTCCGTCACTCATGGATATACCGACCCCTAGATTCCTACCCACCCCTCACTCCTTTTTCCTTCCGAGAACTTCATCTCCTTCTTTTCCTCAAAAGACCCTCCACACAGCATCCCCAAAGATTATATAGGCCTTGAGGGAAATCATTTTCCTCAGGGTCTCCAGTATGGAGTTAATAAAAAATAAAAGTTAATTTAATCAGCCATTTAATTTAGCCACTACGTTCTACTTATTCTATATTATAAATACACTCTCTTGGCTTTTCAAATTCATTGACTTAAAATGAATTTTCATTTATGCAATTATAAGTTTGGTCCCAACAGCAAAAACAGAGGGTTTTCAAATATTTATTTTTGCCGTAACATAATTCATGTTTGTTTAAATTTTTCATAGCCTTGTGGATTTTACTATAATATACAACGTGTCCCAAAATTCAACGATAAGCGGGCACCAGTGGGTGGGTCGCCTGCTCATGACTCCTCGAGAAAAAAATATTAAAAAATATATTTCTCAATTTTTTTTTAATGTAAAAAAAAATGAAATCCTTTGAAAATTGACACCTCTTAAGATATTTTAACTACCATGACCACAATTTTTCAAATATTTCTGATTTTTTTTTGTATCAGCAACCCAAGTAGCACGGCTATCCGCCACAAGCCATGAATGCCTGTAGTTTTTACACAAAAATCAATCAAAATTATTGTTTTTTCAAAAAATTATGAAAGATTTTTATTTTCAGTCCACTTTCATTCATCGTGGTGTAAAAAAAAGTATGGACACTACTACTACGGCAAGTTTACGCATCTAATCAAGATTCCAAAATTGTATAATACTCTCGGAAAACTAGCCACAAAAAAATATGCGTACTATTTTTAACAAGAACTAAAATTCATAAATTATTGTTGTTGACAGTACCTAATCACTTTTACTATTTGCACAAAATAGGTTTTTTGTTGTTGAAAAATGTTGAATTAATCAAAACAAATGGTACCAGCAATTTTTGAAAAAAAATTGAGATTTTTTTTTTCTATTTTTTTCTCGAGGAGTCATGAGCAGGCCCACCCACTGGTGCCCGCTTATCGTTGAATTTTGGGAAACGTTGTATAGGTATAATCCCTCAAGCCTCGGGCCTTTTTTGTTGGAAGGTCAAAATATTTCCTCTTGCAATAAAATCCAAATAAATTAAATACTTTTGAACGCATCCGAAAACTAAAAACTGATTTTGAAAGGTGATGAAATACACTTTCAAATTTTATAACTCAAAATAAACATTTAAATACAATTTTTATTAATGCAAACTTAAAAAAGTATTAAAAATGGCTCACATCACGTTTTTCTAACGAATAACGAAAAAAAAAATTACACTCATATTTTGTTAGGCATATATTATAAACGTTATTGTCAGCCTACTTTTTGTCGTTTCATGTAAAAATAATTATTAGAAAATTCCCAAAGTTGCATAATTTTTTTCAAATTGCGGTCGGAAATCTTGGTTTTTTAAAGGTGTACATTTTAAAACGAACAAATTAGCCTGAGGGGTTAATATTATATTGATTTATTAAAGTTACACGTGTAAATCGTATATGGTATTGACTGCAATAGTTTTTTGAACGTACCAAACAGAGAAAATCTCGTAATGATGAAGCAATAACTTCAAAATACTTTTTCTCCCGGGGGAGAACTGTGACCAATGGTCGGAAAGTGTTTACTCTACCGTAAAATGCGGAAAATACAGAATTTCCTGCTTTGAATGCACATCGGTTGTCTTTGACGGCGGCCGGTAGCTTTTAGACTCCCAGTGTGAACTTGAACAGGCCTTACATACGTCAAAAGCTTGTCGACAGTATAACGAGTGGGTCTATCTATACGTAAACCTATGAAATTGAATCTCGTATCCTACACTGTCTGCGGGCCCCGGATGAAAATAATTCTGCAAAAAAACATCGCTAATGAATTAGTGTTGAAGGATACGGTAAATG
The DNA here is from genome assembly GCA_929108145.2 of Limnephilus rhombicus. Lineage (NCBI taxonomy): Eukaryota > Metazoa > Arthropoda > Insecta > Trichoptera > Limnephilidae > Limnephilus > Limnephilus rhombicus. Next base: position 23,445,371 of record OV815274.1, read on the forward strand.
TAACTGGGAACAAAACATACGTGAGAAACTTAGTACATACGGAAATTATAAGAAAACACGATATTTTAAAAATAAAGAGCGTACGGATTATAGTGTGTGAGAGATTTACAATTTTCTGGTTTTACTACCCGATTTCACCCGAGTTTCAACATTTTTCGTAATTGACTGAGCGTAGAGAGGTTCGGTTTGAACTCGACCGTTCCTGTCCCGCCTGTCTGTAAATTTGTTTGTTCGTTCCGTTTCCGCTTCAAGATGGTGGCTGCTTTTTTTGTTCAGCTAAGATTATTTTTTTTTTTTTCAAATATATATACAATAAAATATATAGTTTATAATTAAGTAGGTAAGTATTTAAGTATCCACTCACAAGTTATCTTATGATTTCAGAGGAAATTTTGGTTTTGATCTATTAAATAATAGAAAATTAGAAACATTCTTTTTGGACGCGAGATAAACTGTCAGTAATTTTTGTTTGAACCATTAAAAATATAATATAACATCCGACTCTTATTTATACGTCTTATTTTTGACAGGTAAAATGATTGTTGCTAAGCTCATTATGGTTTTCACTTTGTCAGCTGAAAAACGTTGCGTTACCTAGAAATTGCTACCGGAAAAGTATGCCCAGATCACTGCAGATCACCGTCAGTCACCGTCCGAGAGTTTTTGCTGGTTCATAAACTAGGACCTTCTTCGTCAATAGTTAATATTACTTCTTAAATTCTCACCTCAATAATAAAACGTGTTTCCAAGATCAAGTTCGTTGTTATTTTATAATGAAGTCGTTAAGTAGTTTTATTGCCTCAGTGTTATACTGTTGTTTGCGGTTTGAAAGAGTATTAAATCCGTCCCAGAGACCTTTCTTCAAACGGACCAGAGTGTTTTCGAATTAATCACATTCATTAATTTTCGTTATTTGTTTTTGGGGTGTTATGCCGTGTTGCGCTACCTCCTTCTTTAGTCAACGTTTCGGACATCGTTGCAGTGTCCACACATCACACATCTGCCCTGGTGATGGACACTGCAACGATGTCCAAAACGTTGGCTAAAGAAGGAGGTAGCGCAACACGGCATTACACCCCAAAAACCAATAACTAAAATGCTTTTGGCCGTGAAAATCTTAAAACGTATCTGACATTCATTAATTGTTCGTCAATTCGTTGTGATTTTCCGATAAAATCGTTATGTAATTTCATTGCCTCCATTTGAGACTGTTTGTTCGTCCATTAAATTCGTCCCAAAGATTTTTCTTCTATCGTGCATAAGCAGCGGAACATTTGCGAATCAATTGCAGCATTTAACTTTTGATCCCTATTTTTCCGCCTGTCCAGAGGCGCCTTGCGTCATCCTTACTCCATATAAATAGACCCGATAAAGTCTTCATTTCAGTCAGGAGTCAAGAATGTATTTTTATGTAGCTTTTTATATCATCGTAATTCACGGGCCAACGATTTTCGCGACGCGTAATATATAATATTTTAATAATTGTCCGTTAATTCTGCTGAATTATGTATGCACAATATAAAACGCAATAGTCCATGCAGGAAATGATACAGTAATGTTGACGTGGTCTAAAATCATGTTGTGTTATTAGAGAATGCTGCATAGACAAAGATAGAAATGTAAATACACTGTTTTGAATTGGGCCAATGCCAAAAGCTTTAATAACCCGCGAACTTGTACCGGAAGGTGTCTGCATAATAATACTATTCAGTAGAAGAACTGAACTTTAAAAATGTATATTTTATTGATTTCTACGAGTATTTTATATATTGAAAACGGTGGATCTGATGGTGATGCATATTTTGAGAAACAAGATCACTGGGCAATGAGGATAAAACTTAAAACATTACGCTTAAATTTTTGGTGCCAGGCATATATTTTACAATGTTTTAATTTCTTTAGAATTTGAAGAGCCCAGTTTTCTGCATTCCACAATAAAAAAACTGGAATTAATCCAGCCGTTCCAAGCATTTTAAAGTTTTATATACATTCTGTATTTCTTTATTATCACATTTTTCTAAATTAGGTAGGGGAGTACGTACATTATCGGACAACGTATGGTATCGTACAAGTGTTATTTCTCTTACTGGCATATATAGATATGGCGATGCAAGTCAGTTCAAAATATTGCCGCATTAATTATTGGTGCCCGGTGTTTGCATGACTCCCGCCAAAGCCGGTTGTGCCGTGTTGTGCCCAGAAAATGAACTTTGACCATCGCATATTGTGTCCTCAGCTTTATTCGAAGACAAATAAAAGGTACGTTATTAATTTAATTACATTTTTATATATAAGACGGTACACTACATTTCATTGGCAATCAAATGACAATCTTATGTTTTAAAATTTGTGTCCCATGCCAGGTAGGCAATTATTTTGTTAACTCCAAGTCATTTGGTTTATATCGGACATGGCTGTTACGGATGATATCGGACACACGAATAAATGCTTATTTATTTATTTAAATTAATATACCTACACCAAATGAAGTGTTTCATATTTTTATACATCTATATATCATGAAAGTATATTGTACTACGAAAACAATGTATAAAGGGTTTGCTATTGTTTTTTTTAAAACATAATTTTCAAAAAGTCAATATGTTTTCTTCCATTTTTCCAGATAATGTCGAGATTCGAAAAAAAAAGTGGGAGCAGGGGTTCGGGGTGAATGGAAGGATTGCAACATGAAATCATTAGTGGAATATGTTTGTGAAAAGAAGATGACAATTCGAGAAGATGCCTTATATTTTAATGTCCCTAAAAGTACACTTAGTGACAGGTTGTTGAAATTGAAGAAAGGATTTAGGATATTGAGGAAATTAGGTGCACTTTCAAAAAGTTCAAAAATTGTAAAGAATGAAGCCAAAACACAAGTACCGAGTCTCCCAATCAAAATGAAACAAGAAAAAGAACCAGGAAGATTTAAAAATGAGTAAATCAAAAAAGAATCCGCCCAACACAACAAAGAAAATAACCGCCCAACACAACAAAAAAAATATAATAAGCAGTAATTGTTGAATGAAACACTAGTATATATTGAATTATTTGGCGGGTATTTGATAAGCCGCCGTAGCTCAGTGGTCAACAGCAGCTGACCGGCAATCAGAAGGACATGGGTTCAAGTCCCGTTGGCGGCAAGTATCTTTTCTCGGAAGATTTTTCAATGTAGATGAGTATTTCAGGCTGATAATTATTGCTTATAATAAAGAAAATAATGTTAACACCATAAATTTTAAGAAAGCACATAAACTAAAACTATAAGGATTATAACAAAGGTGAAGTTTGCATTATGTGTGGAGAAAGCTTCGAAGAAGACTGGATTCAATGCCAAGGTTGTCACGGATGGGCCCATGAAAATTGTACGGGTCTTGAATCTTACCAGCATTTTTACAAATGTGAATTGTGCCAGAAATAATTTTTATTTTCAGTACATCATAACGTGTTGTGAAAAGTTTGAGAAAGGTTTTACTACTTTTTAAATTTCCTTTTTTTAATAAAAAAAACATGAATATTTTTTTCTCCACTTTCGTGTCCGATACCACCTTTTATGTCCGATATTAGACAATTCTTTGAAATACTTTGTTGCCCTTTTTCTTGTATTTCTCTTGCTTGTATTTTTTAAAAATAAAGATATTGTCTTGATATATTTGAAATCTTTTATATTTAATCGTTAGTAACCGTTTTATTATAAAACAAAAGAAAGTACGATGTTAAACCAAAGAGCTAATTTGTCCGATACCACCCGTCGAATTCCAATAATAAACGAAAATTTCGTAATTTAAAAATCAAAATTTTGGGAAACAGTGATGTTTATTGATTTTAAAAATTAGCATACCATGCAGATCTGTCCTTTCCTCTTATGATTAATTAATAAATCGTTTATATTGAAGCAATAACAACAAAATACAAACGAATAACACTATGCGTCCGATAATATCCGTACTCCCCCTACCTATGAGTATATAAATAGCATCATGGTGCGAATTGAATAATCGCATCTTTTCCAAGTGACATCTTTAAAAATACCCTCGATTACACATTTCTTTTGTATTACGATTCGGATATAAAAATGAACACATAATTAGGACTTAAATGTCTTGGCTTTGAATATATTTTGAGAAATTTAAAAAATTTAAATTAAATTTAATAATGTTATTATCGAGTTCTGCAAGTATTTTAGTATTTATTTTTGTTACAGCTGTTTCGGCTTACAAGGCCGTTTTCAAACTAGATAGATAGACTTATAGATAGATAGATAGATAGATAAGCCGAAACAGCAGTAACAAAAAAAAATATTATGAGAACCTACACATTTATGTTTGTAAGCAAAAGCTGTAATTAATAATTATTTCACGCTTAGTAACTAAATAATGGCATACACAAGCAAGTATTTTTGCAACAGCTGCTAGTGGCTGCACAAAATATCTTGGGAGTATGTGACGAAATTGAGATTTCGCCAGGAGAGTCTTCATTCACGTGTTAAGGGCCCGCAACCCGGATTTGTACCGATTTATTACATATTTCCCTTAAACACGGTAAGTTTTAAAGCTCAAAAAAAATATATGTTATTCTTGAAGATAATATCTAGACTTTGCCCGCGCCGAAACGCAAATTATATTATTCCCTCGATAGAAAAAAATCGCAAAGTATGATCCAAAAATTATTATTAACATGTTTGTTTCACTTATTTTACAAGTTAGATGTATGAAAAAATTCACAGTGTTTCTTTAAATGCTGTTTAAGATAATGCCCGCGAGATTTTTGCTCTATTTTAAACGAGTCGTGTTTTATTAAACATTTTCGCAATTTTCGCATCGATTTTGTCGCTGTAAATGTTAGCGCTCTCCTCTAACATTTGTAATTTCGTATCTCTCCATCTTCTTCTTTTCTAGCCCGGTTGCAGAGCCTTAACAAAATTTTATTGTAAACTGAAAAATATTACACTCGAGACGGTCTGGTTTTATTCCGCGATTGTGTTAGGATTATGACGTTATATTGACCAATAAATATTTTTTTTAAATAAACGCACAGGAATGTGAACCTGAAATGTGTTTGTGTAGGTCGGCGCTGCTGAGACTAAATCTGGGGGCAGGTACCTACTTATCGTTACCGTTCAATTGTATTCATTTTAATTGTGAATCGGAAGTTTTCTTATATCAGTGCTAGTTTTCATTTTGGATTTTCCTTTCAAGGAAACTTGGTACTTATTTCTTTTTCAATTAAACTGAGAATCTCTGGATTACACCCGAAACTTTTTTTTAAAATTTTCTGTGTGTTTTCGAATTAATTTTATTTTTAGGTTTTTAATATATTTTCACTAATTAACTTTATAAGGGAGCGTAGAGCTCAAAAAAGTTTAAAAAAATACTATTACGGTCGTTACGAAAAATGCGTTGAATAATAAGTAATAATAACATTTAAACGGGTCAGCGGCCATCGCGTTTAGTCCTACCCGAGCGTCGCGTGTTCGATTCCTCGGCTGGCTAAGTTCTCCATCACGACACAAGCAACATTTTCCGCTTAGTGTGGTGGTAGTAGAAGATTTTCAAACATTGTTGGGATATTCGTAAGTAATCCTGGGATGTTTCTTCCTTTAAAAAAAAACATATCATTTCTTATTACTGCGTAAATTGCTTAAAATAGAAAAAAAGTGAAAAATATATTTTGTACCAACATCCCAAAAATATTCTAAAAGAATAGTGAAACTAAGTATATTTTGCTTGTGTGGTAAAACCATGTATGATCGTGTGAGAAATGTGGAGATCCGCAAAGAATGCAAGGCTGATGTAAGCGCAATGAGTAAGATTAAGAAAGGGACCCTCAGATGGTTTGGGCATGTAGAGCGAATGAACTAGGAAAGTAGTGTAAGAAGAATATATGACGTATGAATATAATCTTAGAAAAAATCGGGGACGCCCGAGGAAGACATGGCAAGATCAGATACTTGAGACGGGCCATGTCAAGAGTCAGGATAATAGAAGAGTATGTATGAGACGATGTATGAATGTGAATGAGGCAAAGAGTGTGTGCCAAGACCTAGTTATTTGGCGGTCCGTCCTCTCTGCCTACCCCTGTGGGGAAAACCGGCGTGATGGTTAGTTAGTTAGCCACAGTTTATATGACGAGTATGCGCTATTAAAAAATGAAAGCAATAAAAACTTTAAGCTATGTGCAAGCTTACGAAATAATTTCATGGTCTTCTAATTTATTGTACATAAAAACCAAAACTTATCGTAATATAAATTCCATTGCCATGTTACAAAGTAAGGATATTTTCCTTCCACCCTAACGCAGATCTTCCGTATATCCACCTAGTTAGTATCTGCGTGTATTTCCACTGTATCTGTGAGTATAATCAAAGCGTGCCGTGTGGAAAACGCTAAGAATAGAGTAAATATGTATCTATCTATACGTGTCATTTGTTTCATCTACTTGACAATATGCTTTGTACTTAGCTACGTGTCGGCATTATTGATGTACAAAATATTGAAATTCTCTCACTTCACAATAATAATATTCCCGAGCGCTGCAGCACGATTATTTCCATCACTGTTGATATTTCTAATGGCTCGGGACTCGGGATTAAATTGCATAAAATTCTCAGAGACGGAACGTTCTGACTTCCGTTTTTTGTACGAAAAGTTGGCGGAACATGCTCAATCTATCCAATGCGTGCACTAAGTAAAAAGTCGGGAAAAGTGGGAGATCGCATCGCAATGTTCTGTTGGCATCAAATGGGTTTATAATAATTCGTTGGCGGGACTGAAAAAAATATTCGTTTGAATGTAATACGTTTTCTCCCAAATAAGATTTAAAAAAGTCTAATCCAAGTTTTAATTTTTGTAGTAGTTGAAATATTTTTATTTACCTATATTTTATATTATTATTATCCTCATTTCCACCTAGCTTAGTCAAAAACAATCCTACAATAATTTTCATGTGCTTTTGTCAAAAAACAATCTGACAATCATTTCCACATAGCTTTGTCGAAAAACAATCAGACAATCGTTTCCACGTAGCTTTAAAAAAAATCAATCTGACAATCATTTTCACGTAGCTTTGTCAAACAAAATCTGACGATCATTTCCAGATAGCTCTTTCAAAAAACAATCTGATAATCATTTCCACGTAGCTTTGTCAAAAAACAATATGATAATCGTTACCACATAGCTTTAAAAAAACAATATGACAGTCATTTCCAGGTAGCTTTGTCAAAAAACAATCCGACAATCATTTCCACGTAGCTTTCTCAAAAAAAAAATCAGACAATTATTTCCACGTAGTTTTGTTGAAAAACAATCTGACAATCATTTGCACGTAGCTTTGTCAAAAAACAATCTGACAATCATTTCCACGTAGCTTTGTCAAAAAACAATCTGACAATCATTTCCACGTAGCTTTGTCAAAAAACAATCTGACAATCATTTCCACGTAGCTTTGTCAAAAAACAATCTGACAATCATTTCCACGTAGCTTTGTCAAAAAACAATCTGATAATCATTTCCACGTAGCTTAAAAAAACAATCTGACAATCATTTCCACGTAGCTTTAAAATAAACAATCTGGTCAAATATCTGATAAGTAATATGAATTGTAGTGTGACTGAAAACCAAACAATCTATTTAGAAAGAAATTAAATGTCAACAGCTGTTTAATTTATGTTCACAACACGAATGTTCCCCTGTGGTCTTTCTATTTTTAGCGTAGTCACTAAGTTTATTTTTCTTGTTTTGATAAAACAATATTTCTTGAATTTTTCTTCTCCACCAAATGTTGATTCGTATGGACACATTAAACTTCTATTTTCTCACACGGTGACTCCCGTAACCTTCCCATCTATGAACCAAATGAAAAATCGGAAAATATTAAAGATAATTTTTGTTGAAAATTTACTTTCTGAAGCAAATTTTATTATGAAGTACCTATCTATCTAAATATTATTATGAGTAACATATAGTCGGATGGTATTATACACCACTATCGAATGATAGCTTATAGACATTATCTTTTCTACTTTACGTCTTTAAACATGGTTGTTTCACAGAATTTGAATCATTCATCAAATTTCAAAGTTACTTTACAGATTCTGTAATAGTTCTATTCGAGTTTTGTTATACCTGTATAGGTCAGTTTTTTCACAGAATGAAATAATAAATACCTGTGTAGGTCAGTTTTTTTCACAGAATGAAATAATAACAGAGAACTTTCATAGAACTCGAAATTTAACTTTGAAATTTGAAGAATTGTTAGATTTCTGTGACAAAACTGACTCTTAAAAATTATTAACAATTTATTAAAATTATTAGACTAGATAGATAATATTTTGGGATTCGTTTGTAATTACTTCAACTAGGAACTAAGTAACTCCGAAATAATTTTTTCGAGTTACACACAAAACTTAACCCTTATTTCTTCGCCATGTATGCCAAATGAGCTATGCAGTTTTGAAATAGCCTTAAGAGGAATTAACCAGACCCAACCGGAAATATGTCATTTTTAAATCAAATTCTAGATGTATAGACTCTTTTCTACAAAAAAATGTTTTTGAATTACAAATTATGAAAGTGTATTTTATCACCTTTCAGAGACAGTTTTTAGTTTTCGGATACGTTCATAAATATGCCATTTATTTGGATTTTATTGTAAAGCGGAAATATTTTGACCCTCTGACAAAATATGGCCGAGGCCCAAAGGGTTAAAATGCTGATACGGAGATCAATCTTTCTCATCGGAACCGCCCTGTAAAGTTGCAAGGGTTTTGCAATTTGAATTTTTAGCCGTTGGTTAATATGCCTTAAATTGTTTAATCCATTTTTTCAATGAGTGTTGAAAGTGTGTAAAGCCGGATAGTAAAACGAGTTCCCGATAAAAAAAAATAATAGGGTATTTTGTTTCAGCCCACTTACCAGAACCAGAGTGCGGTGACCAGCGAGAGGATGGTCAGCAAGTCCTACTCCAGCCAGCAGGCACCGGCGCCGCCCCCGGGCAGAGGGGCCCAGCATGGGCGCGGCGGGGCCGGCAACTTGTCCGAGCTGGACACGCTGTTGCAGGACCTGAGCAGCGCCCGGTACACGGGCTATGGGGATAAAGGTAAGACACCTTCTTACTTAATAACCGCGGCGTAAATATTAGACTGCGCCTAAGATCGGAATAGTGAAAACTTGATTGTTATCACGGCGCGTATGGGATGGTTTAAACGGCCTTGAACTGGGCTCAAAGATGGCTTACCTTAACTACACACGGAGGGTAAGAAACTAATAAGTAAGACGGCCTATTAAAGTATATAAGTGTAGTAATCCTATTTCTCCATAGGGTTGCACTTATTGGTGTTCCTTTATAGATATACACGGAGGGTAAGAAACTAATAAGTAAGACGGCCTATTATAATATAAGTGTAGTAATCCTATTTCTCCATAGGGTTACACTTATTGGTGTTCGATCATAGATATACACGGGGGGTAAGAAACTAATAAGTAAGACGGCCTATTAAGAGGAATATAAACGCCAGAAATATTTCGATTCTCATGCCTGCAAAATTTAAAGTCGATCGTCTTATTTGCACGAGGCAAGTAAGCGAAAAAGTGGTTTTTATTTATTTTGTGCATAATTTTATAAGAACGAAAAAAGTTAGAACATAGAAAACCTTAAAAATAGTTTTAGCCATAAAGGGGTATTTATTTAAATTTGTTTTTTTTTGTATTACTTAGTTAAGTCATGAAAAAACATTTTTTTGTGGTTTACGCTTATATTTTTTGTTATGTAAATAATAATTTTATTGTAATTCCAATACATAGAAAAGCTAGTAAAAGCTTCAAATTATCCGTAGAATATTTTTTGATGTTCATACTGTAAGCCAATTCGTCGCAAAGATTAATCTAAATAGTATCTAAATAGGATTTCACGTATAGCTTCATCATAAAGAAGTGTAGTAATCCTATTTCTCCATAGGGTTACACTTATTGGTGTTCCATCATAGATATTTCCATTCTGTTGTACAAAATATAATAGCCTCCAAAAAGTTTCGTTCAGAAATTTTATTAGAAAACTCCATTTTTAGGTCTTTAATGCAAAGGTATAGTCGCAATAAAGAAATTTTTGTATTTCTTGGGCATTAACTATGTAACAATTTATAGACACTTTGTTTTGAGGAGTTTTATTTCACATTTACATTTATTTACTTAATTTTTATTTATCTGCTACCGGTTTCGACACATCCCTGAACTACTAAAACCTTTAAGATTGGAAGTGTATAACGCGGAGATTGTCGAAACCGGTAGCAGATAAATAAAAGTTAAATATCAAATGTACATGTGAAATAAAACTTTTCGAAACAAAAATGAATAAAGAGGTCTGTTCTTGTCTGTCAATAGTTAAATTATAAATTGATTAGCATCGTTTTTAGTCTATATTGGCGGGCTCTTTTCTCGTTTCTGTGTTGGTATATGAAATACAAAATTACCATCTGCACGCCGTGTGTGGTTGTTGCTACCCCAAGCTTGTTAATTTTGGAATTATTTAATACCCGTATTCTTGTATTTCCTCACATAATTTGTAACAGCGTTTTAAAAATATTTACTTTGGCCGATTTTCTCCTCCATTCACACTCGGGGAGTTACGTCACGGCCACTATTATTGTAGAGCTTTAGGTGAGATGTAACGACTCTGCGGAGATGGGTGCCAATTTTTTTTCGGCCTGAATAATAGTCTACTTATCGTGTCGTTTTAGTGATAGATAAAATGTAAGTTTCCACTCTGGGATGTCATAAATTTTAGAATGATGCATGGTGACACTAGTGGCGGGCGCGTTCCTTGCGTCCGTAAACGAAATCACAACACTTCTTGCGGTTTTTCGCAAGCTTTCGTAATTCCTTGGAAAATTTTACGAAGCGGATGTAAATTAAAATAAGTCGGTTTTATCATTGAGTGTAGTAACTAAACAGATAAAGACATATAACGCTAATAAAGTTGAACTCTCCAATGCCGACGACGAGTTGCTACCGTCCTAGGCGACATAATATTTTAAATAGGTCATCTTTTATTTTTTCTTACATTGCGTAAATGATTTTTTCTTCTCGTAAATATGTAGGTGTAAGATGCAGTTTCGTATGGTTTAATATCAGATATGATCACCACATAGAATTTTAATATTAAAAAAAAAAACAACTACAATATTAGTAGGTACCATAATTAATTTTCTATATAATTTTATTTAGTATGCTTTACATTACCTACCTCACTAGGTATTACCTGTTCTGAGGTAGATGTAAGGTATGTACAATAAAAATATTTCATTGCGGTGTTTTTAAGAGATTAGGTTTTTGAGAGGCGGGTATGGGTACCGCCGCCCGAGAACCATTTATTGGATAGGTAACCGACAACTCTGCCATTTTTCACCCTAAGTGGTTCGCCAAGTTTGGCGACTTAGCAGGTGTTCGCGGGTTCATAGGGTTGAGGTTTGTCCGGGCCTTGGCGGCGGATGCGTCCACCCACCAGCTGCGTGGCAGACCGGATCGGGAGAGACTGGTTGAGGCAGACGTTTTGACCTCTCCATCAGGTATCTCGGATCATCGCCTCGCACCGCAGTGGGAGAGATGGATTCATACGTTCGTCCCTCCTGGACAAACTGCCCCCAGATTCCTACCCACCCCTCAAATATTTTTCCTTCGCAGAACTTCCTCTCCTCCCTTTCCTAAAAAAAACCCTCCACACGGCATCCCCAAAAATGACTTTTTTTACATGAGCTCCACACAGGAGGCCCTGAGGAAAATTATTTTCCTCAGGGCCTTTTTCCGTCATCTTTGGGGATGCTGTGTGGAGGGTTTTTAAGGAAAGGAAGGAGAGGAGATTTCTGGGAAGGAACAGGGTTTAAGGGGTGTTTAGGAATCTGGGGTTCAGTGTGTCGTAGTCATCCGCCTCCAAGACCTAGACAAACCTCACTCCATGAACCCGGGCACCCCTGCTAAATCACCAAACGTAGCGAACCACTTGGGGTGACCTATGACATAGGCCCTGAGGGAAATTATTTTCATTTAATTAAATGAAGACAATATAAGGGAAAATCAATCGAAAATCTGGAAACAGAAAAATCAGAAAAAGATATGGACACCTCTGGTCCCAGAGGTGTCAATATTTTTTTCTGATTTTTCTGTTTCCAGACTTTCGATTGATTTTCCCTTATATTGTCTTCATTTAATTAAATATTACAATTTGAGGTTTTACTCATAAAGTTAAAATAAAAAATAAAAAAAATATTTTTAATTTAGAGAATGTGAAGGAGAAGATAATTTCAAGCAAATGTAGCAAATAATTTCTTCTTCTACGTAGGTATCCTACATTTCCACCCAGGCAGAATTTTAGATTTCACTTGTTAATATTTCACTGAAAAGAAGGGTTGTTCCTTTTGCAACCATTTATTTTATCACAATGTTCCTGATTTACTTAATGTTTTTCTTGGCACGTAGAATGATTGGGGTTCCAGCTTTTTTATTTGTTGTATGCAAACGTTTGTTTAAATTCACCCACAGCTTTAATGTCTTTAATTCATCAAATTGAGAAGGACAAATCCAAGGTCATGTGATTCGTTAAGTGTTGCATTGTTTAGATGGTGGTCAGATACTAGTTGATTACATTAAAATTAAATCAATACTCACTACTCTCTCCGAATTTTATCTTGAATGCCATCTTTAAAGCCCGACTTCCCGCATTTCTACCGATTTATTACATATTTTTCTTAAACACTTCAAGTTTAAAAGCTCTTAAAAATATATGTTATTCCTGAAGATAAATATCTATACATTCCCCACGCCGAAATTGCAATTATATGAAATTCCCTCGATAGAAAAAAAAATATGCTCCGATAACTATTTTAAACACGGTTTTTTCAGTTATTTTACAAGTTATTATGTGTGAAAAACTCACAGTGTTTCATTAAATGTTATTTTAGACATAGACATCCCCCTCGAGATTTTTGCTCTATTTTAAACGAGTCGTGTTTTATTAAACATTTTTTTGTTTTATTCACAATTTTCGCTTAAATGTTATCGTTTTTAATATTAGCGCGCTCCGTCTAACATTCGTATTTACATATCTCTCCTTCTTCTTCTTTTTGAGCGGGTACTACCGAGCCTTAATACTGTTCTTATCTTATATATAAAAATGAATCGATAAATGTGTTGCTAAGCGCAAATCTCGTGAGCAGCTGAACCGATTTCACTAATTCTTTTTTTAGAATATTCCTTGAAGTACGAGGATGGTCTTTTAATTTCAGAAAACCTAACGACTATCGCACGTTTGACAGTTCGCGTGTTTGAGAATGACATTTTGCAAAACAATGATTGATCAGGATTCTATTTTTGAAAATTTTTAAGTTGATAAATTTATTTAAAGTAGGTACTCTGCTAATAGTTTGAATCGAATCAAGAATTTTAGGTATTTTTAATAGGTACCTATGTTAGGTACCAAATTTAATATACATGAAAAATGGAAATTTGAATAAAAATTGTAAAAGGTGACACGCGGGCTGTTTAAAAATTGAATGTACTGGGATTGAATATATGGAACGCGGGAGGAGGGTTGGCGGGACGAGGGAGCGGGAAAGGGAAGAGGGAAGGCGGGGAAGGTGGAAGGGGAACGCGGGAAGGGGGTCCGCGGGACGGGGGAAGGGGGGGAGTGGAGTGGAGAGAGGGAAGGTGGAGGTGACGAAGTGGGAACGCGAGAGACGAAGAGGACGCAGGAGAAGAAGAAGAGGCGGAAGGGGAACGGGACGAATGGGAAAGGACACTCAGGGAGAAACAATTTCTTTATCAAATGGCATAGCAACGCATGCCGGGACCAGCTAGTTTTTAATAAAATACGATGTTTTAAGTTTTTGTCGATTTTTTCATTTCATTACTTCGATCAATAAAGGTAACGTCAATGTTTCATTACGATAGCAGTCAGTTTTTTTAAATTTTATTTTATACTAGCTGGTTCCCGGCATGCGTTGCTATGCCATTTAATAAAGAAATTGTTCCTCCCTGCGTGTCCTTTCCCATTCGTCCCGTTCCCCTTCCGCCTCGCCTTTTTTTCTCCCGTTCCAACTCCGTCACCTCCACCTTCCCTCTTCCCACTCCACTCCCCACCCTTCCCCCGTCCCGTGAACCCCCCTCCCGAGTTCCCCTCCCCCCTCCCAGGTCCCCCTCCCTCCTCCCAGGTTCCCCTCCCCCTCCCCGGTTCCCCTCCCCCTCCATGGTTCCCCTCCCCCATATCTCCCTCCCTCCCGCTTTCCATAGCAATAGCCGCTTCCTCGCGTGCCACCAATAGCAATTTTTTTATACAAATTTCATAATGCCAGAGCTCACCGGAAGTTTTATGAAAACCTGGTCCTGACAATAACTGAATAGGTACCTTGCCCAATATGACTGGGCAGGTATGTTATCAAACAACAATATTAACGATGCGGTATTTAAATTCAACGAATGTATAACTCATGCTATAGATTTGTTCGTTCCAAGGGGAACTTTTTCCCAGCCTAAATTTCCTATTTGGTTCAGTATGAAACTAAAGCATTTGATTATGGAAAAAAAGAAAACACACAAGTTATTCAAATTAACGAACAACTTAGCGCTTTATCAAAAATTTTCTCAGTTAAGAGAATTATCCAAAATTGAATCTAACTTGTGTTATAAATCTTATATTGAACTCACTGAGACAAAATTAAATCTTAACCCTAAACAATTTTGGAAATTTATTAAACAAAAACGTATTGATAACGATCTCCCTTCAAGTTTATTTTTTAATGATACTCACGCCACCAACGATTTCGATATTGCCAACCTTTTTGCTGAACATTTCTCCTCTGTCTATACTGATAACATATGCACCATCCCTCCACTTAAATATGCTAATACTATTGACCTTAATAATTGCGAAATCACACTTGTAGATGTTTTCAATTACTTAAAAAATCTTCCCAGCAAAACAAGCACTGGTCCTGATGGTATACCTGAAATATTATTGAAAGAATGTAAATCTGTTGTATCTAAGCCAATTTGTTTATTATATAACTTATCATTATCATCTGCCACTTTTCCGGATTCCTGGAAGGTTTCCTATATACGACCTATTTTTAAATCGGGTAATAGGTCGAACGTAGAAAACTATAGACCTATATCGATGTTATCTCACATTCCTAAAATCTTTGAATCTATAATCACAAAAAAAATAACACCTATTTTCAAAAATGTGCTGATTGAGGAACAGCATGGCTTTAGATCTGCTAAATCTACCACTACAAACTTACTCTCCTTTACCAACACCGTAGTCAATGGCCTAGAAGATAAATTACAAGTAGATGTTCTATATACCGACTTTTCTAAAGCTTTTGACAAAGTAAAACACGCTATCCTCATGGCCAAGCTATATGCTATAGGTATACGAAACCCATTGCTATCTTTCTTTAATTCTTATTTAAGCCATAGAAAACAAAGAGTTAAAATAAATAACATTGAGTCTATTATTATTGAAGTAACATCCGGCGTACCGCAAGGAGCACATTTAGCCCCGCTTCTCTTCAACTTGTTTATAAATGACATTATTCGTATTTTCTCTCACACACGCTTTTGGCTTTTTGCTGATGACAATAAGATCCTAAAAATAATCAAAAACTACCATGACTGCCTTCTTTTCCAATCAGATATTGACTCTTTCAATGACTGGTGTAAAATTAATTGCTTGGAACTAAATGTCGATAAGTGCAAAATTATGTCCTTCTACAGATCTAAAAATCCGATTGTTTTCGAATACAAATTAAATAATAATTGCCTAACAACTGTTCAATCTATTAAAGATCTTGGTGTCTCTCTTGATAGCAAGCTTTCTTTCCGGGAACATATAAATACGATTGTTAATAAATCTCTCAAACTACTTGGTTTTATCACTAGAACCACTTCTGACTTCAAAAACATAAATACCCTAAGAACTCTTTACTGCTCCTTGGTTCGCCCCCATCTTGAATATGCTTGTATTATATGGTCTCCTTTTTATGCTGTCCATATTCGTCATATTGAATCCGTTCAACATCGGTTCCTAAAGGGAATTGCTTGGAGGCTAGGATTAGAGCGAGGCAATTACTCGTATGCTGAAATTGAACAAACTCTAAACCTTTCTCCTTTAGAAGACCGTCGGATAAAATCTGATCTCATTTGTTTCTTCAAAATTATTAACTGTTTAATCGACTCGCCTACATTACTACAACTCATCACATTTAATATACCTTCTCGTAGACTCAGAAATAAAGACCTGCTTTTCCTCAATCAGCACTCGACTAACTATGGTTATAACTCACCACTGTCCAGAATGTGTAGACTGGTCAACTCACGTCAAGACCTTGATTTTTTTGGTATTAGCTTAAATGATTTCTGTCGCTCTTTAAACAAATGAAGATATGTAATATTCACCCTAATTTTTGCAAGGTCTTGACGTGACTTGACACTTATTTTTCTTCTATTTTCACTGTTTGTCTTTGCTTTCATGTACCATCCGAATCCTTACATTTTTCATTTCTATACTTCGTGATACTTTGTTTTAAATTGGACGTAAGTCCGTAAATAAATAAATAAATAAATAAATAAATAACGAACACACAAAAAAAGAATTATCCAATTTGGTGCAGTCGTTCGAAAGTTATGCGCTTAGCAACACATTCTGCGATTCATTTTTATATTATAGATATTCAAGTTCTTCTTCTTCATAAGTCGGTTCCTCATTGCTGAGGATCATGGCTCCTACACTCCTACTCTAATGTGATGTATAGGCTAATTTGTTCGTTTTTGGGACCAGCTCGTATAGGTCTCGTAGAAATCGTTGTAACTCCCTTACTTTCGTGGTGAGAAATGCGATCTAAACGGTGTTAGTAAGAGAAAACCCCACGCTTTATATTAAAATCTAAAAGTTAACCACAAAGTAATTAAATGTACACCTTAAAAAAGCAAAGTTTGCGATCGCAATTTGAACATTTTTTATGAAACCTTGGGAATTTTTTATGAATCATATTTACATAAAAAGAAAAAATGTGAGTTGCGGAAAATGTTTATAATACATTTGTGTAATAAAATATGTGTGTGTTTTTTTTAAATATATTTTTCGTTAACAGTAATTTTACTTAGAAAAAAACGTAAGGTGGGTATTGTGAGTAATTTATAAAACTTTTTATGTTTGCATTCAAAAATTTTATATTTTAAAAATTATATGTTTATTTCGAATTATAAAATTTTATCATTTATCACCTTTCAAAGACAGTTTTTAGTTTTCGGATGCATTCAGAAATATTCCATTTATTTAGATTTTAGTGCAAAGCGGAAATATTTTGATCTTCTGACAAAATAGGCCCGAGGGAGGCGTAAGGGGTTAAGTTTGAAATTTGATGAATTGTTCAAATTATGTGAAATAACCAGTCGTATTTTTTTTAAAAATTAAATCGATTTTTCGGTCATAACAGTGATGGTATTTTTTAAAAATTTTAAAGAAAAAGTCAAGTATAAGAATAACCACTCAACTGTCCAAGTAAACTTTGGACGGTGTAATTTTATACATATAATGTAACTACTTATTGTAATTTATGTTATCAAAGTGATATTTTCGTGTCAATATGCTTGAATTCGTCAACACTTAAAAAGTTATATTTTTTATTAAATACATATATCTCCTCTAAACTCGTAGATGTTTCACTACACACTACACACTACACACTACACCCCCTCACAATTTAATGTGCAGAGATTTTAAACTCTGATTTCCCGACATCAATCCCTGAAATATGTTTTTCAACTCAGTTAAAAATATATTCAAGGTTTTGATAAGTATTTTAACACTGTTTGTGAATTTTTTCGTAATATCAAATGTGCTTAATAAGTTACTTCAATGACACTTACGCAATTAAAATTAATGCATCGATCAGTGAAACAACGATATTAATTGGTTATGCCAAATAATTAACCTGTGGCATTATCAAATTTATTAGTTTTGAGTTTCAGTAAGTTATGATATACAGGATGTACCTCGTGGAATTTTTTTTTTCAAAAACAAAAATATTTTTCTGTCACAATCGCCACTGATCACGATGCTAGACTTCGTGATGGATCACTTGATACGCGCTCTGACTCATCTGTTACCGAGCTCGGGAACGAGACGCAATTTGTATCACGTAATCTACTAGGCTGTACCAAGTGGCGAGGTGTGATGGAATTTTTTTTGTTTGTTTTTAATTGGAAAAAATCATCGGACCGCATCAACTATATTTCTATCTCCAAATATGCTCAGGAATCGCTAGTTAAAATCCTTCGGGTACGTGATGTTACACCTGTGTTTTAAACCTATCTTTGAATTGTGTTTTCATACTATAGGTCCTTAGCAGAATCTGCATTCATTAATTGAGACATAGCCAGAAATATCTAACATTGCCAGAAACATTGTTTATGTTACCATGTCATGTATCAAAATTAGTCAAGTAATAAAATGTTGTATTTAATAAGCCGGTCATAAACCAAAATCAAGGGATATGCACAATTAGCAATTACTGATCTGTTTTATTTTTGTTGGACGCTTATAACTTCAAAAATGATTCATGAAGCGAATGTTCTTACTTAAAGCGTGATTGAAATGAGCTTTTTATTCTGATATAAATATAATAATCTTTATATTGTTGCAAATGGAGAAGAGTTGAGCAATGAAAATACATCAGGCTCTATATTTCTAGTTGTACATAAATTTGATATGCCTACAAACAAATTTTAATACAAAATGGTACTATAAAATGGGGTGTCTTAGGTCTTTCTCATTTTTCGTATTCCCAACTAAATATTTTTTTACAAAAATTAAATTAAATTATTTTTATTTTTTTACAAACAAAGTTTTTATGTCATATTTATGGCATATGTTTTAACTATTGAAGTATACATTTTTTTTAATTAATGCATTGATGCAATTGATGCGTTTGTTTGGGGAGTAAACAAAAATTTAAAACATGCTGATCAAACTCATCTTTCGGAGAGGGATGACTTTTATAATGATATGTAAATCCCAAAATATATGAGTTCGAATTTTCAAGTTGTTGTGTATAGTATAGACACTGACATTAGCGATGTGTAGGTTTAGCTGGAGTGGGCTCTTGGGATCAGGTCCCGTGTTTGAGTTCTTTTGCAGGTTCCCGTTCAGTTCCAAGGTCTGGCTCCGGCCAAAACCGTGCGTCTCGGTCCGAGTTGAGTCTGGTCTCACTCACGAGTTGGGAGCAGGTGTCAGGTTCGAGTTCCGGCTCCGAGGTCCGGCACCGGCCGAACCCATGCGTCTAGGTAGCCGCAACAGCACCAAGTACCTACCCAGTCCTCATCCAAGAACTCAAACCTGGAACCTGCTTCTAGAACTCGAGTACTTTTAAAATGTAAAAGTTCGACCGATTGGTAGCTGAGTTGACATCGCGTTTGGGTCCCACCCAGGCGTCCCGTGTGGAGCTAATGTAAACCTAATGTAATGTTGACAGGTCGATGGCTGAGTTGGCATCCCACCCAGGCATCGTGCGTTCAATTCCTCAGCTGGATAAGTCCTCCAAGTCCTCCTGTCACAAGCAACATTTTTCGCTTAGTGTGGTAGTAGGAGATTTTCAAATGTTGTCAGGTTATTAGAAAGGGAATTTTTGTCTTTCTGTAAAAAAATAGAAACCCAATTATGGCAAGGTTCCACAAAGGCACCGAAGAGATAAACCTATGGCAGTGTGTTGTGGGCGTGTCTGTGAGCCTCGAGTATTGTCAATTTTATCTTGGAGTGATTTTCTGTTCAGTGAAAGGTATTATATTTATAATATTGTTCCAGGCGACGGTTATGGAAAAACGAATGGAGGTCCTTCCCCAACAGGACCCCAAGCTCGACCCTCAGTGGATAGCCTCCTGGAGCAGCTCAGTTCCGATATTCCAAATGGGTAACTAATTTCTTTCTTTCTTACATATTTTAATAGAGCCACTGACAATATTTTACAATTTATAATCTCATGAAGTACCTATCTACGTATAAACTTTAAGACATTCAGCACAATATTCAGGTGGAGAATTGCTTTCTAGCAGAAATAATATTACCTACAGCATTACTCATGTGCGTGCTGCCCTAAGATATTGAAATATGAGATATGCTACGCTGGCCACCCAACTGTCGGTGGACTACTACCTAATGGGAATAGTTTGAATACGGAAAGATTCGTTCAGTTAGTAGATTTTTTTAAGGTGTGCAGTAGTATTGGTTAACAATATAGTTTGAATACGGAAAGAATTCGTTCATTTAGTTGATTTTTTTAAGGTGTGCAGTAATATTGGTTAACAATATCGGTGACGCCAGGAAACACAGTCCCATCCAGTAAAAACTGCGGATAGCACATCTCTTATATTTAAATATCTTCAGTGCTTGCCTATAACTTATAATAAACTGTGAAATAATCGGATATTTAAAAGTGTTGTTTACATATTATTGATTTCACGGCCAGTTTTTCAGGGCTTGTTTGTAAACTCGCATAATATTATTCTACTCCTTAAACATTGATCAAAAATAATAATCAAAGCAAAATTCATAAACAAAACTTGAACATGGTAGTGTGTTGTGTAATGAATATCTACTGACATAGTGAACTAAACATTCAACTCCCGATGTTTCCCTTGATTCGTTCATGATGATCACTAAACAGGGTGTTCTTTTTTAAATTTATTAAAAATTTCTACGGCTGGTGGGCAAAGAATTTTAAAATTGCCTTTCGTGCCAGAACCCTGTCTATAGGTGTACCATTAAGAGCTGTAATTTATACTAACCGACTTCTGATATGTATTCATAAAGCATGCAACAGGAAGCAAAATTAGAAGAGAGCTTTCAAGAGCAAGTCCATATCTCTCGATCTTTCTCCTATACTATTACAGTGTGGATTTATTGTATTTGATGTTAATTTGAAGAATGCGGTATTTGTTTAGTAATACGGGTACTTCTCCGCGTCCGGGGACGAAGCAAGTGACAGTGACAGTGAAGGAGACAGTGGTGGAGCCAGCAGCCACGCGTGGCCACGCGCATCCTGTACATACTCATGCCTCCAACGCCACTAGGGAGCTAGATGACCTCATGGCCTCACTCTCTGAGTTTAAGGTACTTGTGCAGTTTGCTTCATTTTTCTACGATTCACATATTTATAGATTTAAAAAATATTATTACGTACTTATTAAAAATTGGTTACTTGGGTTGGGGGCATACATTAATTACGTGAGCTCAAAAGGTGAGGGGGGGGGGGTCCAGCAAAATCTCACGTTACTTGAAAAAAATATACGAAGTGGCCCAAATTTATCTCACCAAGGGGGGGGGGGGGGAGGGATCTAGATTGGAAGAAAAACTGCTCACGTAATTAATGTATCCCGAACTGTTTAAAAGACCATGGTTCACTGAGGTTAATCTGAAAAGATTGGAAATAAGAATCATTTTTAGATTAAGATCCGGACATCCACTAATGGGAAGAATATTGTGTTTGATAGGCCTCTCTGATTCTCCAATGTGCTCGATATGTGAACAAATTTGTAGATGTCGAGCACACATTATAGAAGTGCATTAAATATGAACGACAGAGAGTGACAATACTAATGACCTCGAACTCATCGGAAGTTCAGAATTTAATAGCCTCAACCGAGTTTCATGCCATATCAAGAATAATGAAATTTATTAGATCATGTAAACTGGAAAATATTTGAAAGTGAATTTTTATACAAAATGAATATAAAAGGTCTAAGTACCTTTTAAAGATCATTAGAGATTATAATAATAATATTATAATTTAAAAACAGATGAGGCAAAAAATGACGTGTGAGTCAGAAGCCTCGATAATATACATGATATTAAAAAAAAAAAAATTAATGTATCCCCTTGGATAGATTTTATATTGCTTTTAAAGTATTGTACTATGTTAATTTTTCAATGTGAATTTAGTACCATGTAATTGTTTTTTTTTTTATATACTCCCAGAATTGTAATTCAAACGTGATTATTTCTACATTGGGGGGCTTAGACAAGTTTGTGCAAAATTACACAATTTATATGTGAATGAAAACATTTAGTTTGAAATGGCCTTTTCTCACAGGATAATAATTACTAACTCATTCGAACTTGGCAACTGAAAGATTTTTTTGAATAGAGTATTCAATTAGTATTGAATTAAAAGGGACAATTAGAGCACCATGTATCAGCACACAGCACCACACTACGACTTATGATTTTGGCTCGCTCCACTGTTCTAAGACTCCTTTATTGGTTCTACTTTCTTAAAATAGTTCTCCTGCCTTCTCCCTCTCCCTCTCAGCTGTTTCCTCTGTGTTCCCACCTCTCCTCCCCCCTTTGCTCCCACTGCGCGCTGGTGTGTGTGGAACCGCCCTCTTGTTGGTGGGGGAAACTTTCTAGTTATAATATCGGTCAGCATAAGCTCCAAACGTTTCACTACTATCCTGGTCTCTCCAGAGTTACTTTGCATTATTTAAACACTTAATCTCATCGAAATATTCTCTAAGATTAAATCAATATCTCCAAGTGTAATTTTAAAACGTACTTCTTAGAAATATTATACTTGTTTGTATAAGTTTTCATTCTCAATCGTTCTTTGAATTATCGAATCAGGCATTCAAGGATTATTTTGATTGCGATTAAAGGTATCGCAAGGCGGCGTTCAGCATCAGCAGTACCGCGCAGGCCAGGCAGTGGTAGCGGTGGCGGGTGGCGGTGACCTGGAGCGGATGCTGGGCTCTCTGCACGCGGATATGTCTCGCCAGGGGGTGAGCACGGCGCAGAAGGGGTGCTGCGGGGCATGCGACAAGCCCATTGTGGGGCAGGTCATCACGGCGCTGGGCCGTACCTGGCACCCGGAGCACTTCACCTGCGCCCACTGCTCCCAGGAGCTGGGCACGCGCAACTTCTTCGAGAGGGACGGCCGTCCCTACTGCGAGCCTGACTACCACAACCTCTTCTCGCCGCGGTGCGCCTACTGCAACGGACCCATCCTCGATGTAAGACTTCTTCATTCTTGTGCCTTCAAAACAGACTCTACTCTTTGTGTTTTGGTTCTATTCCGACAGTGCGAAATTATTATCAGCCACCAATTATCTTCTTCTACTAAGTGAAACTTTAGTAATGTGGATTTTGAATAACTTTCTAAAAATAGCATCCCATTAATAAATTATCAACATAAAATTTGATAGTGCAATTCTTTTTAAATGTTGCTCATTATTTCACTTACATAATTCAAACTAACTTTGTTTTCAGAAATGTGTGACTGCCCTTGAGAAGACGTGGCACATGGAGCACTTCTTCTGCGCCCAGTGCGGCCAGCAGTTCGGAGAAGATGGCTTCCACGAGAGGGATGGCAAACCGTACTGCAGGAACGACTACTTCGACATGTTCGCGCCCAAGTGCGGTGGCTGCAACCGCCCCATCATGGAAAACTACATTTCCGCTCTGAATGGACAATGGCACCCGGACTGTTTCGTTTGCAGAGTAAGTATTGTCAACAATCATAATATCTTACAAAATACATCTGCAAACATTGCTATATCATCCCCCACAGAAAAAGCTTCCCTCTTTATGTTTGGTATTTTGTGCAATATTGTGCAGTATAATAATACTTAATGTTTATGTCATGTATGTTTTTGATGCTGTACACAGGATTGCTCACTACCGGTTCAAGGAAAGTCTTTTTACGCCATGGAAGGAAAACCCGTCTGCCCTAAATGCGCCGGCGTCGATGAAGATGAAGAATGACCTCTCATGACTATGATTCCCTTCATATGCAATCACATATGAAGGATGTCCCTCCCCCCTTTTATTTCAGCTCTACAAGCACCGCGGGCGAATATTAGGATATTGACATAACTAGTAAAGAAGAGTTTTGTAATGATGAGGGAAGGAGAGAGAGAGAGAGAGGAATGTGCGGTGGTTATTGAAAAATCCAAAGAGCAATTACCTGAGAGAAAACTATTCTTGATATTTAAAGTAATTTACGAAAGTGGATGAATGAATATGAAAATACCAATATTTTTTATGAAGCTTTATTTATATTTGGTTAAATAATTACTAGTCGCTGCATTAAACTAATCAATGTTTTGTTATATTGTATATTATTTGAAATTAAATAAATAAATATTAAAAAAAAAAACAAAAAATAAATAAAATAAAAAAAAAAAACAAACAAAAAATAAAAACACACTATTAAATGCACATGCGTTGGGCCGAGCATTCCACATGTCTGTGTGTTGGATCGATGTTCTTTGATTTACAACGTCGTGACAAAAACCTATTATTTTTTTTTAGCAAACAATAGATCCAGAAATAGATGCATATAATAATAATAATCTCTTTTTTTGTTTGTTGATGTTTAAAAATAAATTTCGCTAATTTAGAATCCGCTCGAAATAGATGACAACAATCCCTATAAATAAATAAAAATACCAGTTTAGTTTTTAATTTAACAATCAATTTTCAATAATAACCGGCGATAGTGTGAAACAATGTGTATTTTAAAGTTTTGGATGAGTTAGAGCTATTTTGAAACCTGTGTTAGAGTCTGCCGTGGCAGAGAGCCAATTCCTGTAATATTTACTTTTAGAATTATGTCAACTTAAATTTAGTCTTCTACTTGAAAAACAGGCATTTTCAGACACATTGTCTTCCCCTCATTATTTTTTCCTATCATTCCACGGGCGCAAGTGTACTACTTTATAATGAGAAATATAATGTTGCGTGGCAAATAGAGTTCAGGCGTTTTCGGCTAATATTGAGTGTAAAGATGTAAGAAATGTTGAAGGATGTGTATTGCGTGGTCCTAAAATAAATATTATGTATGTTTTGAAGGTCAATTCATACAACTGTTTTTTGAAATTATTGTTGATTGAATTCTTTTTTTTTTCTATTGCATTCAAAGAAAAATTATTAGGGAGTGGACATTGTTTATTTTCATCAGTGGCAATGTGTATTATTATTTAGAAATTAAATTTAAAGCTTACCAATGATGTATGTATGTTGCGGAGGAATAAAACATTAATTTATGAAATGTGTGTTTTAGTACGCTTTAGTTTATTACATGTGAAAATTGTTTATTGGCACGATGTTCATGAATGTTGATAGCTTTGTACACTAGGTCTTTGTGATCTAGTTATAGTGAAAAACTTGACTTATTCCAAAGCATAGGTTAGGTATACATAGCATATTACCAAAACTACCCTTGACTGCACAAATAGTTTGTGCACCCGTATGCGCGTAATGGGTTGTACATAACTCTCATTAAAATTACTACTAGTCGACCCCAATTAGGAACTGAATGTCAACCGAATGTAGGGTCTGCGTGATATAGCCCCCTTCCTTGCACGAGCAATCAAGAAAGTAATGCTTTGGCATACAGTTATACATGTACATGCAAAATATTATCATTTCTTAACTCCAACTAATCACTAGTACATACCTACCGTCGTTGAAACCAATATTCTTTTTCATCACTGAACAGATAGTGTGATGTTGGCATGTTCCTGTGCCCGAAATAAGCTCAATTTTTTAAACGACTTCGAAAAGGAGGAGGTTCTCAATTCGACTGTATTTTTTTTTTTTTTTTTTTAATGTTTGTTACCTCAGAACTTTCGACTGGGTGAACCGATATTGATGATTCTTTTTTTATTTGAAAGCTGGTGCTTCCCGTGTGGTCCCATTTTAATTTGGTCCAGTTCTGACAATGGAATCCATGAGAAAATCCTGTAAGTCTTAAATTTGCATCAAGTATGTGCGAGACAAATGGACGAATAACTCAATATCACGCGAACCGATTTCGAAGATTCTTTTTTTTATTGGAAAGGATGTACTTCAAGAGTAGTTTGATGAGAGTTTGGTTAGGTTCTGATTATGGGATTCATGACAAAGTAACGGAGCTCTCCAATTCTTAAGAGCAAATTAACAATACTCAGCCGAATCCTAATCGAATTAGTTAGTGTACTTCAGATTCACCAAAAATCAAAAAATAAACAAAAATTTTAACAAAACAAAAAAACGACTTAAAAAAATGCACTAAAAAGTTAAAAAAAAAATTTCATATTCTTCTACAACTTAATAATCAACTTACTTTATCTACTCATCAATATGTAGGTACGACTGTTATTTTTGGAGTCGGTGTCAGCCAAGGTACCCGGCCCTATGTGTTCACTTGACAGCTCCCCTCCTGCCGCGGCCCGCTCTCGCCTCTCATCTCCTCAAGTCGTGCGTGAGACACAAGCGCATCTCACCTATAACTATATATGTAGTTACAAACCTACCTTGGCTGACACCGAATCCAAAAATAACTGTCGTACCTACATATTGATGAGTAGAAAAACTAAGTTGATTATTAAGTTGTAGAAGAATATGAAATTATTTTTTTACTTTTTAGTGCATTTTTTGAAGTCGTTTTTTTGTTTTGTTAAAATTTTTGTTTTCCTTATTTCTGGTGAAATTGAATTGTTTTTTAAGTATGAGTTTATTTCTTGAACAGATCTTCTTTGGCCTGCCTAGGAGTCAAAAGGTGTTGTGTAAATAATTAGCAACTTCAGTTTTTTTTTTCAAATCAGTGTGGATTACACTTCCAGTGAATTTATCTGTTTATACATACATACATTATATTTGAGTTTTTTATACAAACACTTTTACGCACTTTTATGCATTCCTATACCCATCTCTGCAAAATCGTAAAATTTTAATATGTCTACATTAGATATTTTCATAAGTAAGTCTATGTCATGAATGAAAATTTTTAAATTATGGTTTTAATTTGCATATATATATATATCCATTATATGTTATTTTCTCATTATTATATTGGGTGAACTATCACAAAACCGTGCTGTGTAAATTAACTGTTATTATTATTATCAACAGGATTGCAGACAGCCCTTCCAGGGTGGTTCATTCTTCGACCACGAGGGTCTGCCATATTGCGAGACGCACTACCATGCCAAGCGGGGCTCGCTGTGCGCCGGCTGCCACAAGCCTATCGCCGGCCGCTGCATCACCGCCATGTTCCGCAAGTTCCACCCAGAACACTTTGTCTGCGCTTTCTGCCTCAAGCAGCTCAACAAGGGCACCTTCAAAGAACAAAATGACAAACCTTACTGCCACGGATGCTTTGAAAAATTGTTTGGATAATCTGAGTATCATTTCTTGCTAGCAGGCAATTTAAACCACTTTTTACATCAACCTGATTACAAATTTTAATGTTTTGTGATTCAAAATTAACAAAGAAAATTAAAATGACAAATTCCACCGTCATGGATATTTCTAAAAAACTGTATTTCAAGTGTTATAATGCAATTATTAGTGTGACATTATCATACACGCAGAAAACATAAAGTACTTCATCATCTTGATTACAAAAATAACTTATTTCATTGTCCCGATCACAAAAATCACTCTCTTCGAGTCGTTGGAATTTAATATCTATGTTTTGTAATTCAAAAAATAAAATAATAATTAAAAATATATATTTATTCTTTTCACCAAGACCCGATGTACACGAAATAATAGGGTATGTGGTTTTCTTTTTGACAGACTTGAGCTTTCTTTGCATTAATTGATGCGTGAAGCGATGTGCATGTACTGTTTGCGAATAGGTTAAACTATATTTTCCACTGAGTAGGGGCGTTCAGTCCACAGCGGCTGTGAAGCTGCGCATGCCGCCAAGAAAAGATGAAGAAAAATAAATTTCCTAAACTTTATGGAATAAAAAAGTTTCACATTTTATTTATAAGTTTATTAGTATTTGTTTTTTACTGTTTTCTTTTCCTGGGGCAGATAGCTTTACAGACTCTGTGAACTACTCACTCCTCTGTTGAAAATTTTAGTAATACATAATCTTCCTTTTTATTAATTTTATATGCTTATTTTCATTTCGTGAAGAAAATCTATCCTACTTACGTGGGTTCAAATTTGTAAACAACTTGTTATGAATTGTGAGCAAAATTTAAAAAATAATTACGACTTCCTTCTCGGTTTCTGTGCTTCCAGGTTCAACTTAAGTAAAAGTTTAATTAAGGTGGAATAACATTAATTCTAAGTGAACACGAACATAATATGTACCATAATTTTTTGTCCGTGATTGATATATATATGTACATATGTATTAACTTAATATCATCTAAGCACTCATCAATGTGCAACATCCATAATTATTAGCATATTTAATTTATTACCTAGTGCATTTATTACAATAATAGCTCCCACATTCAATTCATATTAGAAAAGGGTTGTATTAAACTCAAGCATTATCATACAATTTAGAGGCTAGATATTTAATTCAACTTCAAGAAATAATATCTCGCCAGAATTAAAATTGTCTGTTCTGATCAATGAGCTAATTTTGAAGTCCAATTTCTCTGTAGGTTCATTAAATTCGCAAATTAATTTGTTATCTGAGACCTTGTAGTTAATTTGGATGCTTAGCATCCTCTTTGATATTCAACACGTGCATAGATAGATAAGTACCTACTCACTATGGTGTTCATATTCAACACGTACATAGTTAGATAAGTAACTACTCACTATGGTGTTCATAAGCAACACATACATACATAGATAGATAAGTACCTACTGACTATGGTGTTCATATTCAACACATACATAGATAGATCACTATGGTTTTCATCTACAATTTTATTAAATATATTATTATAATTTTATTCTGCTTATTATTTTCTTCAACATAATGTCTCTTCATCTTTACATAATTATCTCATAATGGTGGGTATTTTAAGCAAAAAATTAAATAACAAACTTTTTCATATTTCACTTATTTGGCTTCAACATAGGAAATCTGAAATTCGGTGTATAATAAATAATGTAATTACTGCTTTACGACAATAAATTATTATACATACATCAATCAATATTAAAACAAAATTTCAAGAGAACTACCACAGCACACAGAAGAAACACTTTTTATTAATAAATTTTATAAAAAAATTGCGTAATGCAGTACCTATAAAATAATGACCATACCAATTTTCAAACAATATTTCTGGTACTTATGTAAACATGTATTATTTGTTTATACAAGGTAACCTAACCCGGTCCAGTAGGAATAACAACAACCATTAAATAATATGGTCTTTTAAATTAGAGATTATGGTGTGATATCGCAAACTGAATGAAATATTTACCCATGTGATATCACAGAAATTACTGTATTTAAAGTCATTAAACATATCTTTGTTGTGGTCGTATTAGGAGAAAAAAACTTTTCTTTTTGCCATAACAACGGAATCTCCATTTTGTTCCAAATAGAGATAATAATGTTTGTTATACAAATTGTATAAAGCAGTTTTGAAAGTATTGTACCAGATTATACTTGTTTGATTGTTTTTCATTTTATTTCGCAAATATAATGCCTATTGTAAGAATAAGAAGTTTTAAAAATGAGTTTTATTGATTTTTTTCAGTAATCCGTACATATATATAAGAATTTAATTAAATAATGTTACGTAATTGTTTTGTGTTTATTACCAATAACATAATGTGCCAAACCTGTTCACGGTACATTGCTTGACTTTCTTTCAATAAAAAATCTAATATTTCAAATTGACAATTTATTTGTATGTGTAAGTGCTATTATATTTATATACAAATTTTAACTGTTAAATAAACATGTTAATAAAATATTCAAAGTTTCATTTGACACATCATTATTATTAGTATTATAACTAAAAACTTAGGCAAAGAGTTATTTATGGCCAAGCAATCTATTTGAGCAGTGGCTGAAATGCCAAACTTGGAGATAAAAAAGTTGACCCTAACCTGAGCTAACCGTTAATCACAAAAAAATAAAACTAAATAAAAACTATTTTATATACCTAGACATGTTGTTTTTTCCTACTTAATTTCAAAATTATATCTCTGAATCTGCTCATCATATGCCTAAAAAATAAAGCTACTTTATATTAATTACGCTTAGCATTATGGTCAAGGTTTGTAGAAAATGTATATTTAACAAGGTTCTTTCATATAGGCACTTTAAAAAAAAAACGCATCGGGTCACTTGCAAGTTTGGGACATAGCTCGAAGTCCAGTTGGAGTCCGAAAGGAATGATCTCTATCACTTTTCCCTGTATAATATTATTTTTTGGCAAATCCAAGTTAATTTTCTCGAGCTGTATAAATGTAAACGAGGCAAGAAATGTGTGCCAAGACCGGGATGTTTGGCGGTCCGTCCTCTCTGCCTGCCCCTGTGGGGAAACGGCGTGATGGTTAGTTAGTTAGTCTTATATATTTCTACACACAAGTGTAGTTTTTTTTAAACTAAACAGACATAACGCGATTAAGTGAAACCAATATGTATGGTAAAATTAGGCTTGTGTGACGAACAAATTAAGGGGCGTAAAAAGAATGAATGACTCGACATTAATAATTAATGCATTTACTGATGTTATTCAGAAAACCTAAAAGACTCATTAACATTCCATAATTTATCAACTTTAGAAGATAGAAGAAATATATCCGACCAAAAATTTTTATTCAAAATCATTAACAACGTTGTTGACAACAACTATCTTCTAGAACACATTAATTTCCACTGTCCAATAAGAAACACAAGGTCAAACCAACTATTCCACATCCCACACTCAAAAACAAATTACACACAACATTCATTTCTCCGAAGGACGTGCACAAAATACAATGATATCTTTTACGACGCTGATATTTTCCATTTGTCCTCAGGCCAATTTATTAAATCCATAATAGAAAAAATTAAAACAAATTGTTAATTACGAACTCTCCACCCCTGCTGCATGTTATTTTTTTCATTCTCATTATGTTGGTTTTCCTTCTTTTTATTATAATAATAATATTTGGATGATTTATATATCCCATATGCTTTAATTTGTGTGTGTTTTTTTTCTTTCATTTCTGTTGTATATATATATTTTTTTCTTTTTTTTCTACCACTTTATGTTTTCTTTAATGTTTTAATCCATGTTTATATATTATAAATTGTAGCGGAAACTTGCAAACGATTGCATGATTGCATTAAACGCTGGTTAATGCAATCATGTAATATGTTACTTTCTTATTAAAATATGTATAACTGTTTGTTTCCTAAATAAACTAAAATAAAAAAATAAAATTATATGACATGGAAGAGAATGGTAGTAAAGACCGATAAGAAGATAACGATTTACAGCGCAGTTCACTGTAACATTTTTCTGAGCGGTGGCCGAAGTGGCGCAGGACTCAGTCCCTCGGAAGTGTGCGTGTGGGGGGTGCTAATAGATTTCAAGCTACACCATAACTTTGAAACCAATCACCGCTTTCGATGAGTGAACCTTGTTTAAGTATAATTCATATACATAAGAATAAAATAAAATTAGCCTTTTTTGCTGTTACTTATAAAACATTTTTCTAATCTAATTATTTTTTTTTTTTTAAATATTATTCTAAATTATCAGGGTTCGGGTCATTATTTTTAGAAACAGCTTGTCTTTCAACATAGGCCTCCTCTAAAGATTTCCATTTTCCTCTATCCTTTGCATATCTGAAGTTCTTTTGTTTATCTTTAAAGGGTCTTGGTTGTTTTCCCCCACGAGGACCAGTCGGCTTGGGGGAGGGTGTGTTGTTGTTTTGTCTTTTTGTTGGTGTTCTTGTTTCCGTTCGCCGACAGTTGATTGCTATTGTTATTTTCCTGTTGGTTGGCATGTAAGAGAATTAGATCGAGCCCTCATCAAGTCAAATGCATTTGTTCTGTTAGTTTTCGTAAAGGATGATACATAAATGATAATAAATGAATAATTTATAGAGCACCGTTTTTGAGAAAAATCACCCCAAGGGCGCAAATGTATATGTCTTGCATTATGTCTGATTTATAATGAAAAAGTGAAATAATTATTTTTTATATCTTCAATCATATCAAACTATTTGCGGTACTATATTTATATTTCGTATTTCTGTATAAATGTTACTCAATGGATGAATAGCAATATTATTCACAATATTTTCATCTATGGATTAAGTACTTATAAAAACAAAAAAGCAAAAGAGGAAGTTTTAGTTTATTTATGAGAGGATCATGGTAGAGATCAGGGTCAGGGGTAGCGATGGGAAATATCAAT
The DNA here is from genome assembly GCA_929108145.2 of Limnephilus rhombicus. NCBI lineage: Eukaryota > Metazoa > Arthropoda > Insecta > Trichoptera > Limnephilidae > Limnephilus > Limnephilus rhombicus. The sequence goes on from OV815274.1 coordinate 23,477,518, forward strand.
ATTGCATCGATCTTTTTTACCATTGATGCATTTCGATACATTGTCATAGATAAATCGATTCTTGAACAATCGATTCTCGCATCGATCTCAAAGAAGCGCTGTGATTGGTCAGAATTAATCGATGTGAGATAAGCGTTGTGATTGGTCAGAATTAATCGAAATGTTAAACCGATATAATTGTAGTACTCAAACGTCAAAATTCATTTGGAAATGGAATCAATGTCAAAGAAGCTCTTTGATTGGTCAGAATTAATCGATATGTTAAACCGAGACAATCGTAGTATTCAAACGTGAATTGTAAAACGACGAAATATTACTTTTAGGTTATGATTTACATTTACAGTATGTGTTAAAGATTGACATGGTGATAAGACGTGGTGATTATTTTTCATAAGTAGGTAAATGGGTTCTTTTGAGGTTATTTATCGATTTGGTTGGTGTATAGACACTTCTGTACAAATATATCGTTATTCAATAAACACCGATTGCAAAAAAACAGTTTATTGACTGCTTAATGTATAAGTTTCCTACAATCTAAATGTCATTTTGAGGTTAATCATGTAATGACGCAGAATCAGAATTGTGGCAAGATCTATAAAATTACCAGGGTTGCCGATTTGTGGGTAATTCCCCAAATTGTGGGGAATTTTAAAGATTTTTCAAGAAATGGGTATTTTGCGGGGAACACCGTTTTGCGGGGAATCTGAGCATTTTTTGATTATTCAACCTTTTTGAAAAATATGTTTATTCGGTGGAAGATTTCATAGTTTATTTTATGGCAGCATTGTAACATTTAATGCTAAACAATAATTGTCAGGGGATTTCTGAAGTTCGGGACCCTAACTCGAAGACACATGAATATGCTAGTCATAGAACTTCTACGATAGAAGGATCCCGCTATTCTTGATTTCTCCCAATATGGCCTGAATGTAGATAACGATGCTGAAAGTCACTGGTCTAAAGTGTTTGGCCTAAAAAGCAAAATACAGGACGATACTTGTTCCCAAATTTAAAAATTGTAAGAAGTTTATTGCTCGTGTTGCCGTTTTCCAACGCTCCCGTTGAGAGGAAATTCAGTGTTCTTAAAAATTTGGAAACAGAAAATAGAAATCGCCTTCATTCAGATACTGTGGTAGCATTCATGGCTACTCGAGAAGGGATTGAAAAAGAAGGAGGAAGTTTGAAATTTAATCTTTCAAAAAATGTTAATAAAAAAAGCATGATGCAGTAATTGATGAAAGGAGTTAATTATTTCATATCACCTGTATTACGCCTATTTCGTTAATAATCCATTACATGTTGTTAATAAAGTCTTATAATGATGTAAATTGCTTAATATTTAACTTAACTTCACTGTTTAAAATCATTGTCCTCAATGTCAAAAAACAAAAGAAATTTTTAAATTGGGTTAAAATTATATTGTAATCTTCCTTTCTTCGACTAACTCTTTTTTGTTTCATTTAAATTACTTGTCTTTTTCAGCTATTTTTTTTCCTAACACTACCTGGCACACCGTATGTATGGTTATATTACCATATTTATTTATGTTTCCTTTTTTCCTACTAGACAATTTATCGGCACACCGAATTGAATTTTTTTTAAATGCCATTATTTTTGTTTCAATATTGGTTATTGGGTTGTAACCTATTTTTTAATCTTGTATCATGGTATGTAATAATATGTTTAATCAATTTTCATAAATAAAAAATGCTATTTTCAATAGAATTTAGTTTTATTTTGGTGGTAGAATTATGAGGAAACTTGTGGGGAATTTGATATTTTGCTCTCCCCAACTTGGGGATTTTGAACATTTATTGCGGGTATTTTAGAACATAAGCATTGGCAACCCTGCTTAAGATCCGTATTCTTAAGGCCCTGATCGACGGGCGAGTAAAATCGCGGTCTTATGGCTCATCGGTAAAGCTCGCCGGTGTATCATTGCAAAACCGCAGTTTTGTGAGTTTGCTTGATCTTTTACTCGGCTTGTCGTTCAAAACTGCGTGTCGATCACGGCCGGCCAGCCAAGCCGCCAGTTATCGGCGACAGCGCTAGAGGACGGACGTCACGTAATAATGGATCTGTGAATTCACAGTCGCGATTTCATCATAGAATTCATAAATGGCTTCCGAGAGTGTCTCTGTTTATGGCAAATTAAATCAAGCGAATACAAAAACAAGGGAAATAATTAATAAAAAATAAATTTATTAATAAAAATTCTTAATTTATTAAATTAATTTTTTATTTTATTTATTAAAATTATTTTTATTTTTAAAATTTTATTTTTTTATTTAATAATAATTTTTAATTCGTGGTATGCTATAATACCAATATAACACAAAGCTTCAGACTCCGAACAGGACATGTTAACCTCAATTCGAGTACGATACGTAGATACGATAGACTGTTTTACTCGCTAGTCGATCAGCACCAACGAGCCGCGAGTAAAACCGACGGTTTTTAAAACCGCGGTATAGACTCGTACGTCGATCACCCACTTTATAGATAATGTAATTTTCAGGGTTGCCAATGCTTATGTTCTAAAATACCCGCAACAAATGGTCAAAATCTGCAATTGGGGAGAGCAAAATATCAAATTCCCCGCAAATTCCCCACAAGTTTCTTCATACTTCTGCCTCCAAAATAAAACAAAATTCCATTGAAAATATCATATTTTATTTATTAAAACACATAATATAAGATTGAAAAATAGGTTACATCCCAATAACCCATATTGAAGCAAAAATAATGACATAAAAAATATATACGGTGTGCCTATAAATTGTATAGCTAGTAGGAAAAAAGGAAACATAAAAAATATTGTAATACATATAATCATACCAACGGGGTGCCATGTACCTAAGGGTAGGAGAAAAAATTAATAAAAAAGGCAAGTAATTCAAATGAGACAAAAAAGAGTTAGTTGAAGAAAAAGTACCTAGTATTTTATTTTTACAATATAATTTTAACCCATTTTAAAATTTTATTTTGTTAATTGATATTGAGACCAATAATTTTAAACAGTGAAGTTAAGTTTTAGTGAGCAATTTACATCATTAAAGATTTGATTAACAACACGTATAATGGATTAAACGAAATAAGCATACATCACACAGGTGATGTAAAATAATTACCTCCTTTCATAAATTACTGCATCATGCTTTTTTTATTAACATTTTGTTTGAAGGATTAAACTTCAAACTACCTCCTTATTTTTTTAATTCCTTCTCGAGAAGCCATCGCTACCACAGTATCTAAGAGGCGCCTATGAAGGCGATTATTATTTTCTGTTTTAAAATTTTTAAGAACACTGATTTTCCTCACAACGGAAGCGTTGGAAAATGGCAACACGAGCAATAAACTTATTAAAATTTTTAATTTTGTGAACAATATCGTCCTATGTTTTTTAGGTGAAACATTTTAACCCAGTAACTTTCGGCATTGTCATCTACATTCAGATCTTGTGGGGAGAAATCCAGAATAGCGGAATCCTTCTATCGTAGAAGTTCTATGACTAGCAAATTCATGTGTCTTCGAGTTTCTTCAGGAATCCTCCGACTACTATTGTTTGGAAATAAATGTTACAATGCTGCCTTAAAATAAACTACGAAATCTTCCACCGAATGTACATATTTTTCAAAAAGGTTGAATAATCAAAATATGCCCAAAATCCCCGCATTTTCCCCGCAAAAAGGTGTTCCCCACAAAATACCCAATTCTCGAAAAATCTTAAAAATTCCCCACAATTTGGGGAATTACCCACAAATCGGCAACCCTGCACGTCATATGCGGCCGAGCCGAGCCACGCCTCTTTGGCTCGGCTCGGTGGATTTTGGATTCACCCAATACCAAGCAGAGCTGTGGGGTGGGGAAACTCAGATATCAGGCTCCTACCCCACGCTCCTGTAACCTCTGTAGGCTCTGCGTGCTCTCCTGTGTGTTTAACTCATTTCATTTTTTTATTTTTGAAAAATATTAAGAAAATAATCAACTTCTCAAAGAAATTGATACGCCCGGGCCTTACGGCGGGTCCAAACTATAAACTAAAAATTAAGGAGGAACAAATTAAAAAGCTACTGATTTAACCTTTTCCCCGCGTTGAACTACTCCGTTTTTTCAATACCCATACACGGTACATGTATATGTCATATTTCAAATACCTATCCATCCAATTTTATGTCAAATTACACCATATTATGGCATGATGGCATGATTTATCATACTATATAAACAGATGAGATTATTATCTACAATTTGAAACCAAATTGTCATCTGTAAAGATATTTATAAAAACAAAAACATTAAATTCCATACAAAAACGTACCCATGTTATCTTAAAAGACGGCGCCATTTATCCGCGTGCTTGTACTCAGGACACTGCGTTGATAGACACAAGTGGTACCTCGATCACTTATTATTATTAATTCGTATAAACAAGTTCTAAAACTTCTGATGACACTAAAATTAATAAAATTTTTATGTAAATTCAAAATCACAGTTTCACAACATAAACAAACGTGTGCGAATACGCGTGATCTCGAAAACAAATGTTATCGACGCTTGTCCAATTTAGTCAGTCGGAATCGCATGCATGCGCGTGCGCAAACTACTAGCGCCATCTGTGGAGTAAATTGTGAACTCTGCACTCAAAGGCACGAGGACACATTCACTTGATTATAGATGTTTTTTACGAAATACAATTTTACTTTCGAAATATGCCTGAAGATGTCAGCATCGTGATAGTTACACGAATGTCCTAGCGAGCGGGAAAAAATACTGTGACATAGTAGCGCTGTGATATCGGCAGTCGAAGTTAGCGTAACAAGGGCTGATACGGGCGCGTGTGAGGCATGGTTTTTGCCATCTCAACTGTTGTTACGATCATGTGGAAAAAGTTAAGAAACGATACATTTATTCTAGTAGGACACAAAAGGCAGGTGTTAATTATTAATCTAGTGTTAGTCTTAAAACTACTTAATTAATCTTAAAATTAAAATGTCTGTTTGCTTAATTCTACGGTAAAGTCTTTGTGCAATAGTTCAGAATCTAATCACTTCGGTGGTTAAAATAAATAAAATGTTCAGTCACTTCCCTTTGGTTGCTGATGATGGAGTCTCCGCGTAAGCACACAGTCACTAGGCACTTTAAACTTAGTTATCTATTTTTTCACTTGTTATTGCACAGGTAGGAAGTTGCGAAAGTCTTTGTAGTGAAAATTGGTGCAAAGTGGAAATCGCACAAATCCTTGGTCGGAATTTTCGCGGTCACTTGGTTAAACTTCCTGGTAGAAGTTCGCGAACGAATCGGCGGTTCCTGGTTGGAATCCGCGAGCGTGTCTGGTAATTTCCCTGCTCGGGAAATTACGCGGGGTCGCGTGCAGTTCGGAGACCGTTGCAAAGCCCTGGCCGGGTTGCAAAGCGCTACTATTATTTTTTTATCCCTGGTCGGGACACTCCGTTGGTGGAGTGGAGTACCAACCCCTGGGCTGGGCAAATGATGACTGACTTCGTGGTGAAATTCTCGCTCGTGTCTTCCTTCCTGCTCTGGGGTAGATCTTCAAAACTAATTCCATCAGCGGCAGCTGCAAGGGTCAAACGAAAAGGTTTATGGCCCGTCGCTCGGCTCGGCGCGAGAATTGGGTTTTATTAGTCCTTGCCAAAAATATCCTGGCTTTTCAATTTTTATTGCGGTCCCGCTTTGCTTTCGCCGCTCTGTGTTCGCCGCTAGGTACAAATGTTATTATTATATTATCCTGCGTTCGTAAAAATGATTTTATCTCATCCTTCGTTGCTTTCTAAAATTATATGACTATTTCCGGTACTTTGACTAACTTTAAGCTCTTTATGTTTACCGCCTACTCCTATGCTAGCGACCTTATTGTAAATGGTACGGTAAACATCTGTTCAGTTCCGTGAATTTTTGACATTAAAATACCTAAAGGTATATCAATCGCCCCCGGGTGTTTTGTCGAAAATTAACGGTAATTAATATTACTAACGCACTAAGTAACTATTATTATCTTAACCCGTCTAATCACAGGAGACCCAAGTTGTCCCAAAACATCATATGCCGTTATAATAACAGGAGACCCAGATTGTCCCAGAGCGACAGTGCATTATTAAAAGTTAGATATCTCTCTTCCTGTCATGTGAATATTTGTGATTTCTTTTATGTTAGAAACGGAATGAAATAATGCTTCTTATTGTCTTAGAATTATATGAGCTAAGTTTTTCAGATATTTTACAAACCCGATCAAAAGTGACGGTTTAATTTTTCGCCAATTTGTGACGTATCACACATTTAATTTAAAAATAAAATTGTATGAAAGTGATAAAAAGTGAGGTGACAGTTTTATTTCAAATTTTATTTAGAAAAGGAGTCTGTATTTTAAATCTTAAGTTTATTCCATTTTAATTACTTTAATTCGAATATTCGCAGGTATGCATTTTTTAGCCAATTTAAATTTCCAATATTAAAATTTTAATATTTAGAAACAAAAATGTTGATTTCTAATAAACACACCGGAAAGATTATTTTATCTTGATTTTAGAAAATTTTTTGTTTTTGCAAAAGCGTTAAAAAAAACCAATAAATAGGAACATTTAAAATGCATGGGAAGAACCAGGAATTTTGCGCGCAAACCTTGATAGGCAAAATTTGACAGAAAATTATTTTCTTATTATTCGAAGGGTTAACTAAAACAATTCTACTATCTATAAAAAAATTATAAAATTATCCTAACAACTTAATATTACCTAACGTTCTATGTATCTATCCAGCTACATAACACAATGGTCTCATTATCGGTATGATATTGTCTGCTTTCATGTTATACCGGGTGGTTTCCTGGCGTCATAAGAGCCTCGGTTGTGCACCTTCCTGGAATCAGTTGGTTCATACGTCCTCGGTGGGAATTTGGGCCAAACGTTAGATATCTTATACCTAGTCAGAAGTTTCTCAGCTAATGCCGGAGTGTACGGAATATCGTGATTTTCCGAAAGAGTTTCTTCTTCAGGAATGCGGCGTGGTCTGCTGCAAGGGCGGCTGGTTGAACAGTGTGTTTGTGTGCAGCACTGGTAAATTATATCGTCTAAAATTACTTTATAATATCTTACCGAAAAATATAAAATCTACGAATTTCATTAAAAATATCACCTACCAATATAATGCATAATATAATATGAACCAGGGAGAGCTAATTCTCAAAGTTTCGCGCGAATTTACCCTGTCCAGTGGGTGGAGAAATCATCTCCGTTGTAGAAGTGATTGTAGGCGAATTACTGGGGAGCGATTGCTGCAGATCAATTGCATGTTGCGCATTGGGGGTGATTGTGGGAATCTTCTCGATACCCGGTATAATGGGATTACTTGTGCTAGTCGGTTCTACGACTGGCGTACAGGTGAAGTTATCTGAGTCCGCTTGTATAGATTCGCCTGGATAGCAAGTATCTACAGGCGGTGGCACGTCGTTAATAACGTTTTGCCAGATATTCGTTGAAGGCGTGTGTTGAGCGCTTTCTAGCGTGGGTGCCCGTCCATCGTAGTTGCTAGGGGGGGAATATTATGGCCGCTAGGCCCGGCGTACTGCTCTTGAAGTGTGAGTATATTGTGCTCGATAATGGAGGCGATATCCGGTGTAACTGGGCCACACGTATACCGTGGTGTTTCCACGACAGGCGCGTACGCGAAGGAGCATTGTGGAGGTTCTTGAGCTTGATGCGGTCCGGTCTGATCTCCTCGTTGTGAATGCTGCTACTCATACGTACCTATGTATGGGGGGCCCTGGACGCGACGTTGTACGACCTGGTCGGCGTCCGGACCATGTCAGTTTTCCGCCCTGCGGCGGTGAAGTTCTGGGCAATCCGCATTCCAATGTCTTCCTGGGCAGTTATGACACCAGGGCAATTGGTCACGCGGTCGCCTTGCATCGTTATTACGACTATCCGCCCTTTCCTAGTGTCGGGGCGGCGGTGCACGGAAGAGTATTTCCTTCGGGAAATCCATGGCGTTTACTCGTGCTGTAAGTGTTTCCATGGTGTACGTGCCGAAGATTAGGTCCGCCTCCAGCAGCTCTCGATAACGAGGCATCATCAGCCTTATCAGATCTGGGCAGAATTCGTCCAAGCCTGTTTGTCTGAAAACACGTTTGTGGATTGCTCGCTTACTCTGTAAGAAAGCAACGCCGCTTTCGTCGGTTTGCTGCAGGTCTCCATACAGCGTGACTAATAGAGACGTCCTCGCTCCCACTACGCCGTAACGCTTTCGTAGTTGTACAGTAAAATCCTCCCAGCTCCATCGCCCGCGTGTATGAGGCTGCCACCACCTTCTTGCTTCTCCTTGCAATTGTTTTGCAGCTTTTTCCACTTTAAGTGCTGACGAACAGCCTGTCGCACTGAAGAATTCCTCGCACGCGACGATAAACTCTTCGGGTTCTTCCTCCGGCAAACCTTCGAATCGATCTTCCAGCACCCTCGAATGGCACGAGGTCTGCCCCCTGTTCTCCATCCTTTCCTTCGCTGGTGTGAGGCTACCGACGTCTACGGTTGCCTGCAATGCATCCGCCGTAGTTTGTCGCGTGGTTCGCGTTGTTTGCCAATGCCATGTATAATTAATTTTTAAATCTATTTTTAAAACTATACCTAAACTAATTTGGCCGCCAAATACTCTTTGAGGCGGGAAGCATTAAACCCAGACATAAATTATTAATTAAAAAAAAAAACAAACAAAAGAAAATTTGCAAAAAAAAAACCTATCATTAATTTAGAACAATTAATATTAACGCGTATCGTGAAAAGCTAACCTATCGGTCATCCATTTAGATTCTACCGAGTTTGTGGCTCTGTGTGAATTTAACTAATAATTATAACAACTATTGTTCCTCCTTTGGACGTAACTATTCTAATCTCAGGGTTCATGGGTCGGAAATCCACACTCAGATTTCTACCAGACAAAAAATGCCAGTAGGCCCCACGTCTGGGCCGCCAATTGATACGCCCGGGCCTTACGGCGGGTTCAAACTAAAACTATAAACTAAAAATTAAGGAGGAACAAATTAAAAAGCTACTGATTGAAGAAACGATACATTTATTCTAGTAGGACACATAAGGCAGGTGTTAATTATTAATCTAGTGTTAGTCTTAAAACTACTTAATTAGTCTTAAAATTAAAATGTCTGTTTGCTTAATTCTACGGTAAAGTCTTTGTGCAATAGTTCAGAATCTAATCACTTCGGTGGTTAAAATAAATAAAATGTTCAGTCACTTCCCTTTGGTTGCTGATGATGGAGTCTCCGCGTAAGCACACAGTCACTAGGCACTTTAAACTTAGTTATCTATTTTTTCACTTGTTATTGCACAGGTAGGAAGTTGCGAAAGTCTTTGTAGTGAAAATTGGTGCAAAGTGGAAATCGCACAAATCCTTGGTCGGAATTTTCGCGGTCACTTGGTTAGACTTCCTGGTAGAAGTTCGCGAACGAATCGGCGGTTCCTGGTTGGAATCTGCGAGCGTGTCTGGTAATTTCCCTGGTCGGGAAATTACGCGGCGTCGCGTGCAGTTCGGAGACCGTTGCAAAGCCCTGGCCAGGTTGCAAAGCGCTACTATTTTTTTTATCCCTGGTCGGGACACTCCGTTGGTGGAGTGGAGTACCAACCCCTGGGCTGGGCAAATGATGACTGACTTCGTGGTGAAATTCTCGCTCGTGTCTTCCTCCCTGCTCTGGGGTAGATCTTCAAAACTAATTCTATCGGCGGCAGCTGCAAGGGTCAAACGAAAAGGTTTATGGCCCGTCGTTCGGCTCGGCGCGGCAATTGGGTTTAATTAGTCTGATACACCCCCGCCTTACGGCGGGTTCAAACTAAAACTATCAACTTAAAATTAAGGAGGAACAATTAAAAAAGCTACTGGTTTAAGAAACAACACATTTATTACATTAGGACACAAAAGGCGGGTGTTAATTATTAATCTAGTGTTAGTCTTAAAACTACTTAATTAATTCGTCTTAAATTTAGAAAGTCTGGTTGCTTAATTCTACGGTAAAGTCTTTATGTAATTGTTCAGAATCTAATCACTTCGGGGGTTAAAATAAATAAAATGTTCAGTCACTTCCCTTTGGTTGCTGATGATGGAGTCTCCGCGTAAGCACACAGTCACTAGGCACTTTAAACTTAAGTTCTATTTTTTTCACTTGTTATTGCACAGGTAGAGTCGCGAGAGTTCTTTGTTGTGAAAATTTGTGCACAGTGGAACTTGCGCAAATTCCTGGTCGGAATATTTCACGGTCACTTGGTTGGACTTTCTGGCGGAAGTTCACGAACGTATCGGCGGTTCCTGGTCGAAATCCGCGAGCGTGTCTGTTAATTTCCCTGGTCGGGAAATTGCGCGCGGTCGCGTGTAGTTGGGAGAGCGTTTGCAGAACCCTGGCCGGGTTGCAGAACACTCTTAATTTTTTATCCCTGGTCGGGACACTCCGTTGGCGAAGTGGAGTACCAACCCCTAGGCCGGGCAAATGGTGACTGACTTCGTGGTGAAATTCTCGCTCGGGTCTTCCTTCCTGCTCTGGGGTAGATCTTTAAAACTAATTGCATCGGCGGCAGCGGCAAGGGTCAGACGCAAAGGTTTATCGCCCGTCGCTCGGCTCGGCGCGGCGATTGGGTTTTATTAGTCCTTGCCAAAAAATACCCTGGCTTTCCAATTTTTATTGCGGTCCAGCTTTGCTTTCGCCGCTCTGTGTTCGCCGCTAGGTACAAATGTTATTATTATATTATCCTGCGTTCGTAAAAATGATTTTAGCTCATTCTTCGTTGCTTTCTAGAACTATATGACTATTTCCGGTACCTTGACTGACTAAGCTCTTTGTGTTTACCGCCTACTCCCATGCTGGCGACCTTATTGTAGATGGTGCACATTTGTCAGTTCCGTGAATTTTTGACATTAAAATACCTAAAGGTATATCAATCGCCCCCGGGTGTTTTGTCGAAAATTAACGGTAATTAATATTATTAAAGCACTAATTAACTATTATTAAACTTAACTAAAACAATTCTACTATCTATAGAAAAAATTATAAAATTATCCTAACAACTTCATATTACCTAACGATCTATGTAGGCATCTATCCAGTTACATAATACAATGGTCTCATTATCGGTATGAGATTGTCTGCTTTCATGTTATACCGGGTGGTTTCCTGGCGTCATAAGAGCCTCGGTTATGCACCTTCCTGGAATCAATTGGTTCATACGTTCTCGGTGGGAATTTGGGCCAAACATTAGATATCTTATACCTAGTCGGAAGTTCCTCAGCTAATGTCGGAGTGTACGGCATATCATGATTTTCCGAAAGAGTTTCTTCTTCAGGAATAGTTGACAGGCGTGGTCTGCTGTGGTTACCTGATGCAGGTTCCGTCGGCGTATTGTGGCCGCTGGAGCCGGGGGTTGGCTGTGGAGCGTCATCGTGTTCATCTGCAGCATTGCGCAATGATGCAGTGGGTGGAGAAATCATCTCCGTTGTAGAAGCGATTGTAGGTGAATTACTGGGGAACGATTGCTGCAGATCGATTGCATGTTGCGCAATGGGGATGATTGCGGGAATCGTCTCGATATCCGGTACAATAGGATTGCTTGTGCTAGCCGGTTCTACGGCTGGCGTACAGGTGAAGTTATCTGAGCCCGCTTGTATAGATTCACCTGGATAGCAAGTATCTACAGGCGGTGGCACGTCGTTAATAACGTTTTGCCAGATATTCGTTGAAGGTGTGTGTTGAGCGCTTTCTAGCGTGGGTGCTCCGTCCAACGTAGTTGCTAGGGGGGAAATATTATGGCCGCTAGTCCCGGCGTACTGCTCTTGAAGTGTGAGTATATTGTGCTCAATAATGGAGGCAATATCCGGTGTAACTGGGTCACGCATGTACCGTGGTATTTCCACGACAGGCGCGTACGCGAAGGAGCATTGTGGAGGTTCTAGAGCGGTTTGTGGTCTGGTTTGATCTACTTCTTGTGTACTCTGGTGCTCATATGTGTCTATGTATGGGGGCCCTGGACGCGACGTTGTCCGATCTGGTCGGCGCCCGGGCCATGCTAGTTTTCCGCCCTGCGGCGGTGCAGATCTGGGCAATCTGCATTCCAATGCCTTCCTGGGCAGTTATGACACCAGGGCAATTGGTTACGCGGTCGCCTTGCGTAATTATTACGAGTATTCGCCCTTTCCTGGTGTTGGGGTGGCGGTGCACGGAAGAGAATTTCCTTCGGGAAATCGATGGCGTTTACTCGTGCGGTAAGTGTTTCCATGGTGTACGTGCCGAAGATTAGGCCCGCCTCCAGCAGCTCTCGATAACGAGGCATCATCAGCCCTATCAGATCTGGGCAGAATTCGTCCAAGCCTGGTTGTCCGAATATACGTTTGTGGATTGCTCGCTTACGCTGTAAGAAAGCAACGCCGCTTTCATCGCTTTTCTGCGGGTCTCCGTACAGCGTGACTAATAGAGAGGTCCTCGCTCCCACTACGCCGTAACGCTTCCGTAGTTGCGCAACGAAGTCCTCCCAGCTCCATCGCCCGCGTGAATGAGGCTGCCACCACCTTCTTGCTTCTCCTTGCAATTGTTTCGCAGCCTTTTCCACTTTAAGTGCTGCCGAACAGCCTGTCGCACTGAAGAATTCTTTGCACGTGACGATAAACTCTTCGGGTTCTTCCTCCGGCAAACCTTCGAATCGATCTTCCAGAACCCTCGAATGGCACGAGGTCTGCCCCCTGTTTTCCATCTTTTCCTTCGCTGGTGTGAGGTTACCGACGTCTACGGTTGCCTGCAATACATCCGCCGTGGTTTGTCGCGTGGTTCGCATTGTGTTTGCCGATGTCATTAATTTTTAAATCTATTTTTAAAACTATACCTAAACTAATTTGGGCGCCAAATACTCTTTGAGGCGGGAAGCATTAAACCCAGACATAGAAAATATTATTTAAAAATCAACCAGAAAAAAAAAATCTTAAAAATACCTAACAATTAATTTTTAAAACAAAAAATATTTTCGCGTTTCCTGGAAACCTTCCTATAAGCATCTAATTATATTCTACCAAGTTTGTAGCTGTATAAAATTTTAACTAATAATTGATTACTATTGTCCCTCCTTTGGACGTAACTATTCTAATCTCAGGGTTCATGGGTCGGAAATCCACACTCGGATTTCTACCAGACAAAAAATGCCGGTAAGCCCCACGTCTGGGCCGCCAATTGATACACCCACGCCTTACGGCGGGTTCAAACTACAACTATAAACTTAAAATTAAGGAGGAACAATTAAAAAAGCTACTGGTTTAAGAAACGACACATTTATTACATTAGGATACAAAAGGTGGGTGTTAATTATTAATCTAGTGTTAGTCTTAAAACTACTTAATTAATTCGTCTTAAATTTAGAAAGTCTGTTTGCTTAATTCTACGGAAAAGTCTTTATGTAATTGTTCAGAATCTAATCACTTCGGGGGTTAAAATAAATAAAATGTTCAGTCACTTCCCTTTGGTTGCTGATGATGGAGTCTCCGCGTAAGCACACAGTCACTAGGCACTTTAAACTTGAGTTCTATTTTTTTCACTTGTTATTGCACAGGGAGAGTCGCGAGAGTTCTTTGTTGTGAAAATTTGTGCACAGTGGAACTTGCGCAAATTCCTGGTCGGAATATTTCACGGTCACTTGGTTGGACTTTCTGGCGGAAGTCACGAACGTATCGGTGGAAACCCGCGAGCGTGTCTGTTTTCCCTGGTCGGGAAATTGCGCGCGGTCGCGTGTAGTTTGAAGAGCGTTTGCAGAGCCCTGGCCGGGTTGCAGAAAACACTATTAATTTTTTATCCCTGGTCGGGACACTCCGTTGGCGAAGTGGAGTACCAACCCCTAGGCCGGGCAAATGGTGACTGCCTTCGTGGTGAAATTCTCGCTCGAGTCTTCCTTCCTGCTCTGGGGTAGATCTTTAAAACTAATTGCATCGGCGGCAGCGGCAAGGGTCAGACGCAAAGGTTTATCGCCCGTCGCTCGGCTCGGCGCGGCGATTGGGTTTTATTAGTCCTTGCCAAAAAATACCCTGGCTTTCCAATTTTTATTGCGGTCCAGCTTTGCTTTCGCCGCTCTGTGTTCGCCGCTAGGTACAAATGTTATTATTATATTATCCTGCGTTCGTAAAAATGATTTTAGCTCATTCTTCGTTGCTTTCTAGAACTATATGACTATTTCCGGTACCTTGACTGACTAAGCTCTTTGTGTTTACCGCCTACTCCCATGCTGGCGACCTTATTGTAGATGGTGCACATTTGTCAGTTCCGTGAATTTTTGACATTAAAATACCTAAAGGTATATCAAGTCCTTGCCGAAAATATCCTGGCTTTTCAATTTTTATTGCGGTCCCGCTTTGCTTTCGCCGCTCTGTGTTCGCCGCTAGGTACAAATGTTATTATTGTATTATCCTGCGTTCGTAAAAATGATTTTATCTCATCCTTCGTTGCTTTCTAAAATTATATGACTATTTCCGGTACTTTGACTAACTTTAAGCTCTTTATGTTTACCGCCTACTCCTATGCTAGCGACCTTATTCGACCTTATTGTAAATGGTACGGTAGACATTTGTTCAGTTCCGTGAATTTTTGACATTAAAATACCTAAAGGTATATCAAAATAATATCGACGGTTCCAGTGACACCAGAGGAACCGGTTCCTTGTAACTGGGACAGGAATATCGTCCATCTCTAGGATTGTATAAAATTCATAGACAAAGTAATTTGCATTTTCCGATGTTCGGTGGGTTGTCAGATTAATATTTTTTATTGTTATATTAATTTTATTGAATTCAGGCAAAATAGTGCATTTGTGTTCATGCTTACCTATTTATTATTGTTTTCCTGAATTTGGCAAAAAAATCGCCTTCGAAAATAAAACCGAAGTGAGTACGATATTTGGAGTAAGTATACAGAAGCTTATGTTTAAAATGTTTTAATCACTATCCATAGTCTCTATAGTTTCGTTTATCCCATTCAGATAAGTAAAACTAAATAATTTAGAGGATTAAACTGGGAAAACCTCTGTTACTGTGTTATTGTAATTCAATTATTTTTTAATCTATTGAGGTTATGTTTATTCTCATCATTTCAAAGAATCTGAAGAACAATAATGAATGGTCATCTTGTTTTTAGTTATGGCATCAACTTCTACGGCTGGTGATTCGCAGTCAAGCACTGCACAAAAATCATGGGCTCTGGCAAATAACATGGAGGTGGTATCCAGTATTGATGAGATTTATCGATATGATAAAAAACAACAACAGGATATTCTTGCAGCAAAGCCTTGGGAGAAAGAGTGAGATTTTAAAAATTCTAAACAGTTTAATTTTTACTTATGGTAGAAAACGGTATAAAAACGTTTGGTAAATATCGGTTCAGACTGGCCACACTTATTACGAATAATTTTTAGAAAAAATTTTTTAGAATAAAACCAAAATTCTCTTCGCGACCGACACAGCAAAAATCCGCGGCCGTACCTGTCACTGTGATGTTGGTATCCTTGATAAATTAACAAGATCTAATACGACTGTAGCCGACTTCGTGGGATAAGGCGCGTAATTATGAAATTTGTCTAGCGGGCTTGTTTGTGTAACATGGTTTGTGATAACAAAAGAAAGTGCCCCTTTATAACGCCTACTCGCGTCAAGGCAAGAAAAACATCCCAGTTTTCAAGTGGTTTAGCGGCTACGCTAGGTTTGTGTAACATGGTTTGTGATTCGCGGTATTTCATGTAGGTATCCCGCGAAGTCGGCTACAGTCGTATTAGCTCTTGTTAATTTATAAAGGATACCAACATCACAGTGACAGGTACGGCCGCGGATTTTCGCTGTGTCGGATCGCGAAGAGAATTTTGGTTTTATGCAATTGAAAATTAAAATGCATTATTTTCCGCCGCCCCAAAGCCAAAAAGTTTCCTTTTATAGTAATTAAGGCGAATCTAAAGTTTTTTTCTAAAAATCATTCGTAATAAGCGTGGCCAGTCCGAACCGATAATTACCAAACGTTTAACTTACAAGTCTGTGACATGGCATTTTATGAAAAAAAAAGCAGGAAGCTATATATTTAAATAACCTATTATGTAGTTAGATTATTGTTATTGGAACACCGAAATGTGTAAAAAGTGCAAACTTCAAATGCATATTCGGTAAATTTTGGGGATCGCTGGCAACGGTTAATACGCACTTTTTTTTGAAAAAATCTTTTGATTCACCTTAATTACATTAAAAGACAACTATTTGCATTGGGGGAAGTGGAAAATATTTTTGTGTAACATGGTTTGTGATACAAAAGAAAGTGCCCCTTTATAACGCCTACTCGCGTCAAGGCAAGAAAAACATCCCAGTTTTCAAGTAGTTTGTTTGTTTTGTAGTAGGTTTGTGTAACATGGTTTGTGATTCTGGCGTACAATCTCACAAGACGAAAGCTAATTTTAATTTTACGTAATGAAATATTTTCCACTTCCCCCAATGCAAATAGTTGCCTTTTAATGTAATTACGGTGAATCAAAAGGTTTTTAAAAAAAAAAGTGCATATTAACCGTTGCCAGCGATCCCCAAAAATTAATTTAATAATTACCATTTAAAAAGTATGTTATCATAAAATATTGTTGGCAATTTTGATTAAATTAAAAGAACAAATGAAGAGGCTGAGTTAGGGGTTCAATTAATATTTTCCCTTTGTCTTTTTCTAGTCCACATTTCTTTAAGGACATAAGAATCTCTGCATTAGCCTTATTAAAGATGGTAATGCACGCACGGTCAGGAGGCACACTGGAGGTTATGGGTCTCCTGTTAGGTGAGAATGCTTATTCAATGTTTCCACGCAAGGTTTTATATTCTTCCGTTAATGTATCACAGT
Source organism: Limnephilus rhombicus (assembly GCA_929108145.2). Classification (NCBI taxonomy): domain Eukaryota; kingdom Metazoa; phylum Arthropoda; class Insecta; order Trichoptera; family Limnephilidae; genus Limnephilus; species Limnephilus rhombicus. The sequence continues at coordinate 23,494,412 of OV815274.1, forward strand.
TCAAATATTCATTTTTGAACAGGAAAAGTGGATGCGAACACCATGCTGGTGATGGATTCCTTCGCCTTGCCTGTAGAAGGAACGGAGACGAGGGTCAATGCCCAAGCTCAGGCTTACGAATACATGACCGCGTACATTGAAGCTGCTAAACAGGTATTATCATAATGTTAATCTAATTCAATATTTTACTTAGGATTATACTGTTATTGAATAGAATCGCTTTTGACATGATTTACTTTACATTAGCGAGGAGATATTCAAAAGTGAAATGTTAATGATTATTGAAAGAATCTCTCTTTAGGGTGAATTGCCTTAAACAACAAAAAAGGAATCTCTCATTGTCGTGACAATTCCTACAAAGCTTCTGTGTTAGCATTTTCATAATTCAAAATTAAATAAATATTATTATTATGATTAGATTTTTGGACCTTTTTAAAATAGTATTTCACTATCTCTGACTAAACTGTTGAGTACATTAAGTAACAAGTAAGGGTGGTGTTACTCAGTGCCGATAAAATATAAAGCAATTGTACGCTACTCGAGGCAAGTAGCACTAATCGACAGGTTGCTCAGAGGTGGTGAAATACCCCCTAAGTGTCGATGAGAAATAATAATATGCATTGTTTATTTTTCAGGTTGGGCGGCAAGAAAATGCCATCGGTTGGTATCACAGCCACCCCGGTTACGGCTGCTGGCTGTCGGGCATCGATGTCTCCACGCAGATGCTGAACCAAAACTTCCAGGAGCCCTTTGTCGCTATTGTCATTGATCCTGTCAGAACCATCTCGGCTGGCAAAGTGTGCCTCGGTGCTTTCAGAACCTATCCAAAGGTACGCTACCTGCTTTATTTATTTTTGGTAGATAGATAATTCAATAAAAGGGAGTTATGAAAAAAAAAATTATCAGGACATCTCATGTGGTGTTAATATAAAAAAGGAGAGTGTCTTTTTGTATTTATTGGTCGTGTAATTAATGTCATCCAATTTCAGAGAAATGCATGTGTGTGCGTGAGTGCCACCAAAAGTTGATGGAATGCATCGTCATCTGCCGAGTTTCAGCTCTATTGGATTTGGGGAAGTGGGATGATTTCCACTTCCAAGATTTGCATTCATTCATTCATTCACGAAAACAAAATCGAAATTCTAATAGATGTACAGTGGAGCGTTGATTATCCGAACGTCGATCAACCAAACGACCGCTTATCCGAACTACTACTATGGCAAGGGCCATACAGTGACACTTTAGTCACCCTTGCCGCCGCTGGTCGATAAAATAAATTTTGCCGCGTGGAAGAACTACTTGCTTAGATATTGCCTTGCGTTGCAACCCAAGGCAATACCAACGCGTTGGTTTGAAACACAAGCTGAAAACGACCAGTATCAAATATCTATCCTTAAAAAAGTACGTGACCTAGCCGCTCGTAAGCGGGTAGACTTGCTTTGGCAGACGAACATTGAAGATTTTTTTAAGCGTTAATTTTGCACTGTTTTTTGTTTAATTCCTATTTGTCATTAAAGATACAAATGTAAATATGGTTTTCATTCACCTGTACGTAAATATGTATGGCTCGATTATCCGAAAATACCGGTTATCCGAACACCCATGTCCCCCAATTAGTTCGGATAATCGACGCTCTACTGTATTTAAAAATGAAACTTTAGTGCCTCTTTTACCAATCTCCCACAACATAAATAGTAGTTTCTGGTAGTAATAAAGTAAGAGCTAGGTATCCACAATATATAGCCTTTCAATTATCTGCCTAAAATGTATCTTAAGATACTTTGGACACATTGTTCGACAAATTGAGAACTCCAACTTGGTGAAATTCATAGTCACTGGCCGCAGTGTTTGGCAGAAGAAGCAGAGGAAGGTCCTGGTACGTTGGTATCTGCAGCTCTCCACGCAGCACAGGACCGAGAGTGGAGGATTGACCAATGTCAACCAGGGAAATTGGAGTAGGGGTCATGATCCTCAACGAGGAACCGACTTGAGAAGAAATAGTAATAAGATTGAAACCAAGTGTTATTTTGTGTGAGGGGAAATTTGCCAACTTTACCCTTGTTTTAATCAATTAACTATTTTATCATAAATTAAATTTGTCTTGTTTTATTGTAGGGTTACAAACCAGCCAATGAGGAGCCATCTGAATACCAAACAATTCCATTGAACAAGATTGAAGACTTTGGAGTGCATTGCAAGCAATACTACTCTCTGGAGGTATCTTACTTCAAGTCCTCTTTGGACAGGAGGCTCCTGGATTCCCTGTGGAACAAGTACTGGGTCAACACGCTGAGCAGTTCCAGCCTGATCACCAATGCAGACTATACAACGGGACAGATATTCGACTTGTCTGATAAATTGGAACAGTCGGAGGTTGCTCTTGGTAAGTAAATATGCAAGGATGTGGCGTTTGCTTACAAACTTAACCACCAAGTTGAGCTCCACCCCTTTTCCTGCAGAGGAATATTACTCGACCTGCTTTGCGGACCTTCTTCAGGATTCTTGTAAAAGTATTATGGATTCTAATGCTGAACCACGAATTGTGGGAAAGGATAGAAGCAACCGCAAGCCACTTTAAATATACATTCATTGAATAAATAATCATTTATACTTTTACGCATATCGTGTTTTAAACTAGTTGAAGTCAGCTACAGCGCTGACAGCTGACATATCAGCCAGTAGAAAAAGCAATTGCAAGTCATAGACAATCACACAAATTTGACATGCGATTACGTATGGAATCGATTCCGTATCCACAAAAGATACAGAATCGCATGGCTGACTCATTAACATAATGCATAAAACAAAGCGCAGCAGGTGAAAATTTTATTTCTCGAAGGCCAAACAAATAAATGATGTCAATTTTTATCATTTAAAAATACCTACTAGCAATTTAGGGTAACTGTTGATTTTTATTGTTCAGGAAGTTAAATAAAATTTAGTAAAGATATTTTATAAAACGCAAACCTAATAAATATATATAGACCACAAAAAAGCGTTGCGCTGCGAAGGTGAAATGTTTTCCACACTTTAACATCATGAAATTTTGTCTTTTTAAGAATATGAAAGAAAAATCTTTTCATTTTGAGTGATTGATTTAAAACCTTGAAGTTTTCCGTACAATCCTTTTTACAAAGAACAGAAACTGTTGAATATTCTTTACTGAAATTTTTTTTTTGATAATATGTTTTTGATACATTATTTAAAAGGCTCGCGGCTCACACGAACGGGCTCTAAAAACTTTTAATAGTAGAAATATCGAAAATGCAGCTCTGTTACTCTATCAATTAATTTGTATGTTTACAATCTTTTTCGCTATCCATATCTGAATTTATTGGCAAATTATATTTTAGTAGAACTCAATAAAGATCTTCCAACACGCAACCTTATAGTTCTACAAATTTGTAAATACTTAATGATTGACATGGTCTGGTCTGGTCATTGGACATTCTGAGGCAGCCGGGAAATTTTAACATTGACGGTCCCGAAGAACACAGAACAATGTCACATCTGATCGTAATTGAAAATCGTCTTGCTGGATTATTTTAACTTCCTTTTGATGATTTTGAAGACCGTATTTTCGGAATTTTCAATAAGTGTAATGAAATACATATACAGTGAACCCGCGGTAATCCAACATTATGCAGGGCGATGTCGGATTATAGAGTACTGCGTTTATAGTCCAGAATTTTTTGAATAAGAGTACCTTGTAATTTGACAAATTACAAATCAAAGAATCTATTTGAACTACGAATCATACTACATATACACCAGATCTCCAAATCTCTTTAGGGGTCGTCCATTAATCACGTGAGGCTCGAAAGAGGGGGGGGGGGGGGTTTGGAAAAAATCACTAAATATCAGGAGGGGGGGGGGGAAATAATGAGATATCACGTGTATTTGTTTTTCGTGATAATATTCTGAAAATTTCAAAATACTTTATACTAAAAAAATACAGGTGATTTTGTGGGGGGGGGGGGGGGGGGGGGGGGGTTAGTCTAAAACCTCTCCATTAATGATGGACGACCCCTTAAGTAATCAGTGTTTCTGCAGCAACTTGCTCGATTACTTCTGAAGATTGACAAAGAGCAAATCGTTCATGTTGAGTTCTTTTAATGTTTTTTCTTATAGGCTGGTCCTTAGATACGGCTCTCAGAAGTAGGTTTGCTTGCTTGACAAACTGAATAATATTCTGATCCTGATGTGTCGGATTACAGGGGGCGCTGGATTAGCCAGGGGCCGGAGTACCACGGGTCCACTGTATATTTCCTGATCTCAAAAACAGTAAAAATGCAGAAATGTAACTTTAAAAAGCCCTACTGCAAAACCAAAAAATCGCACATCCGACATTGTTCTTCAGGACCGTTGACATGTTCATCATTAGCCCATTAATGTTGACAGTGAAATTACAGTGAAACCCGCTTGTGGCTTAAGGCGCTGCAACCATGCTCAAAAAGAAGAAGATGGAGAGATATGTAATTACGAATGTTAGAGGAGCGCGCAAATATTTAAAGCAATAAAATCGATGCGAAAATCGTGACAATGTTTAATAAAACACAACTCGTTTAAAATAGAGCAAAAATCTCTTGGGGGCTGTCTAAAACAGCATTTAAAGAAACACAGAATTTTTTCATACATATAACTTGTAAAATAACAAAGACTTTCGGAGTATACTTTGCGATTTTTTTCTATCGAGGGAATTTCATATAATTTGCGTTTCGCTGTGGGGAATGTGTAGATATTATCTTCAGAAATAACACATATTTTTTTAAGAGCTTAAACACTTCAAATGTGGAGGTAATGGGTGAAGGGAGATATGCAAGAAATATTTCTACCGATGTAGAAATTTGGGTAGCAGCGCCTTAAGAAGTTTGATTTTTTTGGTCCATCGGCACAAAATTGCTCAATTTTTCCCACATGTAAGGTTTTCCTGCTTAAGAAGTTTGTTTTTTCCGGTCCCTTGGAAAACTCCTTAAGAGGGTTTGACTGTAATGAGAATGTGTTTGATTGCTTAACTTGTGTATTATGTTGTTGTAGGGCGAGGGGGATTCATTGTGGGTGGTTCTGATCCCCACGAAAAGCGGACTGAAGACAAGCTGATGAAGGCGACTAAAGATTCTTGTAAAACCACCATCGAGGTCATTCACGGCCTGATGGCACAAATGATTAAGGATCGCCTTTTCAACAGCGTCTCCGGCAAACCTGATAATTCTATGACCGAATAATAATGTTGCTCATGTTCCCAGCTCTTTTTATATTTGCATTAAAATAAACATTTATTTAAGTAAAACCATTGATTTCATCCTTACGCACCCTATAAACCTAATATGTAGAAAGTATTGTTTTATTTACAAGTCCAGTCAAAGTGTTCTCATCCCTGTACAGTTTTGTCTCAAACCAAAAATATAATGTACGAATAAATAAAAATTGTTTATTTTATATTTTTTGTGAATTTTTTTATTCATTTAAGTAAAATGTCAAAATAATAGCTTATAAATTACATTACCAATGGTTCTGAGAAATTGATAGTTAAAAATAAATTGACGCAATATTATAAAATTAAAGTTGTCAGTTTTTCATTAACATTTTTAAATATCTTGCAATATATAACAATAATTTTTTGTTTTTTGTAAGCACCGAAAATTAAAATTATGCTATTGTATATCACCTATAAGCAGATATCTACAAGACGCATTAAAATGTATCGCATAGTATGTTTGTCTTTATGGATTGGGGGAGTTTGTTTATTATATATAAACCTACCATTCGAGCAACCTATTTCAGAAAAACCTGCTCATTCTTTCCAACTATGTGTAATACAATGCTCTAAATATAAAATACTGTGAGATGTTACATAAAATAATTAAAATTAATTTTTTCAGCAGCAGTAAACGATAATAATATTTAATGCTCTAACATTTCAAAGATAGTCAATAAGTATTGACTTTTATTTAATGATAAATTTGATTTTAGTATGCAGTTGTTACACTTCATACTTTTACAAGTAGTCCAATATCATAATATGAATAAAAATAATAAAATATATTTAGATAACAAACAAGGGTCTCACAAATTATCAGTCTATACAATTATCTAAAGTTTTCAGTATTATGTAATGATGCTTTTACTAAGTATTTGCTTCATAAAACATTCTCCAACTGAAAAGTGCAATTTTAGTTTCACATCATTTAGCATATTGTTTATAAAAAATAAATATTGGAATGTCAACATAATTCTGCCCAAAGATATTGTGAACTAATTTATTCTAAGTACAAGTGTCAAGCGGTTATGCTGCATGTTAAATTCATTTAAAAAAATAAACCAATTTCATTCTGTTTATAAAGGCGTTACACGTTAGCTCACCTGTCTCTGTATGCTGTTTAGAATAAGGCCGCAGGGATAGCAATTCGTAAGCTAATGATATAGAATAAGTCCAAAGTCCCAGTTAGTAACTTGGTGCCGTGCATTTAATACAATGGAAATGAGGGTTGAATACAAAAGTATTCAAGTAACGCTACTTTACTTTAATTGAAAATATGATTCAAAAGTAAAATTTGAAAGTCAATCATTCAAGGAGTGGAGTCTCCGTGATTGAAAAATATTCTCCAAATCACCCCCATTTTATTACATTATATTCAGACAGTAAGTCACAAAGTTAGTTTAATGTGGCACTGAGTTGACTTTCCCATTCTACTGTGTAAGATCTTCTGAAAAGTGTTTTATCTCTTTCAAAAGTCACTACTCTGTAATATTGAAATGACACATCTTGACTGCGTTCAGTGACTAAATCTGAATTTCAAGACTCCTTTTCCTATTTTATCAATTCTCTTCTCCTCTGACCCTAACTAGCCTTCACACATTTTAAGTATGAAACAGCCCGAGGATAACTGTTATCACATTAGTTATGGTAAGAAAAAAAAAACAAATGAATGTTAAGATTCAGAAAATTAAATAAATGAATTTGTTAATTTTATTTCAGTATCATTTTTTTAACAATATTCTTGATTTTTAAATTTTACATTTAATAAGTAGAAGTAAAATACATATATAAATTTAACGTATTCTTATGGTTCTCAATGTTTTTACAGTGTTATATTTTTCTATATTATAATAATGCTAAATTAAACAAAGAAAAGATAACAATTTTACAATAACAAATAATTTTGCTGATAATTTAAAGTCACTAGCAATTTAAGTATTTTTTTACAATAATTATGAACATGAAAGTTATTGCAAAGTTGATGTACAAATTTCCCGATACAGATATTACGGATACATCTGCATAACTCATACTGATACTGATCAAATATTGCTTTATTGTTGTTTGGCTTCACCAGAATAATAATATACAGTTCATTTTGTGGCGGGTGGAGTCAAAAATGGAATACGTAGGTACTAGCTTATTTGAATTAACTTAAGTGAGAACTTGTTGTGTTGTTTAAAACCTGAAATAACACAAAAGCATTGTATGCCAAAAGGAGATTGTCTTTTTATGAATATGACAAAATATACTTATCGCACAAGTATTTACATGACGAGACTGATAGAGTTTAGCAAACACAAAACATTCTGGCAGGAGTAGGTGACGGTGACACTTCTCAGGGGAGCTGCGGCAGGCCATCTCCTTCCTCCACTCCTGGCAGCTCCTGGCTGGCCACACAGCGGGTCAGTTCCATGTGTCCATGGAGAAGTTGTTCACTTCCGCCTGCTCCAGCACCGGGACTCCGTCCAGGGTGTACGAGAGCCTGATCCTCAAGCGGAGGGTAGCCTGGAAACGCATATTTAATAAGTCATCAAAATGTACGACTGATTAGAATTTTGTTCATTCCCTCGGGTTCTTGGATTGACATGTGCTTTAAAGCGGTGCCATACGCGCAGATAAAAGATCATAGCATGTCAAATAACGCTCTCCATACGATCCCATCAGACCTGTCACACCTGAGGGCTTTATGCGCAGATCAACCATAGACAATACAGATCTTACGCCGTAACCTGAGGTGATATACGAAAAGTTATGCAACCCCCCTCTCCGCCGAAAACTGGAGAGGGGTCATTTTAATTATGGAGCTGCCTAAACGGGTAGATGATAGCTGTCAAGTTGATCGATTCCAGTACAAAGAAATGGCATTTCGTGGCAGCTCTGTAATTCAACTGACCCCTCTCCTACCATAGGAAAAAATATTTGATAGAGTTGTGTGACGGTACAACACATAAGCGCTTGCGGTTCAACAGATATCTGCTTGCGCTTTTATCTGCGCATGTGGCACATACATTAACTAGAAAGCAAAATGTGTGCGCATAATGTTTCAAAAATACAATAATAAAGTCACCTTGGTTGTGTTAGTAATTTTGAGGACTTGAGTAACTTCACCCTGCGAAGTAAGGACGGTTCCTGATGGAGACAGCATTTGCAGCTGGAATGTCTGAAAAATATGAGATTGTAAGTTGGACATACATATTTAGACATTATCGTTTTTAGTGGCCAACCATTATGGGTCCATTTGCTTCCAGATCAGAACATGGGTAAGAAGTCAACAGAGTAATTAATTACCTTTGGGACAGCAGCTTGGAATAAAAAGTCTGTCATGGTGGATGGTAGACTATTGTGTGCAGACATTGTTATTTTAACAGTGTCGCTTTGTTCCGTGCTCTTCTCCAGAGCAAACATGATTTTAAGTCCATTTTTATTGAACGCAGTCATTGAGGGGAGTTCTGAAAAAGAAAACATAAGATTGGATGTATTAGTAATCGGTGCAAGATACAAACAAACAAAAAGTGGATGTGAATGTTACGATGTTTAATTATGATCATCGCATAATTATGTTGCACTGGAATATGATAGATTCTATTACCTTTAGGTTGTTCAATGACGTTGGAAGAGAAGAGGCCATCAACGAGGAAATTGGAGTTATTCTGAACGGGTGATCCCAGACCAAACATCTGTGGGGTGGAAGTCATGTTGTTGTTAACAAGACTAGCTGCCATATTGGAGTTGATCATGACATCCGAGTGACGGTTCAAGTCAAAGGTGTTGTCCGTGTTCATCGGCAGGGACGGTGTGTTCAGATCAAGTCCTCCCAGGAGATCCAATAAGTTCTATCCAAATAAAATATTACATACATCAGCATTGATTAACACACAATAAATGTTTGACACGCAACATTATTAAATACTAGCTTTTGCCCCTGGCTTCGCTTGCCTCCTCCACCTTCCCTATCCCCCCCCCCTCTCAACCCCTTCCCACCCTACCCCCCCCCCCCCCTGCCCCCTCTACATTCATTTTTCAAACAGCTCGCATGCCATCTATTAAAACTAACAATCAAACACACGCAGTTTCGCATTTATAATATTAGTATAGACATTTATAATATTAGTATATTATACATATTTCAATTTTTACTATCAAAGGGATCTCCATAGTATCTTAAACAAATAACAAAATAACACCGCACGTCAAACAATTACTTAGCAATGCTTTGCTTTTCGTCTGGACAATAAACATATAATAAATAATTTCATAAAGCCAAAGCAGCCTATAGTACTCGCAAATAATGTAGCTTTCTATTAGTGAAAGAATTTTCAAAGTCCATTCAGTATTTTTTGCGTGAAAGAGTAACAAACATAGATTCATACAAACTTTCGCCTTTATAATATTAATAGGATATTACCTGATTGTTGGAGGAACCATTTGTATCAATGATGCCACTTTTTTGTGAGATTTGTAAACTGTCTCCATTGCTGATAATGTCTGTTCCTCCCAAAAGATCAAGCAGTGCATTCTGTAATAAGAAACCCAGCATTTTTGAACTGTCGATGAAAAAAGGGAAAGCTTTTGATCGAGATTCATCTATGTACAATTGCCTACTTTAGCATTCTTACACAGAATAATCCTCTCAAGATAATCCAATATTAAATCAATGTTTACCTCTTCTTCTATCCGATGGGATGTAGGACTGTTGACAGTAGAGTTGTCATCTCCGTTAAGGTGGAGCCCTTCATCTTCATTAGCATCATCACTGTTGGCTTTGTCCTGTATCTCCAGCGGTGGCATCCGCTCCAGCAGGGCGGCCCGGAGCGGGGCATGGCGCCGGAACAGCTGGGAGAACTCCACCCCCCGTTGCTGCAGCTCTACGTTCAGGTGAGAGCCAAATGTGTCGATGATTTGGCGTATTTTCCTATAGAACGGCAATCTTTTAATAATTATTATTAAATACGTAAAATTCACTACAAAACAAACAACAAAAATAACAAAGAAATATTATTATACATAACACTATTAGAGCCCGTGCAGACAGCTAAGCGTTCAGCGTTCACCTAGCGTTCTGCCGGTTGCGTTCTACGCGAGTTCTAACTCACACAGCACACGGTCAAATATTCTGCGTTCCATTTTCCTAAAAAGCTTGTACGTGAAACATGTATTTTGATAGTTCGTCTTCAGAAGACGAAGCATTGCTTTTGTTGACTTTGGAAGAGTCTAAAAAGAAAAGAAGACACTGGGTGCATCCGATTAACACTGAGCGAAATGAAAAGGAGAGTTCAGTATTCTTTTTCCTGAATTACATAAAGATAAAGAACGTTTTTTTATTTACTTCCGAATGTCAATAAGTAGCTTTAATGAATTGCATAATTATATAAAAAAATAATAATAAATTTAATTATAATTATATAATTATAAAATAATAAATATATAATTTAAAATAAAACAATAACTTTGTAAACACCACTTTTATTTTTATACTTTATGCCGACCGGGCAGTATAATAGTAGAGTATTTATTTATTTTATTTTAAATGCACATTTACAGTTTATACATAACCAATAATAAACATACATTTTTTTATTTTTTATTAAGTAATAATAGCATTTTTAAATTGATGAATATTTAGTTTAAAAATATCTATATCAGGGGGCAGGAAATTTAGTAAAAGAATCATTTTTCCGAGCGGCATTACTAATGGTAAGTTAGTTCTGCATCTCGGAACAACAAAAGTTCTGTGTCTGCGCGCTCTTGTGAAGTTGTCGGGGACATAAAACTCAAATTTTTGTAATATATCGGGAATACAGATGTTACCGTTTAAAAGTTTATATGCTGTTGTCAGCAAAGCAGTTTTCCTTCTTTCGGCGAGGCTATTAATACCCAGCATGCCGGACAAAAAGGCTGATGGATATAACCAGGGATAATAGTGCCCTGATGAAGCTACGGTTGTAGCGAAACCCGGTCGGCATAAAGTATAAAAATAAAAGTGGTGTTTACAAAGTTATTGTTTTATTTTAAATTAATAATGTCACATCACAAAGTATCCGCTTCATATGAACAAATAAATATATAGTTATTTATAGAATTATTTTCCCATTTGGTCTCTGGTAGGTCGACATGTTGTTCTTGTATTGTTTTGTTTTTACATTACTTATATAGTACAATTGCATAGCGTGGATTGACTAGATGATCATTTGGGGAAGTGTGTGAAAGGGTTTAGTTTTTCCTGTGGGGAAAATTTAACCCGGACATTTAAATCTGGTGCATATAAAAAGTATTTTTATAATTATGTCAGTCTGTGTCACTAAGATTATATAAACTGCCTTTCCCTTACTAAATCAATTAATTTTTCGGTGTCGGTCATCTTGCGAGCGAGGCATTCCATGAGTTCTTTGTAATTCTGACAATAGAACGTAAGCGTTCACGCTGACCGGCGCGGTCTGACTGCCGCTGTGTCTGCGCGGCGCTATAGTGGTCAACTACTTACAAAGAATGCGGAACGCAGAACGCCGAATGCTTGCTGTCTGCGCGGGCTCTTATACTTTTTTCAAATTCAAATTAAAATTAGAAGGGTAAGTCAAACTACTAATAAGAAAATAAAATATTTGAAGGCATCCAAAAATGGTTAAACATCACTACTGTTTGAAACAAAAACAAATTAGGTTAAAAAATGAACTGAGTGATTATGGATAAAGTATAAAATGCATTCACAATACATTGACTTACTCGTCTCCGTTTGTAAATCTTGTGGATAACTTAGTTAATGACAAGAGTAAATATTGTTTTGTAGTAACAGATATTTGTGTTGACCATAACAGCTTCTGGTACACATCCACAACCTGTTCCTCCGTGGGAGTCTCAATGTCATCTGAAAGACAAAAACAAACAATTCACATTATCATTAAAAATACATGGCATGTAATATTAAATACGTACACAAGATATAATGTTCAAGTAAATTTGTTTTGTACGCATTGTAGGTACACGATGACCCCCGTGGTCGAGGGGTAAGGCTCTTGAATCGCATTCTGAAGGTCGCGGGATCGAATGCCGGTGTGGACAAATAAATTTTATTAGATTAACTTCTGTTATTTCACAATTAATTCATTTAACCCATTCCCGCCGCTTCGGGAACCTTTATTGGATAACCAACACCTCTGCCATAGGGAATATAGGGTCACCCCAAGCAGGGCTGGGCAGTATTTGAATTACTTTTAATTGAAATACGTATAGTTCCTAAAAATGTATTTTGTAATTAGTATTTCAATTACCTGCTGCTGAGGTATTTTGTAATTTGTATTTCAAATACTTATGGCTTCAAAATACATTTAGCGATCTTAATAATGATAATGAAAAACAAACTTAGAGATAATACATAGACTAAAAACGCTAGAATCCTGTACTATTGTCCTATTTTCCTCTGCTATAGCAATCTTACTAATGTTTATTTGTAGTTCTCTTATCATTGCTTTATAATGTACTGTACATTTTTTTATGTCATGCTAGTCATTATAATTGTCCTGTGCTATAATAATACTGTTATTGTACATTTTGTATCATGTAATATTATACTTGTCATTGCTTTGTATTGTACATTTTTGTATCGTAGTATTAGATCAAGTACTGTAGGAGTAATTTGACTGAATACTTGATTATTTTTAAGTTAATTACTGTAGAACGTACGTGAAGTGAAATAACACAAAACTGCGCTATACAAATGTCATCTATGTTTATAAAAATGAATCCTCGTTTCCCTTGGTCACGCCATAACTTCAGAACGACTTTACCTATTTCATTAATTTTTTAAAGTTTTCTTATACTTTGTAGAAGGTTCTTACGGAAAGAAAAATTAAGACAATTACGCAGAAGATTGGATAATTTCAGAAAACTTATATTAAGTTCGCACAACTATTTTAAGTTTGCACGTTTGACAGTTTGCGTGTTTGAAATTGAATTTAGCAGGCAGCTGTTTTTTTTTGTAACAAAAGAATTGTATATGGATTTTTTTAAATTATAGATATTTTAAATAGATACCTACGTTAGGTACCAGGTTAGATTGATTATTCTTATATCTTATAATATACAAAAATGAATATTTGTAATACAATGTGAAAAATGAAAATTTTTAATAAAAAATTGTAATAGCTGGCACACGAGTTGTTTGAAAACTGAATGTACTGGGACTGAATATATGGAACACGGGAGGGGGGTTGGCGGGACGGGGGAGCGGGAGAGGAGAGAGGTTAGGCGGGGAAGGTGGAAGGGGAACGCGGGAGGGGAAGGGGGTGCGGGAGGGGAACGGGGACGCACGGGAAAGAACATGCAGGGAGAAACAATTTATTTCTTTGAATATGGCATTGCAACGCATGCCAGGAACCAGCTAGTGTTATTATAATAATAATTATTATTATCTAACACGTGAGTCCTATACCACAAAACTTTACAAGTGGACTTTCACTCTGCTCAGCTTTGCTTCTATGGAAACGCACCCTTAGATAAGGGCACTTACGACAATTTATTGCAACCAAAGGTTCTACCAAAACCAAATGTATTTTGTATTTGAAATTAAAAAATGGTTAAAATACGGTATTTTGTATTTCAAATACACGACTTGAAAGTATTTTGTATTTCGTATTTTATCCCCTCCAAAGCCAGTAAAAACACGGAAATTTCCTTAAACAAGCCCACTTTGAATTGAATGTTTTGTGGATTAATTTTGAGCTATTGTATATTTTATTGACCGAAACACATTCCTAGAGCAATAAACTATGTACCAAAACAACATTACTTGCGTAATTACGTAAATTGATAGGTTTTTACGATGTTTTTGTCTCGTCAAATAACATGCATCGACTTTGACCGAAAGAATCGTGGCAAATGTGACATTTCGAAGTCATAGATAAAAATTATTTTAAAATATTCTGGGGTTGCAAGGTGAATGAAATCTTTACCCATCCCATTGGGAATGTTGGCGCAAGAGATTCTGACACTGTCCTTATACAAATTTTGTACATAGAAGGGTAAAAATTGCAGAAAAACATATTTTTTCCCCGCGCATGCGCACAAACTGCACACATCCCCGCACTCCGGCAAATTAAATATAAATTATTCCGAGTGACTAGGCGCATTGCAGGTTTCGCTATGGTAAAGGGCGATAATAGAGCAAGCGATTCTGACCGTGTTCTTCATACACTTTCTTTATACATAAGGGTCAAAATCGCGTAAATTTTTTTTTTGTTAATGTACACCGGTGTACGAGCGGCAAGGGGCGGGTTAAATACAAGCGAAAAAGTATTTTGTAATTTGTATTTTAATTACAGCAAAGTATGTATTTTGCCCAGCCCTGACCCCAAATGGTTCACTATGTTTGGTGATTTAGCAGGGGTGCCCGGGTACATGGGGTGAGGTTCGTCTAGGTCTTTGAGGTGGATGACCCAACATTGGACACATTGAACCCCAGATTCCTACCCACCCTTTTTCTTCCCAGAACTCTCTCCTTCCTTTCAAACCTTTCCAACGTTTTAACCTTTTATTAAAATTATTTTTTTTCTGAATGTTCATCATGTCGAGAGTATTGCGTCAAGATTTCAAGTATCAGAACAAAACTAAAGAAGATACAGTGTTTCAAGTGACCGGCCCTCATGCTCAATTCAAGTATGTATATTTCGAATATAAAAAACTTTAAATCGATTTTTTCCAAAACGATTTTTGAAGTTCGTGAATATCAAAAACACTATTACACTATTTCTACACATAAATCAACAGGTAGTCAGGAAGAGTTTTTTTTTTTAAACTATTTTATAATAACAAATTCACCAATTTTTTTTAGAAAAAATCGCATTTTTGACTTCAACATGCTGCAAAAAAAACAAAACTCTTCCTGACTACCTGGGAAAACATATGACCTTATTAACGCATTTCAATTTTTTTGTTTCAAATGATTCGGTAATGAGTTATGATGTTTACCGCATAACAACTTTTTTTCAAGGTGCCTCCGGAGATTCGCTCTCACGGACTTATTTATTGATATTTTTAGTTGAAAATTCTTTCAAAGACACTTCAGATGTCATACTATAACGCAGTGGCGTGCACAGAGTTTTTGATCAGGGTAGGCAGTAACCAGGAAAACCGCCGAATTGATTAAATCAATAAAAATCAAATAAATTAAAAAAACTTACTACAAATAACTCCCTTCGTACAAGTTTTCGCTAAGTGTACTTGCTGCTGGTAAGATAACTAGTTGATAGAAATAGATAACAACATATGTCACTGTCATCACTGATTGCCATTTGCTAATTTTGTTCTGGAAAGCACTGCCTAATACTAACAAAAAACCTCACAGAAGCAAATTCAAAATGACAGTTCTTCTTTATGCTATGTGCATTTCGTAAACATTGATATTATATCTTGAATGAAGATGACGATTATTCCAAACTGCAGGCAGACCTCGATTCAATCATGAAATGGTCGTTAGAAAATAAACTTAATTTCAATATAAAAAAATGCGTCGTTATGACTTATAGTCGTTCACAAAATCCGTTATTATACCCGTATAGAATGAATGGAGAAGTACTAACATGCGTAAATATCATCAAGGATCTTGGGGTGACCTTTTCCCAGGCTAACATTTTCAAATCATATAGTGCAGCTTACTTCGGCTTGCTCCAAAATGCTTGGTTTTGTAATTAGAACTTGCAAACAATTCAGTAACATAGAAGAAGCAATGACCGCCATGTTCAACGGAGTGGTCAGAAGCAAGCTGGAGTACGCTAGTACTGTCTGGATACCATATCAACTTAAATACAAAAATATGATTGAACAAATTCAAAAAAAATTCCTAAGGTATGTTATATATTATATTACACGTGATCTTACGGAATATATCCGAAATTCATGCATCACGTGGAACTGCTAAAGGAGACAAATTATCAAAGCCTAGAGACCAGGCGTAATGCCGGAATCATGGTATTCGAATTAAAGTTAATAAAAAACCTTATTGATTGTCCATATCTCCTGTCATGCTGTGGCTTATTCGCTCCTGACAAATACTGTCGAACTCGTAGCCACGCCCTATTCTACATACCGCAGGGTCGGAGAGATGTCATGGCTCAACACAGCATGACCATGTTTAAAAAAAACTATATACATGTATTGTTAGTTATAAGAAAATTAAAATTGTACCGTAATTGGACTCACCTGTCTGTCGTACAATTAAAAAAAAAAAAAAAAAGTTAGCTCCAAACAGAAATAATTCCTGCTTAAAGAGATTCCGACACTATCAATAGCAAATTATTTCAAGCACGTAGTTTTTTGTTAAGCTGGCAACACTGCGCGTAGTTTTCGTTTGAGCCAAGCGTTTTGACAGTCTACCGAGGACGCTTGAAGCAAGCTATGTGCTGGCGGCGAGCTTGATGCGAATTGATATATTTTTTTAAATTATTTATTTGGCTATCACTCATTAAAGGTGATCTTGGCCATTTCTTGAAATTAATTACATTTTCGAAACAATCACAGAATCATAAAATAGGACCCCATGTACATTAATAGTTAGCGTTCTTCGACACAAAAGAAAAGATTTTTTTCAAAATTTGTTACATTTTTTACGTATCATGAAACAATTCTATAAATTAGATAAAATTAATATAAAATAAGAATTAATTGTTTTTGTGTTTAATTTGTAGAAATGCATCTGATTTTTCTCTTAAATTAATGTAAATATTGTTTACATTAGGTAATTTAAAAGTAAAATCAGATGCATTTCTACGTTTTTAATTATTGTTTTTGTGTTTAATTTGTAGAAAAATCAGATGGATTTCTACAAATGAATCCCCGTTTCCCTTGGTCACGCTATAACTTCAGAACCACTTTACCTATTTCATTCATCTTTTTTTTTTAGTTTTCTAATACTTTGTAGAAGGTTCTTCCGGAAAGAAAAAGTAAGAAAATTGTAGGGAGGGGAAGGAATTGAAAGTTTTTTTTAAGTCTTCCGATACTTTGTGGAAAGATCTTACGGAAAGAAAAATTGACGTAAGTAAGGCTCTTGACTCGTAAATCGAAGGTCGGGGGATCGAATCCCGGCGTGTCAAATAAATTTTATTTGATTAATTTGTGTTATTTCACAATTTTTTTCTTTAAAATAATATAAAGTATATTTGCGGCACGTTCCAGTTTGGAAGATACTCTAAGTATCGCCATGGCATAAGCCGTGATTGGTGACCAGATCTAAATAGCCAGGTACTTCCCCACCTTCCTCTTTCCTATCTTCTTCCCCACCCCACTACCTTCAGCCTCACAACATACCCCGATCGGGGATACCATAGTCTCACTGGCTCCATTCGGGAGCAGTTGGGACTCTTGTGCAGTATTCTCGGAAAGGGACTCGGGATGTCAACGGGGACGCACGGGAAAGGACATGCAGGGAGAATTAATGTATTTCTTTGAATGGCATTGCAACGCATGCCGGGTACCAGCTAGTATTATTTATTATTAAGTTCTGCAAGTATTTTTTTCTCTCATTGTTTAATAATATTGTAACTGCTATTAATGTTATTAAGTATTCAGTTCTGCAAGTATTTTTTGTTTTCTTATTGTTAATGATGTAACTGCTTTGACTGATTTAAAATATTGTTTAGGTCTTGCGAACATCTGAGAAATAGGTAATAAATAATTTTCCTTTATCAACTTTATCAATTAATGTTATATTAAAATATTAATTATAACATTTATTCATAATATCAACGGAAATATACAACAATGCTTCGTAAGTACGATCATCTATTTTGAAAAAATGCGTGTAAGTAATCATTTGGTGCCGTGCCTGTAAGATACTTTGTAAATGCTTATGAGTAAAGCGGGATCACAAATTGTACCATTCTTGACACCAAATTCGTTTATTTTTACTAAAATACAAAGATAACCCAAGAGCTAAGAATGCTTTGTCTCCGTTATATTCCATTTTATTTCAGCCGCACAAAATTCACTGTCAACCATAAATAAACCAAACAAACTATCGAAAATCACATCTAGGCATAGACAAATGCTTGCCAGAACGCTTGTAGACTATCAAGCGGCTTGACGGCCAGCACGTAAATTTATTTTCCGTTATTGTTTATGAATGCTTGCCTCAACAGCTTGATGCGCGCTTCAAGCCGTTGAGCCAAGCCTTAGTCTATGCCTAGACGATTTTTCATTCGAGAGGCACTTGAACATATTACTCCTTTGTCTATGGCTTCTTGTCATTTTCGGTAGTTGAACGTGATTTTTGTGCGAGATGGAATCTAGTAAAGAAAAAGAATTATTTGTTATGTTATAATAAATGTTATATATTAATATTTTAATATAACATTGACCTAATAACATTATTAAATTATATTTACATTAATTTAAAAGAAAAATCCGATGGATTTCTACACATTAAACACAAAAACAATTAATACCTATTTTGTAATAATTTAATCTAATTTTTATAAACGTTTTACGTGATACGTAATATCTAAAATCACCACTCAGGTACTTATTTGTTTATGATTTGTTGTCTACGCTCAAAAAATATAAATTCGCTTCAAGCGTTGCGCAATAACGTAGATTATTGCGCAATGCTTGGCTCAAGCGTCAAGCCACCTCTGGAGACGGTCAAAATGCGGTCAAAACTCTAGCCATAGACAAAAAACTACGTGATTGAGCCAAGCCGCTTGATAGTATCGCTAGCCCTTAAGGCCGCATTTTATTGAGGCAGTCGGAGGGCGCCAATGTAGTTTCTAATTACAGTTTATGCCACGTTTGTAGCATGCCGTTTGATGGGGCGCGTAGTTTCGGTGATCAGCTTTTTCGCGCTTATTTTTGAAAGTGTGTATTTATTTTTAGCAATAATTTAATAAATTATAATGTTGGAGTTTTACCTACCATTAAAACTCTTATTATGTTGTCTTGCTTATCCAGAATATATAATGTGAGATATCAGCCCTATTCCCCGCCAGCGTCGGTCTTATCCATTGCTTTATCTTGAATTTCCCGCCATTCCTCTGCAATTCCCTTCAGCTGTCAATTGTCGCCGTGCAGTTGGCATCTTGAGATGCCGTGTTAATTCAATTTGGACTCACCAAGCAGAGCTTAAATATATTCTGGATAAGCAAGACAACATAATAAGAGTTTTAATGGTAGGTAAAACTCCAACATTATGTGTGTCGTTGCTTATCCAGAATATATAATGTGAGAAGTGTTTGTTATCGCTTGGTGACAATTCTAAAGCCAAAATTGTGACTATTACTGTATTGCTTGCAATAACTTGGTCAAAGGCTGAGAGTGAATGGGGGGATTCAGCACCTCAACATTGAGACCTCTGATTTGTCTATATTTCTTGAATGTGTTTTCTGAACTCCAGCTTCCTCTTTCCAAAATGGTGTCTATAGGACACTCTTCCAGCCAACTTCTTGAAGCTGCAGCTGATCTCAAACTCCCAGGAGAGGCATCAATCCCAGCATCCTTCAAAATTGTTTTAATCCATCCACCAATAGCAGTTCTCGAGGCTGGCCTTGCAGGCCCCAACGTGGAAATAAACAGACATTCAACACCAGCTTCATGTCTTCTGTTCTCACCCAAAGACATAAGCTTTCGCAACCAGAATATGGAATCTATATTACGATCCTCTGCTTTGTAAAGCTTCCAACCAGACTGTCTATGTGTAGAGGTGTCCTTCTTAGAACCAAAAAATTTGGCAATAATACAATGTGATCATCATTGTCAACAAGATTATCAGAAGATGCATGTAGTAAGGTCAGATCCTGTACTTGTCTTCCTGATGCCAGAAGTAAATTAACAGAACATCTACGAGATGCTTCGAAAAGAGTCAGGTCATTTGAAGGATTCTTACAAAGCTAAGACACCAAGTGTCCTGGATCCCAAGTAAATGCTCTAAGCTTCTTATTTGCAGAAGTTCCTATACCTCTCATCACTTGCTTGACCAAGGGATGATTACTTATCCTCAAATCGCCTATGGGGTCATACAAAACCGACACTACAGACTTGTGAAGTGCTATAGTATTGCCTTTCCTCACTCTTAAGTATACTAAAAAACCGTGCCAGCTGAGATCACAAAGGGTTATTAGGACATGTATTATTAATGGCGCACCATTCCTTCCAGCTCTTCCATGCCATGTGATAAGTTGTAAGCTTAGGTTTGCGCCAACCCGCATTCAATAGAGCTTTTTTCTTGCTGTGACCAATCGTTCAAAGCTTCACTCCACCCCTAATCTTCCACACCTGTAGTTGGAGCTTCTGGACCTGTTCAAGATGAAGTCCTGTCGATAAGTCTATCAAGTTGTCGACCAACATGGGTATTATGTGAGGTCGGTCTAGGGCTCTTCTCTTTAGGTCTGGTAACCAAAACACTTTTGGCCAATTTGGGGCTACAACCAGGTACACCCCTGATGATTTGTTCAGATGTGCCAGCACTCGTGGCATTAAGCAGGGGGGAGGAAAGATCCATGCCAAGGGGAAATTCCAACTCCTGCTGAACACGCTGTGAAGCATTGCTCTCTTGTCGTGGGAATCTATCGAGACACACTGATCCACGAAGTGAGCCCTCGAGGGAGCGAATAGATCCACTACTGGACTGCCCCTAACTTGTGAAAAACAGCTCTTACCGCTGGGGGTAGAAGGTGCCATTCTGGTAATGTCATCCCTCAGGATAGATAATCCGCGAGGCCATTGTAGCGTCCCGGCAAATACTGCACTTGTAAAGAGATTCTGTGCTTGTCCAAAAGCGCAAGAATCTGAAATGTTAGATGAAGGAGACCCATCGACTTGGTGCACCCCTTGTTCCTCAAGTAGGCTATGACTGTCTTGTTCTGAACTTCTCAAATTCTGAGTCAGAGACGTTAAGGCATTTAAGATTGCTGTCATCTCCTTCATGTTGCAATATCCCCCCCTCTAACTGTCTGTCCAACAACCCAACAGAGGTACATAGTCGATCAGGGCTCCCGGCCGTGATCTGCCGCATCCGTAGTCAGAGAATGTGTTGGGCTGGGAAAATGAAGAGTTGAAACATGATCTAAGTTGATCATCCACCATTTCATTTCTGACAAGACCTCATTCTTTATCAGAGACTTTTGCTGAGGGGTCAGCTTCAGCATTAACTGTAATTGTATCAGCCGAGTATGAAGTCGACCTCTGGGGACCACAAAGGTAGCAAAATTCAACTTTCCGAGAATACTCTGAGCTCCTTTCAGAGTCCATCTTCCTTTTGTCACGGATCTCTGAAGTGAGTTCCAAAGACCTTGGCGTCTGTATTTGTTTAAGGACTTCTGTTTCAGATGGGGGTTCTACACAATTCCAAGATATTCCACTGACTGTGCTGGCTGACGGACACACTTTTGGAAATTTACCGACCAACCTAACCGCTCTAACAATTAAAGAGCTTCTCAAGCTTGACTGAGGATCTCTCTGGTCTGATGAGCCAGGAGAAAGTCGTCTAGGTACACAATGATCCTGATAGCCTGTCTACGCAGGATTTCTGCAATCCAATTTGTGATAGCTTTTAAATTGAAGATCGACTGTTTCGAGCCTTCACTCGTTTGAACCAGAAAAAGTGTTGATAGGAAGGTGGCATTGTCGTCAGCTCTTTCCATGTACCATCTCTCATCATTGTCATTTCCGGGATTACTTTCGTTTTGAACCTCCTTGCGGAAGATTGGCTTGGACTTATCAACGAGGGCTCTTGGATGAATGGTATGCGGTATCGTCTTATCATATGTAAGATGGTCTCTGGGACACCTAAGGCCTGCCACTCTCTCCAATAATCCTGTAGTCTAGTTGACCCGCCCGAAATGGTTGATAGTCACCTGTAGAAGCGGCCACGAGAGGTCTGCCCCCTCGCGCCATGCTTCTGTTCCCTCCCCTTACCCCTCGTACAGGAGGAATATTGGGGGTTTCGCCCATGGTCTGCCCGCCGGGGAAACGAGGGAAATGCCATATTTTCCTTTGATGTTTGCTTGGGGGGAAGGCAACAACCTCCTTAGATGTTGAAGGGCGGTTGTGCGCGACACCTGTTGAAGCGGCCACGAGAGGTCTGCCCCCTCGCGCCACGCTTCTGTTCCCTCCCCTTACCCCTCATACGGGAGGAATATGGGGGGTTTCACCCGTGGTCTGCCCGCCGGGGAAACAAGGGAAATGCCATATTTTCCTTTGATGTTTGCTTGGGGGGAAGGCAACAACCTCCTTAGATGTTGAAGGGCGGTTGTGCGCGGCACCTGTTGAAGCGGCCACGAGAGGTCTGCCCCCTCGCGCCACGCTTCTGTTCCCTCCCCTTACCCCTCATACGGGAGGAATATGGGGGGTTTCACCCGTGGTCTGCCCGCCGGGGAAACAAGGGAAATGCCATCCTTTCCTTTGATGTCTGCTTGGGGGAAAGGCAACAACCTCCTTAGATGAAGGGCGGTTGTGCGCCGAGTGGCTACCCTGAGGTAGACGCACTGGACTAAAGCACTTTGCTAGTTTCCTAGTTTCTGCAACTGGGCAGAAAGTGCTTCTTCCCCAAAAGGATGAGTGGTAGAAGGAGGAATTCTGCTGAAGAGCCTCCGTTCCACTCCAATCTTACAGCTGTCCATTGTTCCTGTAAAGACCTGACAGGGAACCTTCTGAACTGCTTTCCCATTTGATAAGTTTTTTGGAGAGCCTGTTGAAAGCACTCTCTGCTTCAATGAGGCATGCAATGCCAGCATCTTTTCCATGGCCGTAAATATTGGTGAGGCGGTGACAAATGCCAGCACCTCGCAGTTTACCTCCAGCTCCTTGAAGCCTGGATCAGCCAAATATTCCTTTAAAGCAGATGCATAGCGGACATTGGCCCACTCGCCCGAGTTTGTAACATGCTTGAAACTGTCAAAAGCAGGACCAAACTTTTATAAATAAAGCTGAATTATAGATAAGTCTAACATTTTTTTTTATTTTTTTTATTTGATTCACCTGATTTATAAATGTGTGTTACATATTTGACTAATGTGGGCCTCACTGGGTGCTTTACCCGTGCTGAGGACCTCATTTTACAGTTTGATATGATTTTTTTTTTATTAACTACATCAAATTGCGTCAAACGATTATCAAACGAACATGAATGTCATGATTTCGTATTTGTAATTTGAGTATTTTAATATGACATCGCCGATGGTCATATTTCATTAAAAAAAAAATCGATTACTTAAATTCCAAAGGTGGAAAAACGGTTAAATGTGTCTACAATTGATCCATAAATCAGGTAATAAGGAACTCCAGTGAAAAATATTATGGCTTTAAAAAAATATGTTCATATAGACCAAGAAACGCTGATTCTGAATATATAAGTTTTATTTCATAATATTAAATGCAGAGTTTTTAATAAATTATTAAAAAGTGCATTTTTAAACCTCTTCACAAAACACAGCGTTAAGTTGGCATTACTGAAATGGTTAACCGTGACGTCACAGTTAACCTGTCACCTGTGTATTGTATTGTATTGACATTTGAAATGACTTGAAGTGCACACGTACCTATGCAATTCAACATTTCGTGTTTTTGGTTTATTTTCATACTGTTTATAGAGATTTAGATAAATAATAGTTATTGTGTTTATTGAAACATAATTTAGGCCCTCAACAATTTATGAAAAGGGCTATATTTGCGGACAATCTGCAATAAATTTTGTCTATTTGAGGTTAAAGTCATGTCATGTTTTGACATTTAGTTATGTATTTTCAAATTGTTTTTAGTGTAGGGCTTTTTATACAAGTTGTTACACACTCGTCATGATCAGTGTGTTATAAATACCAGTGTTTCTGTATGTATTATACATAAAACAATGTACCTACAAAGTAACACCTGACACAAAACACGACGTCACATGTATTTGCAATGAAAGAGATGATTTATTGTTTTTATATTGCACTTTGATTAAATACAATAACAGTAGCGGTGAAATGTGGACATTTTATCAATGTTTTTCTATATTAAAAGCAGTTAATCTTGAATAAAAAACACACCTCACACCTAAAAGTCATTGCAAAGCATTCCGCCATGATTATTCTGCGTTCTTCACAGTGTTGCCAACAGTTAGAAGTGAAATTTCCCTAGAATTTCACATTTACGCAATTACCTACGTAGCCACCTGATTGTGTAACACTAATCCTGTTATATGTTAATTAATATGATAATTAATTGGAAAGATATCGGAACTTGGTAAATATACTAATAATACCGTGATTTTCCAAATAAAACACTTTTTGCTACGTGAAGTAATAATTTAAAAGTACGAATACACTCACCACTGAATTAGAAACTGAATTCCAAATTAAAAAAAAACACTTTGCAAAATAAAAATCATAAGCAACCCGCCGCTCATTTGTACCAAGCGTGGTATTTTGAAGACCCCCCCCCCCCGAACGTGTCACGTAGTATGGGTACGTTCCCTAATATCATTTTGAGTTGTCAGTGTTAAAAATAACATGGCATGTAAGTACATGAAAAATAATTAAGATTCATAGGAATTCCAAAAAATATATATACGTATATATATAAATAATACCAGTAATACTGTCATATGTAATAAAAATTTTGCCAGAGTTCGAAATTTCCCTAGATTTTGTCCTGATTTCCCTTATCCCTAAAAAATATTTTTCTCCCCTAGATCTAGGGAAATTTCCCTCGACATAACATCACTGATTCAAAATGACAACTTAAAAAGTAAAAAAATTAGACCACCATAGATACGGTGCGTTTCTGGGAGTCTTTAAAAATTAAAACTTTGACAATTATTTTAACTATTAAAACTAACTATAAAAATAAAAATAAAAATGCAGTTATTTAAGTTTGAAGGTCTTTATTCATAAAAAAAAATAAAAAAATTGGACTGGAGTTCTCTATTACGTAAGACAATACATTCAGCTTAATTTATCTTTAGTATGGATATAAATGGGTCGCTCCCAGCGGCAATGCCGGCCGGGCCAACACGTGACAGGAGTGGAGCAAGCCCCGAACATCCCGTCACATTCAAAAAACCAGTTTAATAAACCGGTCCCGTATTGCGGGAACTATCAGATACTAAGCTGATAATACACTTATCTTAGCCAACAGGCCGAGAAGCGATTGCTAATCGGCGCGGCGTCCTTCCGTTTTCGAGAACGGGCGACGCAGATTTATATAGCGTAGGTAGTAGGAATACGCTAATCTGTCAAAAATGTTTGCACTAATCACTTGCACTAATTTTTCATAAAATTACGGAATTTGCGGGTAGCAACAGATATTATTTTCGTTAAAACAATTACGAAGGAAAAATTTTTCGACCGGACGTGGGCGAAACAACGCCAAAATTGAATTAACACGGCATCTCAAGATGCCAACTGCACGGCGACAATTGACAGCTGAAGGGAATTGCAGAGGAATGGCGGGAAATTCAAGATAAAGCAATGGATAAGACCGACGCTGGCGGGGAATAGGGCTGATATCTCACATTATATATTCTGGATAAGCAACGACACACATAATATCATTTACATGCTTATGTTTTACAAATACGGTAGGGTAGGTAGTGCTTATGTGCCTATATGGAGTGCACACCTCTGCTATAACGTGTATATGAAATAAATAAACCAACATTATTCATATCTCCAAAAAAAGCCTTTTTTTCGCCTTTAAAACCTTACAAAACCCTCCACACAGCATCCCCAAAGATGACATAGGTCCTAAGGGAAATTATTTTCCTCAGGGCCTCCTGTGTGGAGCTCGTGTAAAAAAATAAATTAAAATAATACATAGTATATTTGCGGCACATTCCAGAATGGAAGAAACTCTTGTATCGTCCTGGTATAAGACCACCGTTCGGAATCGAAATGTTGCTTGAAATGGCTTTACCCGTGTTTGGTGACCAGATCTGAATAATCAGGTACTTTCCCACCTTCCTCTTCCCATCTCCTTCCTCTTCCCATCTCCTTCCCCTCCCCACTACCTTCAGCCTCACAACATACCCCAATTGGGGATGTCATAATCTCACTGGCTCCAGACGGGAGCAGCTGGGACTCTTGTGAGGGTTCACATAAAAAAAACATATTTTAAAGATAAATGAGCAGGGATTTTTTAGTATTTTAGAATTTTACGACCACTATCAAACCAGCCAATCTGAATGACGTATTCGCGATACAATGGTTTAATATTTATTTTACCCCATGCTATGGGCATCTGTCATCGGATTCCAGTCTGAAGATGTCCATAGAAGGGTGAGAATGGATGTTTCTTTCTTTATCCAAATAATATTTTTTCTGCAAGGTAAATTGGTATGGTAATCTGAACTCTACTTTCTGTTTGTGGGATTTTTAGGCTCAACACCCTAAAGAGGCATTAGGTTCCAAAGTTTAATAATATTTTTTCCAGTCCCTTGAAAAATCATACAATTATTTAGTTTCACAGTATTCTGATTTAGCCATAGAAGCGAGGATATTCCGCTTGACACTGACGTTAGTTTAAGTGTTTACCTTCAGCGTCAGCCGTGCCGGGATCCACCAGCATGTCACCGTATTCACCGATGACCCACGCGGCGGCCTGCAGTAGCGGCTGGCGGTCGGGTGCCGAGGCGGAGCTCAGTGAGGTCCAGAGCCGGCGCGCCGCGCGCCCTTGCAGCGAGGGGTCGCCGCAGCCCGACACCAGCTGGATGGTACATGACACCATGTCGTCGCGTACATAGTTACCCGCCTGGAATGACAAATAATCTTACGTGAACAAAGATTAAAATTCGACGTTGATTGTGATAGGACTCTGAAAAGCGTCCATACTGAGCAAAGGAAGCAAATTTAATACATAGAAAACTGTCAAGATTATCTTTGAGTGTGTTGGGAGTGCTAAGATTGAAAAACACCATGTCATTGATTTTGTTGTCGCTGAAAATGTTTTGTTTTCAAATGCAATTTTATTGCATGAAGATTTATTAAATATTTGGAAATTGATTGAATTTTTTGAAGTAGATCAAAATCCGACAAATAAATCAATATTTCACATTGAAAAATGTTGAAAAGAAAATTTGGGCTACATAATGTTCAGGCTCAATTATGTCATATTTTACAGTCGGAGCATCTACCACACAAAAATGTCATGAGCTGCCGGAACATATTATTCATTAAAAAAATAATAAAAATTTGTTAAGCTTACACTATGAAACAGAGAGATATTCAATTCAATTCAATTTGATTTATTCAATTTAAAAATATACAAAATAAAAATTTCGAAGCGTTTTTAAAAGAGAGAAAATATTAAGATTCAATTTGAACATCAATGAAGCACAATCAGACTAACAGCAAAAAAGCTTGCCGTCTAAATTGTGCTTCATTGATGTTAAACACATCGATATTCAAAGTGATTCTATTTAACAACAAGACAGCTCTCCCGACCGGCATGACCATTGGCAAGTTATTTACAAGCTAGGCGATTGCGATGCAACCGGAATTCATCTACTGATATGCTATTCTTTAATGCTGCTTTCTGTACCACGGTGCTACCCGAATTGTACTATACTTAATCATTTTTTCACATGCAGTCGTGAAATTAAAACGATGGTCAAGTGACTAGCGATGAAGATAATGTTTATCTTAAATTATTATTTTATCTTTATTACAAGCATAAAAAATTATATGAAAGTCAATTTTGGGTTCACCCGTACAAGGACAGAAATATTGACCGTGGGCCATTCATTGCCACAAAGGAATTATGTACAAGAGAATAATGTCAAATTGACTTTTTTTCCAACCTCAATCGACGCCTTCTCCGCTAAATCTTATCTTACATATTCCCGTAAGTTATATCCGGTAAATATGGATAGTTTTCACCTCCAGAATTTCTTCCCATTTATTTCAATCAATGTTTCAAACGAGTACCTACAATAGATACAGATGCAACTCGCATAGCGTTCGATTGACCTCAAACCCGTAGTCGACAAGTTGCATTATGTACGAAGCCCAACAAAATAGTATGGTGGAAACTCGCAAAATGATGGGCTCTTATGAAATGGTGTGAGCGATATGGGCCTTAAAATATTCAATTTCTGAATGTTGATGTGAAAAAACTTGGGAGTGATTTTTAAAGTTACGTTATGTTTCCTCAGAACCCTTGGTGCAGTTTAAACGATCGCGGCTCCTCCCATTTTTGTCTACAATTTCTTAACTGACCTTATTAATAATTCTTAGGACGTACCTTATCCATCCGCGAACTTCCTCTCTTTTAATCGGTGACAGGCCGGAGATGCGCCGGCGCGCGCGTCATATGCGCATGTGCGAGAAAATAATTCAAATATTTGAATAATACTTCCGACAAAAAACTTTTGGTCTGCGATTTTGACCCTTCTATGTACAGAATTTGTATGAAGAACAGTGTCAGAATCGCTTGCGCCATCATTACTCTAGGTGGTGCAAAAAGTTTCATTCACCTTGTCACCCTGGAATATTTTTAAAACTATTTCATCCATGACAATGCGCTGTCATAAATTGCCGCGAATTTAACTGTCGCAATTAGTACTATATTAAAATATAACTAGCCGTTGGAAACAATAGTTATATTGCTTCAACGTCCAACGCTGTTGAAAATAATTAGCGCCAACAGTTGAAATATAATACCTACATGCGAATATTATTCAACGCAGTCAACGATTCAACTGCCTAATAAATAAAAAGGGTTAAGAGTTTGTACTTCGTGAACAACATTACTCAATATTTTAAATGGTCTTTTGGAAATGTACGTAACTACTGCACTTTTTTTTTATTTTCCCATCCAATACGGCCGATACGCAGCGCCAGGAGACAATCAAATTTATCAACGACAAGCAAAAAAATAACCTATTGATAATTGTCGATGTCGGTCGCCTAACAGCTAAGTTTTGTACCTATTGTTTTCAACGGTGTTGGAATGATATAATCAAAAGGGTCAAGAGATCACACTTCGTGAACGATATTATACCCAATTACACGAGGTCTTTTGGTAATGAACGTACCTACTGAACGTTTTTGTTTATTTTCCCATCTAATACGGCCGATACGCAGCGCCAGGGAACAATCAAATTTATCAACGACAAGCAAAAAATAACCTATTGATAATTATCAACGCCGGTCAGCTAAGTTTTGTACCTATTGTTTTCAACGGTGTTGGAATGATATAATCAAAAGGGTCAAGAGATCACACTTCGTGAACGATATTATACCCAATTAGACATGGTCTTTTGGTAATGTACGTACCTACTGCACGTTTTTTTTTTTTTTCCCATCCAATACGGCCGATCCGTAGCGCCAAGCAACAAGCGAATTTATCAGTGACTAGCAAAATGTATCTTCAACATCTTAATATTTCAACAGGGTAATATTTTCAACACCGAAACCAAAGTCTTCCAACAGTTTCAACTTTCAACGTTATTATAGGTTTATTATTACGTGTGTGGGGCGTGGGGCATAGAAATAATAATAATTAATAATACATCAATGATTCGGGGAACCATCCGTTAAAAGGGATTCCTTAATACGATTTTGATATATTTTTTCTATGTTTTTTTGTTAGTATCGTGTCGACCTCCTATTATAGTTGCGTCAACGTCGACGTTATTTTCAACAGTTGAAAATTGCCAATGATAACGACGTTGGCGTTGGATAGAATTATCGCCAACGCCCAGTACTAGTCGCAATAAATGCGTGTATCGCGAATAAAACATCGTAAAACCTATTATTTTTACGTAATAAATGCAAGTAACAATAACAACAGTGACACAGCAAGCACATTAAATATTCGTTCCACACAAATTAACAAAAAACAGTGAATTTTATGCTCTAAGCAGTGAAAACTATACTAAAACGGGGCTTAAATTGGCCACTAATCTAACTTGACTTACATCTTAATAATATATGTGTTTATAGTGTTTCAAAAGTTAAAACAAAATAAAATTAAAAGTGAATCTTTGTAAATATCTGTTAAATTAAAACTACTACCCACATTGTCAACCTTACTGTCTCGAGTTTGCCTATATAGGTACCTACTTACTTTTCAGGGGAGCAAAACCATAAATCCCAAATTTAAAAAAAAAAAAAAAAATTATATATATATATATATATAATAAATAACCTAAATGTCTAAATCTCGCAGCAAGACTTGCAGTGTGAAGAAAACACTATCATCGCCTCTATTGACCGCATCTGGCACTATGGAATCACCGTCGGCAACGCACCAGTCAATGATAAACATTGACACCGACTCCCTTATCAACTTCTTTGAGTCGAAGCTTGAAACAATGCGTACTGAGAGTAAGAATGCCATTGATGCTATTCATCAAAAATTGGACACTTTATCAAATGAGTGGAAGGACCAGTACACCAAAATCATGGGGTGTGTGAGTGTTCTTCAGGAAGAAAATGCCAGCCTCCGACAAGAAATCCAATCTCTCAGAGATGCTCAAGATGACATGGAGCAGCGTAGCAGAGTGTGTAATTTAGATGTCCACGGCATTCCCGAGGTGAAAGGTGAAAATCTGTTCACCCTAATGGAGAGAATGGGATCAACTATCAACGTGCCACTTCCTAGTAGCGCTGTGGTGTCGGTGCACCGCGTCGCTCGCGGCCACTCGTCTCCCTCCAACCGTCCACGCAACATAGTCGTCCATCTCACGACAAAGCGTCTCCGTGATGATGTCATCGCTGCGGTAAGGACTCGTCGCGGCCTCACAACGGACCAACTAGGACTTGGAGCTCCCACCACTAATTTCTACGTAAATGAGCACCTGACACTAAAAAATAAAATACTCTTTGCCAAAACACGTGCCACCGGAAAAGAAAACGGCTATAAATACATATGGGTGAGGAATGGCAGTATCCTGGCGAAGAGGAATGATCTCTCTCGAGTCGTCACCATTCGTTGCGAGGGAGACCTTAAAAAAATCAGCACTCATGGTCAACAAAATATGTGACTACTAGAACAAACTCGTTACTGCTACTATCGATGCCAGCTTTCTATCACTATCCTGTACTCTTGGTCATTCATTTTTTTCTTGCAAAATTACTCAATATATTTGTTTATAGCGCAATACCTCCATAATCATATAGCACTATCATATTTCCTGCATTTTCATTCATATTTTACACTAAGTAATCAATGTTTTATATATAATTTTGATGCATCATACGTCCTAATTAATTTATCACTCCCGCAAATGTGGAATAAGTCGAATAACACTCTTACTCTAAAAAAATGACCTCATCATCTATATCTGTTTATTACCAGAACTGTGGTGGTATTAAGACCAAAACTCAGGAGCTTCTTATTAATATTTCATCGAATAACTATGATGTTATAGTTCTAATTGAAACGTGGCTTGCAGCAAGTGTAAACACGGCCGAATTCATAGATTCGCGTTACACGGTATTCCGACGAGATAGGAACCGTATAATTACCGGTAAGATGGACGGAGGTGGTGTGTTAGTGGCAGTGCGCAAGGAACTCGCAGCTTCCCGTCTCGACGATTGGGAAAAAAATCAAATTGATCAAATCTTTATATCAATTCCGTTAAGGTCTCTAAATCTCACCATATGTGCTGTATATATACCTCCTGTCTCGCCAGTAATGCTTTATGATATTTTCTCCAAAAACCTGGAATCCGTCTTTTCATCAGAACCAAATAATACGTTTTGTGTTCTTGGAGATCTGAATCTACCTACTCTTACATGGACATTTTCCGAAGGCTGCAATCATGGTATTGCCTCCTCAAACACGGCTGCATCGCAAACTTTTCTTCAAACAATGGCATTGATGAGCTTATTTCAATATAATTGTATACCTAACCACAACGATAAATTCTTAGACCTTATATTTTACAGTCGCGAAACAAAAGTTACACATAGCGACGACCCTCTCCTTTCAGAGGACAGACACCATCCAGCCCTGGAATTTGAAATATCATCCGCGATTCAACCAAAAATTAAAAACAACAAAGAGCGAAGGCACAATTTCAGGAAAGCTGATTATACTCAAATTAATAATGACATTAATTGTATTGATTGGAAGTCAGAAATCGCGAATTTATCAGCAGAAGAAGCAGTAGACCGATTCTATGTAATAATAAACAATATAATTGATGAGTTTATTCCAGTATTGGCCAGACGAAATGACAAATTCCCCATATGGTTTACTCCCGAACTTATTAGCTTATCACGGAAAAAAGATAAAGTTTGGCTCAAATGGAAGACATATAAAGGTCTTTCTGACTATCGTAAATTTTCCTTCTTACGTGCTACATACAAAAAATTGGCTAGTGAATCTCGAAAGTTATTTTTTGAAAACATCGAAAGTTCATTGCAAAATAATATTAAATGCTTTTGGTCATACATATCCTCATTAAAATCATCTGATGGATATCCTGCTACTATGTCCTTCGAAGGGCGCAAATCTAATGATGCCCAAGAAATCTGTAATATGTTCTCTGAGTTCTTCAAGTCAACATTTGAACCCTCCTCTATCAATGACTCAATTAACATTGACCAACTTGAGGTCGTTCGGGACTCTGGACTTACGCACATTCACACCATTGAACTAACGGAACAAGAAGTGCAATCAAGTTTAAAGGCGTTAGATATAAACAAAGGTGCGGGTCACGATGGAATACCGGCATTTTTCCTCAGATCTGCTGCGTCGTCATTGTATGTTCCACTTACCATAATATTTAATAAATGCCTGAGTGACGGGGTTTTCCCTGATAGGTGGAAGTTGGCTTATATTATACCAGTCCATAAGGGTGACTCACGTCAAAAAGTCGAAAACTATAGGCCAATATCCATTCTCTCGGCGATCCCTAAACTCTTGGAAAGACTTGTCCATGATAATATATATCCCCAGCTTGCCGCCAAAATTACAGAACAACAACACGGGTTTGTAAAAGGCAAATCTACCATGAGTAATTTACTAATTTACTCAAATTTCTTATTCACTAGCATGGATCGAGGCCACCAGGTAGATGCAATATACTGCGATTTCAAAAAAGCTTTCGACAAGGTTGACCACCTTATTCTTATTAAAAAAATAATGTTCAATGGAATTAGGGGAAACTTATTACGTTGGTTTGTCTCATATTTGACAAAAAGACAGCAAGCTGTATCATTACGAGGATATACTTCTACGTGGGAACCAGTTACCTCTGGCGTACCACAGGGGTCAATCCTGGGTCCACTGTTATTTATACTTTTTATTAACACTGTTACTAAATGTTTCATGCATTGTTTATTTCTTTTGTACGCCGATGATATAAAAATATTTGCCATTGTTAGGAATTTAAACGATTGTCTGCTCATCCAAAGCGACTTAGTAAGGTTCGAAGCATTTTGCAATGAAAACAAAATTTACCTAAGTTACAACAAATGTAAACAAATAAGCTTCACTAAAAATCACAACGCTATTATACACAATTATTGTATTGGTAACTATTTACTCGAGCGCGTTTACTGTATAAAAGATCTAGGCGTACTTTTTGATTCTAAACTCCATTTCGATGCGCACATTGAGAACATTGTGAATAAAGCTTACCGCATGCTAGGATTTGTCATCAGAAACAGCCGCGAATTTCGAAAACCTGAAACTTATCTTCTACTTTACTACACGCTGGTCCGTTCTCAACTTGAATACTGCACCTCCATATGGACACCACTTTACGGTGTCTATAAAGTCAACATTGAAAGTATTCAAAAGAAATTTCTGCAATACCTCAATTACAGAATGAGCGCACCTAAACGGGGGTACATAAATATGCTCTCGAATTATAACGTCACCACTCTAACTAACCGGCGAACATACCTTGACCTCATGACGCTTTATAAAATCTGCAATAACTTTATCGACTGTCCTGACCTACTGAAACTAATAAACTTCAAAATACCACCCAGAGTAACAAGGCTTAACGACTTATTCCACATTAGCCGGACGCGTACAAATGCTGGTGTCAGGGATCCAATCAGAAGAATGTGCGAATCGTTTAATCAAAATCAAAACATCAAGGATTCCGACCTATTTTTTGATACACGCAGTACTTTTAGTAGAAAATTGAAGGCCGTTTTCCTACAAAGTACAATACCTTAGACATTGCTTGGTTTATAATTTTAACTACCTTTCTTTTTTTAAATTTCTGTATGACATTATTTTTTATCTATATATATATTTGGTCTTACCATCAAAATTTTTCCAAAAACAATTTGTAAACTTTTATAAGGATATTGCGCATTTTTTTTTTTTCATCTCTGTAAAATAATATTTACTTATGTACGTCTTTTCCGTATTTAACGGTAAAAATATTTGTATATGTTTTTATCTGCTGTCAATGTTAATTTGTGAGAAATAGTTTGGATGCAGGCGAATTCTCTATTAATTGTTTTGTATATTCTTGTAAATTGACGTCTGTATCTGTATTTTCTCCTTAAAAAAAAAAAAAAAAAAAAAAAAAAAAAAAAAAAAAAAAAAAAAAAAAAAAAAAAAAAAAAAAAAAAAAAAAAAGTAATGTTGTTTTGGTAGATAGTTTATTGTGTTGTGAACGTGTTTCAGTCAATAAATTATACAATAGCTCAAAATTAATCAACAAAATATTCAATTCAAAGTTCAAAATGGTGCTTTTTTAGTGTTTTTTTGTGAAGTTTCGCGAATTTCCGCGAAATGGCCTGGCCTTTGACCGGTTAAAGACCCTCCACACAGCATCCCAAGGATGACATAGGCTCTGAGGGAAAATATTTTCCTCAGGGCCTCCTATGCGGAGCTATTGTAAAAAAAGACTTTTCAAAGATGTGTTGAGTTGACATGATTCTGAGTTGGCATGGAACCAATTAGGAATGAAACTTTACAATAATATAGCTCATACATCAGAATAACATATAGGCTACAGCTCAGAGCTCTGGCATTACGAAATTGTTTAAAAAAATTGTAATACGTGGCACGCGAGCTGTTTGACCTATAGGTACTTACAGCTATTAAGACTTTGAGTAAGGTGTCGAGGTGCCATCTCTTGGTGGGTGCATACTTCTCGGCGGAGAAGACAATGGCACTGGCGCACTGGGCCTTAAAGTCAGGATCCGAGCGCTCCAGGAATGCCAGCAGCTCCTTCATCATCGTCTTTACATTCTGCGCATTCACCAACGCAAAGGACAGCTCCATCGCTCTCCGTCTAATCGACACATCGGGATCCTGTCAATAAAAGGTACATTATATAACAAAAATAATAAATATTATAATACATTCAGTTATTTAATTTCACTTGCCCCATTACTGTTGTTAAGGAGTCTCTAGAAAGTTCAGATAAACTTTTATTATAAAAAGGAATTCTAGTAATTTTTAAATGAATACCTTCTAACTTAAATAGAAAGTATTTAATTTTTTTACAGATGTCAATTTCAATAATGTTTTAAAATTAGCATTTTTCAAAGCCGGCCAAAGCGATTGAAATCTGACGGAAATCGTGACGTCATTTGTCCCTCGGTTTTGTCGGTTAGCAGTAAAGTTGATCCCGCTCAGGTTGGTATGAAATCAACAAATCCAAGTATTTAGCAAGATTTCCAAAAAACATGAATTCTTTAGAAATAATTTGTATACCAGAGTGGTAACCCTTGTGAGAGTCTTAGCTTAGCACAAAATTGTTCGCATTCTGAATGCACGTGACTGCCTGACCGGTGAGGCAGCGGTGTAAATTTGTAATTAGAAATATATTGAATGTTTGCGAAAATTTTGTAACTCTGAATCTGATAAAGGCGGAATTACATTTATCTGTCGTGACGTGACGTGACACGTCATAACGGTATTGGTTTCATACATTTAGTATGGTGAAGATTATATTAGTCTGTCGTGTGGTGTCATGATACGTTCTGTCGTGACGCGGCAGGAGCTATCTCGATTTTCGACAGAGCGGAGAAGGTGAGGGGCGCAGGGACGGCCGCGTCTTGGCTAGTGTGTACGTACCACGTGCTATGCAGTGATGCGCGGGCCACTTTATTATATGACGACCAATTAATGTGACCAACCGAGAGCTATGACGGTATTGATTTAAAATATCGTCATAAGGCGTCAGAACACAACTTACAGATGTGATTGCTAGCCATCATGACACTCCTGACAAATGTAATCCCACCATAACACAGCCGTGGCAGTAAAAATGCAAATTTACATATCACTGAGAAAAATCAATTTATGCGGAAATATATAGTATTTCTACAAATTAACTTTGGATAACCGAGGGCTGTATGCGAATATTTGATTTAGTTACTGGAGCGTTTTTGCTGAATTTCAGTACCACCTACAAAACATGGGTTTGTTTAGCAACTGAATTTGAGCAAACTTTCCCTAGATGCATTAAATTTTTTTTTAAATATTTTCATAAACTCCCGTGATTTGTAATTCGCATAACAATACAGTTTATAAAATCCTAGGATTTTACATAAATGTCTCTATTCTTTTGCGTCTACGATTAACTAGAAAGATATTAAAAGCATGTATTTCGCATTGTTGAAAAAAAATTCTCGTTTGAACTGACAGCCGTGTGTTTGCTTAGAATGAGGTTAAAGTGATTGTTTTAATTGATTTTTTTTATATATGACAGTTCCCGCAATTCAATTATCCACCTATTGAACGTGTTTTCAATAAGTTAAAATTAAAAATTAGTGCCTTTTTACATGTTAAGTAAAATTTAAATTTCGAATTTCATCCGATCTTTGTGTTCATTTTTACAATTATCGACCTAATTACTTGACATGTGCATTTGAACTATAGTTTATCAATTAGAAGGATTCATAACAAAGATATAGATGTGAATTTAAATTAGTTTTGAAAAGTTTTAAACCAGTAAATGACAACCAAAGCCAGCTGACAGATGGCATATTTTGTCAGAATGGAAATTGCGAAACTCAACAACATTCATGCAAGTATTATAAAAGGTTAGTAATACGAATTCTTATGATTTATATCTTATTAAAAATCTTGTATCTTACGTTATATAAAAACATGTTGATAAATATCCAATGTTAGATCACAAATGTTTATAAAGCTGCAGTCTGATTTTTATATTGTGATTTAGGGTGTATTTGTAAAATGATTATTTTAGTTAAATAAAGCAAAAGTCACATTAATTCTTATTAGTAATTGTAGACAATGAAAGTATCCTTCTAATTTCATACAGTTAGTTTGGGGTAAATGTATTTAAGTATACTAAAAAGTGGATTTCATTTTGACACTCCGCGATTTCAAAAATTTATAATTATTTTATTTTTCGACCAAAATATTTGATCAGCTGTTTGCAATTTAAAATTGATGTTTTCAAAATATGTTTGCTTCTGTGGTTATCAAGTAGGCCATAGACCACTTGTAGAAATCTAAAATATCCAATGTTGACTTGAAAAAGTAACTTTTAGGGCAATTTTAAAGGAACTTACACGCAGGATTCGCACATTTTTAAAGTTTACGATTTTATAATATTTTTTTTATAATTCTTACGAACATACGATAATCGACAAAAGATAGGCGAATTCATTGGCTATATAGAACTATAATCAGTTTGTATGTCTCCATATCAAAATTCGGAGGTATGATTTTTTCAATGTCGGCGGAAAATATTCAAAGTGGAAAATATCACGAGCAATCCGAGACAAAAGTAAAAGAACTCGCTGTCGCTCCAGTGGTTATATGGAAATGTATAGTATTTTACAAATTTATTCCAAAGAAAGTACCCGAATTTAAAGGGGCGGTGGAGGAACTTTTTTTTTTATTAACGTGGTTCTACTGTTTTACTCTCCATCTCATCCATCGTCATGGGTTCAATTCCGGAGCAAGCTACGTCCCCTATCATTGCACAAGCAACACATTCCGCTTATAATGAAGAAGGGAGTAGAAGTTATTAAAATATTGTTAGGTTCTTCGTAACCCTGTAATGTTTGTCTTTCTTAAATAAAAGTTCAACCTTTAAGCATTCCAAAATGGTGGTTCTATGCCTCTGCACGGCAGAAGTGTCTACATGGACGGTCCGCAGCAGGGTGTTCAAGGCCACATAGCGGATATTCTTATCATTGTTCAGCAGGAACCGGCCCAAAATGTTGATGGCCAGAACCCGCAGACTGCTCTCCGACTTGATATCCATGATGGACAGGACGGTCTCGTAGAGAATGGTGTTGCCAACATTTTTGCTGGTTTCTGTGTTTGTGGCCACCTGCGCCAGGATGTCATTCATGGCCTCCGATGCCTCTGCGTCATTCTTGCCCAGGATGCGGAGGAGGCGGAGAATCTTCACCTATAAGGTAACATGAATAAATTAATTTGTAATTTCTTATGTGTACACTATAATCAGTTGAACGATGGCTACCCAAGTTTAGGTCGTAACACTCTAGCCCTTGAGCAATTGCCTGCCTAAATTTAGGTAGATGGCTTTTGCAAAATACCCGTAAACAGCTAAAATGTTAGTTCTTAGCTTGAATCAGTTTCTACTGAGTTCCAAGAAGAAATGGCAGTTATCCTTCCCTAATTTTTCTGTGATTAACTTCTAGATTTGAATATAAAGCATAGTGCTTTCTCTTTCTAACACAGTTTAGATCCTATTTCTCACCACGAAAATAAGGGAGATACAACGATTTCTATGAGACAAAAGCGAACAAATTAGCCTAAGGAGTTAAATCTATTGATTTTTTATATCCACAATATAAACAGCTATGACGCCACCGGCTGCACAGATGAGCATGACGATCTGTAACTATTCTTAATACCTTACTTAGCTCCAACTCTCGAAATAAAAACTTTTTCTTTATTGTTCAAATAAAAACAGGTAGCAATATTTTTTGTGTAAATATGTATGAAATGAAATTACATTGCAAGCTGAAAATAGAAGATTTAACCTATAAATTTTAGACAGTAAAAAACTGTTTTTAGAGGGACACAAGTATTTCTTTTTTGTTAAGATTTAACACATATTTTTAATTTTAAAGTGGAGATTGAACAAAAACAAAAATGGTCTGTTGAACAAATAAGAACTGAGGCGACGATAAGTAATAGCTGTGGTGACCATTCCAATTCATTAATTTTACATTGTGCACAGAATCTATCTCGCTAAATGATTCAGTTCATATAAATAGATCAGTTTACAACTTGTTCATTGATGAATCAAAATAAGTAATGTTCAATTTGACCTACAAAGAATAATAGAATGGCCAAGTAAATAAACAATTATCTCAACTAGTCAACCGGGTCAATTTCAATGGAAAACTAACGCAACTCTATTTTAGGCACAATAAACTCTTATTGTTGAGAGATAAACAACATTCTGATTGTTTTTGATTAGACAACGGCAGACAATTTAAATACCAATGTTTCATGATAACATAATTTTTATACGTTACGAAACCGATATAATTTATAAACATTATCAGTCTTATTAATAAAAAAAATACTTATTGACTGTTAAACGGTGTTTCCGCAACGTTTAAACGGTGTTTCCGTATTTGACATTTCTATTTTAATTTTGTTAACATAAAAACACAGGTTATTTCGGATAAATTATCCGCTTGAGTTTAATAGAACTACGATTTTTAAATTGTATGAATGAGAAAAAAGTGAAAGTGACAGCTTTCTTCCAAATTCATTAAATAAAAGGACTGTGTTTTTTTAATTGGATGTTTTTTTTTATTTCTCTACATTTTGACTAAAAAGTTATTGGTAAGCTTTATTCTCAATTTTTTTTCCGTGTTTGAAGTTTAAAAAATGGTAATTTTTAAAAACGAACATTTATTTCAGATACAAGAATCTAAAAGTTAATTTTATCTACTTTTTATAAAGGAATTTTTTACGACATCTTCGAAATATATAAAACATTTAAAATACGTTTGAAAAATTCCAAAATTCATTCAGAAATTATTAATAAAAGAAGCATATACAGTAGATAAACAACTCCCTCTGGCTGTTAAGCAATGTATTTATCTTTCCATGAACAACTTTTTGTCATTTTTTAATTAGTAATGATTTCCCATCCACGGTGGTTCATCAATTGAATACAATTTTCACAACGTTTTTTAGTAAGGCTGTATGAAAATATATATAGGGTACAGAACCGAACCTTGGAAGGGCCGTGTACCTTGGTCAATTGTTTTTCTGTCGGTCATCTATAAAAAAATTCTTTAGTAGTAAACGTCCTGCAGCCAGTACATTGTGTTTGCGACCAGTGGCGGCCCGTGAATTTTGAGTGTGATAGAGTGCTTTGTTTGAAAAAAACATTATTGATGCTATTTAGTCCAAAATTATATTTTTTTTGAGAATTCAGTTTTTTCACTGCTGACAATCTGACAATCTTCACACAATCCTGACAATCTTCACACAAAAACCGAATTTTCGAAAAAAAAAAGTTTCCGTATTCAACAACATCAATAATGCCATTTTTTAAATACAGCACACCCAAAAGTCATGAGCCGCCACTGTTTGCGACGCCTGTAGGTGAGGAATATTTTTGTGAAAAATAAAAATCGATTTGGGAGATTGAAAAGTAAAATTTTGGAATTTAAGGTGAGCAATTTATTGTTACTTAAGCCTCGATGACATTGAGCGAGTTTGCAAGCTACTATCTGGGAAATTCACTATCTGTTAGCAGACATCTTTAATTAATTGATTTGATTCTAGCCTTCAATTGCTTCATATCCATTCCCATAATCAACTGCTTCTCATTGAGTTCACCAAACTTCGGAAGATTTAAATTTTTAGTTTCGTGTTGCAATAGTCTTTATCTTTTATATTCCATAACATAAGATAATGCTGATAGATGTTAAGAAATACCACAATTTCATTTTTAACGCTAGAACACCCAGAAAGTATATAATAATCTCACTCGCCGATTCGCCCGCTTTTAAACTTAGTAGATAGTAGCTTGTAAACTCGTTCAATGTAATTGAGGCTTAATACAGTGAAACCTGCTTTTGAAGCTTAGCTTTTATGGTCCCTTGGAGGCTGAGTGACCCAATTTATTCCACATATAAGGTTTTCCCGCTATAATAAGAAGTTTTTTCCTTGTCGCTAGGAAAATGAGAGTTTCATTGTATATGTTTCTGCTTACCAATTATATCTGCTCTTAAAAAAACATGCTAATATTCAAGAAAAACATAATCTCAAAAACGTGACTATCATTCATCATAGTCACAGATACGCCTGTAAACAATATGTCAATAACAACATATATGTAATATGTAGTTTACCTGTAAGAATGGATCCGAAACTCCACTGACATCGTGTTCAGGAGAGTATCCAGCCAGAATCAAATTCTTTAATATCCTCACCAGGTTAGGGACAATCTGAAAAATAAACAATAACAAATTGATTTTTTCGATAATGTATCATGAAGTCACTTTATATTTATGCAGTAAAAAAATTTATGATAGCGGAAAACATTTTATATGAAAACGGATAGCATCAAAAGTTTGCTTGGTAGATACTGAATTTAAAATTTATGCTTTCATTAATTACTTTATTTTATGTACAACTAAAAATATACAATTTCATATTGAATGATTTCCATAACAATGTAGAGAAATTAATTTCCACTGATAATAAATCCAACACTTCACCCTAATGAATACCCATCACCTTACAACATACAACAGCCAACCAAAATTACAACAGACAATTAAAACTTTTAGTTAGAAAATTTAATAACTAACCAACCATAATGATATTGATTCTCTAGATTCATCAGTAAATTTGGCATATCAATAACACCTTTGGCTAACTTGAATAAGCCTAGTTCAATTTAGAGTATTACATGTAAAAAAAAATTATCTTAAAGTCTAATTTAATGTCTAAATATGAGAACAATGTTTTAGAGACATTTCTTGGTTACCACATCATGCCAATAATGTGATGAAGGGTAACAATGTCCATGTTTTAAATTTGGATGAAAATGAAATGAGTTATTTCATAAAAGGTCATTTATAATATTCATATTATAATAAATTATTATAGTAAGCAAGTAATTCCCAGTTCCAACATACATTCATTATATTTACAATACAACACCTTATTATACACGGAAATTTACAGGAGAGGAAAAGAATGAAAAAGTGGCAGAAAAAACACCGAAATGGAAAAAGCAAAGAAGAAAACTGTAAATATATGAATGGAGAATAAAATAATCATTCAGTTGATGAAACCATAATGTTGGATAAGTACATATTTGAGGCGCTCAGCGGAAGAGTGGCCCAACCCACATCAGTGAAAACATCACATTTTTATATATTTTTGTTTTCAATAATTTCAAAGGGTCTTTAAAATAGTGAAAACCAATATTGGGCCACTGTGGTTTCATATACATGACAAAAATATATAACAAATGATGTTTTCGCTGATTATGAATTTTTGTGGGTTGGGCCACTCTTCCGTTGAGCGTCTCATTTATAAAGACTAAAAATAATTAATAAACAATATCATAAAAATACAAAAATAATATTATGGAATCAAATTAAGTTTTGTTCCAGGTAAAGAAATAATTATAAAGAAATTAGAGCCAAAGATTTTGTTGTAAAGTGAATTGGGTTTTGGTTAGTTCAGTATTCAGAATGTCATAATACAAATAACTAGATAATATAATATGTAAGTACACCAATGTAATAATATGAAGCCATACATTGTACTAAAAGCCCATTTAATCGCTTTACAGATGCTTGGGCATTTCCCTTCCCTCAACCGCCACTGCCCGAACATGTACAGGTCCAACCTCTTGGACGTATAAAGTGGCATGCTCCCTACAACCGCTGTTCAAGTATGTACATATATACATAGTAGAAATGATAAATAATAGGAATGTTATGGAAGAACCAAAGCGAAACCCCAGCAAACACCACACAGATTTCATGCATGATTGTGATATGTATAATCTGTAAATGTTTACCTCGCGTTGTCCGCTTTCCTATCACCAATGATAACAAAAAACAGTCATTAGAAGACAGTCATTCTAGATGAAAATATTATGTAACTTGGAAATAATATGTAAAGACAATTTGACACAATGCAGTTAGAAATAGGCTTGCACTGTTTGAAAGGCGTATGAATACCGATGTATGCATTGAATAATGTGAACCTGCAACCACTTTCAATATAAGAACTTAACCTATCAATTGGTTCAACAAATTATTAACTCATGTTGCATTCTTTCAACAGCATGCCCTCAAATTCTCCATATTCCCATTGGGTGTATGTATTTGGATGATTTAATATTCCAATTTCATGCCCTCACATAAAAAATAGCACACTGATGTTGTATTATTTCAATAGCATGCCCACCTACTCCTTGTATTCCCAGTGTATTTAATAAATAACACAGGATTGATGTATTATTCCAACTTGCCCTCAGTGCAAAAATAAATAGCACATGGAGAACAAGACATTTGCAAGTACATATATGTAGCTGCTTCTATCACTCGAGTCTGTTACATTCTCCAATTGAATCATATGTGTGATCAATGACCTAATAAATCATCTTGGAAAAATACAGTCGATTTTGGGACATATCGGGATCCAAACATTTTTTCCAAAACATGCCAATTTTAAGGTGGGTAAAAAAAATTATTGAGATTTTATAGTATTACAATTTTTCTGGAATCTGTTTTGAAACTTTATTTAATTTTTGAAAAAAAAAATATTTAAAATAAAAATAATTATATGAAAATGAAAAATAAAATAATCAAAGAAAGGTATTAAAAAATCACAAATAAACCATTACATATTATAATAACAGTAACTCCAAAAATTACTTGTTAAAATATTTTAAAAAATTGACTGCACGGCAGTGTGTGGAAC
The DNA here is from genome assembly GCA_929108145.2 of Limnephilus rhombicus. Classification (NCBI taxonomy): domain Eukaryota; kingdom Metazoa; phylum Arthropoda; class Insecta; order Trichoptera; family Limnephilidae; genus Limnephilus; species Limnephilus rhombicus. The sequence continues at coordinate 23,538,483 of OV815274.1, forward strand.
AAATTTACATTTACGAATGAAGATGGACGGTGAACAGCCAGCGTGAACGAAGTCTACCGAATTACCGCCAAATGAATTCTGAACTCCCACTTCTTATGTATTTAATTATTCTATTTAATTTAATTCAACGGAATGGTGTCCCAGACAACCAAAGTAAATTAGTATCAGTTTCTTTATTTGCTTTCTGCTACTTGGGTTTTGGCCCAAATAACCGGCTGTCCCGATAAACAGATGTACCAATTAAGCGGAATCGACTGTTCAAGAAAACATTGTATTCTTTCATATTTATGTTGGTGGCAGAGAAAGTAGTGTTGGGAAACTTGAATTTTATACTACTTTCATAATCAAAATAAAAACATTCCAGAGATCCAACTAATATTATTCTAATTGTTTACTTAAAATAGTAATAATGGCTGCATTGTCTGATAGAAGTTTCCTAATTTTAATTTCAAGCAAAAAGCATCTTGATAAAGAATTGATATTGTTAATAATAAACATTCTTGTGATAGTGTGGCACAACATGCATCTCTTTTAATTCGAAGCAGACTTCAATATTAGAAATTGAAAAAAAATATTCACTGTATACAGTTAATATTTCTGTTTACATTAAAACTAGAGCACATAACTAAATAACTTACTTTCTTGAAGTGATTGAGAGTGTCGGGACTGTTTTCACACATTTCTGTTATGAGAGTCACTCCAGTTATAAGTACACCTAGGAAAAAGTTCTCTCGTTAACATACATGATAATCAAATCAAATTAATGTAAAAAAATCACAAAATATATTCAATAAACAATCTTCCTTGTTACAGGTGCAGATCAATTTATTGAAGTTTCATCAGAAAATAAACACATCACATCGCAACCCCCTGCACAGAGTCATAATCAAACAAAAGAAGCACCTCAAGGTCACTTTACACATCAAAGATAAACTAGGAAATGGAAGGGATACACTTTCAGCTTCCAAAGGTTTAAACAATTGGTTAGATATTTTAAGTAGGGGTGCTTCAAACTAGAGATGGGTAAGGCATTTTTCCAGAGACCTCCGAGACGTGCTTTCTTTTAAAAGTACTTGAGTTCTAGGAGCAGGTCCCGGGTCAGAGTTCTTATGTGCGGACTGAGCACTGGGTGCTGTTGCGGCGCACCGAGCCGGGACGCACGGGTTCAAGCGCTAGGAGGAGCCAGGACCTGCTCCTAGAACCCGCACAAGAACTCAGAGCCACGGAGCCGGATGAGAACCTGCACACGGACTTGGGCCCGTCGCACCAGTTGTGCGTAGTACATTTTGGTAAGTTCAACGAAATTCATTCGGGTCACAAGACACCGCGGTCCAGCTGACTGAGGGATGATGACAGAAATCTCTTATCTGTGTATTAATCACTCCGCGGTGCCAATTGATGTGTTTATTTATGCTTTCCGGTACTACTCACTAGTACCAGGAGAACTTGCGACTCACGAGTGGAGCGCGAACACGGGGACGCCGGCCGGTGGAGGCATTCGGGTTCCTACTACTCACTAGTACCAGGAGAACTTACGACTCGCAAGTGGAGCGGAGGAGGCATTCGTCCGGAGATCGTTCATTCGTTCGTCGGAGGTCCGGCTCCGAGTTTGGGACCGAGCCCGAGTTCCGTGACCGTGGAGTAGTCGATTTGAAAAAGGAGCAGGAGTAGGAACCACTTCTCGCAAAGGACCCGAGTACACGAGCCCATTCCAGCTGAACCTACACATCCCTATTTCAAACTTCACCACATTTGATGACTGTCAAAGTGACAATCAGTGCCAAATTGAATTTTTAACCTGTTTAGCTTTTGGTCAAATTGTGATCAGCAGACAAGCATAACTTGACAATTATGCTTGACTTTCAGCTTTTGATCATCTTGAAACTGTGTGTAATAGGGACCATTAAAATGTGAAAAAAATTCAAAATGATGTTAATCGTCGATTAGATGATCATCAATTGTGATGGAGTTTTAACACCCCTATCATAATAGATATCGACGTCGATTAGATGATCATCAATTGTGATGGAGTTTTAACCCCCCATTACCATAGATATGATTTGAGATTTCCACGGCCAAAAGTATTATCATAACATTTACATTACACATCTGCCTTGATGATGGACACTGCAATACTGTCCGAAACGTTAGCTAAAGAAGGAGGAACATGGCATAATAACTCAATACCCATAACATAATTTAAATATCACAGTGGCCTATCTTACATGCAGAAGATACAGAAGAGGCCGCTGTGATACAAGTCCCCGATTATTAATCGCAAATAAATTACCATGATTTTTTTCAGTTAGCAAACTTCTCGTGGCCGGTAAGAATATCTCCATCAAATCGGGAACTCTTCTGATAATGCGGAAGGCGCAGAGTGCGGCCTTTTTCTTAATGTAAGCATTGGGAGACTTGATTAACCGCTCCACCTCCGAAGCCAAGTCCCGGGCCATCTCCGGGGAGGCTATGGCCCCCAGGGTGCAGAGCGCCAGGCCCACCACAAACTGTGTCGAGCTGTTCAAGTCACTGGAAACAAAACAACAAATCATGATGTTTAAAATGATGCAACGACTTGGAAATGCAATCGTTCATGGAAACATGGTATTGGAATCAATAACCACTAATTTGCATGATACTTCTGTTGCCTCTGTTCACAGCAGGCCCTGCCTCTCACACTGGACTTCTTTCCTATGGAATCGTACTCAGAATTTTCAGCAGAATTCGATCTTATGGCATTCTTAATCTCAACAAAATGTATTAAAAATATAATAGTTAATATATTACACAATTACACAAGTGAAAAAAAGAGATCCTAGATTTTCTGAAGAGAAATAAACAATTCGGCTTCATAAAAACACACAAAATTTCATTATTCACTTCTATATTAGGCACTTGATGAAGGTAATAAATGTGCAGGGTTATTTATTTATTTACTCTTTTATATGCCCATGGGGCTTTTACATTGGGTATATAACTAACTCTTTTACACGGGGATTAGTAACAAACAAAAGGTTGCAAAAAATAATTTCTTACATTACAGTGGATAAAGTTTAAAGGAACAACAAAAAATTATAATAAAATGAAATTATCAGAAATAACACGTTGACGTAAACAAATTGTTTAAGTATGTTTTAAACATCGAAATTGTTACATAAAAAATGTCAATAACATTTTTATATTCGTTTGCCAAACTATGTAAGCGAGAAATTGGCGCAATTATAGACCTAAGAAAGGCATTTCATAGTATCTCAAATGTAAAGCTCTTTAAAAACTAATATCATCAACAAAAAAGCCGTCCAATGGATCGAGAGTTTTTTTACAAATCGCCCATAATTTGTAAAAATAAATGATAAAACTAGTAACCAGTAACATCTAATTTTGGTATTCCACAAGGCACTATTCTGGAATCAATATTATTCATTTACAGTATGTAAATGACATATTTGTTTAACCACTCGATCACAATATCTTATGCTAACGATACAGTCCTTATAGTAAAAGAAAAATCATAGGGAAATAATTACTTAAAAGCCCCAGAAGATATAAATAATCTAAAATATGGTTTGACGATAAACAATAATTTCCACCTGCCGTTAAATAGTGAAATGACCAAGCCACCTCAATTGAAACATTACTATGAAGAAAAATAATAATTCTAAGTTACTTCTTGAGACAGTTAGTGATGAGCAGGTGGACATCTTGCCGCTCATCGAGCAGCAGCATGGCTCCGAGGTAGCCGATTCGCTTGTCCGTAAAGCGGGCGCTGGCGATCAGCTTCAGGCATTCCAGCTGCCCAAAATGCGCCTGGTAACCCAGCATATGGATATAGAGCAACTTGGCGATGTTGCGACATCTGCAAAATAGAAATATTTTTAAGGTTACATTTATTTAATTATGTATTGAAGACAATTCAACACAAATGGTTATGGGAGAAATGCACAGGTGAAAAAAAAAAATTCTACCTTTGGAGCCATCAATCAATGGAGGAATTTTATTGTAATATTGTAAAAAAACCCTTATAGAGAGATTAACTGCATTACTTTTTTTTTTTTTACCATTGGAGTGTTTTTTCCGAATTTCAACACAATTTAAAAAACCTGAGATCGCTTTTCTGCTGAATTTCAGCTAAATTTTCCCTAGATGCATTAAATTTTTTTTAACAATATTTTCATATACGCCCGCGGTTTTGTTTCGACATTTTTTAGTAGGTGGAAAGATACTACTTATATTGTATTCAAAAGATGGCAGTGTTTTTTTTTTTTTTTACATTAACTCCACACAGGAGGCCCTGAGGAAAATAATTTTCCTCAGGGCCTATGTCATCTGGGATGCTGTGTGGAGGGTCTTTTTGAGGAGAGGAAGGAATGAACATTGGTCTTGAAGAGACCCAGAGGAAACACAGAGGCCAGCAAATTATTCCACAGCCGAGCTGTTGAACACAAGAACGAGTCGAAGAAACGACCCGTTCTCATGTGACAAATGTCAACCGTGTGCAAATGTTGGGCACGCGTTTGGCGTGTTTCCCGACTATGCACCGGTGCCGAAGGGATCAATGATGCTAGTTCCTCGGAGCATCTTTCATTGTAATACCGGTAGAACAAGGATAGCATTCCCATCCGACGCCTGTGCTCTAAAGATTGAAATCCGTCTGTTAAGATGGGAGAATCTATTAAACGGACCGCCCGTTTCTGCATTTTGGAGGTATTTTGGAGCTCCAGACAAGAGGTGGCTGCCAAATTCAACCGTGGGGCGCACTTGTGATTTGTACAGGGTTAGCAGTTGCTCTGTACTCTAGTTATTGCAGTGTACTCTATTTACGTACGAAATACATTGAAACGAAAATTCGTATTTTGTAGATTTCTGTAAAAGATTAAGCTGTCAGGTGTCAGTGTAGAATGTGGCATTTTATCGTGTTTTAGTGGTATTTTTTTAAACATATTTGTATACCAGTGTTATAATGATTGAATTAGTAATGCATTCAACTGTTTCAACGTGTTTCAAACTTAAAAATTCAGTGATTATTTGAAAAACAAAAGTTTCGTGGTTTTGTTTTTCCTATTTTTTTGCCAATCAGACTGTGTTTGACAATGAAATAAACCAATAATCGAGTTAATTGGTATTGTGGATTTAAGATAATTGATGTACGAGGGTGGTCTGAAAAGTTTCCGACCTAACAATGAAACAAGAATTTTTTTAAGTTTTTAATTTATTTTTCTACATAGTCTCCTTGTAACTCTACACACTTCTCCCAGCGATGCTCCCATCTCTTTAACCCATCCAATCGGCGTTTTTCTCTGCAAAATAATTTTTCACAAAGTGATTGCCTCCTCATTTGACAAAAATCTCTGTCCTCCGAGCGCAGTTTTTAGATAAGGGAACAAAAAGAAGTCGCTTGGGGCTAGATCTGGTGAGTAAGGCGGATGGTCAAGCAGTTCAAACCGAAATTCGTGGATTTTTGCCATGGTAACCGCTGAGGTGTGAGATGGCGCATTGTCTTGGTGAAACAGGATTTTCTTTTTCTGCAAATGTGGCCGTTTTTCCGCAATTTCTGCCTTCAGCTTGTCAAGTAATGATGCGTAGTATGCTCCTGTAATGGTTTTTCCTTTTTGAAGATATTCAATTACGATAACTCCATGATTATCCCAAAAAACAGTCGCCATCACTTTCCCAGCCGAGAAAATAGTTTTTGCCTTTTTTGGAGCCGGTTCCACCTTTGCAGTCCACTGTTTTGACTGTATTTTTGTTTCGGGCGTATAATGGTGTATCGAAGTTTCATCTACAGTAATTAATCGGCGCCAAAACTTGGATTTATTGCGCCAACAGAGCTTTGGAAATGTTCATTCGAAAACGTTTTTGATCTAACGTGAGCAAACGCGGCACCCAACGCGCGGACAGCTTTCTCATGTCTAAATCTTGATTTAATATGTGACAGACACGTTCTTTGAACATTTTCATAACCTCTGCCATCTCTCTCACTTTAATTCGGCAGTCGTCTAACACTATTCGGTGAAGTTTAGTAATGTTATCGTCAGTAGTTGCAGTTTTTGGACGTCCTGAATGTTCATCGTCTCCCAAGCTCTTACGGCCACGTTTAAATTCAGCTGCCCAAAATTTCACTGTGGTAAATGATGGTACAGAGTCCCCATACACAGAGTACTGATCTTTGATTTGCGTAGGCGTATTGCTTTTCAAAAACAAAAATTTAATAACAGCTCGATACAAAATTTTTCCATTTTCACAAAAACACACACATTGACTCACTCAAACGATTGTCAACTAAAAATTGTGTGTCCAAAATGGCCGAAACTTTGGTGAGTAACTGTCGAAAGATGCAGAACTACATTCACTAGCTTTTATTGACGAGTGCTGCCATCTTCATGTTCAGGTCGGAAACTTTTCAGACCACTCTCGTATCTGTTTGATGTACTGCAGCTATTTTTGGTGAGTCCTTTATGAATTCCATTTTAGTCTATTTAAAGTGTCACCATTTCTCGACTAAATTTGTGTCAAAGGTTTGTTCAAAGGGAACATTAAACAGTTCACCACATATCAAAATTCAGTTTTCTTATATCATATGTAGAATGTGATTATAAATTAGACCATTTAAAAGAAACCTAATAGAAAATATTTCATGTGGAGGCAAAATTGAACTTCCTAGGCGAGTTTATAGGGAGAAAATCCTAAGAATAGTTTCGTTTTAAATATTTATGATTTTATAATTTATTTTTTTTTAATTCCTAGGAATATGTGATAATCAACCAAAGATAGGTGAATTCATTGACTATATAGAACTATGATCAGTTTCCATATTAAAATTCGGAGGTATGATTTTAAGGTGGGTAGAAAATATTCAACACGGTCACCAAAATATCACGTGCAACCCGGGGAAAAAAATAAAAATTGCGCTATCGCTCCAGAGGATAAGCTCCACACAGAAGGCCCTGAGGGAAATTATTTTCCTCAATGTGTCAATATGTCATGTGTGGAGGATCTTTTTAAGGGAGAGGAAGTTCTGGGAAGGAAAAAGGTAAGAGGGGTGGGTAGGAATCTGGAGGTGAGTGCATCCAGGAGTGACTCTCCCGATCTGGCCTGCCACGTAGCAGATGGGCAGGCTCCACCAAGACCTAGACAAACCTCACCACATGAATTTTACACAACTGATAAACACCCATAAATGTAGAATACAAGGGAATGCATCAGTTGTGTAAAATTTTAACAGCCTTACTAAAAAACCCAGTGAAAATTTTATTCAATTGACAAACGGCCGCGGATGTGAAAACATTACTAATTAAAAATTTGTTCTTTGAAAGAAATACACATGGTTTCCACGGCCTGAGAGGGTAGTTTATCTCTGTTTTAACCATTGATGTCCGAACGATATTTGTAATTTTTCCATAGTATTTTGAATGTTCTATATATTTCTTATTTTTGAAGGTGTCGTAAAAACAAATACCATTTATGAAAACTAGATAAAATTACCTTTTAGATTTGAGTATTTGAAATACACTTTAGCTTTCAAAAACTGCCATATTTTATGATTCAAACTCGGAAAAACATGGAAAAAAAATTCCTCCCACAACATTTTTGACCAAAATGTAGAGAAATTTAAATAAAATCAAAATTTAAAAAACACAGTCCTTTTATGTAATAAATTTGGAAGGAAACTATCACCTCACTTTTTTATCGTGTATACAATAAAAAAATAATAAAAAATTTCAAAGTTTTTTTTATTGCCAAAAAAATAACTTAGAAATAATACCGAAATTTAAAACAGATTTCTTGCATCTCTAAAGACGTTAATTTTTTTGATACGTTTACGAACACATGTATTAGATTTTAATATTATAAAAAATTATCACTTTTAAGAAATTCTCTTAAAATAAAGATCTTAAAATGAAAATTTTATCTGTAACCTATAAAAAAACAATATTCTGACAGTTCAACTTTGAAAGTACGGCGTTTGTACAATAACTTGATTAAACTGATGTAAACCACACAAATAATATGGTAAATATATCAATTATGTGAACAGAAGAGTAAATTCGTCACTACAATAGAAATTATTTAGTAAAATCACAACATTTAGGCACTAACAAAATTTTCCATATCCCGCCATAAACACACCGAACTGTTTTGTCATCGCGGGCCGATATGCACCGGCGCACCAATAATGCCCCTAGCGGAGAAGAATTAGAACAACATTGTTTCCTAGGAAATTAAAACCATTTACAATGTTGTCAGATCTTAATGCATTTTAACAGCGTGATCACGCAAGAAACGTTATTGGTAATAAAACGTGATTTAGTGTATACGGGGTTTAATTATGTTATTGCAATAACACAGTTAATTGGTCGCGCTGTGGTTTTTTTTTTAGTAAGGCTGTATATGCGTAAAATTTATAAGGGGGTATATGATTAAAAAGCTTTATAACTGAGTTAAAATTATATATTTGAGTCTGGTTTTACTCTGCTATGGGCAACTGAAGTAAAAACAGGACTTCTGATGTAATGTACCAGTCTAAAGCAGCAAGGTACCAAGTATCAAGGAAAAACCAGTCTAGTACCAAATAAGTAAGTGTAAATACATATAAATGTATATATAACCTCTATAACATTGTAAAGCTTAAAAAAAACATAATAACAAAATACAAAATATCCCATTGCTACCTCTCAATTGCATGTAGAATCTATGTACATATATTGCACATGATTAATAGATACACATTCATCTGAACCAATACACAGGATTTAAATGAATTATTATGTATAGGTAATTTCAAATAAATCATTTTCTAGTGTTGACAAGTAATTGCAGTCACCTTGAGCAGAGTGAATGACGCACACAGGTATACAATGCTTACACACCTATAAGGGAAAAAACATTAAAGAAAACATCATTGTAGTAGCACTATACAGATTAACATAGATTGGTGTGAGCGAGTAATAGGTACATTATTATATTACGTTTTAATAAGTGTGAGGTGTGGAATATACATAACACACATATTAAAAGAAAAACTATAAAAATACAAGGTAAAGTTTCCTTACTCTAAACTTACGCTTACTGCTAACTACGGTCAGATTATTGAATTCAAACTTCGTTTCAATTTAATTAGTACAATAAACAACAATTTATGTTGGGTGAGATGGAAAAACATGCACAAAACTTTGCATATTTAGTTTTGAAGCGGAGCCTTTCGGCAAACAACACTTTTATATTGACAAAATCCAACATGGCGGCAAAACATCTTTTGACGAGGCAAATTTTGAATTTATTAAAAAAAAAAAACTTTAATCTTTTATGTCAGTCTCTAACGACAACATGTTTTCAAAACATATAATGCTGCGTATAAACATGGAGGTATTTCCGCAAACCGAATCACGAATTACGGGAAAGGAATGAAGCAATCGCAAGCGGCATTTCTTGCCGTTTACCGTTGCTTCGTTCCTTTCCCATAATTTGTGGCTCAGCTCAGGTTCATATTTGTCCGTGTATACATAGCATTGTGTCAAAAAAAGAATATTGTGTCAGGGCCACATTTTTTTTTGTTTTCAATCAGCCACAGAAAACAAAAACATTGTGGCCCTGCCCCAATGATTCATGTTTGCTCAAACATTTGGATCAACATTAGTGATAATATAGTCATGGAGACCCGGCTTTACAATCTCCCCTGGTGTTTATCGTTGTTTCTTGAAGTAAATAAGTTAAAACAAAGTGTTAGGTAAATAATTAAATAAGCGGAGCAAGGGAACTTTACCAAATATAACATCAACAAACCTCCAGACGCTGTCCTCTTCTCTGAATGTAGAGCGGATGTATGCACACTCCTTGTTAACTACTGTTCTTTCTTCGGCCGCTGTGCGGGCTGCCCTGATTTGCCTGATGAGATCTCGTAGTCGAGTTGGTGTGGGCATACGCACTGGATTAACACACAACAATATTATAAGCATTTGATTAAAACACACTACTTTTAAACCAGGGGAATATAAAAAAAAGTGAGTGCTCTAACGCGGTCCAATCCCCAACCAACTAAACCACTATGTATATGGAAATTGACTGAGGAAACAAGTAGAACGATAAATAGGAAACTGCCACCTAAGAGATACATGCAGCTGTTGGAAGTGAAAAAGACCAATAACTGTATGAAATATGAAGAGGATGATGAAATTTGAAGAAACTCCAATTCAACTATTTTAACCCTCAGGCATCTGTCAGAAGGTTAGAAAATATCCGCTTTACAATAAAATCCAAATAAATGGAATATTTCTGAATATATCCGAAAGCTGTTTTTGAGAGGGGATAAAATACGCTTTCATGTATTATTATTAGTGATGCAACGAATACTACTTTTACGAATACGAATATCAAACCTACTATCCGGCGAATACGAATACGAATAACTTGGCAGAGTAATTCACACTCATTTAACCTTTTTCTGTTTATTTTATTATACTAATAATTAAAATTTACAACTGTCATTTTTTTATGGAGAAAACACAACATCTGTAGATTCGCTGGTGACAGGCGATTTCTTTTTTCAGTTTGGATGTTGCCAGCCGTTGAAAAAAGCACGTTTACAGGAGGACATTTTATTTAAATTGAGTTCCTTTTACTTCGCAGCTAACACACATAATTGCAATTATACAATTTACAATATACTTGCACACTTGACCTGTGCTTTCGACTGTCAAATACTGAAACTACTAAGAAAAATAATGCGTATTAAATTTAAAAAATCGAGGTTCATAGTACAGTACCACAAACTTATCTTTGCCGGTGGCAAAAATTGGAACTACAATTTATACATAGACATTTTGACATTTCTATGACATATTTGTTCACCACCAGCGATACCACCGCCGGCACAGGTAAGTTTGTGACATTGCAATAGGGAATTTCCCTGAATTCCCCATCGCGTCCTGTCATTGCGGCTATAGCGTTCGGATACAGAGGTGCGCGACACACGGTATAATCAAACGGATATGCGTACAAAAGTTTTTCTTTATAGTATTCGTATTCGTAAATATTTATTCGCCGAATACGAATATTCGGCAAATGTCTACTATTCGGCGAATACGAATATTCGTGTTCGTTGCATCACTAATTATTATTAGAAATGAACGTATAATTTTTGAAATATTAAAATTTAGATTTGAATGCACACATGAAAAAGTAAAAAAAAATGGCTGACCTTATGTTTTTCTAACAATTACTGATAATGAAAAAAAAAGAAAAACACACATATTTATTAAACAAATCTATCTATCTATCTATATATTATTATATTATTTTATATAAATAAAAATGAATCGCCGAAATGTATGTACTCGCATAACTTCCAAACGACTGCAACAAATTGGATAATTCTTTTTTTTGTGTTCGTTATTGTCAGGACAAGGTTTAAATAATGATACGATTTTAGATTTTCACGGCCAAAAATATTTTTGTTATTAGTTTTTGGGGTATTATGCCGTGTTGCGCTACCTCCTTCTTTAGCCAACGTTTCGGACAGCGACATCAGGGCAGATGGGCTGATGATGGACACTGCAACGCTGTCCGAAACGTTGGCAAAAGAAGAAGGTAGCGCAACACGGCATAATACCCCAAAACCTAATTAAAAAAAAAAAAAGGTTTATATAAAATTACTGGTGAGCTCTGGCATTATGAAATTTGTATAAAAAAAATTGCAATAGGTGACACGCGAGCTGTTTGAAAACTGAATGTACCGGGACTGAATAAATGGAATACGGGAGGGGGGATGGGAACTCGGGTAGGGGGGTTCACGGGAACGGGGGAAGGTAGTGGAGTGGGGAGAGGGAAGGGAGGAGGCGGAGTGGGAACGCGAGAGGGGAAGGGGACGCGGGAGAGGAAGGGGATGAATGGGAGAAATAATTTCTTTATATGACATAGCAACGCATGCCGGGTACCAGCTAGTGTACCATAAATTTTATTTTCTCACCATGACTGTAAGAGAGACACAATGATTTCTATGAGCTTCTAACTATTTCTTTTAGATTATCACCAAAATGCATCTAAAAATTAAGAACTGTTCCTAAAAGTGAACAAATTAGCCTGAGGGGTTAAGGCTTAGATACCTGTTGTGGAACCAAGTGATCAACCCTGGTGAGCTTCATTAACCTTTAGACGCCCAGCAGTCCTGTATGGGAATGCCCAATGGTCTCATACGAGACCGGTGATTGTGGTGCGAATATTTCATAAAAAATGCTTGGGCAGTGGACTACCTTTATTGTATGCGGTGCACAAGCATTTAAAGGAACCTTTAGATGCCTAGTGGTCCCGTACGGGACTGCGGATTTGCATCGTTCAATGTCCAACGGTCCCGTATGGCAGTGGTCCCCAACCTTTTTATCATCGCGGACCAGTCAACGTTTGATAATTTAACCGCAGCCCGGGGGAGGGGGTCTTCACTCATCAAGACTCCACAAGCTACAAGCTTAACACTCCAATACACGCGTGTCATCTCACAGATGACCAGTTCTGTTTTTTCGTCATAAGTTTGATGAAGGGAGGGGAACCTGGTCCCCCGCCCTAGTATTCCCCAAGCTCGCCTAGCTCACTTTTGACAATTTTTTATTCACTTTTGACAAATAAGTGAACAGTCATCTGACAGATGACACGCGTGTATTTATGTCTCACTAGGGGGCGCGTGTATTGGGGTGTTAAAGAATTGTTTTTGGAGATTGGGACTGTCTTGGCTTAACACATTTGTTTAATCTGTTTAATCAATTTTAACAAATCATAGCGAACAGGGAAAATATATAAAACAAACACCCTACAAAAATATGGAGGTTCTGTGCCCCAAAAGGTTTTGTTTTACCTGGTTTTGCCCTATAAATATAGACGGCAAACTGGTAGGAAGTCAGTTCAAAACTACCAGCCAAGAAGAAACTGTCCTCAATAAACCAAAGTCTCCAAGATCAAACCTCTTTTCAAGTGTTTTAATAAGTCTTAAATTCAGTTTACCTCTCCCAGTATCCCAGTCGCCTGAACCCCAAAAACCCCAGTCTCCAACACTCTCCAAAGTGAAAAATATATTTAGAAAATTCATAAATCAAATCCAATAAATTTAAAATTCAGTACTAAATTTAGTTTTTGCCTAGAATCATTATTTATCAAGTAGTAAATTCACCCAAAGACCATTGGCGTACCATTGTGTCCAGCTCCATATTTTGTTTATACAGTTTATGTACAAACGTACAAGACCGTTGCGTGGCCCAGTACCATTTGGTTCACGTCCGGTACCGGGCCGCGGCCCGGGGGTTGGAGACCACTGCCGTACGGAACTGGTGATTATGGTACGAATATTTCACAAAAAATGCTTGAGCAGTGGGCTACCTTTATTGCACGAGGCGCACGGGCATTTAAAGGTTAAAAGGACAGAGCTACTTTTCAAGAGAATTAGTGTAATATGGTAGACAGGTCTTATGGCCTGAGTGTGCAGACATCTTTAAAGCCCCTTAGAGCCTGAGCCCAGTATTGCAGTATTCAAGAATCATGACCTATCTGCAGTGCAATTGAAGTCTTGACCGTATAAATTAATTTTGTCTTCTGATAATACCTCTACTAGATTGGTTAAAGATAAAAATGTCACCTAAAGTATGGTATTGTCCATGTATTGGCTTTAACAAAAAATCTATCTCAATATTTATTGAAATTTCTCTCCGTCCCCTAAGAGTTTTAAATTATACTTCTGAAATGCAAAACATAAAATTGTCTAGTAGTAAGTTCAGCCTGTGAAAGTCAAAAGGTCATTTACCCTATTGGGAACAGAATAAATTTTGGCAAAAGTAATTTCAAACATTATAATTAATTAGTAATAGTTATCTCACACCCAGAACATTTTAACAGAATGAGGTTTTTTGATTTTATAACGAGCATATATATCCACAACATACATTCAGGTCATGCAGTAGTCAAATTCAAAGTTGTATTCAAAGCTCATTAGAACTAATTAACCTCTAATGATTGATTAGACACTGTACATACCTCTCTCTATGGCTTCATTTACAACTTGTTTTATGGTGGCGATATTAAAAGCCGGGTTGAACCTGTAACAAAGGGTTATTCATATAGCAATTGGGTATAATGGGTACCAAACCTAATAATCCAAAAAAAATAATATTATAAGTAAGGATTACGTGGATGTTTATTATATGACTAAGCTTAGAGGTGAAGCCCTATATTATTTTTTTGGTAATTATCGGTTCGGACTGGCCACGCTTATTACGAATAATTTTTAGAAAAAAACTTTAGATTCGCCTTAATTACCATAAAAGGAAACTTTTTGGCTTTGGGGCGGCGGAAAATAATGCATTTTAATTTTCAATTGCATAAAACCAAAATTCTCTTCGCGATCCGACACAGCGAAAATCCGCGGCCGTACCTGTCACTGTGATGTTAGTATCCTTTATAAATTAACAAGAGCTAATACGACTGTAGCCGACTTCGCGGGATACCTACATGAAATACCGCGAATCACAAACCATGTTACACAAACCTAGCGTAGCCGCTAAACCACTTGAAAACTGGGATGTTTTTCTTGCCTTGACGCGAGTAGGCGTTATAAAGGGGCACTTTCTTTTGTATCACAAACCATGTTACACAAACAAGCCCGCTAGACAAATTTCATAATTACGCGCCTTATCCCACGAAGTCGGCTACAGTCGTATTAGCTCTTGTTAATTTATCAAGGATACCAACATCACAGTGACAGGTACGGCCGCGGATTTTCGCTGTGTCGGTCGCGAAGCGAATTTTGGTTTTATGCAATTGAAAATTAAAATGCATTATTTTCCGCCGCCCCAAAGCCAAAAAGTTTCCTTTTATAGTAATTAAGGCGAATCTAAAGTTTTTTTCTAAAAATTGTTCGTAATAAGCGTGGCCAGTCCGAACTGATATTTACCATTTTTTTTTAAATGGCACTTGAATGTTTCATTCCCGCTATGAAAAAATGACATTGAAATTAAAAAACTTTCAAATGGTTGCATTTTGAGGAAAATGTGCAGGACTGAATCGTACAAGCACCATAAACATTTTGTTACACTGACTATGAATGGTTTTTGCATTAAAAAAGTTTAAACAAAGTAAGTTTATGTAAATGAGTGCTTATCAGTTGGCTGGAAGTGAACATGTATGTAGCGCTGTATAATGATAGCAAATAAACAGTTAATTTTAGACAAGAGATAACCTCAAAAATCGGTTGGCTAGTTTTCTAGTAAATATTGTACGGATATAATTTTTAGGCTTCCTTTTGAAGAAAACTAGCAAACGGTTTATCTTGGAAAATAAAGGTCGCAAAGTGGAGTAAATATAATATTTAATCATGTTCAACAGTAAAAGGTAAAATAAAAGGGTTACAGGTAATAATTTTGATGCATGGACATGAGATGTCGTAGCAATCAATGAAAATATCGCAAATTGTGGAAAGTACCCTATAAACATGTCGAGTATGAAACGTCAAATAAAACTTTTCACAGGGAATAATTACCCGGATTCTGATGCGTTCATCTTTTTGTTTTGTATGGTTTATATATCGTGAAAAATAACACAATAAGTATTCACTGGAAGCTACGAAATTAAAGTTTGTAAACGTAAAATAGCAGATGTTAGATAAGTGGGTGACATTTGTCACATTTGTTTATAACAAGTAAATGTTCTCATGGTATAAGGTTTTAAACGGGTCTCAGCGGTTAATTACACTGCTGAATATTGAAAGTTTCACCGTTGAAATAAAACTACACAAACTTAAAATGAACATTTGATCATTTCTGCAGTGTGGAATGCAACACAAGAATCACCTGCCACCTATCTATGGTGGCTGTATGAAAGGCACAATTTAGAAAGTCTATACATCGGGCGGTTTTAGTATGTCTATTTCCAGAAAAGATAATGGAAAACTTATAGATAATAAGGTTATTCCGTAATTTTTAGAAATTCTTATTCACGACAGACAGCTGACCATCCCATGCAAACTCAAACTATTATTCAATATGGCCGCTAAATGACGTGCCAGTAACAAAAAATAATGTTCCACGCTGACAATAATATCGATGTTGCGTCGCTATTACTTGTCGTATTTATCCATTTTAAAAGTATTACACCGAACTGATTATTATTTAACAATTTTTCAGTTTGTTTTTGATTGAAGTATTTGGCTTGGATTTAGTGATATTCACGTCACCCGGTTATAAGTATGTAGGTACTTCAGTCAAATTAATTAGTCACAGGTGTGTTTGCCGAGAGGGATGATTTTTATTATAATAACGTGTTACATACATTATATTATAATCATGTATCATTAAAACCATGGTGAAGGCGTTCACACAAAGTAATTAATTCAACAAAAAACTCATTCATTTTCTCAGCTTTACTCATAGTGAAATATTTGGCGTTCTATCCACTATACGAACGTTCGAAGTAAATTGTTTGCAGTACATTTTTGCAATCATAATATGATTGCAAAAATGTATCTTTTCAGTAGAAAAAGAATACTACAGTTATGTTAAAGATTACGCAGATAAAAAATGAAGAGTTGGTATAATTATAAATTATTTCAGAAGTAGCCTTCAAGTTCAATTTTGTTTAAAAACACTAAAACCTACCTTCTATTATTTTCAGGTGGCAAAACACTCCAATCTTGTTCGTAAATTGAGTACAAATCCATTATAAGATGTATTTCAGGTCACTTGGTAGAACTTTTTCAACAGTTTATCACTCAAAACATCACAATTCATTGGGAGTTTGTAAAACTACATCTTGCGTAGAGAAATACATATACTTTACGACTACGACTGATAACGGCGCCATATTATAATAGAATATACTTAGGCAGTGTTTATACACGTACAAGTATGGAACACGTTCCACAGGTGTATTACTCTTATCAAAGATTTTATCAGTATGTCCCTTCCTATTTAAGCAATGCGTCACAACTGAAAACCTGCCTTATCTTTGTTTATTAACACATTAATATACTGAAACAAACTCCAATCTAAAAGTTGGTAGCAAAAATGCACACAAAAATTAATAGAATTTGTACTTGGTTATTAAAATTTTATTGAAAATAAAAAATATACATAGGTAATCAGTAATAGGTACGTAGTTTAAGAATGGTTTAATTGATAGCTATAAAGATAAATGGTGTAATAAATAAATTATGAATTTAACGGTCATAATGCATCATCTTGATTTCTTGGAGGACGGTGTAATTTATTTCTTTTGATGCAATCTACGAGCCATCGAATTCCTTCGTCAACGCCATCTCTGAAATAAACATTAAAATATCAAATAATCATATACGAAAATTTTTTTTTTTTCTTTATTTGTTTTTGGGGTGTTATGCTGTGTTGCGCTACCTCCTTCTTTTGCAACACGGCATAACACCCCAAAACAAAATAATGAAAATACTTTTGGCCGTGAAAATCTAAAAACGTATCCAATCATATATTTTATGAAACACCAACTTTATTTCAACAAGAAATTTATTATACTTTTTGAAATTTTTTTAACAAAGATTGAAAATGTGAACACAGATTAATAAATTTGTACACTATGTATTCTGTGTGAAGCATTCCAATTATTGTCTTCCTCAGAATCAATCATGTTTCTATAGAAATACACGGTGATTTATTATTGGTAGTAATTGGACAATTATAATAAATTGTATAACATGAAAAATATGACAGCTACAACACAGTTTTCTGTGCAGCGTACCTTTCAAATGTAACATGGCCTCTGTACTGCAAGGATGAGGTTATGGGATTAAGATCAGGAGTTTCAGATGGTTTAAAATTGTAAGATTTAAAAAAAAAAAACAAAATTATTTTTCCCAGAAATTGGTGGTGTTTTATAAATAAATGCAAAGTCGAGAATGATAAGAAAAGCAATGCACTTTTATCAAGTATTGATAAGAAATGGCACATTTTGTAAATGTTTGAAAGAGTAACAGCAAAATACTATATTTTTATTACAATTTCAAAAATGTGCTTCATATGATGGCCTTCGAGTAATGGTTGTCACATTCAATTTTGAAATAGGAGGTTACAATTTAAATAAAACTGCTTGATTCTAACTATCAGGACATTAAAAATAATATTATTAAGTATAAATTGATATCTTGGATCATAATATAATATAATATGTTATATTACATTAAAAAACCACAGAATTGCCCACAGACCACAAAAATATTGACGGCGAGGTGTTACTGCCCAAATTAATTAGTTCAGTAATTAATTTTTTTTTTTTTTTTTTTACCTTAACTGCTCCGAAGAACCAATTTATTTATTTATTTATTTATATTTATATACATTTTTTTTTACAGTTTTTTAGAGAAAATGTGTCCTAACTGGGGTACCCCGTTCTAAGGACACATTGTACAAGTTTTATTATTTTAATTATAAGTAAATACCTAATCTATGTTAGAATATTGCCAAGGGAAATTATTAAGTTATATCTAAAAGAAAGTACAAAACAAAGCATTATTCTTTGTTGGGTTGCAAAATTGAATCTATTTTCTTCCTTCCCATGTCCATAATCCATATTTTTATGCTTCTTTTGAAGGCGGTTATTTTTTTTGTGGTTTTCATTGCAATTCATTCTTGATCCTGGGAAAAATCTAAGAGCATGTATATAGGTACACATGCGTGTATACATCTTGTAGCTCATTTAGTGTTACAAAAAATTGTGCAGCTTAAAAAAATGAATACTTCATCACGACACTTCACCGCAGTGGTAAACAGAGATTAGGAAACACCACACAACTGTCCCGGCACACACTCCTCACTCTATCCACATTCATACATACTCTATTGTAATTCAACATTATGTAAAAGCCCAGCTGGGCGTAAATACAAATAATAAAATAAATAAATTCTGACTCTTGTGATGATCCCACTTAAGAGTGTGATTCACTCAAACGTGCCGTGTAGGGTGTACCTTGGAGTGGTGTGCTTGGAGGGTGTACCTGACTTCATACATCTTATGGTATATTTACATTTGCAAGCCGAAATGTAAGCCTAGTCATGAATTATGGGAAAGTAAAGAAACAACAGCAACTGACACGATACACTGCTTGCGGTTGCTTGTTCTTTTCCCGTAATTCGTGGCTTGGCTCGTGTTTTGGTTTGCAAATGCAAGCATTACTTGCTAATGTGAAACGTAATTCATTTAAACTTATATGATAACAAATGAACATTCATTTTAAAAATGCTGTTAAGTATTAGTATAAAATAAAAGTTTACATGCAAATATTTCAACAACACAATATAAATTACTAACACTTATTTCGTTTCAGGTCTGATTTATTCATATTCTCAAGGTAATGGTATTAGCCTCGAGTCATTCAACAGATTATCAATAGACTAAGTAACATCCACACTAACACAGTTACTGCATAACATTCCTTAAATAAGGAAAATTTGCAACACATAATAGAATATATTACATATAACATACAAATGGATACATAAGAATGAGCCAGCGACATCTCTGGACAACATAATATTATAAAGGTCAAGATCAAATGAAGTAAACACGTGAGTCAGAATAATAAGAGTATGAATGACCAGTGGTGGACTAAGGGGGGGGGGGGGGGGGGAGGGGGTGGCCCTACGGGCCCCTGGTCCTGGGGGGCCCCCAAACGCCTCCATGTTCCCTTGGTCAAATCCTAAACAAGGCTCTAAAGCACCAGGACACTGTAAAAAAAAAATTGTCATTTTTTTAATTTTAATTTTCTGAAAGATGCACTTATTAAGAATGCTCTCACCAAATGTTTTAAAGAAATTCGAAAATTTGACAGAGATACAGCATTTTATGTGAAACCATTTGAAACAGTTTGTATGTTATGAAGTATCCTTCAGCAAAACTTTGAATGCTTTTTCTCGAAACTTCTCTCGAAACACGTTTTTCACCCTTGTTGACAACATATTAAACAAACTATACATCTGATTTGCAGGCACCAATTCTTAAACTGTTCGTAAACCCAGGAGGAAAGGGCGAATTTCTTTAAAACATTTGGTGAGAGAATTCAATAAGTGCATCTTTCAGAAAATGAAATTTAAAAAAATGACAATTTTTTTTTTACAGTGTCCTGGTGCCTTATAGCCTTGTTTAGGATTTGACCAAGGGAACATGGAGGCGTTTGGGGGTTCCCCAGGACCAGGGGCCCGTAGCGGGCCACCCCCTCCCCCCCCACCCCTTAGTCTGCCACTGGTCATTCATACTCTTCTTATTCTGACTCAAGTGTTTACTTCATTTGATCTTGACCTTTATAATATTATGCTGTCCAGAGATGTCGCTGGCTCATTCTTACGTATCCATTTGTATGTTATATGTAATATATTCTATTACGTGTTGCAAATTTTCCTTATTTAAGGAATGTTATGTAGTAACTGTGTTAGTGTGGATGTTACTTAGTCTATTGATAATCTGTTGAATGACCCAAGACTAATAATACCATACCTTGAGAATATGAATAAATCAGACCTAAAACGAAATAAGTGTTAGTAATTTATATTGTGTTGTTGAAATATTTGCATGTAAACTCTTATTTTATACTAATACTTAACAGCATTTTTAATGAATGAATGTTGAAGGCGAAATATCTCAAAATTTAACAAATAAATCCTGCAGAATCGCAAATTGTTTAAATTCCTTAAAAGTTACTGCTCTATTACAGCATCATCAAAGATTTTCTAATACATATTCATAACTACTTGAAAATTATTTCTTTTTTATTCCAAGATGCGGGGAAGTTACTGCTACTCCATATAATTACTGAAATTGATAATAAGTACCAAACACATGATAAGGTAAAGAAATAAAATACAATGAAAATTAAATAAAATATAAATCTTGTTGCTTTTGAAGCATCCTGGGGGCAGGGTTTCGTAAGCGGGCTTTTAAGTGGTATATATCATTTAGGAGTGTGAGGTGAGCTGGGAGCACCTTGATCCCATCACACCGCATTATGGTTGCAACGGACCGGTTATCAGGAATGAATAAAAATTAATTAATTTTTTTGGGATTGAAGTGGTTAATGCTATGTGATTGGTTTTACAGAAAAGAAGTTTGAAATACATATGGAGATAATTTACCCAGTAAGAGCCGAGGTGGCCATCAACATAATGTCTCTGGCGCCTATCAAATGGGCATTCTGGTTAAATATTGGTTTCACTGTATGGACCCCCATACAGTCTGGAATGTCTTGTTTATTGGCCAAAACAAGTAAAGGGACCCCTTTCAAGTGCTCTGATGAAATCATCCGATCTAGAAAAAGGTACGACTCATAACTAACAAGTTTTTAAAAATTAATGTCACATCTTACGCAAATAAGAACACACCTTCCTAACATTACAAACAAAACAAACACAATACATTTTATAATACCCAGTTTGTAGGTTAGTTAGAAAATTTCTGGAAAAAGTAAAATTCTCTTTTTTTAAGTAATTGGCGGCATCTGTTTTCTCCCCAATGAATAAGATATTCAACAAAAATTATGTTTATTTTAACAGGAAATTAAGCTATAACAGTGCTGTGCATATCCAGAAGTCGTAAATTCTGTTCTTGTGATTTTACTTTTCTAATGTATATTCCTCCTTAAATGTAAATGTTTTTTCTCCACTAGTATCAAGAACAACAATTGCCTTGGATGAGAGCACTTAAAAATTTTGTACTGTATAGGGATGGTCAGGGGTTTTTAGAATAATTTAATGTAGTTTCATTTTAAAAAATGAAGCGTAGTCTTGACGTACGAATTGATAGAGGGACTCAGGTCCTTACGATTGGGGGGTGCCCTCAATTCAATGCTTTTTGCTATGGACACTGATTTATAATCAAAATTCTTCACAACAATTTTTTATCCATTTTTGTAAGGTCAATCAACATCCATGCCGGAACCATTCTTAGATGAAGTGAAAAATACATTCCAAAATATAATTGTACAGCAGCAGGAATAAACCCGGCACCTTTTAGGCTCAAAGATACCTTTGTTAAATGAAGATATGGTAAATTATGCAAGAGCCGCCGCTTGCCGCTACACTTATAGGCATAAATTTTGAAAAGTAAACTACTTTTAAACTTAATTACTACAAGAACCATTGGTTTCAGTCGGGATAGAAGGAAAAATACGCATTAAAATTCGATTTTCATTCAAAGTTTAAAAATCCCCATCTCCATTAGGGCCATGTTTTTTGTATGGATTTGACATTTGCGAAGTTTCGTTTCAAACTAAAAACGCATGAATTACTTAATTTACCTAAACTAAGAACCTAATAACCTATTTTGTGTTCGTAAATAGTTGTTTCTTGTAATAATTGTTGAAATGAAGTATAATTTCCATAATCTGTGCATAAAAATGCGGCGGCTTATGCATAAATTAATGAAGATATTCATACTATCATCGAAAATGAAATTAATCTTAATCTTTTACTTAATGACTGTGGATAACATTACTAGGCCGTTTCTGGAGAGGCCAAGCAGGTGGCCTGCGGTGTCCAGTGCCATCTTCATGGCGTGGAGTGAAACATGATAGTAACAGTTTTCAGTATGTAGGTACTGACCCTTGAAATAATGCTTTTTAATTTCTAAATCAGGTTCAAGTAAACAATTATATAATGGGATACTTACCAAATGTTGCCTTGGAGTCTGAAATTCTATCTCTATCTGATGAATCTACTATGTAAATAACGGCATGTGATTCAGCATAGTACTGAAAAAAAAACAAACAAATTTATTTCACGCATTTATATTATCGGCACTGATTTAAAATATTGGTATAACTCAAGGAATTATCGCTGCTTGAGAAAAATAGTATTACCTTATCCCAAAGCGATTGTAATTCTTCTTGTCCTCCGAGATCCCAAAAGCTGAGCTGCACACCACTCACAACTATTTTACCGATATTTAACCCAACGGTTGTTGTTATTTTAGAGGGATTCATTCCTGTATAGTTTTTAGAAAATTTTGTCTTAGCTGCTTCCAAGTAAGTCTGAAAGGTTATCAAAATTAAAACAGACGAAATCACTACACAAATATCATTACTAAAATGTTATTGAAATTCTTTAGCTTACCGTTTTCCCTGCATTGTCCAGCCCCAAAATAAGAATGCAGTATTCATCTTTCTGAACCAGGTATTTGTAAAAGCCATGCAATAAGGTATACATGATTTATTTTAATGTAAGTTTGCATGAAGTGTGTATATGTAAATAAGAAATAATAATTATAAAATTATTATAGGTGCCCCCTTTTCTGTTATGACGTTACATGTCATGATGTCAACATTTGACAGAAGAGGCTTCTATGGTTTCTTGTTTCTATCTTCTCCACAATAATGTCGATAGTGATGTGGAGTAATGTAAGAAATCGAAACTTTTTTCACACACACTTTTTTTACACAATGTTCCACAGATTGTTCTACAGATTCTACAGATTGTGTAAGACAGGGGAATCTGTTTTTTTTTATTCTACGGATTCTTTCGTAATCCTCTAACTAGCTAGGGCTTTGCAATGCCCTTTCATGTTCTAACTGACTAGTTTTACGGCTCATTCGGCCTTATAACTATTACCTTCTGAAGGTGATTATTTACTTTACATTAGTGTTATCGTGAGGAAAAAGTCATTACTGGATAAAAACCTCACACAAATTTTCAAAGAAAATGGGGGAACATAAGTTCTGAACTTTTTCTGGAATTTTACATTTAACTTTACTGAATGTAAATATTTTGTTTTGTGGCACCCCTGAAAATTCTGCAAGATGGAATGCAAGGAATTTTAGCGCCAGGTGAATCACCGTGTCCAGTGTAGGGATTGGGGTAGGTCCGGGATTGCGGAAGGGCCGGGAGGTTGGGAAGGAGTTTAGACATCGATGGTGGTTGTCAGGAGCTCCATGAGGACGAGCAGTTTGTTGTCCCTGGACGCGCAGGCTGCCAGCCTTCCACGGACTTTGATGAGGCCGCGTAGGAGAGACATGATTTCCTCGTCATCAGAGGTGTTGGATTGGGAGTTCTGGGTGTCGGCATCTGGCCCACGACGCCCTTGTTGTTGGGAAGTGCTAGGGTTGCCCCCCGCTGCTTCCGAGTAGGTCCTTCGGCCGCCTGTGTTGCCCGATGTTGATGGCTGGCGCGTTTCGGTGTTCTGGCGCGGCCCTGTCTCCCTCTGAGAGGCGTTCTCTTTGGCTCTGAGTTAGAGGGCGGCTACATACTCCATCCTCTTCGGGCATCCGCTGAAATTAGCGGGGTGAGGGCCTCCGCAGTTGCAGCAGGCGGCCGGTAGATCACGCGTGACCTTCTCACAGTCAGCTGTTGCGTGTGGTCCCTCGCACTTTACGCAACGGGCAGGATGGGCGCAGTTTCGGGAGCCGTGGCCGAACTTCTGGCACCTGTGGCACTGTGTGCCGTGTTGTAGGTGGTTGCTCCTGTATTTTCTCATTGAGATTCTACAGCTGTCCCATGTTGGTCTCGCGGCTGAAGTGGGCCAGATACAGGAGGTATTCATCCCTCAGGTCATTGCAGATCTCCTCTGCGGTCTGTTTGGGAAGACCTCTGATGACGGTCTTCTTGATTTTGTCGGCCTCGGTGGAAAAAGTGTGGAAGGGCTAGGCCTCCCGACGTAGGGCGCTGGTGAGTTTGTTGTGAGCCTCGACAGAGCTCACGTTGACGCTGATGGTGCCTCCTTTGTTGTAATGGAAATCGAAGGTAGCACTGCCGATGTGCTTTCTGATTTCGTTCGTGACGTCGCCATGTGTCATGCTCCCCAGAGTCATGATCACCGGTGGCACTCTCGAGCTCTTGCGGACTGGTCTTGTTGCAGCAGCCCGTTGGTGGGGCTTGGTCTCTTGGCGCTCTGTCGCAGGAGGGCGCTCTGTCGGGCGTCTCTTGGGCGGTGGGACGACGTGTGTGGAGGTCCCGCCGTCTCCAACCTCGGGGAGGACATCGAACCTGTTCTCTACAGTCAGGTACGATTTGGACGTGGGTTGGATGGGAGGGGAGTGGCACCGCTTGGCAGCAGGCGCTCTCTGCCATTCCGGCTCCATTGGTGTCGAGCTGGGCCCCGGGATGGGGGAGGAAGGAATCTCTGGTGCAGGGCTGGGCCCTGTGATGCAGGATGAGAGGGTATCGGGATGAGGGGCGGGGACTTCGGCGGAGGCTGCGAATTCAAACTCCACGAGTCCTGTCCTGGTATTGACCATGGCGGCGATTGCTCCTGGTGGGCATTTGAAGGCCCATTGCCCGACGGGGTTTTTGCGAGCTTTCGTCTTGTCAGTTATGTCTGAAAGAAAAAAGTCAAAAAGAAAAATTAGTTTTGTAGTGGTTGCCTTGCCTTGAGAAAGGCAGTTTTTCTGTTATCGTCGGCCGAACTGAATGACGGGCAACTGCCGGCCTCGGGCGCCCTAGGGCACCAGAAAGCTTCAGTCCCCACCGTTCAACACTTCCTTTCGAGTTGTCTACTTTTTGTAAGCGCAAGCCACCAGAAGGTCGACTTTCCTGCGATCTCCTCTCGACTCTCTCCACTCACATCACATCAAGGGGAACCTGTCAAAGTTGATGAAAATGGAGCTGACTTCTGAAGTTAGGTTAAGTTCTTCTAATTCTTCTTCCGTTACATCTTCCAAAATGGGAGGATACGTGATTGGCCTGTCTTGCCAAAATATTATATCAAAGTAGGAATGTGCATTAAAATTCAATGTGGGTACTTTAAATGTTCGATTTTCACTCTCTGGCTTTCAATAAATGCCTTATTCCAAGTTCTTAGATGGTAGAGGATTCATCGGTTATCATTGACAAGAGTAAATTTTCAGGATGAGCGAAGTAAGCGTTTCGCTGCATCGTAGGATTAATTATTGCTTTTAATTCGTCCGGAAGATAGCGCGAATATTTAATCATGCTAAAAACACGCCTTGCACCTTTTTGCACGACCTATGCAGTTTTATATCAAACCACATAGGAAAGGTTGCCATCATGAAAAACGTGGCTAACATAAAAAAATTTCTGATGGCGTTGCCTTCCAATATATAATCGCTAGAATCGACTCACTGTAGTAATCACTCCTGGGTTCTTTTGGCAATTTCAGGAGGACAACGTCTGCTGATAACTGTTTTGAAAATATCAAGCAAGTATTTTTGATTGGAGCTTAAATTTTGATGTTGAATACTCAACATTAATTTGAAAAAAGATTGTACCGGTAAATTATGGCAATTATGAAAAGTCGAACCTACGGGGCCGGAAAAACCACGAGGTCCGGTGGTTTTACCATCCGACTTCATAATCGAAAGGTGTAGAAGCAGCTCGTTGCAATGAAAAAGATCAGCAACTGTACCGGTCCATTCAAGTGTTTCATCACACGCAATTTCTTTTAAATGGTAGAGTGAAATGTTTTGACCAGCAAAATATTCCATTATTGGTTTGACTATGTTTACGGCAGTGCCTGGCCTGGGCGTAATATGCTTTGAGAAATGAGATCCTGGTTCCACGATAATCGATACGTGTTCTTCAAGTACTGTGCTTTTATAGTATTTGTGTCTTTTTATGTTAGCTAAGGTCTTGTTCTTTCGACCATCAAAAAATAATCCACTTAGTTTATGCACTTAGCTTTGATGAGAACAGATCTGGCACGCAGACGTCCGCAACGCTGTCTATTTTTGTGTATTACTTTATTATTATTAACCTGCGTGATTATGTTCAAATCTTTTAAATCGGCAGAAGCGATTGCTGCTCCAGCTCAATCCAATATCCCGAACCTGTCACAGATTTTGGAGAGAACTGTAAAAGACGGAGAATTGCTTGTTGTCGGAAAGGCGGTGTCTACAAATTTTAAAGCTTTTTTTTCTCACACCTGTTCAGTTGATTTGGTAAGATGTTTTCATTTTCTTTTCATGGGCTTTTCCAATTGTTTCGTAGTCGGTATATCAACACTGCCGATAAACATTTTTCACTCACCTCCTTGGTTTTATTCTCTAAGGGAAACTTTCATTTATTGTCCATAATTTGCATTAATAAATTGCATTTATTATCTTTACATTTATATTAACAAATATAAAACAGTAGGGAGCTTGTGATTTTTGACTCTTCTTTGGAAGGAAACTGTATTTCTTCCACATTTTTCCGACTTCAACAAGTTTATATACTTATCTTGATATGCCTTAATAATGTTTGTAATTCTTTCTTTCAAAATGGTTGAAAAATAATCTTCTCCCCTTATTTTCAAAATACTTTTAGTTAACTACACAACAATATCACGAAATGGGGGGTCGTTGGTCGACCAAGCAACGGCCAATACGGCGCGCCGCTCAAGCGCGGGCGGGTTTGGCTACTGCGGGCGGAGGTGTTTTAGTGCCATATTACTATAAAAATAATAAATGGTAGTTATATACATCGAAGCTATGGACTTTATTTAACAAGATCTCGTAAATGAACATCTTTAAACTCTTTCAGAATATTTTGTGCAGGGGCTGAAAAAATGGAAATATTTCGATATTTTCTCAAACTTCAAAGGATCCCCGCAGCCTTAGGATATTTTTTGTTTTTTTTTTTAAACTATTTTTTTTATGTTTTAGGTACCTAGACAACTTTTTATTACTAGCGCCATAACCGGCCCTGGCAGGGCCGTATTATCCATAAGGCAGTGTAGGCAACCGCCTTCGAAAATCTAGTCACTATGGCCAGGGCCGTAATATACATCAAAAGTGTAGGCAACTCCCTAGGGGCCGTACATCGGGTAGGGGCCCCTAGGGTGAATAAAGGGGCCCCGAGACTTGCATTGCCTAGGGGCCCCGACGTGTTTAAGCCAGCCCTGGCAGGGCCGTATTGTCCACAAGGCAGTGTAGGCCCATGCCTAGGGGCCACGCATCGGCTAGGGGCCCCTATGGTAAAGGAGCCCCGACACGTGCATTGAGTAGGAGCCCCAACATGTTTAATCCGGCCCTGACTATATACCAAACGAGGAAAATTTACCATAAAAAATAGAAAATAAAATTCATTAAAAAATAAAACGCATTTATAATTTGCTGAGGATAATTCAACATACAAACTGTTCCAAACTGTTTCACATAAAATACTGTATCTCCGTCAATTTTTCGAATTTCTTTTAAAAAATTGGTGAGAGCATTCTTAACAAGTGCACCTATCAAAACATTAAATAAAAATTACAATTTTTTTTACAGTGGTGTCTTAAAGCCTTGTTTAGGGTTTGATCAAGGGAACATGAAGGCGTTTGGGGGCCCCCCAAGACTGGGGGCTCGGGGCGGACCGCCCCCCCGCCTTAGTCCGCCACTGCCCACACTACACTGTGGTTTGTTTTAGGTATTTTGTAATAAAAATTCGATACATTTATATCCAAATATTACTTCTTTATTCGAGACATTATCAATGATGAAATAAAATACCCTAGAGAGGACTTGGCACACCGATTCAAATACATACAGAACATTCTGCCCAAATAGTTACACAATTTTTTTTACACAAAAATGGCGGTGGTTTCCATGTTTTCTATTCAGTTTATATGAACTAATAAATATTGGCTCCATCTCGGCCGCCATTATTGTATAACTGTTTGGATATAATATTTTATTGGTGTGATAAGGCCTCTACAACCCCTGGTGGGTCTTGGCCTCCTCAAGAGTCTTCCTCCATTCATCACGGTTTTGTGCCAGCTCTCTCCAGTTTACAATCTCCAAGGTGGATATATTTTTGAGGACGTTGTCGCTCCATCTTAAATTTGGTCTTCCCAGGCTCCTTCGCTCTGTCGGTCTTGAGTTCAGCAGGGACTTGACGCTCGGTCATTCATAGCTAGGTATTTCCTACGAAGGGTCTCTCAAATCTCTCCGGGTATGTGATCGTTTCAACCGAGTATTGCTAGGGGACACATTAATTAAGAGGGAAATCGAGGTTCAACTCACAGCTGGTGGACTGGTGCAGGAAGCCGGGGCAGCAGTCCGGGGTTAGTGCAGTTAGCGGTAGTCTCCAGGTGGAGCGGGCCATGTCCGCGACCTCGTATTTTACTATTGAGATCGGGTTCTAATCGGAACGCCATAGAAATCGGCGATCTCGTGGGAATTTACAGAGTGTACAGCGACGGGCGCTGCTTCTCGGGCCACAGCCGGTAGGTTTCTGCGGCCGCGGGCGGGTTTCTCGCGGGACTGTGACGGGGAGGGGTGCGGTATGTCGTTTCTTGCAAGGGAGGATGACGGAATACACTCACCGCGCCGCAGGCCACTTGCGGGACTGTGACGTCATACTACTTGAGGTGCGTATCGTCACAGTACCTTTTTATACACCGAGAAGCTATACCTACCCGGTTTGGTTCTCATCAGAGCTTACTGTCTCTCTTCAGCAAAAAAAGAGTCAACACAAAAAATTCAAACAAAGCAAATCCATAAGTGATTATAAAATATTTAGCGAAACCAGGAAAAAATGTAAAGATCTTTCCAAACAATGTAACAAAATGTATATAACCTTTATCGAGGATACTGTCTTTCAATCCAAAAATCTTTGGAAATTTCTTATAAAAACTAAACAATGAAAACACAGACTACCCGCCAATAATGCAAATGAACGGAATCACTGCAAACAATACACAGGACATTGTGAACCTTTTTTCGGACTTCTTCAAAAATGTATATGATGAAGAAACCCCAGATGACAAAATACCAGAACACAAATTTAGCAAGACTGCCAATTTGCCATATCATACAAAAATGTTACAAACAGAAATTAATTTCCTTAGACATTGACAAATCCGCTGGCCCAGACAACATTTCACCAATATTCCTCAAAAATGCTCTAATACATTATCTAAACCACTCGCATTATTATCCTTTCCTGGTCTGTAAAGTGTAAATACTACACATTGCTGCTAATAACTTTTATATCTCTATAAATATAATGAATTCTGGGTTCAAATTTTAGGTATTCCTCCGTTATACATTTACGCACTGAATTAAAATTTAATATTTTAAATAATTAGCAAATTTAATTCAAAATCAGAGATATTTTGTTAAATATCGGGAATAAACCACAAATACAATCAACCGTGTGCCAGTGTGGACCGTGATACGCGAAGAGTGTGCGGGGGGAGATGACACGCCATGTGACGTCTCGCTCTACTTCGCTATACGGGAACACGAGAAACAGAGACCGCCGCCGTGCGCAGTTGTGTTTCGACCACATGCATAGCTGTATGTATTGGGTAGCAGTCTAGCACTATTCTAGCTTCTAGCGCCTCAGTCGTTCGCGGGCAATCGTTTGAGATGGTCTCTTCGCCCGTTTTTTGAGCAACGGACGATGGTTTTTTCATGTTTTCAGCAATTAAACTACAATTATTATCACTTTCAACACTAATAATGATAAACAAAAGCGATTAGCTATGAATGTTGATATATTTCCGAGATAAAATCGCTAATTTTGACACGCGAATTGATTACACAGCACCGGAGCGCGCGTTTTTTTTTTAGCACAGTAAGGGAAAGGTTATTCAACCGTCTCTTGACCCTTGGACACTTTCCAGACCGCTGGAAATCTAGTTTCATTACACCTGTCTACAAAAAAAGGAGACAACACTAAATAGCCAATTATCGCCCCATTTGTATACAGTCAGTATTAACGGGAAAATTGCTGCTTCCCTCATCACCACATGAATGTCACACTAAAAATTATAACTATTTTACTTATTACTGAATACATGTGGATGATTTTATCTTTTAGTTAAACGATCTTGATTGCGATATGATTAAACTGTGTTTTAACGGTGTATGAATATTAACTGTGAATCTGTGCATATATTATGTGAAACACCTGACTGCATAAATTGTAAATATTTAAAATATATCCACAAGCTCCTCCATCCACAAGCAAATGCTTTTAATGGAGGAAAAAAAAAATAATAAAAATTACCTAAGCTTTTTGAATCACTGGTCCTTGATGAAATCTATCCAAATCAATAAAATTAATTGACCAAAAACAGCACAGTTTTATCAAAGGTAGATCTACCGCAACTAACTTAACAATATTTCAAAACTTCATAATACAATATTTTGCAGAAAATAAACAAATCGACTGCATATATGCAGACTTTTCGAAGGCATTATAATCTACTAATCCAAAAACTATTAGGTCTAGGAATAAGGGATAACATGCTAAAATGGTTTACTAGCTATTTATTAAATCGTAAACTGTTCGTCAAAATAAAATCTTGGATGTCGAAAGCTTTCTGGGCTACTAGTGGCCTACCGCAAGGTAGTCACCTTGGCCCGGTTTTGTTCCTCATTTTCATCAATGATATAACCAATTGCTTCAATGGTGTCACGGTATTGCTCTGTGCTGATTACATCAAGCTATACAAGAAAATATGTAGGTACCAGGTGTATCTGCTCTTGAATCCACGGACATTCTCTTTACTTTATTACATATACTGTTCGAATTTTATGTTTTATGCTTTATATCTGTATATATATATTTTTTTTGTTATAATATCATCTCTATCTTAGGTACCTTTAACTTATTCTATTGTATACATTTTGTTCCTATTTCTTTTATTTTTCTGTGACTTACCTTTTTTTTGCTTATTTTATTTCTTTTCACATGGTTTATTTTAGATTTCACTAAGCTGTGCTACACGATGTTTTATCGAGATACCTGTTTATTGTTTTCATTATTTTTTGTGATTTTCTTTTTTTTCCAGCTTCATATTCCAAGGAACACTATTGATTCAACTAACATACTCGACTTTGTTTTTTTTTTTTTTTTTAAATTTTGTTTTGGTTTCTTTGTTCTCTTTTTCTTTTTAGTCTCACAATGCTACTTTGCTTCGCTCAGAAGGCTGAACTGAACTGCATCTATTTATTTTGTTATGTTTCTTTTTCCCCTTCTGGGGGTGCGTTAGACCTCGTCCTTGCATCAACAGGAGTCGGTCGACGATGGCACGGTGCCCTCTTAAATTAATTGCGCCACCTCCAGCAACATGTGCAGGCTTTAGGTTTGGGGGGGGGGGCGACCTCGGCTCTCCTTCGCCTTGCCTCCGGCTACTCGACGCTGAATTCCTTAGGGTCGTCGGGTATTTCCACCCAATCTCCCATTTACTTTTCTTTGAGGCATCACCGAGGAACCGGCTAAGGGGCGCGGAGTGTGGTTCACGACTAGACCGAATGTCATGCGCATTCTTGCTGGGACTGCCAATCGATTGAAGAGGACTCCCAACCGTTTGCCATTCCCTTATTACTTATCTACTGTGTCTTCTTCCCAAACAGGTGCTTGTAGAATACGCTGGATACAATCACCCAGCGCTTGCCACCTCGTGGACTTTCACCAACCTGTCCCATTGTCTTGCCTATATTTTATCATACTAACACCTATTGTATCTGTATTTTCCGCTAAGCACTTGCATACTGCTTACTAACAACGTATGCAGGGACATTGGAGGTCTAGTTTCGTTATCAAATGTAGAGTCGTTTTCACCAAAAAAATTAGAGTCCTTGCAAGAGCCTTGAAGGGGTAACCATCTGTTACCTATACCAGGGCGGGTAAAGTGGTGGGTCCTCGAATATACAAGAAAATAACTGATATAAATCATTGCCATATACTACAGTCAAATATTAGTAAGTTTAAAGATTGGTGCGGAGAAAATAATTTATTTTTAAAATGTAGAAAAGTGCAAAACCTTGACTTTCTTCAAAAATAAAAATCCTGTTTTTTTTTAATATTCCATCAATAACATAGCTTTAGAGAAAGAGTCACGGAAATGAGAGATCTTGGAATTATTTTGGATGAAAAACTAAGTTTCGCCAATCATATCCATCAAATTATGAACAAAGGTATGAAAACACTAGGCTTCGTATTAAGAACAACTAAAAACTTTAATTCCATAGAAGCCATTAAACTATTATATGTATCTCTAGTTAGAAGCCAAATTGAATATAACTCGATAATTTGGTCTCCATCTTACAAAATTCACGTTAATAATATTGAGCGAATACAAAAAAAAATCTGCGTTTTATAAATTTTAAATTAAACATCCCACTAAAAGACTTAAAATATAATATTTTACTTAGTATTCTAAAAATAAACACACTAGAAGACAGACGTAAAATAAACGACTGAACATTTTTATTCAAAATACTTGACGCTAAATTCGACTGTTGCTAACTTCTGCAACTCATAAACTTACGAATACCGACAGTAACCACACGACAAAATACACTATTCTACTGCAGCATTCATAAGCGGAACTACATTGCCCACTCTCCGATACAACGATTTCACACTATGGGAAATCAGTACTTAGGTGATGTTGACATATTTAACACCAACTTGGCGAATTTTGTGGACCTTATAAAAAACTTATTCAAAAAGTATTCCTAAAAATATCTGTATTTTTGTAAACTTATCAAATCGCTGAATTTTTATATATTTTTTTGGTATTTTTGTGACTTGTCTGCATTTTTGTTTTATTATTATTTTCTATTATTTCTTTATCTGTTTAAAAATCATCTGTCATGAATTAATTGTACTACCAAACAAGTAAAAGCCCTCTGGGTGTTGAATAAATAAATAAATATAATAAATAAAATAAAAAAATACAAAAAATAAATTAATGCAGCTTACGCGCTGAACAAAATATTAAATGAAGTCAGTCTAAAAGACTGAGTAGACGCTAGGTTTAGCGGGTTTCGGTGGAAATGTAGATATTTTTTCCGTTTCAACTTCCTTTACGAGATCTTTCACCAACTTCAACAGACTGTAAACGCAAACCCACATGTAAATGAGGCCCACTGCAAAATAAGATAAGTACTTAATAAGTATTGGATAACAAAGTATTTTTTTTGTAAAGCTGTGGTATTAATTTTTTTTAATGGCATTTTGAGAGCTTCCATCTGCCAAATTTATGAATTAAACACACAGACCAAATAGACATTACAGTTTGCATTAATTCTGAAAAAGTTGAATTTTTGTACAGGTCTTGAATACGTCATTACAAATGCTACGCCGAAAGTCCCCTTCGATCTTGCGTGAACGTTGTTTTTTATCCGAGGTGAAAGGTCACAAAGTACATTTACCTTTTTTGTAGAAAATTTAACGATCTACAAACTCTTCTCATGATTTTTTCGGTAGCGCTCACCGTTTCCGAGATATAAGCAAAAAACGAAAATTTGTGATCTTTGACTTCGGACAAAAAACACCGCACACGCTAGATCGATGGGGACTTTTGACATAGCATTAGTAATAATGACGTATTCAAGACCTGTACAAAAATTCAGCTTGTTCGGAATTAATGCAAGCTCAGCACTTTTTTTCGTCTATTTTGACTGGACTATGTCTGTAAAGTCGGGGGCTTCAACACTGCAGATGCTAAAAAGTAGTTCGTTAGTTACTCTTTTAACCGCCCCCAGAGATAAATTTGTAAATCTGTAGCATAATGCATTATTAAGAAAAAGGCCGGTAGTATTGTGGAAATATTAATAAAAAATAACAAAGAATGCTTACACAAAACAAATCCTCCTAAAACGGTTAAACCAATAATTAGACCCAAGTTAATAACATTCTGTTTGATGAGCATCATGGCGACCACGTGTAGGGCAAACAGTGCAATAACGCGTAGAAACTCGATTACGAGGTAAGGGTACAGCAAATATGTGTTACACTGAAACGAAAAAAGGGATATTTTATAATCCGTGCACGAAAAAGATTTAATACAATCAAGTTACAAGTTAAAAATACATCTGCAATGAAAAAATACGACGGCAACAGTTTTTGTATTTCGGGGTGGTCGATTCGAGAAAGGTTTTGTAATTTAGGATTAATAATATACTTACGGCGTAAGCTCCGTAAATCATTGTTACACAAGATGTCGTATAAAACAAGGAAAACGTCAAAAAAGTCACCAAATATTTCTCTGGATCTGAAAAATAATTTGATGGTTTATTTGTGAGTCAATTTAAATGCCTGTCTATTTTAAGCGCACATCAGATTCCTATGTACTCGTATGCAGGCGCCACCGGAACAGGCAAATCGAGGTGGCATGTTTCTGATGTATATAGGTCAGCAATGAGCGATCGTAAATTAGTTTTGGTGGGCGTGCGAACCTGCTCGATCAGTGCGCTTGTGACTGCCCGTCTGATTGCCCGTCGTCATCGTGCTTCGTGTCGTGCTGAGCAGTTAGCAGCATCGTATAGCGTTTAAGTTCTCAACCTTATCTGAAGTATATTTTTCTTCAACGCTTCCCCCACCCCTTCACTTTTTGCATAAAAACAGTAAGACAAAAAACACGGAAAAGCGCCACGAAAAAATTTAACTGAAAATTACATGTTTTGAAACGATCGGTTGGTAACGTGTTATTGATTCCCACTCAGACGTTGCTGGTTCGATACTTTAGACTAGTTAGTCCTCCATCATTCCAGAAGCCACATTTTCCATTTTAAGTGGACATAACATGTTTTCAAACACCACAACCAACCAGTTGTTCGCTCTTAAAAAACTTACATTTATGTTTTCTTCGCAAGAACTAGATATGAAAAAAATGTGATTGTGACTAATGGTGCGCCAAGTATGGTGGGAAGGAATAATCTTCCGTTCAGAGACTCTCAAAAGGGAACACTTCTAGGACCACATCTGGCCCGAGGGCCGCCAATTTCCGATCGCTGATATAGGTTATTAAAAGCTATCATTTGGGACTAGATTTCAAAGGGCGACAAAATGCAACCTGCTCCAGCCGTCATTTGGATCAGGCAGTTCTCACCGATTGATGATACCATTATGCCCAGTACCTATCCATTAACCACACAATTGAAAATACGTGGAAAGCCAATTTAAGTTCAATATATATACCCATTTCAATCGCTTTAAATGCTGATGTGGCGAAAATCAAATCATTTTCATTGCTCCAGATATCAAGTTGATTGGAAATATTTTCTTTGTTACTGAAGCCAAGGCTAAGCGATATTATCATAGCAATGCCCTGGAGCTGAAAAGGTTGAAATGTAAGTAATAAATTGCACACACCGCTGTACACGTTTAATAAATGTAAGATAATGTCCACAAAATCAAGGAATTGACGAGTTATTAGGAAAGATATGTTTCCAACGCGTAAAATTGAAATTATGCTTAATTTCATAATTATTACCAACGACAGAACTCCAATCATTATAGCACCAAGACGCAAAGAAAAATAAAAACAAAAGTTATAAACGTATGTCATCGTGGATAATATTTCAAACTTCAAAGCACAACTGCGTTATGGTATGAGACGTTTGGACATGGCAAAACAATTTGTATTGATTTTATTGTACAGATACATATTAGTGGCAGCGATTTACGTATTATATTTTAACAAAGCTGATTGAAATCAAGATAGCCATCAACACGCTTTGAAAATTTATATAGGGTGCTCTTTTTCCACGTTGTTTACCAGCGAGGTGGAGTTGTCTAAAAAGAGGGGACCCAGGAAGAAATTTATTTGGATTTAAAATAAAACAATAACTTTGTAAACACCACTTTTATTTTTATACTTTATGCCGACCGGGTTTCGCTACAACCGTAGCTTCATCAGGGCAGTATAATACTCTACTAACATTAGGTTACATTTGTGTTATAATATATAATTTACCAAAAATGGGCTGGACTCATCAAGTGGAGGAGGAAGAAGGAGGCATAGATGGAGAATTGGGAAGGGAACGGACGTGTTCTTTATCAATAGGGAACAATCTTAGATGGGACTTTTATTTAAATTAAGTTGGTTATTTACTACCTTACTATTAGTGTTTATGGCTTTCCTAAGTTCAAGTTCCTCTAAATTATCCAACCTTATACCGATGTTGTTTTTATGAATAAGTTTGGCGCCTGCGTTTTTGTCAAATTTATGATCGTTTTCAATCAAGTGGTTTGCAAATTCTGAAAATCCAGAGCTGTGTAAACATCTAAGATGTTCTTTGACACGGGTGTTTATGTTGCACGCTATTTTACCAATATAAAAAAATGCGCAGTCGCTGCATTGGAATGAGTAAATTCCCGAGTGAGATAGACTGTCTTCCTTATCCTTACCGTTCATTAAAAGTTTGCCTATATTATTATTAGTGTAAAATGCTGGTTTGATTTCTGCTGGGAGATTTTTAACACTTTTTTGAGAGAAATTATTGATGTACAGGATTCTACGCCATTGATGAGGATGACTGGATAATTTAGAGGCACTTGAACTTAGGAAAGCCATAAACACTTAATAGTAAGGTAGTAAATAACCAACTTAATTTAAATAAAAGTCCCATACTAAGATTGTTCCCTATTGATAAAGAACACGTCCGTTCCCTTCCCAATTCTCCATCTATGCATCCTTCTTCCTCCTCCACTTGACGAGTCCAGCCCATTTTTGGTAAATTATATATTATAACACAAATTTAACCTAATGTTAGTAGAGTATTATACTGCCCTGATGAAGCTACGGTTGTAGCGAAACCCGGTCGGCATAAAGTATAAAAATAAAAGTGGTGTTTACAAAGTTATTGTTTTATTTTAAATTAATAATGTCACATCACAAAGTATCCGCTTCATATGAACAAATTTATTTGGATTATAAAAATCTTGCACGGGTGTAGCTACAGCATTTACCTGGGTGGTACGACCCTAAGAAGAGGGGGGGGGGGGGTGGGTTCAATCCTTAAGTGGAAGGGGGAGGGGGGGGTGGAAAATTTATTAGAAAGTTTTTTGGGACCTCTTCTTACCACAACGTATTATATACAGAACATTGATAAAAGAGGTGATGAAAATAATATTTTTGTATTTTCCAGGAATACTGTGGCTAATGTGGGGGATTTGAAACCCCAAAACCCCCCTCATATACGCCCTTGCCAGTAGGTATTTAATTTTGCATGTTCAAACTTCGGCCACCTTCAAAGTTCTCTTCATTTGATGCAATGCTCTCATGGAAACATTTTTTCCACTTATCAAAATAGCGTAGAAAGCCATTCTTATTAATCTTGATGCCTTTTAGTACTTCTGTTTTTCTTCTTTCACCTCGGCAGTTCGTATCCTCGCCACACGATGTCTCCAAATTCATAAATAAGTTTGTTCATCTGTAGGTAAGTAGGTAAGTAAATACCTTTAAAATACAATACCTACAATCATTGCAGCAGACGAAGGAACAAAAAGGAAATCCGTTTTTATTTTATTTAACAAACATTTTAATACCTTAAGCAGGCAGAGACAGGCAAAAATACATATCATAAAAAGATGAATAATAAATTTTATAATAGCCAGATACTTTTAAATAATAATTTATAGAAACATTTTTAATACAATGGTTAAAACAAGGATTTGAGGGAGCACGATGGATAAATTCGACTTTAGTCTGATTGCAGAACTTTTATTGCAGCCGCTCTCCCTGCAGCACGAGACGCAGAAGAACTCTTCCTTGTTCCTGTCGCAATTGCCCCAACCCAGGCCCTTGTTAGCCTCCTCATCGTCGAAGCTGCAAGGCCCCAGGCCGCATTCACGCTTCAGCATAAAGCCCTGCTTTTCTGCAAAAAAAAACACCAGTTTTAATAGGACCAGAACAATAGATATCTAGAAAACAAAAAAATGGAAGCTTGGCTTAATAACAAGAATTTACGTTAACACCTTTGAACACGTGTAGCCGCCAGATAAAACTGAATAGTGACAAATACTAATAGGTACTCGTAAACCAGAACCATGATCAAATTTGATTGGCTGAGCGTAGCGAAGTCCTGTTTAACTCGAGTGCTTTGCATTTGCAATCTGTCTATATTTGTTTACGTGTTTCGTGTCCGGTCAGTCCGGTCAATATGGTAGTCGTGTTGGATAGTACCTTTTTACTCTGCCAGAGTTCGCTTGAGCGTTTCGAGTTATCAAGTCGGAATATTCAACAAGATAATATTTTTTTAAATACTGGTACCAAATACCTACCTAGGTTATTTTTTTCACTTTTCTTTATGTTCTGTTTTGTAACTGTTCTGTTTTATCATGGATTATTATTATTCAATAAATGCATGCCGTGCCGCTGAGAGCTTCGTCATATTTCCTATTTCTGTTACAAGCTTCGATCACGAGCAGGAAGGTTACAGTTACAAAGGAGCTAGCATGACGGATGGACTCTCACTCTCTTCAGAAACGTTGAAAGAAAAATTAGCTAAAACAAAGCGTTACGTAACTACATACCAGAGACTTACAAAATGGATACCCAAAACCATTTGAAATGCAAAATGGAAATGGGTCAAAACTTTCCCATTTGAAAAAGCTAAATGTAAAATGGTTTTTTGAAAAGCATTTCAAATGCAAAATGCAGAATACATATTTTCAAAATGCATTGAAAATGTAAAATGGTTTCTCAGGTCAAACAATGAAAAAATAAAAACAAACGGCCTTCTAACACTTATTGACCTGATAGTATTATTAATACTTTAGCGTCTGTACGGTTGAAAATTTTGAACTCAACTTCGAGTAGGTACATCTCAGACGCCGCGCCTAATGCAAAACCATTCCGTACGTGAAGTTTCTTACAAAGCGAGCGGGTTTTTAACTGGCTAGTTTTATTTAATAATGGAAGTCAAAGTGGAACAACTGGTAGAATAACTTCCTTAAGTCCAGACTTATTTTAATTCTCCAAAAACTTGAAAAAACTCTTGACTCAGTGCAGAAACGGGCAGTCAGTTTGGTGGATTACCCTGTCTTAACAAATGGGTTGCATTCTTTAGAGTGCAGGCGTCAGGTGGGAATGCTGCAATGATCTTCGGTATTTCAATGGAAGGTGTTCCGAGGATTTAGTATCATTTATTCCTTCGGCACCGGTACGTACAGTACATAGTCGGGAAATACGATCAGTGGAAAGATTTTCGTGTTTCCTCGCTACTACAACATGGGTTTCTTCAAGACACATGTTCCAAGATTACAACCTCATCTTCTCAATGAGACCCTCCACACAGCATCCCCAAAGAGGGCATGAGGAATTTATTTTCGACGGCGCCTCCTGTGTGGAATTGATGTTAAAAAAATACTACGTATAATAATTTGTCCATGCTGAAATTGGCTTATTTCGGTATAATGTATGTTGCATTAACCCCTCAGGCTAATTTGTTCAGTTTTCCGAACAACTCGCATAGATTTCATAGAAATCGTTGTGCCTCCCTTACTACCATGGTTGGAAATATGATCTAAACGATGTTAGAAGAAGAAAACACCACGCTTTGAATTTAAATCTAAAACCGCAAAATAATTTAAATATACACCTTTATGAAACCAAAATTTCTGACTGTAATTAAAAAAAAGTTATGAAACTTTGGAATTTTTTTTATTAATTACTAGCTGGTACCCGGCATGCGTTGCTATGCCATTTAATAAAGACATTGTTTCTCCCTGCGTGTCCTTTCCCATTCGTCCCGTTCACCTTCCTCCTCCCCTTTCTCTCCCGCCTCCCCTTCCCCTATCGCGTTCCCACTCCTCCTCCACCTTCCCTCTCCTCACTCTACTCCCCCCCCTTCCCCCGTCCTGTGAACCCCCTCCCGAGTTCCCCTCCCCCCTCCCGTATTCGCCTCCCTCTTCCCGCGGATCCCCCTCCCGAGTTACCCTCCCCCCTCCCGGGTTCTCCTCCCCTTCTCCCGCGAACCCCCCTCCCGAGTTCCGAGTTCCCTCCGAGTTCCCCTCCCCCCCCCCTCCCCGCCCCCCAATCACCCCTCACCCCTCCCGCATTCCATACATTCAGTCCCGGTACATTCAGTTTTCAAACAGTTCACGTGGCACCTATTGCAATTTTTTATACAAATTTCATAATGCCGGAGCTCACCAGTATATAAACATTTCAAAACCAAAATCAGCTAAATCGGCCCAGCCGTTCTCGAGTTTTAGCGAGACAAACGAACAGCAATTGATTTTGATATATGTAAATAGATTTTGACATAAAACAACATAAAGTAAGTAGACAATGTAAAGTTTACAATTTACAATACATTTGTCTGATATGTGTGCGTTTTTGTTTTTTATCGGTATCGGTAATTTTAGTTAGAAAAAACGTAAGGTGGACCATTTTTAAAACTTTTTAGTGCTTGCATTCAAAATTTTAAAAGTTGTGTGTTTATTTTGAATTATAAAATTTGATAGCATATTTCATCGCCTTCCAAAAACAGTTTTTAGTTTTCCGATGTATTTAGAAATATTCCATTTATTTGGATTTTACCGCAAAGCGGTAATGTTTTGCCAAAAAAAGACGGGAGGCCTGAGGGGTTAAATCAATTGTGATGAAAAGAGTTTTGGCTATTTCGGTATGGGAAAGGGGAGGAAATGGGGAAGATGAAAGTGGGGCAATACCTGGCTATTCATACACGGTCACGAAATACGGCTAAAGTCATTTCAAGCAACGCTTCGATCCCGAATGGTCTTTCACGACTTTCATTAAGGCGACGCGCGACGCTGAGAATATCTACCATCGTGTGCTGTGTGCGGCTCTTTGTTGGAATACAATTATTGTCAACACTTTCCTTGCCATATCTTGGTCATGGCAATTTGCTAAATGAGACTTTCAATTTGAAAATTTGACTGTCTTCTA
The DNA here is from genome assembly GCA_929108145.2 of Limnephilus rhombicus. NCBI lineage: Eukaryota > Metazoa > Arthropoda > Insecta > Trichoptera > Limnephilidae > Limnephilus > Limnephilus rhombicus. Next base: position 23,580,036 of record OV815274.1, read on the forward strand.
CATCATCAATGCATTTTGTAAATATTCCTGGAATCTTTCCCTTTTTTCCGAACATTAGTGTCAATATAATTATTATTACAATACCAACTGGTTCCCGTCATGCGTTGCAATGCCATATTCAAAGAAATACATTGTTTCTCCCTGAATCATTTTTCCCGTGCGTCCCCTTTCCCCTCCCGCGTCCCTTTCTTAGCTGGCTTTATAAATTATAGCCTATATGTTATTCTGATGTATGAGCTATATTATTGTTAAGTTTCATTACAATCCATTCAGTAGTTTTTGCGTGAAAGAGTAACAACCACACATACATCCATACAAACTTTCGCCTTTATAATATTACTAGCTTTTTCCCGCGGCTTCGCTGGAATGGTATTAGGGGGTTCACACTCCGCCTACTCCACCCCCTCCCCACCATTCCCCCCTCCCGCATTTATTTGAAATACTCCCCTAATAATTTGAATCGAATAAGGAATTATAGATATTATACAGTTTTTACAGGTGATTCGACTACTACGCTAGGCACACGCCCGTATTATGGTAGTCGGATTATGAATATATAATTATATAAATGTAAGAATTGTTATTGGTTAATATATAGTTTAGATAGGTACAATGTTTATGTATAACAACGATTTCTTTGAGTGGTTTCTCAATTAAGTAGATAATATTTATATAATAATAAACATATAAATAAACCATTCTTATTGTAGGCTGCTGTTTCGGTTATATAAAATAGGTACATAAATACATGATAATTAGATAAACAATTGAATGCCCCTTCTTGTGGAGATGTTGAAAATAAGTCATCCAAATATAAATATTATTATGATAAATATAAAAAAAAAATTCAATTTGAATTTAAAAAAATAAAAATAAATCAAATTAACTTAATTTGTAGACTTCAGGCATTTTTAAAATAGTTGCTCCGTTCCTCCCTTTTGTAAATAACCAATCCTGTACACTTATGATATAAAGCTTATCAGTTTTCGATTTCCTCGTAGGTATCAATACTCAATGAGTTGAACATTTTGAGGGCAATATAGGAGAACTGTCGCTGTGCGAAAGTTGTTTTAGTTGTAGGAATTATGCATTTTAGGTGTGACGAGTACCGAGTGTGAATTTTTTTTTTGTGTTTTTTCCATCAAATCATTTTTCCATAAGAATATCAGAATTGTCTTTACGTATAATTGTCGAATGTCTAACACTGAATTTTTTTTAAATTGGTTCTGATGGGTGTGATGGGTTACATTTGAATATTATCCTTAGCAGAAGTTTTTGAATTAAGGCCACGGGATATAGAATTGACATTGCACACCCTCCCCATCCCACAATACGATTGATTGAAAAAGTGTAAAGTAAACACATCTAAACAGTGTTTGTAGATTAAGAATAGATCTGAGAGAGTAGAAAATGTAGCATAATTTGCGAAGCCTTTTTGTTGTAGCATTGATGTGTGCCTCTCAACGCAGTTGATCGTCAATAATAACCCCTAAGTACTTAATTTCGTTTGATATTCTTAGGTCATCGCATGAATAATTTTTGTGAAGTGATGTAGGCGTGTTAGGGTTCTGTGAACATGAATGAATGGTAGGTTTATGACAGTTTTGGGGGAGATTTGGTTTCCGTATAGAAAAAAATAGGTATTTTGTTTTATCAATATTAAGAGTGAGGAGGTTGGAATCTAACCAGTTTTTTACTACATTTATGCCATAGTTTGCTTTTTCAAAGGTTGAATTCAAATTAAATGTTCTCTAAAATGGCCTGGAAAGAATCTCCTACTTGTGATCTCACTGAAGAAAACACTCATAGAACATTAATAAATGCATTCACTCTGAATGCATTTATTTACGTTCTCCAAATTGACCTTGAAAAAAATCACATCTTTGCGATTCTTTTAAGACATAAAGAAACCATCCCTTAATTATATACAATTCTTAGTGTTCTCAAAAGTTGTCTTGACAGAAGCAAATTCCCATGATATCTTGAACGAAACTATTCCTTTGTTAAGAATATTATGAACTAAATATACAATTTGGCTGTCCTGAAACGGGTATTCTGCCCAGTTGGACAGACAAATGATCACATTGTAATGTATTGTAATATATATGCATATGTAAATAAAAAAAAATAAAAAAATAAAAAAAATAAAAATTTCACCTTCAAATACGATAACTGTGTCATCAGCGAAAGACATTATAGGACTATATAATTTTTTTTCATAACTAATGTAATGACTTTTCAAAGGGGTGTTGAAATACCACTTTGTTGAGTTGTCTTCACCACCTAAAACAGTAACACATATTTTGGAATGATTCTTGAACCTTGAACCAACACGATCTTAACACCCTATTTGTAGTTAGTATAATAATAATGTTTATTCCAGAATATAGTTTATATAAATTGGAAATGTAATGTGGAAAAGCTGTGATTTATTCAATGATTTTGAAGCTCGCGTGTCCATTATCGTTATGAAAATACAATAATATACTCGTAGCTACAGATTGTTTTATATTATCTAGTGGATAGTAAAATTGTTAAAACTCGCTTTAGCCTTGTGATGTCCAACTTTTTTAGCCGGAGGGTCAATTTATCAATTTTAAATATGTTCGCGCAGGGTGTAGAGTGCATACAGCTTGACATGGTTAACTTTTCAGTCGAAGGCGTCGTCAGTGTGTAACACCCTACAAGAGTCCTAATGTCCGGAACCAGTAGGTGTATAGGTACCTATCTACTTTAAGTAAATAAACAATTTAGTACCTAGGTGGGTACCTACCTAAAATTTCGCACTTCATAATGCTAACGCAACAATGCTAAATCTTTAAATGCTTTAACAAAATTTGTTTGGGGGCATACATTAATTGCGTGAGCAGTTTTTCTTCCAATCTGGACCCCCCTCCCTTTGGTGAGATAAATATGGGTCACTTCGTATATTCTTTTCAAGTAACGCGAGATTTTGCTGGACCCCCCCCCCTTTTGAGCTCACGTAATTAATTTTCGTCCCCGTTTATAATTTTAGTTTCCAAAAAATAAAATTTTGTTGAAACGATAATCATTTAATAAAGCACAAAAGAAAAAAAAACATCTCCATATTTAAATCAATAAATTCTAAATTTTTTTATTAATATGAAATATTAGAGAACACAAAAATTTATTTTATTTGTTATAAAATACATTCAGTATAAGGAAGCTTTGACTGTCCAACTAGGAAGGTCTCCCGTTCTAGGACAGTCAAATTGACATATTCATATTAGGTTGGTAGGTACATTATCATTCATAAAGTAGCATTTACAAATTTACGTAATTATACAGTGGGATAATAGGTTCTGGAATCAATTAATTAACAAGAAAAGTGTATTCGAAGTGATTAAACACGAAAAACAGCAAGTAAAAGAAAAATAAAAAGAAAAGAAAAATTTTGGAAACAAAAGATATATAAGATATATAAGGTGCTCGTAATACATAATTATCAAATAACATTTTTTAATAATATTTCTGACTCTGTCCTGCCTAAATCTTGTAATCATTTTGTTATTTTTTTACCGAAGGATGACACTTCACACAGTTTTAGTTGTGAAGGGATTTTGTTATATAATTTCGGTCCCAGGTATGAGAATATCATTTGATAAGCTGCTGTGTTGCTTGTTGGAATAGAAAGGTCATTTCTGCCCTTACTTCTGGTTTGATGTTTGTGTTCGACTTTTTTCATTTTATAATTATTTTTATGAGCATAAATTATTATCTTTTTAATGTAACACTGTCGAACATCTAGTACATTAAATTCCCTGGAGAGAGCGTCGCTCGAATATCTGAAAGCTTTCTTCATTATAATACGTAAAATAGATTTCTGTGCCTTCAATAACGAGTTTAATATTGTTTTCCCTGCATCCCCCCACCCAATACATCCGTAGGTTATGATCGAGTTGCATAGCCCGTAATATATATTTTTTAAGTAGTGTCTTTTTAAAATTTCCCGCAATGAAATAAATATATGAATAAGTGTACGCACTCTTTTTGCTACATTTTCTATTTGGTATTTTCATTTTAGGATATTGTCAACTATAACGGCTAGATATTTGATACATTTAACACACTCAACAGTTTCAAATATATGGATTTTGGGAGGCAATTAAAAATATAGAAATTAGATAAGTTTCCTAGCGGTTCCGAGACCCGTGACGTCAGAATCAGTCGGTTCAGTAGTAGGTATAGAGTGTGTTTTTGTGATGATTCGTTTTTAAATGACGATTTATAAATTCTACGTATAATAAAATACATTAAAACTTATACATATTAGCGTTTGTTGATCTATTATGAACACATTTAAAAAAAAAATCATAATATTTTTCACTGGAGTTCCTTATTGATGGTTCGACGGTAGAAAAATGGAATTGTTAGAAAACATGATAGTGAAATAAGTAGGGAGACCTGTCCAAAACCGTACCCCTAAGGTAGAAGCTCTGTAGTTTAGTAAATTAAAATAAAATTTTATTTACAATAATTCTTTTTATTAATGAATTTACTAATAGTCCAGTCAAGTTAAACATGAAAAGGGGGTTGTGCTTGCAAAAGGTCCAGTCATCCTGAAATTTTTATATGTTGTTAGGATCTAAAACAGTATTAAAAAAATAATTTTGAAACTTTGAAAGTGCTGTGCGAGCGGCGGTGGACCCAAAAACCAGGAAATTTTCGTTTTTTTTTTTCAGTTTTTGCGCAATATCTCAGTGAAGGTAGGGTCCAACCGGTATAGTCAGCACACATACTTTTAAAGTAGACAAAATTTGCTACAATTTTAAACTAAAGCGAGCTATATCCAGCCATTGGTTTCCAATATATATTAATAGTTATTCGAAAATAGGACATTTTTACCAAAAAGTGAAATTTTTTCCAAATGGTCACTTATTTTGTAAAATATTTTCTAAAACACGCATCCCACGTCAAATATTATATGAAACAAAGTTGTAGTAAATTTAATTAGCTTTCATTTAAGACTAGATTGACATCTGTAGACTTAACGGTTCTCTCAAGAACGCCAGATAACCAAAAACAGTCATAAGTGGGTTTTGGGGGAAAATGCAAATAAACTGTTCTCACGTCTTTTTATGGTTTTATTTATCAAACAGTTACAATTTTTTTTTGTTATTGTTAACACATTTTTCATGAAAAAAAAGAAAAGATAATACATCTATCGGGAATTACATCATCTTCAAACATTGTTTTATATACCTACCTACATACTAAAATGCTTGTACAAACATCATGGTACCTACTATAAGGACAAATTACATGTACACAAAAATAAAACTAATATAAATCATGTAGGTATTGTGTCTTGGTTGCCAAAACATGTATTTCTTTTTATCTTAGATGGTCCGGGCTTAGGCTTGCATGAAGAAGGTGTCTCGATATCTGTGATGGACGCTGGGAGAGGCGCCCAGTCTGTAGTCGGGTCATCTTCATCGTCCGAGCATTTATGCACAATTTGCCACCGCATGACTGACAGAGGACTGAGAAGTGGAGCCCAGCCTTTCTGCACGAGCAGCTCCCAGAGCATCCTTTCTTGCATTTACATGAAATTTTTCGCAGAAGGGAAGGAGGTGCGGGATCCATCGTGGTGGGGATGGGGGTGAGTCCTTGAGAAGACAGCTTCCACCCCCATTCAGTGAGATTCAAGTTGACTACCCGCCACTTCTGCACTTGGAGGTAGCACCTTGCTGCATGGTGGCCTGCGGCATCTTCCATCGGTGGCAAACGGGCGAGGTTTATGCTTGTTGAAGTGACAAACGTCTCATACCTCAGGAAATCCAAAGTATCTCTCGCGATGTCACCCCCATATAGAGCCACAAAGCACTTGATGTCTGCTTCACTCACGGCTTTGGCCGAAGAAAGACCTCCACTTGGTCAGCAAGTGGTTCACTCTTGCTCAGAAGTGTGGTGATTTTGGTCTTTCCTTGGCCAAACGGTGCTGAGGTGGTATCGCACCCGGTAAACGCGTGGGTGCATAGTACTGTTCGCCGGGAGCCCTGGTGGTTGTAGGAGGTCGTAGAGTAGTGACAGCAACCAGCCTCACCTTTCGTGCTCTTCTGAAGATAGACATTTGTCTCTTCAGCGCCCAAACCATTGAGAAGAACGAGCAGGTCGACGTCTTCTCCTACTATGACGACCCGTTCGGCTACTGCTCTTTTTGAAAGCGCCATCATGACGATCTCTCGATCCGCATCCTCTTCAGCAACAGCCACTTCTACTCCCTCCTTCTGAAAGGCGTCACACAGAAGAGTTATAAGGCGTCTCTTATTGTTCTCTTTGCCCAATACACGCTCTTGAGCAATTTGAATTACTGTGGATTCATCGAACGTCAATTCGTAGCTGGAATGAGCTGCGTAGCGCCGGAGTCGTTCCGCTGTTTTGGTGTTTTTTTTGGTAGCATCTTCGGGGTAGCCTAAGTAGTGGTAGTGCTGGCATCTATAGGCAGAGTATAACAGAGATATCGGGAACGGGGCCAACTCATACTTGAAGTCATCTTGTAAATCCTGTTCAGATTGCTTTGCAATACACACTCGCTGGAAAATTGTGAGCGGATCCACAGCCACTCTTCTGTTTTTGTCTGGCAGTTTAACGGTTGAGGTGATCGATGCCAGCGTGGTAACTTTATTTTTCCGTTTTATTACTACCTTGTCGTACATTTGCCCCACAATTTTCATCACTCGCTCCGTTCCAACTCTCTGGGCTGTGTGACAATTAATTTCAGGACCTGCCAGTACACCACTACTGATAGAAATCAAACTGTCAATTTTGGGAAATGGAGGGTGGAGAGCAAACCAGTTTTTTTAGTTTTTCCACATCACTATTATCTCGGATGATTCGAGAAGGTCTCATGTCTACATGCTGCTCTCCAGTAGGACATGAGATGCTGCAAAAACTTTCCAGTTCTTCACAAATGTTCAACATAAACACCATTCCTGTTGTCCACCTTGCCAGAACACTGTCGGAGATTCCCCTTTCTTGGGTCAACCCACCGTAGGTTTTCATGGATCGCATCAGCTTCTGCTCAATTGTTAGGTCTGACCACAACCCAGACCAAAACTTGTCAGACCGGCGAATGGTGGAGGATCCTTTTGTGAACATGTTGTATTCACTTTTATCCATCCGATCTTGTAGAGCCATCATATCCTGAAGGTAGAGGTGTGCGCTCTTAGCATACAAAAAATGTCCAGCTGCGTAGAAAAAAGGGAGCATCTTGTGGACAGTGTACAAATGAATGTTCCAATCACCAGCACGCTCTGCCTAGATGAATAGTTTTATCAAAGTGGGCATACGAAAGTATTGGACCCACAACTGTGATGTTGGACCATTTGCTTCAATTTTCTCGAAGGCACTTTTAAATTTTGCCTTTAGTATTTGGTAGGTATCATTTTCTTCTGCTGATATAGTGAGAGACCTTCCAGTGTCTCTCAGCAATTTTTCAGTCTCGTCTCGCTCCTCAGGAGTTATGTCAACCTCATAAAAACAATGCTGGGCAGTGCGAGGTTGGCTAAAATGTGGGCTCGAACAGCTCGTAATTATATTATTACCCTAGGATAAACCTACGAGGACTAATGGATTTACTTCAGAGCACAATAAAACCATAAAAAGACGTGAGTTTATTTGCATTTCCCCCAAAACCCACTTAATACTGATTTTGGTTATCTGCTATTTTTGAGAGAACCGTTAAGTCTACAGAAATTAATTTAGTCTCAAATGAAAGCTAATTAAATTTACATAAACTTTATTTCATATAATATTTGACGTGGGATGCGTATTTTAGAAAGTATTTTACAAAATAAGTGACCATTTCGAAAAAAAATCACTTTTTGGAAAAAATGGCCTATTTTCGAAGAACTGTATCTTGGAAACCAATGGCTGGATATGGCTTGCTTTGGTTTCAAATTATAGCAAATTTAGTTTACTTTAAAAGTATGCATACTGACTACACCGGTTAGACGTGGGTTAGACCCTTCCTTCTTCCTTCACTGAGATATTGAGCAAAAACTGAAAAAAATCCGAAAATTTCCTGGTTTTTTGGGTCCACCGCCGCTCGCACAGCACTATCGAAGTTGTAATTTTTTTTTTTAATACTGGTTTAGGTTCTAACAACATATAAAAAAATCAAAATGACTGGACCTTTTGCAAGCGCGGATGTACATCTTGACTGAAGTATAAGGAACAAACACAAAAGAAACATGTCAGAAAATCTTAGTCATAAATGTATGGAAAAAAAATACAAGACCTTTAAAATTTCCGATTTTGCCCCGTGGGGTGGGTAAAACCGTATACCGGGCTTGTATTGTGTAAAATGCAGGCTTAAAATGGCTTAGGCCTTTTGTAGTAGATAAAGCCAAATCTTTATTGTTTCTCTATTTATTGACGGTCTTTAATGTGAATTTCGGTACTCCGTAGGTTTCTGCTGCTTTTAAGTATCGCATTGCTCCTTCAACTACACTCAAAATTGCTGTCCTCATTTTTTTCTGTATGTCTTGTCTGGTAGTTTTTCTTTGGTAATTACGCGGCTTGTTTATAACACGTGTAAACAAATAAAAAAAACAAGTGTGCTTTAGACCACACGACTGAAGTAAAACTTCACTAACTTATATCTTCCTCTCAACTTACGTTCGCCTCGCCCGATCACACTTTTCATAACGCTCTCGTCACGCAGTCACCAGCTTACTCCCCAAGTCAAGCGTGCGTAAAGGCCCGACCGTTCACCTCGCCTGATCACACTTTTCGTAACGCTCTCGTCACGCATTCACCAGCTTACTCCCCAAGTCAAGCGTGCGTAAAGAAGTTTTACTTCAAAAAAATATTCTGGCCGGTTTTAACCCATACGGATATGCCCCGAGAAAAAAATACAGACATTCTTACACAAATTTAAAAAATGTTACGAAAATCACCCAAAAGTTATACGTAAAAAAGGTAAAATATACATATTTATAGTATTACTCACCTGTAAATTATAATAACTTCACTATTAATCAATTCAATATCCGTAAAAATTAAATCAAGACACCGAAAAACTTAAAACATGCGGTACCCAGCTCGCGAGCGAGCAGACCATGTACCGACAAGTATCTGCTGACTTGCGTTGGTTTCGGAGTCGTACACGGTACACGGGTCGGATTGCGCGGAAGGAATCTTTTTTAGAGTAATACGGTTTTACCCCGGTATACGGTTTTCTAAAGGTCTCCCCTACCTAGGTCACGAAATAAATGTTAATGGAAATGACAATGAGACTGCTGGTTACAAGTAACTGATGCATAACTTACTGTCTTTGCTAATATTAGTGACGCACCGATCCGAGGAACTGAGGGGGCAAGGAAGCAGAAACTCCGGGGCACACTCCTTGTTAGTGAATACGACGCACTGGTAGCAGGAGAGGGTGGACTGCGAAAGTGACACTGAAACAAGAATTAATCGTGAGTATAATACACGCCAAACTTTAAGACCGGCCTGACGTTGATCAGAAATCGTCGCAATAGACGAATTTAAGATCAGAAAAGTGGCATCCCCCCCGCCCAATATTTCTCACTCGTACGTAGGTATGTTTTACGCGTAATTTCTCTTTCGCTTACGTTCATTGCAAAGTCAGTAACTGCGCCAGAATTGGTCGTACCTACCACGTTCAGGCCTGTCTTAAAGTTTGGCGTGTTCTATACTTACAAAGTTCTAAGTGCCTTTAATGCGAGCCCTAGCCCGCAATGACGTTGTTTCTCACAATACACCTATTATTTTCTTTATCTTTTCTACAACAACTTTGCTGAACCTAAAGGGCTCATTTTAGGTTCACGGTTGCTACTAAACTTGATTCTATTATATTCTAAAATTATTATTTTTGATGATAGTTATTCAATAAAAATGTGACTTTGGCTTTCATTTGAATTTGAATACAACAGCTTTTCGGACAATGACTTACCGGAAAGGGACTTACGTAAATTGACATCTTACCGGGTCAACTATAGACATATTATATATTATATAGGTAGGGGTGAAGTGGCACGGAGAAGGCATTTTTTGTAGCCGTCATATGTTTTTATGAAGATACGTTATTTGAAAAAAAATTTTTTGCCAAAAATATCCATACTTATTACCTATGCTAAAAACATGTTCTTAATATCTTTTTAAAATACAATACAATATTGTAATATATTATAATGGAATTCCACCACGAATCGGCCACTTGCATCACATTTTTTATTTTTTTTCCGGTTTAGGCAAATATTCTAAGACATTCTGCATTTTTTTTAATCGTATTTTTGAAACCCTGGCGATTTTTTGGAAATTTCAATCCGAAAAATCAGACCATTTTTTATAAACCGGAAAGACGGGACATAATTTTATGGGTGCGAAAAAACGATAATTACATAGCCGAAAATCATTTTAAAAAAAGAACGTTTTCCACAAGAAATGGCACAGGAGAATAACTAGGCATACCAAAAATATTACATCTCATAAATATTTTTTTCCTTGATTAATCTTATTGATCATAAATCATTATAATGTTCACCGTCTATATTACTAAATCCAATGTAATATACTTGTACTTGTAAATTATAATAATAATAAGAATATTATAAAATTTGATTTTGTTAAAATCAGCACCACTACCATTATATCTCTAAAACACGTACTGACAGCGTAAAATGTACGGGGTTCTCTTCATTACATCTGTCAAAAAATCAAACCTAATGATAAGTTAGCAGAGAACAAACAATAAATCTAGTGAACGTTAAATGTCAAATTCAAAAATTCGCCTGAAATCCAAGTGCTGCCATATAAAAAAAAATCAGTGTGGAATTTTACGAAATTAGTAGGAACATTTTCGGAGACGGGACATTTTCATGTAGTGACGTCACGGGACCAAATAATGGATTTATATATTTAAAAATAAAAACAACTGTACATTTATAAAAAATTTATAAACATTTTCGTAATCTTAGTAAAAAAATCTATCCACACGATTTTTTCCAAGTCGTTATGAAATCCATGCAAGTGGCCTATTGTCAGTTTCAAAAATAGAAATACTAATATTGTGTTTTAAAAACGCTATAATTGAGCTAAAAGTACATACAATTTTAATTTGGGAGGCGGGAATGGGTACCGCCGCCCCGGGAACCTTTATTGGATAACCAACACCCTTTATTGGATAACCAACACAAGTGGTTCGCTACGTTTGGTGACTTAGCAGGGGTGCCCGGGTTCATGGGGTGAGGTTTGTCTAGGTCTTGGAGGCAGATTACCAGGACACACTGAACCCCAGATTCCTACCCACCCCTTAAACCCTTTTCCTTCCCAGAACTCTCCTCTCCTTCCTTTCCTTAAAAATACCCTCCACACAGCATCCCTAAATATGACATAGGCCCTGAGAGAAATTATTTTCCTCCGGGCCTCCTGTGTGGAGCTCATGTAAAAAAAAAAGTACATGTGGTAATTAAAAAGTATATGAAAAAGGTCTACTACGCGTTATGTCATTCTTGAATGAAATATGGAATTATAGGTTGGGGATCTGCTACATAACCTGAATACAATTTAAAAGGAATCATAAAGACCATCCATTAGAATGCCTTCTATTGAAATTTCAAAGCTTTGACGTACCAAATGTACAACGAATATATGCCAAAAAATATTATTGAAAAAAAAAACTAACTAACTAACCATCACGCCGTTTCCCCGCAGGGGTAGGCAAAGAGGACGGACCGCCAATCAACTCGATCTTGGCACATACTCCTTGCCTCGTTCACATTCATACATCGTCTCATACATGCACTTCTATTATTTCTAATATTATTAAAGCTTTTCAAAAATACTGAATCCTCTAATAGACAGTGTATCCCATCACACAAGATCGAATAAAAATGTCATTAACAAAACATTCTAAGTTATAACCACATTCGGACAAAGAAACTACACTTACTTTGCAACAAAACTCCATAACATCCCTCCCCCAAGACATAAAACTAATAAAAAATTAAATGAGTACAAATCAAGAATAAAAATATGGCTGAAAGAGGTCAATGAAAAAACCCAAATAAAGACACTAAAAACGTCATAGAAGACAAATAAAGAAAAATAACTTTGGTCCCCCTCGGCACAGGACCTTCTAGTGAAGAGGACTAAAAAATACAATATCTATACTGAAATTCATCATTATGTTTTGTATAAACAATTATTTTGTATGGTCGCTAAAATAAAATAAAAATAATAATCATTATGTCTTTGACAACATAAAAACTTTATTTATGAAACGTGGAGGCTGATTGATCAATTTTTTGTTAGCGAGTGGGTGTGAAAATGAGTTGTTCAAGTTATGTGCATAGGTAATTCAGCAACAATCGCTTCACGCCAAAAGATAGTAGATAGGTCAGAGTTCTAATCAGCCGAACTGCTCTTTCTCCAAAATATTACTCCCTCTCCCTAGCTCCACCACCTCCATCATCTACACTTCCACACCATCTCACATCTCTCGTATCGATCTGTGCAGGCTACAGACAACAGAGTACAGACTACCACCGCTTGTTTATTAATTTATACCCCCTTATTCCCTCAGAAAGCACTAATACGATAAAATTCAATGGAAATTTAAAGACAATAATGCTAGGGGCGTTCTAAACTTTTCGTAAGCTAGAATGCTAAGCTCGAAAAATACAACATTACTGATGTTTTAGATTTTCACGGAGAAAAGTATTTTCGTTATTTGTTTTTGGGGTGTTATGCCGTGTTGCGATACCTCCTTCTTTAGACACTGCAACGCTGTCCGAAACGTTGGCTAAAGAAGGAGGTAGCGCAACATGGCATAACACCCCAAAAACAAATAACGAAAATTACTGATGTTGTTGTAACTTGTAACTGAAAATGAATCTTATTTTTATTAAAAACTAAGTTCCCATGCGTTGCAATGCACACTTAAATAAATAAATTGTTTCTCCCTGTGTGTCCTTTCCATTCGTCCACGTTCCCTTCCGCCTCCCCTTCCCCTCCCGCGTTCCACTCCATCTTCTCCGCCATTTCCCTCCCGGATTCCCTCCCTTCCCTCCTTCCTTCCCTGCTGCTAAGCTATATGAAATACACTCATTTTTCAAGCAGTGCGCCGCCACCTGTTGCAAAATTTGTATACAAATTTCATAACGCCAGAGTTCATCAGTATATAGAAACCTTCACGGGCGCGCGCACAACAACTCAGCAAAGTTTCGTCGTAATCGGATGAATACTATAGGAAATAATTTCGTAACGCTGGAGCTCACTATTATATTAGGGGAGCAGGGGGTAATGGGAGCCAGTGGGTAATTAGAGCGGTGCGACTAGAGACAAAACTATAGCTCGTATTCACTCGGTTGCCACTCGGGCGCCTTCTTCACACTGCGGCCGCGTTCCCCTGCCGTGCTAGGCTCGCCAGTGCCACGCATTATGTGACCACGGACACTTGTCGATTTTTTGCCCCGCGCTTATAAAAAATACGAAATTTCAACTGCCAGGTAAGTGTGAAGTTATATGTTTGTTACAATCAAACCTGTTTCATTTTATAGCTAATGTTATCAATATTGAGTATCTGTGCGTATAATTTTATTACAAGCTAGATTGAGGATATCATTTTATTCAATTTCAAGATGGTGGTATTAGGGTAATCAGAGCTTATTAGGCAGTAAGAGCTTATTAAGCTAGTACTAAGTAGCTCCCATTACACATATGGAAATTTATAGGCTCTCATTTCCAAAGTGGGAGCGATTCTGTTTTTGAAAAAAGTTTATCTGTGGCCAAATTCCTAATAATGTAACGTTGAAGCTGTGATTAAATGATAGTTCAATAAGTTTCTAATAAAAAAGTTCCTAAAGTATTTATAAATTTGCCTTTTATTGAACTTTTTCCTTAGTAGGAATTCCCCCCCGCTCCCCTATATAGAAACCATCCCGGAAACGCGGACATCAAATCGACATAACTTCATAGCAATCGGATGAATGGTTTAGGAATGCATAAGGGACAAACAAAGAATCATTCATTTTTATAAATTAAAATTTCTGATTTTTATATGAAGATTTTTCCGTCTGGGAGGGCACAGCTCCCCCAAAATAATAACAAATCTTCACACAAAAAATTTTCAACAACAAACAACATTTTTACTGATCTAGCTCACGTAAAGTAAGTATCGTCCGGCCATGGATACATTATAAAGCAAAAATAATCTCAGCAAAAACTCACAAACGGTGAGCTCTTGGGATATGAAATTTACGCAGTTGTTCTTGGTGGTATTACTAGGTCATCCTGATCGACGCAACTCGTTTTATGAGTAGGTCGAAATGTCATGTGTCACATCCACTACGAGATTTTAAGCGTTGAAATAATATTCACGGTTATCGAAGGTTCCATATTATTTGCTATTTAAGAAAAAAAGTTTGTTGAAACGCGAGCAAGTCGGGTGGTCAAACTAGTACTCTGTAACACATACCTACAATGAAATCCCATTGTCATTCAAAAATCACAATAACATTAAAACATTTAAATCTCAAAAAGCTTGATACAAAATACGGGACAACAACACACACACTGAAACCGAAACTTCCCGATCCCAACTGAACTAAAAAACACACACTATAATAAAATCATTATTTATAATTCTTAAAAACAAATTACGAAATGTAACTTACTTTACTTTATTATTCGTATGATTAAGTTTTAATATGTAAATGAAATCCTCACCACAGGAGATCCCAGTTAGGATATCTCTAAAAGGGAAGAAAATAAAACTTTTATTCGAAACCAATGGCAATAATGGTTCCTTCGTCAGGATTAAAAAAAATATACAGGGTGTCCGGGGGTAAAGTGCATTAACTTCGGGAGGAGATTCTACATGATAGTACAAGTAAAAAAGATAAATAACAGAAATTCCAACGTTCAGGGGTAGTTTTGAGTTTTGAAAAAGATATAAGTAGTCCGGCGTGTTCGGCCAGATTTATTATTTTCCGCTGTTACGTTACGGGCAAATCACAATCGAGTCGGGCGCCCGGCAGGCTCTCAGCAAGTAAGGATTTTGAAGACCCCCCCCCCCCCCCTGAACAGGTCACGTAGTATGGGTACGTTCCCTAAATGTGAGAGCGGACGCATTCATTGATGTTAAATGCTTAGCAATAATAGGTACCTAGGGAGACTAAGCTCGTAGCCAGTCAGCCACGAAGCCCCTAATTCTCCCTAACTAACTCCCTCTCCTGTGCAAACACAAAGGTCTAATAAGTGAACACCTCACCTGATCGTACCCAATGAGCTGAGAATATATTACGGGGCATGTTCAGAAAGAGTAAAAATGTATTTATTTTTTTAAAGGTGTATTAGCAAAAAAAAATTACAGGACATTTTTTTTATTAAGTAATATTTTTTTTGGTACATACATTGGTAATTTTACAATTCATACAGGCTTTTTTATATAAACATTTAAAAAGTAGAGAAAAATACAAATTAGCAGATTAACCAAAAAAAATCCCATGTAACATGTGGGTATACTTGTGTGTTTTTAAAACAGTTAAAATTTACTCATATACTTAACTACATTATATCTTTGAAGAGATTAAAAAATAAAATTAAATTAACAAAAAATAAAATTAGTGCTTACTGAATTACAGTTCAAACGACATTTTAAGTTACATCAGGTCGATGCGACATTACAGCAAGTAAGTGTTTGCATCAACGGTATTTATCCAAGACTTTATAAGATTTTTGTATTTGCTGTAGGAGGATATGTTTTTACATTCAATTTCTGTAGTCTTATAGAGGGAATTATACATTTTTGATGTAATAAAATACGCATGTCTTTGCGCTAGCCTAGTTTTACACAGTGGAACTTCAAATACATTATTTAACCTATTACTATATCGGTTTTCGTTTTTTGGAAAAAGAATATTTCGAGAAAACATATATTTTAAACATTGTATACAGTAATTTTTTCTTATCTCTAATAGTCCGGCTTCTTGGAATAATTGCAGGGAGGGGTAGTTCATATCTTTATGCAACATTATTTTTAGTATTAATTTTTGGGTTATTTCTAGTGGCTTAATGTGCATATTATACACACCCCCCCATCCAATTATTCCATAAGATACTGACGATTGCACCAAAGCATGATAAACCAATTTTATTATTTTAATGTCGATTATGTAATTTAAACGTTTAAAAATATAAGTTAAATACCTAAGTTTATTTACAAACTTTTCGATGTGATCTGTCCGTTTGAGTTGACCGTCTATTATTATAATTCATACACTTGCTGACTATTTTTTCAAATAATCGCCAACCGCGTTTCTTCATGCCCTCCTCGAAGAATTCTCCCGCCAGCTCCTTCCCCCACTTCAGGACCACTTTCTGCACCTGCTCGTCAGTTAAAATTTTATTTTTATCCTTATGTGCCTTCAGGAAGGTGAAAAGATGATAATCTGAAGACGCCAAGTCAGGGGAATGGTTCAAAACATCCCAACCAAATGAGTCCAAGAGCGTATCGGTGGCTAAGGCTGTGCGAGGACAGACGTTGTTTTCGAGAAATAAGCACACTTCTCTGACCAGCATTCCCCTCCTTTTGTTTTGAATGCTCCTTTTGAGTTTTTTTAGGGTATCAAAATATTGTTGTGCATTGATGGTCTCAACCTGAGGCAGAAATTTGACCAAAATGATGCCTTTTCGGCAGTACCGGATTATCCCTAAGGCAGAGTAGGCAACTGCCTAGGGGCCGTGCATCGGCTAGGGGCCCCGCGTCCCGAGAAAAAATTACTTGCTTCAATTAGTGAGCAACGATGTTTCGGAAAAGTTCAAGTTTCAAGATGTTTTATTATTTTTTTATTAGAAATATTTACAGGTTAATAATACTAGGTGTCATGTCAATAATTAAAACAAATATATAAACATAGTTGTGTTTTACTTTTATTTCCTTCTATTTGTTGCAACTTTACTTAGTACCTATCTGAAGTGATTGAAGGTGCCGTGTGTGGTTTATATTGGCATTTGTTTGGTTTTATTTCTAATTATATGTATAAAATACAAATGTTGTACAAGCTTCAGTATGCACTACCTATCTGCTTGCTAAAATTCTTTGGTTGTCTGGAAGAGATCACTTTAGTGACAAGACGGCTCATTGTAATGATCTTTTTAATAATATATATTTGGAAAGTTGAATGAATCCCCCCCCCCCTTACTGAAGTTGATGTAATTTAACAAGTTAATAATATATTCAACATACAAACTGTTTAAAACGGTTTCATATAAAATGCTGTATCTCCATCAAATTTACCAATTTCCTCAAATAGTGAGAGCATTATTAACAAATTCATCTTTCAGAAAATGAATTAAAAATAACAATCTTTTGCAGTATCCTTAAAGCCCTGTTTAGAATTTGATCAAGGGAACAAGGGGGCGTCCGCCTCCCCCCCCCCGTTAGTCCGCCATTGGTAAAGGGGCCCCGAGACGTGCATTGCCTAGAGGCCCCGACATGGTTAATCCGGCCCTGCTTTTCGGTACCAAAACACTGAGGCCATGATTTTTTAGCCAGAAATTGTGGTTTTAAATTTTTTGACAGATGAGGAATAATTAACTCCAAATAAATAAATAAACTCGAAAAATATTATGGTTTTAAAAAATATGTTCATATAGACCAGGGGTGGCGAACCTTTTTGGCCTCGGGGGCCATTCGGACGTTTTTGGTATCACCCGCGGGCCGCACATAGATTTTCAAGCGCCGGGGGGGGGGGGGAATCCGTATGCGGTGAATTAAAACTACACTCAGAGCATTAAAACGGTTTTCATTGATTCTGGCAGTAACAAACATAGAATTTAATAACTGCACTTCGAATGAGAATGGTTTCCCTCAAAATGTGTCAGCAGTTGATTTCACAACTGGAATTTGAACATTTCATTCTGAACAACAACAAAAAAATTAAATTAAGAGTTAATTTACATGCAAGTCCCCTGCTTTGTTTAGTCGTGTGTGTATGCTTTTCGTAATGTACGAATTTTTGAATTCGTTCACTAGATTTATTGTTTGTTCTCTGCGAACTTATCATTTGGTTCGACTTGTTGACAGATGTTCTGAAGAGAACCCCGCACATTTATACGGGGTTCTCTTCAGAACGTGAAGATGATGTCGGTACGTGTTTTAGATGTATAATGATTATGGTGCTGATTTTAACAAAATAAAATTTTATAATATTCTTATTATTATTATAATTTACAAGTATATTACATTGAATTTAGTAATATAGACGCTGTACATTATAATGATTTATGATCAATAAAATGGATCAAGGAAAAAAAATATTTATGAGATGTAATATTTTTGGTATGCCTCGTTATTCTCATGTGCCATTCGTGTGGAAAAAGTTATTTTTTTTAAATGATTTTTGGCTATGTAATTATCGTTTTTTCACACCTATAAAATTATGTCCCGTCTTTCCGGTTTATAAAAAATGGTCTGATTTTTCGGATTGAAATTTTCAAAAAATCCCCAGGGTTTTAAAAATACGATTAAAAAAAAAATACAGAATGCCTTAGAATATTTGCCTGAACCGGATTTTTTTTTTTAAATGTGATGCAAGTGGGCCATTTCGTAATCTTAGTAAAAAAATCTATCCACACGATTTTTTCCGAGTCGTTATGAAATCCATGCAAGTGGCCTATTCGTTCGCGGTAGAAGTGAAAACTAAAGTAGACAAGACTTAGAGTAGGGAGGAGGCCGATAGGCTAAGAAGCACCGCACAAAGAGGAGACCGATTATACTATCTCATTCTCTCGCAGGCTAAATCCTATAGATGATTGTGTTTGTCTCTTTTTAGTGTCGCTTCTTTTCGTTTCATCGAGTTTCAAACAGTGCTAAAGAAGTTTTCACTTCAAAAATTAAAATAAATGCTCTTATGTACTCGTATTATGGGTGACAAAAAAGGAAGTTTCAAAAAGGTTGGGTAAAAATTTAGACTGTTAAAATACCAACATTTATTCAATCAGGGTCAAACATAGCCACCACCGAAGTTTATAAATAACATTTTCATTTGCGGGAATAAAAAAAAATAAAAAAAACATTATGCTAAAAGTGCACAAACTTGGTCGAAGCCGAGTAATAAAGAAAAATTCAAAGTTATGGACAAAAGTTAGAATCAAATAAAAGTGAATGGTAAAACGGCGAAAATTGAAACGGTAAAATATACAAATTATCTACTGGGGTCGTCCATTAATCACGTGATGTTTTTTTTAGCAACTTTTTAACCCCCCCCCCCTGGTGATATGTGGTGAGGTTTTAGACTAACCCCCCCCCCCCCAAAATCACGTGATTTGTTTTAGTTTAAAGTATTCACATGATTAATGGAAGATCCCTACCCAATTTACTAATCAATATTTTATAAAACATCAATAAATTATTTTTAATCTTCGCGTGAAGTTTTACTTTAAAAAGTGTAGTTAAAATCATATTATTTGCTAACGGATGTCATCCTCCGGTATATCTGATATATGCTTTATAAAATAACGGAGAAAAAAGAGGCGAGAAAACTCCCCGTGAAATCGAGACATCCAAGAATAGATAGATTCAATCAAAACAAGCGGAAGGTTATTAATTTATCGGTTCGTTCATCTCCAACAGCGGGGCTAAACGGATGAAGATCGGATGGCAATATTCCGTAACTTCCCCCTTATTGCTTTTACTTTCAAACATACTATAGATCCAATATTACAGGTAATACCTACTACACCTATACTATCGACAACACGCTATCTGGTCTACCTTCTATCTGCGACTTGCTATCCACTACCCTGCCACCGGTAATTCGATAAACCCGGCGTCTTTACAATTTGAAAGAGTGAAAATATTTACGGTTCTTTGGCCGTTCATAGCTAAAGAAATAATATTTAAGAATTTTAGATGAAAATGGACACATAAATTTTTATATGTTATTTATCACTAATAGTTGGGTTTATAAACATGAATATTTTTTATAGGTCGATTCGGAAAAGGTACAATTGTTTTACTTACGCGCACAACCCCCTTTACGACTATTTTTTAATTAATTAATTAAGACCAAAAAACGTTAGAATAATTTTATTCTATATTACTTGCGAAATTATAGATAATTAAAAAATGTTAGGAAAGCATTATAAAGACAAATGTTTAAAGAAAATACAATAATACGCAGGTATGTACAAATGAAGACAGGTAATATCTACGCAAACAAAATTGTCAAACAGCCAGATAACAAGTGTGTCTATGTATAAACATTTTTATAAAGCGTCAACACTGTTCGAGGGTAACGCCTCTTTTCTAAATGTTATTTTTAGCCACCCACTGTGAGTAACATTAGTTCAGTTTCGTGAAAATATTTTTAAATGAAATTAATATGCGCTTAGACTACGAAAACAATGCAAAACATACCGAAATCAAAGCAGCACGTTCCTAAGATCGAGAGCACTGCGGCGAAATAGCTAAAATATATCATTTTTAATTTAAAAGACGATCTTTTTGAAGAAGATGCTAAGAAGAAAGGAAAATCTTTTTTTCAAGTTATAAAATGTATTCGTTTTGGAGGAGAATGCGCGGACTGGAACCGTAGCGTTGTAGCAAAGTAAACGCTACGGTGATTCTGAAGGAAGCTACGCCGCTCCGCTTGTGTTCGGATGTATCCCCCCATTCCCGAGCATCCCGCATAGTGAGACGGGATTAGTAGCTACTACCTACCAGATTCTACCCGTATAGCTGTACACTTTACTGACTGTAGTATGTAGACATGTAATACCACGCTAGCGTTTTACGAAAGCTCAAATTGCGACTGCGCGAAAAGCCTGAAAGAAAATGTTCTACTTCATTGCAGTTTCTTGTAGCTTGTAGCACGCGAAAATTTGCTTGTGAATTAGAGTAACCATGCAAATAATGATCTCGTTAATTACTTACAGTTTTACCGGATATTTGTCATTAATTGAAAAATTAATTTAAAAAATGACATTGAGAAGGGGTCAGTTTGAGATTATTGATAAAATACGAAAATTTAAATACACTTTACGGAAATTTTTAGATAATTTCGCAGATACTCAGATTTATTTTTCAATTCTAGCGCCCTTGAGCCTTTTAAAATAACCAGAAACAACCGTAAAAATGTCACTTTTAAATAAAAATCCTAGACATATCGTTTCTTTTCTATAAAAAGTATAAATGAATTTCGAAAGATTGTTATGTTTGGGGAACCACGGAGGAGTGAAGATGAGAGATGAAGTCCTCTTCCCTCCTGGGGCCCTTAGGGAACCAAGGTGGAGTGGACTCTTCCCTTGTGGGGCCTTTAGGGAACCAAGGGGAGGTGGACTCTCCGTCGTGGAGCCTTCGGGGAACTAAAGAGTGGAGAGTAGAGAGGAGAGACGAAGCCCTCTTCCGTCGTGGGGCCTTCAGGGAACCAACGAGGAGTGAAGAGGGGAAATGAGACCTGGGAAGACACATTGTCGAACCAGAAGATATAGCTTCATTTCCAATGACAATCCTGGTGAATTTTATAAAAGCGACTGGGTTACTGTCAAAGGAATGAGGTAAAATGGGAGATAGCACAATGGGCCTATGGCCTAAGTGCTCACTGGAACTATATATTATGTAAACCGTCTCCGCTTAAAAAAAAGAAGATATATTGAAAAAAAAAAGTTTATTTTTATAATAATAAGGTTATACAATTTGGGAGGCGGGAATGGGTACCGCCGCCCCGGGAACCTTTATTGGATAACCAACACCTCTGCCATAGGTCACCCCAAGTGGTTCGCTACGTTTGGTGATTTAGCATAGGTGCCCGGGTTCATGGGGTGAGGTTTGTCTAGGTCTTGGAGGCGGATGACCAGGACATACTGAACCCCAGATTCCTACCGACCCCTTAAACCCTTTTCCTTCCCAGAACTCTCCTCTCCTTCCTTTCCTTAAAAAAAACCCTCCACACAGCATCCCCAAAGATGACATAGGTTCTGAGGGAAATTATTTTCCTCAGGGCCTCCTGTGTGGAGCTCACGTAAAAAAAAAAATACATACCGTTGGTCGTCGGCACATTTGTTAAATTTTCAAACAAAATGTTGTATTATACAACACACATTTCAAATCATATATCTTACTGTAAAATAAATCAATAAATTATCTAAGTAGGAAAGCTACTTTCAGGATTTTAATTTTAATTAAAATAAAATCATTAAAAAAAATCCGCGCATGTGTTTTGCCACGAAAATACTGCAGTTTGTTTACTTATTTATGGTCTTCCTAACTAATATATTACCTACAGATTTTTTACACACTTATTTCGCTTAGACAATATTAAAAAAAATTATAAATAATTATGATAAAATAGAGAACTCTAGTCCAATTTTTTTTTTTTTTTAATGAATAAAGACCTTCAAACTTAAATAACTGCATTTCTATTTTTATTTTTATAGTTAGTTTTAATAGTTAAAATAATTGTCAAAGTGTTAATTTTTCAAGACTCCCCGAAACGCTCCGTATCTATGGTGGATTGTGTGACGTCTTCACCCACCGATAGTTTATTTACTTTCAAGTCGTCATCTTGAATCAGTGATGTTATGTCTACGGAAATTTCCCTAGATCTAGGGGAGAAAAATATTTTTTAGGGAAAAGGGAAATCAGGACAAAATCTAGGGAAATTTCGAACTCTGGCAAATTTTTTATTACATATTACAATATTACTGGTATTATTTATATAAATGTATATATATATATATTTTTTGGAATCCCTATGAATCTTAATTTTTGTTCACGTACTTACATGCAATGTTATTTTTAACACTGACAACTTAAAATGATATTAGGGAACGTACCCATACTATGTGACACGTTCGGGGGGGGGGGGGGGGGGTCTTCAAAATACCACGCTTGGTACAAATGAGCGGCGGGCTGCTTAGGTTTTTGGTCACGGTGGGGGGGGGGGGGGGGGTAAAAAAGTGCAAAAAGTTGGTCACGTAGTATGGGTACGTTCCCTATGTATCTAAAAAGATACATGGGACCTCTGAAAAAAAAAATTATTTATGTTTTAAGTTCAGTTTTTTCGGTGATTGCGATTGATTTTTATTTTGCAAAGTGTTTTTTTTTTTTTTTAAATTTGGAATTCAGTTTCTAATTCAGTGGTGAGTGTATTCGTACTTTTAAGTTATTACTTCACGTAGCAAAAAGTGTTTTATTTGGAAAAGCACAGTATTATTAGTATATTTACCAAGTTCCGATATCTTTCCAATTAATAAATCATATTATTTAACATATAACAGGATTAGAGTTACACAATCAGGTGGCTACGTAGGTAATTGCGTAAATTTGAAATTCTAGGGAAATTTCACTTCGAAATCTAGGGAAATAATTTTTTTGGGCAGAACATCCCTGTTTTAAATGGACAATATGGCGGAATGATGGCCGATGACTACTATGACATTTAGGTGTGAGAAGTCGTTTTTTATTAAAGATTAACTGCTTTTAATATAGAAAAACATTGGTAAAATGTCCACATTTCACCGCTACTGTTATTGTATTTAATCAAAGTGCAATATAAAAAACAATAAATCATCTCTTTCATTGCAAATACATGTGACATCGTGTTTTGTGTCAGGCGTTACTTTGTAGGTACATTGTTTTATGTATAACACATACAGAAACACTGGTATTTATAATACACTGATCATGACGAGTGTGTAACAACTTGTATAAAAAGCCGTATACTAAAAACAATTTGAAAATACATAAATCAAATGTCAAAATATGACACGACTTTAACCTCAAATAGACAAAATTTATTGCAGATTGTCCGCAAATATAGCCCTTTTCGTAAATTGTTGAGGGCCTAAATTATGTTTCAATAAACACAATAACTATTATTTATCTAAATCTCTATAAACAGTATGAAAATTAACAAAAAACACGAAATGTTGAATTGCATACGTGTGCACTTCAAGTCATTTCAAATGTCAATACAATACACACTATCACCAGGTGACAGGTTAGCAGTGACGTCACCAGTTCACCACTCACCATTTCAGTAATGCCAACTTAACGCTGTGTTATGAGGAGAGGTTTAAAAATGCACTTTTTAATAATTTTTTAAAAACTCTGCGTTTAATATTATTAAATAAAAGTTATATATTCAGAATCAGCGTTTCTTGGTCTATATGAACATATTTTTTAAAGTCATAATATTTTTCACTGGAGTTCCTTATTACAAAAAGTACGCAATTCTAATATTTTTATCCTCGCGCGTTTGAGTATTTTTATTGCTAACTTGAATACGTATTTATTAAAGCAAATTTTGAATGAAATAAAATCGATATTGAGTTATTAGTTAAAAACGCTGGTACAGAGAATAATCAATCTTTCTCATCGGAACCGCCCTTTACAATTGCAAGGGTACGATCGCCAGACTATGTTTTGACGAAATTTGAATTCTCGGTCACTGGTTTATTTATGCGTGCGCATTCTGTTTCTTTGGAAAGTGTTGCTAGAGCGTAATAATTATTTGGTACTATGGGTAATTTTGAAACGATTCAGGGAATATTACAACTAAATTTTAATACAATATTTATTTTCTCACGGCGCCCCTTCGGAGTTGGCGCCAGGTTTTTTGCACGTTTTTTAACGTATGGCAGATCCGGCGCTGTACACAGCTAAGGTCGGACGAATATCTATGACGGTCCCGGTGTTGACTAATATCTACAGAGCGTAGGTTGAACTAATATCTACAGAGCGTAGGTTGGACTAATATCTACAGAGGGCAGCTGAGCAAGAGGTTTTACGGAAAAGCATAAATTACTTCAATTACGTAATTTCTAATTACGTAAAGGCTTAAACGTTTAAAGTACGTACATGAAGTTTTTGCATAATATTACGTATTTTGCTGTTTACGAGGACAATAATTTATTGAACAAACATGTAGGTCATAATACAAATATATTTATTTAGAAATACACGGCACCACAACCTAACCTAACTGTCATAGAAATGGTCATGGTAACAGACTAAATAATTTAGAAGCACTCGAAATAAAGAAAGCTGTTAAAACAAAAACCCAAATCCTTAATTTTCAGCTAAATGTGTCCAATAGTCCGATATTAGGGATTTTTACATACATATATACATAAATTAAGTTTTTTAAACTGCATACGCAATATTACGTTATTCCAATATGCTATACGTAATTGCAAATCCAACCTCTGACAGTGCTGTAGATATTCGTCAACACTTTGGTTCTCATAGATATTAGTCAGCAGTTTGAGCTGTAGATATTCGTACGCACTTTGGTTCTCATAGATATTAGTTCGATTTTTTCAGTTTTTGGAATTCCTGTAGATATTAGTAGACGCCTCTGTTGCAAAGTACAGCACCTCGGTCCATATGGTAAGCCCACACTGCGGCCAACGTTCCAACTTCAAATGTTTGGACGATCGTGTGGAGGGGTGTTCGAGCGTTGGAAGTTCGAGTTGGAAGGTTGGAGTTCGAGTTACGGCCAACTCACACGAACCAGCCTCAGCCTGTCGCAGCTGTCCACACATCAGTCTGCGAACGGCAGACTAAGATCAAGACGCGCGTGCCGCGTACTATTAAAATGGCAATATTATTTCGGAGAGTGGTATAACAACTGTTTGAAAACATGTCGTGATAAATATATAATTATACGTATGTACTAATTGTAGGCAACCGATAAGATACAGAGTAGCTGGGCGTTTTTCAAAAAACTTGTACATTGGTAAAAGTCAGTGTCCGATCACTTTCAGGATCAATAACTTATATTGTGTCGGTTTTAATGACTACCCATATATTTTTTTCCAATATAATAACAAATAAATACCTTTATGGACTAAAAATAATGAATGAATCTATTTAAGTTCTATATTATTTTAAAATAATTAAGACTACAGGTCACTGTTTTTGGTATGTCCTACACCTACCGCTACCAGTTAGAATTCAAAAATTTAACGTTATTTAATGTTATCCTAGTATTTATTTATAATTATACTAATACGATAATATTGTATTTTCAATTTGAGACCTTAATATAGATTAATTATCGTCCAAAATAATTTAAAAACCAGATTTTAAGTTGTCCTGCGATATTGCGTATAGTGGAATTTCCGCCCACGTGACCGCATTATTGACTTCTTCCAGATCAAATTTTGCCAAATCGATGCATATTTTCGAAAATAGCAACATTATTTAGTGTATGAGGGCGATCATGTTTGATTTTCGACAGCCAGTTTGCCAAGAATTTGCAACAGAAGTGGTCGCTCTCAGTTGTGCTAAAAAATATTCATATTATTCAATATATATATTAATATATATAATATTAAAATATAGATTGTTTTGCAAAATGTTCAGTTATAATAAACAGAAGTTTCATAATTTATTGATAAATACATTTTGAAAAAATATTGACGAGATTACGTTACTTCTATTACGCTACTGTCTCATGAATGGAACATAAAAGTAACGTAATGGAATTGGAAAGGTCGGTTAACCTGATGGCTCTCTACCTGTATTTTAGTGTATTTTTAAGAGCGTTACAATTTACAGAAAACGCCCAGCTACAGCTTTTCGTTGTCCGCCATTTTGAAATTCGGAATTCGGAATGGAGGGTTGGCCGCAGCCACTACGCGATCGGCCAACCTTCCAATTCAGCTACGCGGTATGCTGCTACCAAAAACGGTTGGATGGAGAAAACAGTTTTTGAATTTTTTTTACCGATGGTTTCCTTCCAGCAGCAGGGCCAGTCCGTCCAATTCTACTTATTTATGATGGCCATACTACACACATAAGCTTAGTCTAATTGAGGAGGCCAGAAAACAGAATGTAACCATATTAAAATTACCACCTCATTCCAGTCACGTTATTTTTTTTAATTTTTAATCATTTTAAAGTCGCAAACAAAAGGTTCCGCAAAGGCATTTTGTGGGTTATTATTTCCACATATTATTGTGTAATTTTTTTTTATTCTAGTAACCAAAAAAATATTTCCTATACCTATAAACATGTTAAGTTAAGTAATTAGTATTAAATTTTTATTATTATATAACATTGTAAGTAAATATTGTGAAAAATAATACTAATACATAAAAAAAATGTTTTTCTTTTCCCCACCACTAGCCATAAAATGTTGCACTTACCCCAATCTGCCTAATAATGTTTGATTAATGATGTATATTCCACTATATTTAATATTTTTACATAGAGAAATTGTGTGTTTAGTGCGTTTGATTGGATTGGCAACTAACAATTTTTATTCATTTTGCCATTAATAAAAATATTGAAGTTAGATCCACTTACCCCGAAGGCGGTGTAAGTGGATCTATCAAGACTTTTTTTTTCTGAAAAATCAAATAAAAACAGTAGATTAACTTCTGGTGATAAAACCATTTGATTAAGGAATAGTTAAAATTCCTTGTATAAAAAATTGAATGCGATGGGATAATGCTGCGACATATGGGATTACTTTAAACTTCATCTATTCATTTTATACAGTGGTCTTACCCCAACTCACCTTATCCTAATAAGGAACTCCATTCCAATTTTTTATATTTTTTTATGAAATGACCTTCTAACTGCATATTTATTTTTATTTTTAGAGTTAGTATTAATAGTTAAAATAATTGTCAAAGTTTTAATTTTTCAAGATCCCCGAAAACCACCGTACGTATAGTGAATCGTGTGTCGTGTGACGTCATCACTCACCAAAAGTTTTTTTTTTCCAACATTTTGTATGACAGTTGTATGGAAAAAGCTATTAAACTATTAATTTAGGTAGATTTGTTTATTTATTATATAAATTATATTATTACATTATATATTATTATAATATAATAATTATATTATTTTAATATTGAAAATTGTATACTTACGGTAATAATAATTACGGTATAAAAATTGTTAGAAATTATTATTTTTTTTAGCTTCTCGAATCGAAATCAAAATTAACCATCGACATATAAATTTATTGCTACCAGCGGTGTTCCCCAAGGATCACATTTGGGACCAATTTTATTTTTAATATTTGTGAACGATGTTCTTTCTATTTTCAATGATGTCCAAGTTTTAAAACTTGGACATCATTGAAAATAGAAAGAACATCGTTCACAAATATTAAAAATAAAATTGGTCCCAAATGTGATCCTTGGGGAACACCGCTGGTAGCAATAAATTTATATGTCGATGGTTAATTTTGATTTCGATTCGAGAAGCTAAAAAAAATAATAATTTCTAACAATTTTTATACCGTAATTATTATTACCGTAAGTATACAATTTTCAATATTAAAATAATATAATTATTATATTATAATAATATATAATGTAATAATATAATTTATATAATAAATAAACAAATCTACCTAAATTAATAGTTTAATAGCTTTTTCCATACAACTGTCATACAAAATGTTGGAAAAAAAAAACTTTTGGTGAGTGATGACGTCACACGACACACGATTCACTATACGTACGGTGGTTTTCGGGGATCTTGAAAAATTAAAACTTTGACAATTATTTTAACTATTAATACTAACTCTAAAAATAAAAATAAATATGCAGTTAGAAGGTCATTTCATAAAAAAATATAAAAAATTGGAATGGAGTTCCTTATTAGGATAAGGTGAGTTGGGGTAAGACCACTGTATAAAATGAATAGATGAAGTTTAAAGTAATCCCATATGTCGCAGCATTATCCCATCGCATTCAATTTTTTATACAAGGAATTTTAACTATTCCTTAATCAAATGGTTTTATCACCAGAAGTTAATCTACTGTTTTTATTTGATTTTTCAGAAAAAAAAAGTCTTGATAGATCCACTTACACCGCCTTCGGGGTAAGTGGATCTAACTTCAATATTTTTATTAATGGCAAAATGAATAAAAATTGTTAGTTGCCAATCCAATCAAACGCACTAAACACACAATTTCTCTATGTAAAAATATTAAATATAGTGGAATATACATCATTAATCAAACATTATTAGGCAGATTGGGGTAAGTGCAACATTTTATGGCTAGTGGTGGGGAAAAGAAAAACATTTTTTTTATGTATTAGTATTATTTTTCACAATATTTACTTACAATGTTATATAATAATAAAAATTTAATACTAATTACTTAACTTAACATGTTTATAGGTATAGGAAATATTTTTTTGGTTACTAGAATAAAAAAAAATTACACAATAATATGTGGAAATAATAACCCACAAAATGCCTTTGCGGAACCTTTTGTTTGCGACTTTAAAATGATTAAAAATTAAAAAAAATAACGTGACTGGAATGAGGTGGTAATTTTAATATGGTTACATTCTGTTTTCTGGCCTCCTCAATTAGACTAAGCTTATGTGTGTAGTATGGCCATCATAAATAAGTAGAATTGGACGGACTGGCCCTGCTGCTGGAAGGAAACCATCGGTAAAAAAAATTCAAAAACTGTTTTCTCCATCCAACCGTTTTTGGTAGCAGCATACCGCGTAGCTGAATTGGAAGGTTGGCCGATCGCGTAGTGGCTGCGGCCAACCCTCCATTCCGAATTCCGAATTTCAAAATGGCGGACAACGAAAAGCTGTAGCTGGGCGTTTTCTGTAAATTGTAACGCTCTTAAAAATACACTAAAATACAGGTAGAGAGCCATCAGGTTAACCGACCTTTCCAATTCCATTACGTTACTTTTATGTTCCATTCATGAGACAGTAGCGTAATAGAAGTAACGTAATCTCGTCAATATTTTTTCAAAATGTATTTATCAATAAATTATGAAACTTCTGTTTATTATAACTGAACATTTTGCAAAACAATCTATATTTTAATATTATATATATTAATATATATATTGAATAATATGAATATTTTTTAGCACAACTGAGAGCGACCACTTCTGTTGCAAATTCTTGGCAAACTGGCTGTCGAAAATCAAACATGATCGCCCTCATACACTAAATAATGTTGCTATTTTCGAAAATATGCATCGATTTGGCAAAATTTGATGCGGTCACGTGGGCGGAAATTCCACTATACGCAATATCGCAGGACAACTTAAAATCTGGTTTTTAAATTATTTTGGACGATAATTAATCTATATTAAGGTCTCAAATTGAAAATACAATATTATCGTATTAGTATAATTATAAATAAATACTAGGATAACATTAAATAACGCAACTAGATCTACTCGATCCAATATTATTTTTAAGAAGCTGAGGTCCCCGGCGTTGCTAGGGCTTTGTCCTTTTGACAGTGAGCTTCATTTATACCAACTAGATCTACTCGATCCAATATTATTTTTAAGAAGCTGAGGTCCCCGGCGTTGCTAGGGCTTTGTCCTTTTGACAGTGAGCTTCATTTTGTTTTGAAGGTAAAGTGTGCGAAATTTCTTCAATCTCGGAAAAAAACTGTAGATTTGTATAAAAATCAAACTCACTCCTCCCGCCAGCCACAGACCGCAGTTTTCACAATATAATATTGATAGATTTTAACAAATATTCTATAATTTCTAGGGTATTTGATTTTAACGAGTTATCCAGATACTGGCTTTCATCTTGATTACATGCAGTTAGCAACACATAATATATCTTTATATATATAAAAATCTCACGTCACGATGTTTGTTCGAAACTACTTTTTGATGAAATTTGGCTTACTGTGTGTAATTTGGTCCAACTTAAAAGAGAGGATAGTTTTTATCTCGGTTATTGTCCTCAATCTTTATTATTGCGAATTAAATGATCATTAAATGTTTGTTATAGGATAAGGCGTTATAATTATTTGTAAGTTCCATACGTTTCTAAAGATGGCGGTGTGAGTTAATTTATCGATACAACACTTGGTTGTCTAGGTTGGGTAACCATCAAGTAGATGGCGTTGTGTTTAGGAAGTTTAGTATAACATTAATCCAACATATTATAACTAATGAGCCACAGCAACGCGTGGCTGGGTCAGCTAGTAAATAGTAGTATATATACACATTATACAGTAGATGTTTTCAACTGCAAGGAATGTAGTTATAAGGTTTTAGTTGTAAGAAGGAAAGTTTCAAAAGTGTGGAAGCCATTTATTGGATTACCAACACCTTTGCCGTAGTGGTTCGCTACATTTGGTGACTTCGCAAGGGTGCCCAGGTTCATCAGGTGAGGTATGTCTAGGTCTTGGCGGCGGACGCGCCTGCCCAGCAGCTACGTGGCGGGCCGGATCGGGAGAGTCCGGTTTGGGGAGATCCTTTGACCTCTCCAGCTTGTCTCACTCGACCTTAAGGACACACGTCTTGCACCGTAGCGAGAGGGATGGATTCATACGTCCGTCACTCCTGGACACATTGACCCCTAGATTACTACCCACCCTTCATGCATTTTCCTCCTTTCCTTAAGAAGACACTCCACACAGCATCTCCAAAGATAACACGAGAGAAATTAATTTCCTCAGGGTCTCCTGTGTGTAAAAAAAGAAGGCTATAATAGCATACCCACGAAATAATTACTTATGAAAAGATAAACATATTTTTCTTCTATATCACTCACTCAATTTGAAATAAATTTAAAATTTAAAGCATGATTATTCCAGTTACTAAAATAAATAATTGTATCACAAGTATGTAAAAGCTCTTGCAGCACATGCTGGTCACCTATTTCTACCTCATCTGTCCTGCAGTGACATTCCTGCTCTGTATTGAGGTGTGCGTCTCAGTGTATGCCTAGCCTCATGGGTAAATGTGGTAAAGAACTCTAAACGAAGTTAAGCATTAAATAATTTTCACTTTTGTTAGAATAAAATATAAAATTCTACATCAGCCGAGCGATTCTATATCTTTGTGGGATCGTTATTAGATAACGGACGTGATCTCCTGTCAGATTTTTACATATTTACTGTCACATATTTTATCTCATTCGCCTTGCCTCCGGCTACTCGACGCTGAATTCCTTAGGGTAATCGGGTTTTTTCCCCAATCTCCAATTTACTTTTCTTTGAGGCATCACCGAGGAACCGGCTAAGGTGCGCGGAAGCTGGGTGTGGTTCACGGCTAGACCGAAAGTCATGCGCATTCTTGCTGGGACTTCCAATCGATTGGAGGACTCCCAACCGTTTGCCATGCCCTTATTACTTATCTACTGTGTCTTCCTCCCAAACAGGTGCTCGTAGGATACACTGGATACAATCACCCAGCGCTTGCCACTTTGTGGACTTTCACCAACCTGTCCCATTGTCTCATCTATATTTTGTCATACTAACACATATTGTAACTGTATTTCCCGCTAAGCACTTGCATACTGCTTACTAACAATGTATGCTGGGACATTGGAGGTCTAGTTTCGTAATCAAATGTAGAGTCGTTTTTACCAAAAAAATTAGAGTCCTTGCAAGAGCCTTGAAGGGGTAACCAACCTATACCAGGGCGGGTAAGTGGTGGGTCCTCCGATGTCACATATTTTAGTTTAGATCGTTTTAAACACGAATTACTGCAAGTACGCATGATTATTTATTCATTTAATGTACGTTGTACATAGAAAAAGCAAGTAACAGCCATAAAAATCTCACAAATCTGAGAGGAGATCACGTCCGTTATCTAATAACGATCCCACATAACATATAGAATTGCTCGGCTAAGCTGCACCTCAGTATAATCATTGCATTTCTCCTACCATTAAATTTTCAATTAGAAAATTGCCTCCATCGTGGAATGATTGACACTTGACTTTTGGGTGAGGAGATTGCGGGTTTTAATCCCAATTCAGTGCTAAAACACATTCTTTTTTCTGAGCTTGCAATATTATGGGCTCTGCCAGTCTGGGTTGTGGGGTCTTGATTGTTAAGCTTTAACTAGGCGCGCCAAAAAGCTTACGTCGTTAGTCACACGGGGTCGGCATTTACCCCAAAATGTAATCAACTTTAATTATTCTTTATTTACTTACTACCTTTTAAAATTTTATAAAATAGCAAAAAAACCATCAAGATATTTTGACAACAATAAAAAGAATAATGTTTTTCGTAAGTACAAAAATAGTTAACATCAGCAGGTAATAAAATCGCAAATTTGCTGTGTATGGTCACCACAGATAACTGTCGCTATTTCGT
This sequence comes from Limnephilus rhombicus, assembly GCA_929108145.2. NCBI lineage: Eukaryota > Metazoa > Arthropoda > Insecta > Trichoptera > Limnephilidae > Limnephilus > Limnephilus rhombicus. The sequence goes on from OV815274.1 coordinate 23,613,113, forward strand.
GGGCAGATGTGGCATCTTCATTTGTAAGTCACTGATTGTTTGTAAGCCACTGCTAGATGTTGAAGGGCTATACTAGGGAATATACTTACTTACATAAATTTGAACTACACTAGTAGTCGCGTGGGGTCGCAGTGACCCCAAACACGTTCAACCACTTCCGCCGCGCGGGGCGACACGAAGGGGAATGGGGCTAACGAACTCGGAAGCCAGCAGAAAGTTCGACTTGCTAGCATAAATAACTAAAGGGTGATTCCATTATCACGGGTGCAACATTTAGACGCATATAAAGCTTCTTAATAATAAAACAAAAAACATCTTTAATGAAATTATTTTTGGAAGAGCTACATTTTAAAATATTAACTTTTTATTAGTTTAAAGAATTTTATTGAAATATTTAAATAGTCAGGAGGGAGGTTCAAAGTGCGATCGCGGGTGCAACCAATTTTTGGCCCACCCTTTCCAGATCATAAGACAAAAACCCAAAAGTCTGTTGATTGTGATACATTTATTATGTTATGCCTTGATATTTTGAAAGGTGTTAAACTAATCAACTAAAAAAATAAACAAATATATAGAAAACAAAAACAATCAATGAATTATTAGCTTTTTAATCAATCGCGGGTGCAACATCAAATTATCGCGGGTGCAACTCGTCTAGTTTAAGTGTATATACACATCAATAAACCTTGATAGAGGAACGAAATAAGAAATCTAACAATGCTTATTACTAATCAGTGCACTTCTTGGTCATTTATGTTAATTATTTCTTTTCAGTTACGTCAAAATTCGCCGAAAATTATGAACATATTACATCCATTTCAAACACAAAAATTAGTTTTTTTTTTCTTATTTTGTAGAATTCCTTTTCATATTTTGTAATTTGCAAGAGTTTCCAAATTGTTATCATTCCAATCACTTTCTGTTTCAGTGGTGGTTTTCGGAGATTTCAAAACCAATGTGCATTTGAGACGAGACAGTGAGGTTCGCGCCACAGAAATGCTATCGCCGTCTTCAGATTGAAAGAAATTTTTTGATTGAATGCCTGATTTATTTTTCAGCCCTTCACATTTATCATCCAATGTGACCATCTTTTTTTAACTGCTTTTTTTTATATAAAGAAGATGTTTCAGAGAGACTGCGTGCCAAATCATAGAATTTCTATAAAAAATGCTGAATATAATATAAATACACCTATTAAATATAAATCACTAGTAATACACAGCATATATTATTATTGAAGGCATAAAAAACAATAAAATATATGATAAATCACACAATAAGGGTAGTTGTCAAAGAGTTGCACCCGCGATTCTAACACAATCACGGGTGCAACCAATTTGAGTCAACGTTTATTTCAATTCAGCTAACATTATACTCTTAAAAACGTTTTATTCAAGTTTGCCTGTGATTTCTTCTTACTTTTACAAAGTTTCAAAACGTTAGCACTTTATTTATGTGAAAAACACAAACTTTTATATCTTTTGTATCGGGGGTGCAACAAGTTAGGGAACGTACCCAATATATAGAATAAATTAATATTGTCACTATACGTTTAGCAGTAAAATATTACTTCAAACTATCGGTAACAGCTGTTCCGCGATAGTGTTGCATGGTGTGATTTTGCAGTTTATATACCGATTCTTCAAATGATAATGTTTCGCGCGCCAAAAATTTCAATATGAGGTAAAATCCAAAATTTTTTTTTTATTATTAAATATTGACCTTCTTCTTTGTACTGATATAAAAAAAAGTAACAAATACTGCAATTTAAAAATTACTGTCGAGAATCATCTATAGCGGAATCGCCCTAAAATAATAACTCCAATTGAAGATCACTTGGGGTCAAAAGTAAGGGTAAAAAATTAAAGGTTAAATTTGATAAACCTTACAAAAAAAATATTCTAAGATGCATCAAGAGAAATAAATAATTACCGACCGAAGGTTCGGTTTCGGTTTCGGCCAAAAAATTCTAGTTTCGGCAGAAAATCTGCCGAACCTTCGGCCGCGCCTAAACTCTGCGTTCGGGAATTATCGCGCGTCGTCCGGCTGACTTCGTAGCTCGTGTGTCACGCGCCATAAAAATCTCACAAATCTGAGAGATCACGTCCGTTATCTAATAACGATCTGCTGCACCTCAGTATAATCATTGCATTTCTCCTACCATTAAAATTTCAATCAGAAAATTGCCTCCATCGTGGAATGATAAAATTAAAGCCGAGTACGTAATTGTCGTACAAACTAATTTTAGTAACCTTTATTGAGGCTGAATAACTTATCATAAGAACGAAATTTATCTTTCTTTGTTGAGACTAATAAAATTAATTACTAGTTATTAATTAGGTAACCATACATTAATAACTGCAATTAAAACATCGCAATAAATGTTAAATTTAAGTCAAGAATGTTGTGATTGTAAACACAATTAAAATTAAAATACTTAATGAGGTCCTTCTTATATAATGTTGATTATTGACAAATTGTTGTTCTAAGAAGTAGTTAACATGTTTGTTAATTTTTATAGTTTTTGTTTTACAGTAGTAATATCAAAAAAATAAATTATGTTTTTTTTTCAATTTTATTTAACGTGTGTTAACTGTCTGTATAAGTGTAAAAAATAAGCCAAATTTCAGTAAACAATAGATTTTTCACATGTCTATAAAAGTTTCGGTTTCGGCCGAAACTGAGACAGATACCGAAGATTCGGTTTCGGAAAAAATCCTATTTCAGTTGGACATTAGAAATAACATACAAATACATAAATTTATGTAAAAAGATTAATTTATTTCTATAAAAATATTTGTGCATTTGTATATATTCTTTCGAAACATATAATTATTACATAAAGCATGAGAGACATTATAATATTATATATTATAAAGGGGAACATTGTGTGAGAAATTATTTATCTACGTATGTCTATCAAATAAAAACAGATGGCAATAAAAGATTATTTATCATCATGTCACGTCAACAGTTTTTCTTTCATCATGCAGGATTTGAGATTCTTTAGTAAAGTACTGCTATTATTAAGCAAACCATTTTTATTAACACAATACATACACAATTAAAATTAACGGTCAGAACGAAATAAAAAAAAATCTAAACATACCTTGTTCTAAGAATACAATAAAAATTGTAAAAATAATTTAAACAATTGTTGACTGGTCGGTTCGAGGCAATTGTTTTGTTCATTAATTAGTCAATGAGAAACGTTAAAAAATTAGATATTTGAAGCAAAATTTGCAATAATATTCCACTTTCAAATGATCATTATCCTACACCAGCGGTCGGGGAACCGGGGTAAATTACCCCAAATGGGGTAAAAATGTTTTTTTTGGGTAATAAGGAAATTTTTCTAGTTTGCTATTTCATAAACGTGTTAGTATTTTTACAAACTTAATCAATTCAGGTGTGGGCGTGAGAAGTAAGAGACGCGCATTGTGTGCATGCTTGCATAGTGTTGTTTCTTGCATCGGCCACTAGAGGCGCTGCGTAAGTTGTAATGTTTAAACTTAACACTCAACGGTCATTCACGCATGGGCTTCCGATGCGTTGTTTGACTGTTCGCAAATTACTTACGAGGAACATCATTTCATCACTGATTTCAACGATCAAGGAAAGCCGCAAATTGAAAATTTAATTTAATAATTAAGTGTTATTTTTAATTATTAAATTTTAATGTGTTTTTTAACCACTGTTTCTGTCACCCTTCAGATGGCAGCAAAAAGGAAAATAACATACCAGGAAGAATTCCTTAATTGTGGTTTTACACAAATAGAAGACAAAGGTAAAATGAAACCACAGTGTGTTGTATGTTTGAAAATACTGACTTCAGAATCTTTCAAAAAAAGTCAATTGAAGAAACATTTGGATAATTTGCATTCACATCTGTCTTCGTAGCTTTTGGATATCAAAAGCTACGAAGGTTTTCAAAATTGCACATGAGGAGGCAGTAATAAAGTTGCTGCCTCTAATGAACATAAAAACGAAGAACAGAAATCGATTAAATGCTGAAGACTGCATTCAAATTGCTCTTAAATCAAAAAGTCCCAATTTTGAAGTAATTGTATCAAACATGAAGCAACATCCTTTCTCCAAGAATTGAAAGAGAAAGCTGAATTTCTGTTTGATCCGTTTTGAGAATTTTATTTTGTTTGTCTAATATATTTGGGGTAATGGTTAAAAAAGTTCCCCGACCGCTGTCCTACACAGTTCCAATTTCGTAGATACAAAGATAAAAAAAAAATGGAGATTCACAATCAGTACAAAATAATTCAAACTTAAAAATAAAATAACGCATCTTTGACAAATGAAGTCATTCTCCAAATTCTCTTAGTATTATTTATTATTGGTAAAGGGGGTTGGAATATTAAATTTAATAACTTAAGAGGAGTCATATAAAATAATCTTATTAATAGGCACATAACAAAATGATATATGGACGGAGAGGTGTAAATTTTTCAGCAAAAAGTAATTTTTCACAAAAATTTTCCAATAAAAACTGAAAGTGCAGTTCCCACTGCGAGTAGTACAATGTTGTGTGTTATGGAGGTGCTTCCGCTCTGAAAAAATAGAAATAAAACTCATTTAAATTATAGCAAGGATATCAAGAGGAACGGCAGGTCAGCCTTTTTCATTTTTCAAAACTTAAATTTGGCCAAAAACTTAAATTAGGTCAAAACACCAAAGTGCGGAGACGGTTTACATACATATAGTTCCATTGGCCCATTGTGCTATCTTCTATTTTACCACATTCTTTTGACAGTAATCTGGTCCCTTTTATAAAATTCACCAAGATTGTCATTGGAAAATGAAGCTATATCTTCTGGTTCGACAATGTGTCTTCCCAGGTCTCATTTCTCCTCTTCACTCCTCCTTGGTTCCCTGAAGGCCCCAAGAGGGAAGAGGGCTTCATCTCTCCTCTCCACTTAGTTTCCGGAAGGCTTCACGACGTAGAAATCCTATTTTTTTTATTATGACCTCATTTTATACCATTTTTTTATATCACGTGTGATGAGTAGGTATTCTTCCAATTAAAAATCATGTACACAAATTCTGCAACTAGAATTGTAATAATAATAAATTTGGACAACTTATATAGCGCTGTTTTTGCGAAAAATCATCTCAAGAGCGCTGTGTATAATGTATAATTTAAATGTATAATGTTCTTGGAAATCGAGAATGGTATTTAAGGGTCGACTGAGACCTCGGTCTCGGCATTCTCGGCTACAAATTCTACTGAGAACTCTGTCTCGGTTCTCAGCCATAACCGAGACCGTTGTAAGTAAGTACAGTATAGGATAACGGGATTCAAATCTATCGCGCGCGTCCACATTCGTCACTTGGTGTCAGTGCGTGAGAGAGCTGTCGATTGTGATTGGTCGGCTGGCAGCGAGGCTGGTTTTGTAAACAGACAATTGGTGAAAACGCAGAAAAAATGCTTTTTACGTGCCACAACATCATGTTGTTCAATTTTGATCTCTTAAAACTATTTAAACCACCGCTACCCGAATTTCTACCGATTTCTCACATATCTCCCAACATTTGAAGTTTTTAAGCTCTTAAAAAATATACATTCTATTTTTGAAGATAATATCTAGACGCGTTCCACGCCGAAACGAAAATTATTTACAATTCCCTCGATAGAAAAAAGTTATAGTTGTGAAAAAATTCACAGTGTTTCTTTAAATGATACTTAAGATACCTTCCACGAGATTTTTGTTCTATTTTAAACGAGTCGTGTTTTATTAAATATTTTCGCATCGATTTTATCGCTTTAAATATTAGCGCGCTCCTCTAACATTCGTAATTACATATCTCTCCATCTTCTTCTTTTTGAGCGCGGATGCGGCGCCTTAAAACAAATTATTATTACATTCTTAAATATACTATATTATGCAAAAATAGCGCATTTTCATTTTTTTTCTCAATTTAGCTATTCTCGGTCTCGGCCGAGAACGAAAAACCGGTCTCGGTCGACCCTTAATGGTATTTCTTGAATTGCGTCAACAGAGAATTTCGCATCTCGAATTTTACATTGTGTTTAGAACGGTTCCATGCCAACTCAGAATGAAACCAACTCAGCAATACCTCAGAAAGGTAATTAAAAGCTATGAAAAAATAATTTTAAAATAGCCGGTAACCCTAACCTAACATAACATATTTTTTATCATCACTCAATGACTTTTCTGAGGTGCTTCTGAGTTGGTTTCATTCTGAGTTGTCCGGTCACCGTTTAGAACATAAGGCAGGTTTTAACTTAAGAGGGCTTGGTTAGACTCAACCGGAAATTTGCCATCAAATTCTATATGTACCGACTCTTTTCTATAAAAAGTATAAAGTGATTTCGAAAGATCGTTATTTTGCGAACATGCGTTTCGTGTCGGAAATCCTTCAATTTGTCTATTTATTTACGGCCTTACCAATTGATAAATTTCAGATTTTTTACACACATACTTTATTTAGACGTTATTGAAAAATTAAAAATAATTATGACCTCTAAATAATTGAAAAAGTTTAATAATTTTTAACAAATTTATGATACCTGTTTGGCCATTTTAAATTTGCAAATGCCACGAGTGGCGCGAGTCAACTTTTATCATTAGCCGGCCGATAACGGCGGCGAGTGGACATGTGTTCGCGTTGCTCTTCTCAATAATATTTTTAACCAATTTTGCGACTTTTAAATAGATGAAAGAAATGAAAAATGAAGAAAAAAGAGAATTGTTTTATTAGAAAATATTAGTTACAGCATCAAAAGCAGAAAGGAAGAAATATTGTGAGAAAAAACAAATGTTATTGATATTTAATTATCCATTTACATTCCATGTACCTTTATACTATAGGGTTAACTGAACATATCAATGATATTTAGTTAGATTTATTAAATACATTTTTATAAATTTTGCAATAATTTCCAGGGGACAATATAATACCGGGTGCGGCAGAGAGGACGGACGGTTTTAAAAAAATCATAAAATAGTTAATTTTTACTCAAAAACAAATTTATTGATGGAATCAGGTTCGCAAGGAAATAGCATTTGAGACAGTCAAGTGTGGAAAATCACATCAGGCATGTGGTGGCCGAAATCATTGATGCAGTGCTGGAGGCGTGAGAAAGGCTTGTCGAAGGCGTTCAACATTTTCTTCAGGAGTTCGAACTGTTCGCGGAGCTCCTCTTGGTCTTCTGTTGATCAGTTCACCACGCCTGCGAAGTGATTCAACCCAACGAAGGATGGTGTTTCGAGAGGGAACAGCTCTATTCCGATGAATATTGAAGTGGCGACGAAACTCACGCTGTACGACGGTGACTGACTCATTATTTCGGACGAAACAATCATAGGCGAAAACGCGGTGCTCCACCGTCCACGGTTCCATGACGACAACTGGTAAAACAATGCTAGGAACTCACGAGTCAAGCGGCACCCCCCCATCTCTCTCGTAGACGGAGGGGGAGAGTACTACCCATCTCAAAAACGTCCGTCCCCTCTGCCGCACCCTGTATATGGGAAGTTTTTAGTGCATCTTGAATGAGGTACCACGAACATCTCATACAAATGCATTAGTCTTGTAGGAATGACTACTGACTACTGACTACTTGACTACAAATCCACAGTGGCGAAGTTATACCAATCACATGGGATAGGGGGGAAAAGAGGGGGGGGGGGGGTGGCTGAGAGAGAGTAGGATTTTTTGTGAAAACCGCACAAACGCCCCAACTGCTCCCAACCATTTGGAACCAGTTCAGGGACGCAATACTACTGAAACAACATTATTACATGCATTTGTATGAGGTGTATAAATATATGTATTGTGAGGTGTGTGATGAGTTTACTAGACGCTTGCCATCATTACATAATAATCACATGAGTCATATGGTGAGTGGTGAGGTGGTTGTGTATGTCTATTAAAGGTTTGACAGTTTTTATTCTGATATCGTGTCCTATGCAAAACTTTGTATTGCAAAATGTCACTGACGTAAAAAATATATTATTAACGAAGGATTGAGAAGATATGTGAGCAGATTTTATTTATAGTAAAATAAACACACCAGTGAATTTGGCAAAATACTATTCAAAATCTTATTTAGGTTTCAGTGATTAAAAAACCAAGTTTTCAACTTTAATTATTAACATAATTTTGCATGATTTTAGATAAAACTGTTGTAAATATAAAAAAAATAATCATGCCTTACCTACTGTGGAAAAATAATTAATAAAAAACGAGGGTGCTTTAGACCACACCACTGAAGTAAAACTTCACTAACTTATAAAAGAACATATGTCATTGGGGTGACATATGACATTGGAGTGACCTACGACCTTGGGGTGACCTATGACCTTGGGGTGACCTATGGCATGGTTATTCAATAAATGATTCCTTGTGCTCGCACCTCTCTCTCTTGCCCCTACAACAATATATGAAATGTAACTCTCTCTCGAACTATCTTCGCTAACTTATATCTCCCTCTCAACTTCAAGCGTGCGTAAAGGCCCGACCGTTCGCCCCGCCCGATCACCATTTGCATCGATCACCGTTCGCATAACACTTTTCGTAATGCATTCACCAGCTCACTCCCCAAGTCAAGCGTGCGTAAAGGCCCGACCGTTCGCCTCGCCCGATCACCATTCGCATCACACTTTTCGTAACGCATTTACCAGCTTATTCCTTAAGTCAAGCATGCGTAAAGAAGTTTTACTTCAAAAATTTTAATTAAAAAATTTACCATCTTTATTTATTAAAATGTACTCATTTTATGAATTTGTCAATATTTGACCAATAAGTTCCCACATAATTAAGTACTGGCCAAATATTTCAACAATAACGTTCCCACTCGTAAGTAGGTATTGGCCCATTCATAATTTATAAAATTAAATTTATTTAAATTCAACCACATAAAGCTTTTCACAAAACTGTGAATGCAGCATTATAAAATCTTTATCGTTTTATTCGATTTTCAATGTAATTAAGTACCGACGTAAGTACTCATCTGATTTGGTTTCGTAAAACTTCATATTAATATGAATGCTGCGTTACCTACTATTTATATTGTGCATGTAATTCCTTCGCGTTTTGAACGCCAGTATCTACCTCGAGTTCATATTAACTGGCTGGAAAATTATGCATTGTCGATGCAACTGTATTTTTGGTAAACGTCATAATAATTATAAAATTTAATGCAAAATTGTGAAACATTTTGAACGAAATGCGGTACGTGGCGCGACTTTAAAAGTTTTTAAAATTGTATTCTTAATATTCATTTAAAAAAATCTCCCGCATAACGTTTTCTTTACATAATCTTTAATTCCGTAATGCCCCTTTACAATAAGTCAAGCGTGCGTAAAGGCCCGACCGTTCACCTCACCCGATCACCGTTCGCATCGATCACCGTTCGCATCGATCACCGTTCGCATCAATCACCGTTAGCATCGATCTTAAGATATAATGACTTCGCTTATAACTTACGGCTTACCGCTTTTAGCGACGATAATTTGTCCGATTAGGATGACAAGCAGTGTTTTGTTTACGAAACCTATGCACCAATATCTCGCCGCCTTGTCTACTCCCCACGCTCGGCTACTTATTAGCACGCTTAAATCACAGTCAGTGTTTATCAACTGTTGTAACTAGGTTAAAAGCTCGACACAATGAGTTCCGTTAAGCGAAATGTTTTTCAATTGAAGAAAAAAGTGCTATATTACACCGTTTAGAAGCTGGCGAATCAAATGTAACCCTCGCGAAGGAGTTCAGCGTGTCTCATGTACAAGCTTAAATTATCTGGCCGTTTTGTGAGTCGTCTGGTTAGTACGACAAAGTATTGCTGGCCCCTTGAAGGTGGTTATATCCGGATTCTACTGTACTTATAATGAAAAATAAAATAAACCACTACACAATGTGGTTGAAAAATCCCCCAATTAAGTAATAGTCCACTTGCATGGACTTCATAACGACTTGGAAAAAATCGTGTGGATAGATTTTTTTACTAAGATTACGAAAATGTTAGTAAAATTTTTTAGAAATGTACAGTTTTTTTATTTTGAAATAAATAAATCCATTATTTGGGCTCGTGACGTCACTACATGAAAATGTCCCGTCTCCGAAAATGTTCCTATTAATTTTATAAAATTCCACACTGATTAATTCTTTTTATATGGCATCACGATTTCAGACGAATTTTTGAATTTGACATTTAACGTTCACTAGATTTATTGTTTGTTCTCTGCGAACGTATCATTTGGTTTGATTTTTTGACAGATGTTTTAGAGATATAATGATAATGGTGCGGATTTTAACAAAATCAAATTTTATAATATTCTTATTATTATTATAATTTACAAGTACAAGTATATTACATTTGATTTAGTAATATAGACGTTGAACATTATAATTATTTATGATGAACAAGATGGATCAAGGAAAAAAATATTTATGAGATTTAATATTTTTGGTATGCCTCGTTATTCTCCTGTGTCATTCGTGTGGAAAACATTCTTTTTTTTAAATGATTTTCGGCTATGTAATTATCGTTTTTTCGCACCTATAAAATTATGTCCCGTCTTTCCGGTTTATAAAAAATGGTCTGATTTTTCAGATTGAAATTTTCAAAAAAATCGCCAGAGTTTCAAAAATACGATTAAAAAAAAAAAAAAACAGAATGTCTTAGAATATTTGCCTAAACTGGAATTTAAAAAAAAAAATGTGATGCAAGTGGCCTATTAACAAAGCAATGAAAAATTAAAAATTAAAAAAAAATTACGTTCCATCGGTCGTTTTTAATTAAAATTATGGCCATCATATTGGTATTTCTGATGATTTTGTTTAATAATTTTTATTTTATATTTCAGCATATTTACTATATAAATAAAGCAAATTTATTTTTCCAAATAATTATCATTAACTCCTAAATAATTGCCAAAGTTGCCTCTAAAATCATGAAAAAATGTATTCTTTAACCTCTCCGCGAGTGAGTTTTGGCGTACAAAACTGTACGTGAGGAGTGAGTTTTTTTTGGTTAATTTTTTAAAATATTTTTTTATAAATTATTATAGATTAACTAAAAATAATATTATATTTTGAATTAAAACGTTATCGACATCAATCCACGAATAAAAAACATGTCTGATATGATTTTAGATTTTCATGGCCAAAAGTATTTTTGTTATTTATTTTTGGAGTGCTATGCCGTGTTGCGCTACCTCCTCCTTTAACCAACGTTTCGGACAGCGTTACAGTGTCCATCATCAGGGCAGATGTGTTGATGATGGACACCGTAATGCTGTCCGAAACGTTGGCTAAAGGAGGAGGTAGCGCAACATGGCATAACACCCCAAAAATAAATAACAACAAAAAAAATATCCATACAAAAAAACTGCTTCCTTTCTCTGACGACCGCAAAAAGAATTTTTGAACTAAAATTGTGAAGTTGGTATTGTAGGTTATGTCTTCCAAAACTTCAACAAACTATGAGCAGATGTCAATAGAAGCCACTTCAAGTCAAATAGTTTCATTAAATGTGACGGTATTTGAATAATAGCCGCGGACGAAACGTTTCGCCCATACTCCTCTGGGCATTTTTTCGCTTCACCGAACCGTTTCGCCCATACTCGTGAAGAGGTTAATGGATATAATATAATAAATATTATATTATTTAAAACACAAATAAATAAAGCAAGATGTATCCGTTCTAGATATGAATTCGATATATCATTTGAATAAAAAAAATATTATTCAGTTTGGTTGAGCATTTTGGCCTCAAATCTAAATATAAGTATTGTTTGAAAAAGGCAGCGCAGCTGTTCCACATGGAAAATCATCAAATCACAGTACGAAAGAAGAATTGAAATGGAAATAATAGCTAAAACAATAATAATATATGCACACAAAAAGTTATGAGAGATCACCACCATTGAGCAAATGATTCATCACTATCTTATATAGATGGAATAAAAAGTGTAAAATCTAATTAAGTTCCAAACGTGGTATTCTTAAAACCTGCGTGCAATATCAAATAAGATATGGTAAATATTTACCTAACCGCCGCACTTAAAATGGTTTCAACTTAATTACTACAAGAAACTGTGAAGATGGTAAAATATGCATTTAAGTTCCATTTTTATTCAAACTTATGCTGCCATTTTGGATTCTTTTAGTATGGTGCGACATTTGCAAAAGGCAAATTATTTAAATGACCCATACTAATAACCTAATAACCGATGTAAATTGTTATTTCTTATACTAATGTAATTTCAATTTTCTCGCACTTTTACCAGATCGGAGTAGGTTTTTCATAATGAATGTCTTAAAAAATGAACATACAATGATGTAGAAGTTGCAACGGTCCCCTTGGCAGCACTCGGAGCATGCCCAATCCTCGTACCAGATATGCGTGCAATACTGCATGTTCCTCTGCCTTGTTTTTACACAATGGTCCTTCGTGGCGCATCGTTTGGAGATGTAAAATTGTTTCAGTGTTCCTTGGGACCAGTAAGGCGTACTGCCCCATTTAATTTCAGATAAACAAACATCCTCGCCTTGTTCACATGTCTTGATTGTGTTCAAACATTTCTCCACATTGTCTTCTTGGTTAGTGCAGACATAGCATTCCAAGGCGCCGCCTGAAAAGTAAACAAAGGTTAGAAATTATTTTCGAAATATTGACAGGACAAGATGGATTATAATAAGTAACAAAGCAACAACGACTAAAAAATAATATTTGAAAACAACAAACTACAACGTTTGAAATAGACTGAATATAAAGTAAATATCACTTACAGAAGGCAAAGCAGCACATGCATAAGATGGAAAGAATCAGCAGCTTTGTGGAATTCATGATTGGAAACGGGGGTGATTGCAAATTTAATTGAATACGATTATATTTAAAACTTCACAGTGTATAATACCACACCCCTTATGACAGATCAGACAGATTGTTTGTAAATTCCATAAATGAACTAATACCGTAAATTCACGTTTAGGTCAGTGTTACCAACTCTCAAAAATATTTATCCCTACAACTCAAAAATCCTTAGAATCCCGCGAATTAATTGAAAATTCCCCAAAAAAATAATATTTTGTAAAAATAATGAATAATAAGTAAATAATACGCTGTAATGTTTTTTAATAATCTTCATTCATAAATTATATAATTTATCAAATATTACTTCATTTTCTTGGGAAGAATCAGATTTTTTTAAATTATACATGTTGACATTGAATTAGGAGATGTTGAAATAAAATGTGCAAGATCACCATTTAGTGTGAACCGTACCATCATCATTTCATCATGCTTTGTAATATTTCAATAGAGAGTCTATTCCGCAGCTTATTTTTGACGAATTACAGACGGAGAATGCACGTTCGACACTTGAGTTTGAAATTGGAACCGTGACAAACGCTAATCCAAATTTTGAGATATTTTAAGGAATTTTTTTGGAATATAATTGCACTGGATGTTGCAAATCCGAAGTCGCTAGGTCCAAGGGCGGACACGTGCCCCCCCCCCAGACGGTATTTTTTGTATACTGTGAAGATTCCATCACAGTACAAACTTAGATGCTAAAACTGCCTTTATTAAACATTTAATTTTTCTATTGCTTTGACACTTTCATAAACCTTCCTATACATACTTAAACTTGTATAAATATACTTGAAGTATGATACTTCGAGTTTATTTCTAAAAGTAATTGTTGATTTTTTGCCCATCTGCCCCTTGTGCCCCCCAAGAAAAAAAAAAGTGTGTGAGTGCTCCGTGTTTACGATGTAATAAAAAATAAATATTAAATTGGAGTCACAAAAACCCTACGAATACCCATAAATATATTAAACCCCTAAAAAAATCCCATCCCACTTATTTATCCACTAGATTAGGGGGAACCCCTAAGTTGGGAACCATGGGTTTAGTTAATTTTAGAAATACTACAAACAGGGTTGCCAACGCTTATGTTCTAAAATATCCACAAAAAATGTTCAAATTCCGCAAATTGGGGAGAACTAAATAACAAATTCCTCACAAGTTCCTTTATAATTCTACCTCCAAAATAATACGCAATTCTATTGAAAATAGCATTTTTAAAAATTTATTATATTATTTTTTATATAGAGCATTAACAGGACTAAACATATTATTACAAACATAAATATATAGGTTACAACCCAATAAGGGGCCATTCATTTATTACGTAAAACGATTTAGGGGGGGAGGGGGGTCGACCATGTCTTACTTTTTCTTACAAGGGGATGGGAGGGAGTCTCGATAGTTCTTACGTAAGATCACAAAAATGCGCAAAGTTAAAATAGAAGGCAAACTATTCACATCCGACAATCAATTTGGTTTTAAATCTAAATTGTCTACAGATATGGCAATATTCAGCTTAAAACAATGTATCGAATATTATAAGGGAAGAAAAACAACAGTGTATGCTTGTTTTCTTGATTTAAGTAAAGCCTTCGATCGTGTTTCTCACGCACTACTTTGGAAAAAACTTAAAGAAAGGAAGGTGCCAGGTTCAATAATTAACATTCTGGCAGTCTGGCATCATGAACAAGAGAACCAAGTTATTTGGAAAAATAAAATGTCAACACCTGTGAATATGGAATGCGGCGTCAGACAAGGGGGAAGCTTATCACCGATTTTATTTAACGTCTACATGAACGATTTAAGCGATAAACTCACCTCGGCAAACGTAGGCTGTCACCTGGGAAATAACTGTGTAAATAACATTGCGTATGCAGATGATATGGTCATTTTGTCACCAAGTATAAAAGGACTGAGAAAGCTGTTAAAGATTTGTGAAGAATACGCTGCTGAACATAATATGGTCTATAACCCCACTAAGTCTGTGTTGCTCGTATTCAAGTCAGGTGCAGGCACCATGAAAGTATTACCCGTCAGTCTAAACGACACAAAAATAATAGAAAAAATCGAGGTCAAATACTTGGGACACATCGTAGCAGCGGACCTCAGTGATGACTCGGATATTGAGCGACAGAGAAGATCACTGTGCATTAGGGCAAATATGATTTCTCGAAGATTTAACAAGTGCAGCCCAGCTGCAAAAAGGCAACTTTTTAACACGTACTGCACGAGCCTATATACCTCGGAGTTGTGGACCAACTTCAACAAAGCGTCACTAAAAAGAATGGAAATACAGTACAACAATTCATATCGAACGCTTTTTGGGTTGTCCTGGTACTGCAGTGCCACCGAGATGTTTGAAGAAGGGCGCGTTCCCGGATTCCGAACACTAATAAAAAAACGGATCACCAGCTACAGAACGCGATTGGCCTCGAGCGAAAACACTCTTGTGATGGCAGCATTCCACTTCTGGCAGGGTCCCATTTATAAGCGATGGAGCCACTTCCTGATGAAATAGATAACAAAAAGTTAACTTTTTTTTTTTTTTTTTTTCAATTTTTATTTTAATTTTTGTATTGTTATTATTTTCTTTTATTTATTTCCTTTCATTATGTAAAAAAAAAAATATCTTTCATCTTGAAATATTTTAATTTAATGTATTATATATGTATAATATGGAACTCGTGGGACTGCACCACCCTCCCCGAGATCTGGAATAAACGAATTAAAAAAAAAAAAAAAAAAAAATTATTAGTGCCTTTGTAAGTACAAATAAACATTTCTAAAAATTGTTACTTTGAAAAATAAACATTAAAACAAACCAAACATGTATTAATTTTTTCCTTTAGATTCTTACGTAATAAATATTAAACAGGGGGAGGGGGTCCGCCTATTCTTATTTTTTCCTATAATAGGGGGGAGGCGGTCGAAAACTAGCAAAATGGCCCTTAAGGGGTCGTCCATTAATCACGTGATGTTTTTTAGCAACTTTTTAACCCCCCCCCCCCCCCCCCCGGTGATATGTGGTGAAGCACAGTAAAAGCACAGTATAAATAAACTTTTACATGAAAACGTTCATTGGAAAGTTTGCATATGGCAACACCGTTAATATAAACGTCATCTGACATTATTGCTTATTTTTTGTGTATATTTACATAGTTTTACGTGACATATGTTAAAATGGAAGGTGTTTTATGGAAATGGACAAATTACTGGAGCGGTTAGTAATCCTTTGAAATTGAACAATTTTATTTACTCAATACTGTATTCATCGTTGTATTTTATTTGCTACTAATCGTGCTAATTATTTTATTGTTTGTATAGCCTGGCAAACAAGGTGGTTTGTTTTGGAAAATGGAATATTATCATACTACAAATCTCAAGATACCGTCAACCAGGGATGTAAAGGTTCTGTTAAAGTAACAGCAACTGAAATTAATGGTAAGTTCGTAGTAATGTATCCGCCTACTCCTGCACAATATAAAGATTTTTTGTTTTTGGCAAAGCACCCTGTCTGAAAATATTGAAAGCTACAATGAGTATTTGTATAGGGCGTGATTTACTATTCATGTGATGAATTTTGATTTATGTATTCTTCAGTGAACTCTTTGGATAATACGAGATTGGATTTGGTAATACCAGGAGAACAGCATATGTACCTCCGGGCGGCTACCTCCCAGGAGCGGCAGCAATGGCTAGTAGCTTTAGGAACAGCTAAAGCCTGTATCAATCCTAGACCGAACAGTAAGTTATATTTAATTTTATTATTCTGTCTTGCAAAAGTTGCAAGGTGATGGTAGTTACTTTCATTCCGAGGTAATAAATAATTTCAAAGTGTTTCTAATATAACTATTTAATTCTGGTATTTTTCGCTGTTCCGTATACAAAGTAATTGCTGCCAGTGCATTTGGGTTCCTTAAATTTCGCCAACTTAAACTGTAAAAAGTAATTTTTTGAAGAAAATTTCGGTAAATATGCAGTTAGTCGACCTCACGGATAATACGGAACGTTCGTGTTGTCGAAGTTTGATGCACAGATAATACGGAATGTTCCTTTTTTAACTAATAGACAATCAAATGTGTCATTTGTCGGAAGTAGGTACCAATGTTATAAAATAAATTCTTTAAAATAAACTCGCATATCATCATAATTTTAAAAAACATCAGAGGTTTTGAATGGTTTGTTGGCAAAGCAGGGTTTGTCTAGCGGGTTTGTGTAATAATTCTAATACATTTCTTTCCATGTTCTACCGTTATAAATACAGATACAAACTTGTCAATAATGCATTCACTTTGTTTTACGCAAAAATATTTTTTCTATGATTGGCAGCATTGATTGCTGCTTGTCTATGAAATGTTAAAATAAAAGCGATGAATAAACAATGGCATTACCGCGTGAGTGAATTAATTTTAACAAAATTAAAATGTTAAATGCATATTTTTTGCATGTTTTTTGGTCTCCCCTGACATAAATAATCACTTTTCGTAATAATAAAGCTAAATGTCACTGTTTGAATAAAAAATATTCCGTGTTAAGGAGTAAGCGGTTTAATGCATGAATAATAAAATTTCTTCTGAAAGGTTTTCACTTTGTGATGGCGTTATTTATTTTATTAAAGACAAATAACTTTGTTTACATCACTTCACTTTTTATACACAATCTACATGTTACGTGAACAATGTTCACATCATCAGGAGTATATGTACATCAGGAGTAAATAAAAAATAAAGTGGTGTAAACAAAGTTATTTGTCTTTTAATAAAATAAAAATGTAAATAGTAATGTAGCCCTCCCCCCCCTTTAGCCAACATTGTGGACAGTGTCCATCATCACGGTAGATGTCGGTTACGATAGACGATTGACATTTCGTCGCCCGAGTTCTTAATTGTGCAAACTACCATTTTATCGAAAAAGAGTTTTAAATGCAATCATGTTAAGGATAAAATTTCGCATCGTTAGATAAATAAAAAACAGTTTTACGAGCCATATACAATTAATTACAAGCTTTTTAAAATGTCAATGTCCACAACAATATTCTAAAAGTGAGTTCTTAATTAGTTAAACTCCTTCTTAGTTCAATCTCAGTTGCCGCAAAATAAAATTTGCGGGCTAGATTAGTCAAACTCCACCAATCGACCAATCACAGCACGCCGATCCACGATACCGCGCCGCCATGTTGTTTGTTTACTTCACATTGTTTTTGTTATTGTGGTGTGTTACGAGGAAGCAAAAGGCATTTAATTGTATTACAAGTGAGTTTTTGAATAACGAAATTACAACAAAATGTCTAAAACTATTGACAAAAGATCATACACACGCAGCAGTGCTGAAATAGAGCGGTTAGTATTAGTTTTAAGTATCTTTATCAATGACGTTTCAGTTTTGTTTTATAAATGGCAAGGAACTTTGTAAAACAGCGTGTTCATTTTTCGGTTTTAACACAGTTCTCCTTTCCGAGAGTTTTTATTGTCGAAATCAGTTTTGTTGATTATCATTTCATTTTAAAGTTAGAAGTTCGATTCGAAATTGTCAGTTTATCCGAATTTTATGAAGCCTTTGTTTGACATTTAAGAATAAGTCCCGTCATTAGGCAGTTTGTTGATATAAATTCTGGTGCAGTTCTGATTTTTTCCTCATTTATGTGTTGTGGGGTGATCCGAGTTTCGCCAACAAAAATATGGTTGGGATTTGAGTTTTAGCTAAAGAACATGAAAAAAAGAGTTTTTCCAGGATTTTAATTATAACTCAATAACTATTGACTCTGAAAAATATGTTATTATTTATGAATTATGCCGCTTTTTTTACATGAATACCGCACAAGAGTCCCAACTGCTCCCGTCTGGAGCCAGTGGGACTATGGCATCCCCAATTGGGGTATGTTGTAAAGCTGTAGGTAGTGGGGAGGGGAAGGAGATAGGGAATAGGAAGGTGGGGAAGTACCTGGCTATTCAGATCTGGTCACCAAACACGGCAGAAGCCATTTCAAGCAACGTTTCAATTCTGAATGGTGGTCTTACACCAGGGCGATACTGAGAGTATCTTCCACTCTGGAACGTGCCGCAAATATACTATATATTATTTTTAATGAATAAATTGTGAATTACACAAATTAATCAAATAAAATTTATTTGCCACGCCGGGATTCGATCCCGCGACCTTCGGAATGCTAGTCAGGCGCCTTACCGCTGCACTACGCCGGCCGTCTGGTAATACGCAATATTTCTTATTCAAACAGTTAGATTTATTATCTTATTCAAATAGTGAGTATTTATGTCGGGGGAGACAAAAAACATGCAAAAAATAGGCATTCAACATATTAATTATGTTTAAATTAATTCATTTACGCGGTAACGCCATTTTCATATGTATTCAAGATTAAGATTATTGAAATCGGTATAAAAATGTTTCAATTCATTATTCTCATATGGTTTTTATTTTCCTCACAAAAATTTTTTTTTAATGTGTTTCAATTATAGTTTTATTATTTTTTTTAAATTATCTTTGCATGACCTTTTCAAAGCGTTTCCGTTCCCGCCCTGTTCCCCTCAGGCGTCCCCTCTGCCTAATTCTCAGATTGTTTGTATTTTTCTCACGAAAACGCATTTCAATAAATTTTTAACAAATTTTAATGTGTTTCAATTATAGCTATGGTATTTTTTAAAATAATTATCGCTGCACGTCCATTCCCATGCGTTCCCGTTCCCGCCCCGTCCCCCTTCCACGGTCCCTTCCGCGTTCCCCTTTTACCTTCCAACCCCTCCCCCCTCCCGCTTCCACTTTCCCCGTCGCCCCTCCCTTGTTTCACTCCCGCGACTCCCTCGGCTTCGTTCCTTCCTTCCTCCCTCCCAGATTCCCCACCCCCCCTTCCCCCCTACCGCTTAATTTTGTAAAGTACACACATTTTTCAAACAACTCGGGAGCCACCTAATGTATTTTTTTTAAATAAATATCATTAAGTCAGAGCTCACCATTATACATAGAAACCTTCGCGGTTTCAGCACAACAACTGACCAAAGTTTCACCACAATCGGTTAAATTGTGTAGGAAATAATAAGATGATTTTAAGCAAATTTCATAACCCCAGATCTGACCATTACATATGTTCAGGATCTCAACTTCCGCTCTCCTGACAGAGCAATCCGGCGTGGTAACACCTGATTCCGAAAGGAAGTGTGGCTGGAGTAACTCTTCAATAATAACTCCAGCTATTGAATATTGGTCTTTATTCAAACAATAAAAAGACCCGTAGGGTAGCTCATGTACGGTGAGCCCAATAATGCTATCTCTCTCCCCGGTTTTCATAACCCACATGAAGTGAAAACCTGGCAGCAGACGTTTTGCCAAAAACGACCCGCCCAAGACGGATGGTAACAAGAGAAGAAGAAATTAAAAAATCCGTGGCAATACGAAATCGCCCTGGCAATCGCCAGCACAAAAAAAAATGTTGCCACAACCATTAGGGTGACAATCAAAAAAAATTAATATTTCAGTACCTGAAATCTTAACAGAGACCTTCGCTGCCGTTCGTAAAAAAACTCAGCAAAGTTTCACCGGAAGCGCAGAAAATAATAAGGTAATTTTTATGAAAATTACATAACGCCAGAGCTCATCATTATATATAGAAATTTTCGCAGGCGTGCTCACAATACCTCATCGCAATCGGATGAATAGTTTAGGAAATAATGAAGGAAAATTTAATAACACCAGAACTCACTTAATTGCAAATTTGATAACACAAGAACTCACCATTATATATTGAAACCTTCGCGGGCATGCGTAAAACATCTCACGAAAGTATCATCGGAATCGGATGAATGGTACAGAAAATAATAAGGGAATATGTGTGCAAATTTCATAAAGTCAGAGCTCACCATTATACATAGAAGTTTTAGCGTGCTAGCGCACAATAACTACCCAAAGTTTCATCACAACCGGTTAAATGGAAGAGAAAATAATGGCGGACAGACAAGCTACATAATTAATAAGTTTTTATATATATATCCCACCACAATTGTCGATATCAAAAGAGATATATTGAAAATAAACTCATCCTGTATATAACTTGAGATGGTCGTTTGCACAATTAAGCACGGAAAATATTTATGCAGAATTTGCTCTATCTCCATTTTAGTGTGGTCAATCTCCTTAAGAATAATTTTGATTTTGCATTCTTGCTCAATCTCCATTTTAAAATTAAAAATAAAGTATCAAAAACGATAATAAGTCACCGTATTAAGAATTATTTCAACTTATGAGACCTTTACCTTTACGTAAATAGCTTCGTTTTACACACCTATCATAATGTTTCATTGAAATAATCAAAGAAAACCTCCTCCTGTAAAATACGCAAATGGTAGTTTGGACAATTAAGAACTCGGGCGACGATTTGTCACATGAAAACGGATCGCTTCTTCGAGTCGTTCTTGTGTACAACAGCTCGACTGTGGAATGATTTGCCAGTCTCTGTGTTTCCTCCTTCCTACAACATTGGTCTCTTCAAGACCAATGTTCATTCCTTCCTCTCTCAAAAAGATCCTCCACACAGCTTCTCACATGACATGGACCCCGAGGGAAATTATTTTCCTCTGGGCCTCCGTAGAGTTAATCTAAAAAAAAAAGCGTGTAACAATTACACGTCTGCACTGATGACGGTCAATGATGCGTAACACTGCATTAGAATTGCTAAATTAACATTTAAAAATATTTTTTTCAATTATTATTTTTCATTCAATTTTTAGTTCTTTATCATAAATTTAATGTTACTACAATTTATTTAAAGAATACGCAGTTTTGGCTTAAACTTTTGCATTAAACTTTTTAGTTATAATCTCAATATATAATGCAGGGGTGGGGAACCTGCGCAGTGGCGGCCCTAGGGCGGTGTGAGCGGTACGACCGCACAGGGCGCCGTCATAAGAGGGGCGTTGAAAACACCCGGCCACTGATCGACTATCTATCTATCGATCGTGCGCTTACATCGTGTGGTCGGTGCGGGGAGCAAGCAGTGTTGCCAACGTAGGCGATTTTTCGCAATTTAGGCTACTCAGAACGGTTAGTTTACATGCTGGTAGAAAAATGTATGTCTCCGGTGGATTTTGCGCCAGTACTAGCACAGCAACTATATCTAATACTACTGACGACGGTGAAAGTCTTGTTGATGTCTTATTATTGTTAGCAGAACACGAATCGGAATCATCTTAATCTTTGTTTATTAATCTTTTAATTTTGTTTTTAAAATGCTATTACTTTATTTGTTCATATGAAGCGGATACTTTGTGATGTGACATTATTAATTTAAAATAAAACAATAACTTTGTAAACACCACTTTTATTTTTATACTTTATGCCGACCGGGTTTCGCCACAACCGTAGCTTCGTCAGGGCAGTATAATACTCTACTTATACTCTACTTGTAGAGTATTATACTGCCCTGATGAAGCTACGGTTGTAGCGAAACCCGGTCGGCATAAAGTATAAAAATAAAAGTGGTGTTTACAAAGTTATTGTTTTATTTTAAATTAGCTATTACTTTACTTTCTTTTAAGATACATTACAGTGTTTTACATTAGGCTTAGGACTATTTATCAAAACATTATAAATATGTTATAAATAAATTGATAAAAATTAATCCTGTGATGATGGAACACCTTCGCCGTATTGTTAATAAGGAGACTAATGTTCGCAAACGAATTCCAAACGAGTTAATTGGCTTACTTGGAAGTGAAGTTCGAAATAAAATTTTGACTACGATAAAGTCATCTTAATTCTTCTCCATTATACTGGACTGCACTCCTGATGTAAGCCACGTCGAACAATTATCAATAACTTTCCGTTTTGTTGACACTAATGCAGAAGAAGTCAAAGTTAGAGAGTGTTTCGTTGCCTACAAGCCGGTAAGTGACTCTTCAGGAAAAGGGCTCACTGGCCTTTTTCTTGATGAAATTGTGCATGAAGTTGACTTGGATATGAACGATTGTGGAGGTCAAGGGTACGATAATGGTGCCAACATGGTACGAGTAAACAAAGGTGTCCAAACCAGAATTCTAAACCAATATCCTCGAGC
Source organism: Limnephilus rhombicus (assembly GCA_929108145.2). NCBI lineage: Eukaryota > Metazoa > Arthropoda > Insecta > Trichoptera > Limnephilidae > Limnephilus > Limnephilus rhombicus. The sequence goes on from OV815274.1 coordinate 23,636,029, forward strand.
ATTCTATAACCCATGTGGCTGTCACAGCTTGAATTTGTTGGTAGCAGATGCAGTTTAATCATCCATTAAATCGGTTTCTTTATTTGGATTTCTCCAAAGACTATTTGTATTATTCTCTGGATGAACAAAGAGGTGGAAAATCATATCTAAACACGTAGAAGGATTATCACTGAAAAAAGTTTGCGGAACTCGCTGGGAGAGTAGAACTTCTGTTCGCTATAACTACTCTTCAGTTCATGATGCCTTTTTGAATTTTCACGAAGAAACGAATGACTTAATTGCTGCATCAGAGGCTTTGTCACTGATTCAGAACATGAAGCAATTTGAATTCATAGTTACAATGGTAGCTTGGTATGATATAATTTTTCAAGTAAACATTGTAAATAAAGCTATGGGAACGTACCCATACTACGTGACACGTTTAGGGGGGGGGGGGGGGGGGGTCTTCAAAATGTCACGCTCCATACAAATTAGCGGCGGGTTGCTTGGGTTTTTGGTCACCGGGGGGGGGGTTAAAAATTGCAAAAAATTGGTCACGTAGTATGGGTACGTTCCCTATGCAGTCTGAAAATATGGACTTAGCAAACGCATCGCAATTGCTGAAAAACTGCTTGAAATTTGTACAGCAGTACCGGACTTATTCGTCTGCTCAAATAACAGTTAAGGAAATAGCTTCCCAGGCTGGGATAGATTCTACGTTTAATCCTGTCCGATCCCGAAGAAGGAGGGGATTATTTGAATATGAGCTGCAGATGAGACACCAACAAATCCCAAAGAACTGTTAAAAATTAACGTCTTTTACCCTGTGATAGATACAATCGAAAATGCATTGGTCACTCGGTTCGGACAATTATCTAAATTCAATGATACGGTCTTTTTTGTATAACATCAAAATAATCCCTGATAAGTCTTCATTAGAAAAAGCCTTTGCAGATTTGCAAATCATTTTAACCGATGGGGAAAAATGTGATGTCTCTAGTCGCGAATTGGTCGAAGAACTTTTGAACCTAAACCCATTACTAAAAAATCTTGACTCAGCAGAGCCATTACAAGTTCTTCAACTTGTAGTGGCTCAAAAATGATTGGCAGGATATATTCCCGAATGTGTGGACAGCGCTTCGGATTTTGCTGACCATCCCTGTAACTGTCGCCAAAGGAGAACGAAGCTTTAGTAAATTAAAACTAATTAAAACGTACTTACGTTCGACTATGTGTCAAGAAAGACTATCAGATCTTGCAATTTTATCAATTGAGAATGATATTGCCTACGGTTAAATTATTCTGATTTAATAAAAAAATTCGCAAGCACAAAAGCAAGAAAAGTTGTGTTCTAGCGTTTTTATTGATTTCGCAGATTTAATTAAATAAATGTTATCAAACATATATTTTTTTCTGTTATTATTTCTCATCCGTCCTACTAGGCTAGGTGCTTCAATTAAAGTTGCATAACTGCATAGAAAGAGCTCTTTTTTTGTTATGAGGGGAGGGGCGCCACCAAGAGATTTCGCACCACCTAATAATTTAGCTAGGGCCGCCTCTGAACCTGCGGCCCGCAAAGCTTTTTGGTGCGGCCCGCGAGCACTTTTGATGCGGCCAGCTGAAAAAAAAATGCTCTCAGAATACACCACATAAAAATTACACTCAGCAAGCGAGAACAGTTTTCTTTCACAATGTTGCAGCTACATTTTAAAGTTATTGTTACTAAACCCAGGAAAAGTTATAACACAACTGACAGGTATATTCTAACATAGCACTTATGTTTCTAGAAATCAGGTAGACATCCTTTGTGATCCAACATCCTTTTTTAGTTTAATTTTAATTTCTTATTATTATTCGATAGTGAAACTAATATCTAAGAAATATCTCTGTATTGATGACATTCTGTTCAGGAAAGAAAACATCATATGTTTTCTCTATATTGCTACACTTCTGCCATAAAAAATAGTTAATAAAAAAAAATTATTCCGTGTAAATTATTCTAAATATTTATATATGTATACAAGGTGTCCGAAAACTCGTAGTACAAGCAGGAAACTGGGGAATCCTCATCACATTTGGAGTCGATTTTGTGGTATAATTTTTTTTGATTTGAGCTTTCGTTTTCGAGTAAATCGAGTTAGAAATTGATTTTTTTTTTGGTCAAATTCTTATAAATTATTACTGACTTTCATAGTACCTAACTAATAAAAACTAATTAAAAGAAAACAAACAAAGAAATCCGGATTTAAAGCATTATTTTGAAATTATCCATAATTTTATTCCGTGTAGTACGGTCGTTTCACGGTTAAAAACAGCTGTTCATTATTTTCGCGCTTCCAAGTCAAAGTGCAATGCGAAATTTGCTGTCCCTTTCTGCACTCGGTTCGATCAACACAATAGAAGGGGTAAGCTGCCGAATGGCTTGGCCTTGAACTGTGAACTTGCGAACCAAATTCTGTAAGGAAGCAAGTCCAAAAAGGTAAATATTCAGGAGATTTTGTATGATAGATAACAAAAAAACTAATTATTAAATCAATTAGTTTTGTTTTAAAAAGGAGCAAATGAAACGAAATTTTTATAGTAAAGCCTTTAAAAATAATTGTTTAAAAAAAAAACGCTGACTTGAGTCAACTTTTCAATTTGGGAGGCGGGAATGGATACCGCCGCCCCGGTAACCTTTATTGGATAACCAACACCTCTGCCATAGGTCACCCCAAGTGGTTCGCTGCGTTTTGTGATTTAGCAGGGGTGCCGGGTTCATGGGGTGAGGTTTGTCTAGGTCTTGCAGGCGGATGACCAGGACATGCTGAACCCTAGATTCCTACCCACCCCTTAAACCCTTTTCCTTCCCAGAACTCTCCTCTCCTTCCCTTCCTTAAAAAACCCTCCGCACAGCATCCCCAAAGATGACATAGGCCCCGAGGGAAATTATTTTCCTCAGGGCCTCTTGTGTGGAGCTCATGTAAAAAAAAAACAAAAACATGGACTTGAGTCCTACTGCCTCTAAATGAAGTGGACTATTTTGTTATGACATGTGGTGTATTATAAAAGGAATAAAGTCCATGGTACACCCTTCTGCTTCTAAGATAGTTGTTGCATCATGGTACTTGCATCCACATGCAATTTTGAAAATCATATTTTTTCTTCATAATGGGACTTCCATCTTTCTGCCACTGATAAACATGATAATTTACTTCAAGTAGATTATCATGTTTTACTTCACGTAAAACGTATTTACTTCAAGTAAATTATCATCAAAAACTCATTTCTTCAAATTTCGGACTTGGACCGTTTTATCCTCGGGATCGCGTCGAATTCATTCAAAAATACAAGGAATGTGCCGCAGAGTCCCCGCATGCGTCTCATTTTAGCACCGTTTTAAAAAACGAAACAGCGCTAGTTCACTCGAGTTGTATGCAAACAGTTCCGTGTTCTGGACCGCCCAATTAGTTTGTATTTACGCTTTGACGTGGGATGTTCTTTTAATTGATTTAACTAAAACTAACTAATTAGATTAAACTAATTCGGTTCAAAATCAAATGTGTGTTTCTTGTGTTTTATTTTTATTTGAAACGTAAATAATAGTGCATTATTAATTATAGCGTAACATTGTGACTCATGAGTTATTTTCTTTGTGTGATTAATTGTGAATGAAATTAATTGAATTATTAGTTAGTGAGTAATCTGTTATTTATACCAGGGCGGGAAAGCGGTGGGTACCCTCCAATTCGTTGATGATAGTTGTGATAAAGTTGAACAATTGGTGACAAATGTTTGTGATGTGTTTTTGGATTTGAAAACATTGCAACCAGATGCGGAGCTGCCACACAACAAAATAAATAGGGTACGCTAATTATTATTTATGCATTAAACCGCTTACTCGCTAATACGGAAAACTTTTTATCCAAACAGTAAGATTTAGCTTTATTATTACGAAAAGTGAGTATTTATGTCGGGGGAGACCAAAAAACATGCAAAAAATATGCATTTAACATTTTAATTTTGTTAAAATTAATTCACTTGCGCGGTAACGCCATGTTTATTCATTGTTTTTATTTTAACATTTCATCAATGCTGCCAATCATAGAAAAAATATTTTTGCATAAAACAAAGTGAATGCATCATTGACAAGTTTGTACCTGTATTTATAACAGTAGAACATTGAAAGAAATGTATTAAAATACTTACAAAAACCCGCTAGACAAACCCTGCGTAGCCAAACAAACCATTCAAAACCTGGGATGTTTTTTAAAAGTATGATGAAAAGCGAGTTTATTTTAGAGAATTTTATAAGATTGGTACTTCCGACAAATGTCATATTTGATTGTCTATTAGTTAAAAAAGGAACATTCCGTATTATCCGTGCATCCAACTTCGACAACACGAACGTTCCGTGTTATCCGTGAGGTGGACTAACTGCATATTTACCCGCTAATTAACCATATTGTAATGCCTAGAAGAGGTGGGAGAATAAATTATTAAGATGAAAATAAATAAACTATGGACACGAAAAGAGATTTAGCAACTTATAAATAATTTTAGAATAACATCTTCCATCTGTCATCATGACATTTCCGCTTTTCAAAAATTTTAACCCTAAAAAGCCGAAATTTTTTAAAAATAATATTTTTTTCTTAATTTTAAATTTAAAAATGCTTAAATTGAAAATCTTTATGTTTATTTGGGTTCTCTATGTGATGTAGGTTCACCAGTTTTCCGCTTGTACTACGAGTTTCCGGACACCGTGTATATATATTTTTTATTTTATTTTTATTTATTTTTTTACATGAGCTCCACACAGGAGGCCCTGAGGAAAATAATTTCCCTCAGGGTCTATGTCATCTTTGGGGATGCTGTGTGGAGGATTTTTTTTAAGGAAGGGAAGGAGAGGAGAGTTCTGGGAAGGAAAAGGGTTTAAGGGGTGGGTAGGAATCTAGGGTTCAGTATGTCCTGGTCATCCGCCTCCAAGACCTAGACAAACCTCACCCCATGAACCCGGGCACCTCTGCTAAATCACCAAACGTAGCGAACCACTTGGGGTGGCCTATGGCAGAAGTGTTGGTTATCCAATAAAGGTAATATAAATATTATATTACAAAAAAAATGATTACAGGCAATAAATTTCCTGTAAAATGCAGAAAAACCATTTAAGTGTTCTGAGTGCAATATAACTTAAGCTGATGTTGGACTGATGATACAATTTAAGCTATAATTTGGACTGATGGACCCCTAGGCAGATCCATTCCTAAGTTAAAACCACTCTTGTGTGCATAATGCAAATTCCTTTTGCGGATTCATCTGCTGACGCAATTCGAAAGAAACCATCCATGGATTTCTAGTGCGAAAATCGGAGGAAAACCATTTTCGTGTTCTGGGTGTAGTGTCAATCAAAGCTGGGGACTCCCATGCAGATTCATTCTTAAGCTAAAACCAGTTTCATGTTCCGAACGATTTGTCATAATTTCATTTGTGGATTAATCTGCTGACGCATTTCAAAGAAAGCCGTTCTAATATTTCGAGTAGAGTTAAAATTTTTGTTTCAAACTATATGCTGCAAAATTCGTAATTGGTATGAAAACCATACGCATATTACGAGAGTAATACTAATTGAAGCTCGCATGCTGATTTACTCTTAATTTAAAACCAGTTTTTTGTGTTCAAATTCCAGTTGTGGATTCACCTGCTGACATATTTCGAAGGAAACCGTTCTCTTATTCGAAGTGCAGTTATTAAATTATTATTGCAGACTATGTGCAGCCAGAATCAAAGTAAAACCGTTTTCATGTTCTGAGTGTATTTTGAATTCGCCGCATATAGATTTATCGAAAACCAGTTTTGTGATAATAATACGACAAATTAAATAATAATTGTGAATATAACGACAAATTAAATATTAAGTTGCAGATTTTTTATTACATTAACTCCACACAAGGTGCCCTGAGGATAATAATTTCCCTCAGGGCCTATGTCATCTGGAATGCTGTGTGGAGGATCTTTTTGAGGAGAGGAATGAATGAACATTGGTCTTGAAGAGACCCATGTTGTAGGAAGGAGGAAACACAGACTGCCCGTTTCTGCACAGAGTCGAGGGTATTTTTCAGGTATTTTGGAGCTCCAGACCAGAGGTGGCTACCAAATTCAACCGTGGGGCGCACTTGTGATTTGTACAGGGTTAGCAGTTGTGTACTATGTATTAAAGTATCTGCGGGCCCTGTACAGTATGCCCAGTTTTTGGGAGGCTAAGGCCCTCCGTTCATGGAGATACTTACAATCTACGTAATTGTGACGAAACTACAAGTACCCTGCTGATATACCACTTTTTAATGCTAGTCTCCGTACACGGCGCTATCCGAAATGTACTGAACTTGGTCATTTTTCACGTGCAGCCGTGGAGTGAACACGCTGTCATGCGATGTCATATGACTTTTTTCCAACATCAATCCATGCCTTCTCCACTAAATCGTTTCTTACGTATTCTGGTAAAGTATAGTTATGTAAACATGCATTTTTTCCACTTCCAGAACAAATCTAACATTACTTTCATGTTCTGACGCCATTTCTGTCAAACGTCAAACGAATAAGTATCAGACAAAAATGATGCAACTGTCGTGTGCGATCAGCACTGTCAGGTACCGTGATACTGATTGGAAGCCGACGGCCACCGCGTAGCGCCGTGAACGGGCACCAGCTAAATCGTACGGGGGGTACTTACGATCGGCGCGTATGATACGCGCACGAGAATCGAGTAGCTGGTAAGTATCTCCGTGAACGGAGGCACTAACTTTACTCTGGCTTCGATGGAGCCCCCATACCTGAGCTGGTCTCTTAGGGTTACACCAAGCGTATCAATGGAGGGCCTGTTCGGAAGATTGCTTCCGCAGATTCATCAAAGGAAGCCATTTTCATGTACCAAGTGAAGTTTCTGATAAATTGACTAATCCTTCTCTCTCTCTGGTTTCAATCCTGGGATTGGTTTGCAGCAATTTCCTCTATTCTTCTCTTCCATTCTTCCCTGTCTTGTGCGGCTCTTTTGAAGTTTGCATATGATGAGCAGCGCACATTCACCAGCAGGTCCTCCAGGTACTCTCGGCGTGGGCGTCCCCTAGAGTTTGTCCCCTCATATACCTGGTCATACCCTCCATTATGGCATGCAAGAGGCCTTCTTGTCGATTACATGGCCGATCCGTCTTGCATGCCTTTCGGACAAGGTCCTGAGCAGGTGCCTTCCTCCTTCGATTCTTTGGAGAACCTCTTCATTTGTAACGTGGTCTCTCCAGGAAATTCCTAATAGTCTTCTATAGGACCACATCTCAAAGGCCTCTAGTCTCCGTTTAACTCTTTCGGATAGGCACCATGTTTCGCAGCCGTATATCAAGATACTCCATACATAGGTCTTGTGTAACATGACGTAATCATACTCTTACGCAGATTCAACCTTGTTAAAACATGCCTCGTGTTCTAAACACAATGTAAAAATTTGATACGCGAAATTCTCTGCTTGCTATTCTCGATTTCCAAGAGCAGTTACACAGTTTTAAATTTCTAATTGCAGAATGATTTTTAAATGATTTAAAAAAAGTGGTATAAAATGAGGTCACAATAAATAAAAATTGTACTTCTACCCCCCCCCCCCCACCCTGGTGCTTGAAAATCAATGAGCGGCTCGCGGGCGATATCAGAGACACCCAAATGGCCCCCGATGCAGGTTCCCCACCCTTGATATAATGTGACATAACCTTATATATCATGTTTAATTTGTATCTGTGGTGTATCATAAAAGCTGCCGCCTTGTAGACACAGATGGCGGTGATATCATCTATCAGTAGATTCCGCTAGATGGCAGGCAGCATAGTGCCTAAGTTCTCCGGCAGGGGATCGGAGAAGCTCAGAGGGTGTGTTTCAGTAATCACTCGCCAGAACCTTTATAGCTAGCTTATAGTTAGGTAGACTACCTCAGTCCCAATTGTATACGCGAAATATAGAATAAAACCAGATAACAAGAAGAATCTATTTATTCCAAGAAGTTATCTCCATCCAAGTGTGTTGGAGAATCTGCTAGTGTGTCCTCAAATAACAGAACACTACAGTATCATTGGGAACATATTTGAAAATCTGATGGGTTAAAGCAACTTTGTTGTAGTGGTAAATAAATAATGTTGAAAAAATAAATAACGATTCATAGTAATTATGCCTATTTGGTCTAGTCCAGGAGTCAGCAGGGAGCAGCTTACGCCTCTTTTCGTAGGCATTTGTGGCTCTTTAACTCCACCCCGCAGCCTCATCTCTACATATTATAAATTAAAGTCCCCCGCGTCTTCTATCTGTCTGTCTGTTCGCGATAAACTCGAAAACTACTGAATGGATTTCATGCGGTTTTCACCAATAGATAGAGTGTTTCGTGAGGAAGGTTTAAGTATGTAATTTGTCAAGGATTTGTGTAAATTGGTTGAAACATAACGATAATTGTTAGAAGTATCGGAAAAAGTGAAGCCGACTGATAGCGTTCATCGAAAACGCTGCCTAATCCTTTTGGGATATAACAAAAAAATGCATGGTGGGATATTCCTCTTTTTTTATAGATCTACAAAAAAGTCCGCGAAGGCATATATCTATCTTTTACGGATAGCTTACTATTCTATCTTCCATTCTATCTTCTAAAAAAATGGTCACGTACATTGCGGTAATTGAAAAGTTATTTAGACGGATACAGTATTAATCCTTATTAACTTAAATACGTTAGTTACCCCAAGCATTTCACGCACATTATTATAATCTTTCACACAATCTCTACGTATTATAAATTAAAGTCCTCCGCGGCATCTGTCTGTCTCTTCGCGATAAACTCAAAGACGGCGGCGGTTATAAAGGTTGGATAACTATCCGGTAGATGAATGACGTTGTGTTTTATTAGCCACAGCAACATGTGGCCGGGTCAGCTAGTTAATCATTAAAGAAATTAAATAGCACAATTGCAATGTATATTCTTTGTATGCATGCTCGCACTTGTACTGTACAAAAATGTATGTAGCCATTGGAAATGATACCTAGGCACTGTCAACTTCTAGCGCTCTTCATGGAATTTTTTTTTAACAGTGATGGATTTATTTGATAAATCAGCAGGTACAAATATTATTCAACACAACGCAACATCTTAATATTACGTATTGTTTTAGCAGTCTTAGTGCCACAGTGATAATGGATGTTTCGGCCCTATGAATGTTGCCATTCTGTTAACTTAATATTTGTCTCTTTTCACTAGAAAGTCTGCTGAACCCCTGGTCTAGTTTAAAGATCACTGTTTCATATGAAAAGACACTACATAATAATAATATGTAATCAAATTATTGTAAGACGTAATAAATAATATTTTTGTTTTTCAGGTGAAGGCAATCCTGATTCGTTGAAATACAAAAAGTCCGAGTTGAGATTGTACTGTGATTTACTAATGCAACATGTCCATGCATTGAAAAGTGCTGCTAACAACGACAAAGGTCCAGAAATAGAGGTAAGAGATCATTTCTACTTTATTAAATTAAAATAGAAACTTCATGATGACTCTAGTATACTGCTCAATATTCTTATTTTCTCTGCTAAAGTTTTTACTCCATTTTCATTTTAAGCAATTGTAAAATATTGCACCATCTTTTATCTAAATTTTGTTGTTAAAAACGATGACCTTTTCTACTTACTCCTTATTTGTTTTGAAATAAACTTTGTTTTGAGGTCGTAATCTGCTTTGATAAAAATGATAGAAGTTTTCTACATAAATATTATTATTAGCTATTTAAACATTTCAACATTTCAGAAATTAGACGACACCGCAGTTATGTTGAATGCCACATGCGATACATTTATAAAAACCCTCGAAGAATGTATGAAACTTTCCAATGGAAATTCATCCTTGGATCCGATCTTTGATCCGAATGCCCTTCCTCTTCCAACAACTGCCAAACCGCCAGCTTCTTATTCTGTCAAATGAAACTAACATTTATAATTAATTTTGCACTTTGTTCCTATTATTCGGCTTACTAATAATTTATGTAAAACTAACTTGTCTTTTTACTAACTCAGTGGAATGTCCTACACAAGGTATTGTTTATTTATTAACCTTAAAATTATTGTGCTTCCACTGTGATGGACATTCTTATCATGACGTATTCTTTCCATATGAGTATATAATATTTTTAGTACTGTATGTTGTGATCCCAATACATTCTAGGGATATTCATCTGAAATTAGACAATGTTGTTTAAAAATGCTTTTCTCCATTGTGTCAGAATCAATTTCACTTGATTATTTTATAAGATTTTTGGTACGATTTATACTTATTAGTGTAGTTCTTTAATTCATTTTGGAATTTATAAATCCCTCCATGCGATGATAAAACAATTTTAGATGGTGTGATTAGTTTGGCATGGCACATTTGGATTTAAGAGAGGGTAGATGTTTGCATGGAGGATCAGCTCAATGGTATTGTTCATTAGGCTAGTGGCTAGTGATTCATTCCTTTGAATTATAATAATGTTAAATGAATTTCCCAAATGTTACTGTAATTCCTCAATGAAAGTTGAGAATTATTAATCCTCATATTTCCTTAATATTAATTAAGGAAACTTTGATTTTTCACGCTGCAGGTTAACACAAAAAGGCAGTTTTTTTTTCAAATGTTTCTGGCTTTCACCCTTCAAGAGTGTATAAGGCCATCATTTCAAATTTTGGAGAAGAAAGGTGAATTTATATATTCATCTTATTCAAATGGGCAAATTTCAAAATCATATGGAAGATTGGAGTCGAGTTCAGACTTATGTTGAATGGGGGAGAGGCAATTTTAGATAAGGTTTTTTTGAGAGGGACAACCAAAAAATATGTGATTTAAAGTTCCCACTTCCAGACTACAGAATAAAATCTGGCAAGTCTAGGGTGTGAATTTTAAAAATGTGAAAAGGAACAGAACGCATGTCCTGTTCTCATTGGAATAGTGAGAAAATTTATTTTTTGAAAAAAAATGAGGAAATGATATGTTTATTTATTTGTAGGAGACAAACACCTTATACTTAAAGTACAGAGATACTTACATGGGCGTAGCCAGGTTTTGATTTCGGGTGGGGCAAAAAACAAAAATCTAGAGTAGGTACCGAAAAAAGTAGACTTCTACAACATATTCATGCTTTAGTCCCTATGAAAACAAAGAAGATGAACGGAAGAAGTAAAAACATTATAATATGAAGTGCTGTAAATTTAAAAACGCAACTTGGTCGACAATCCCAAAGGTCATGCTTCGGCCAGCCAGGGTGGGGCAAGCGCCCCACTTTGCCCCACCGTGCCTACGCCCATGGATACTTATATACAAAGTTAAATTAAGCCAACCCAATAAGGAGGTCTGCGAAAAAGTCAAATCGCCCCTCTGACAGTAGAGTTTTTAAAATTAATATTCTTATTTGATAGGTTTGCAGGTAGGTAAAAGTTTATTTAATTTTGCTTACAGTTTTCAGTTAAACATAATGATTTTATATATTTTTTGTATCTATTATTATCAAAATTACCTACCTACTTTATACTTGTATCTATTATTATCAAAATTAAATTATAACTTCTTGTGACTTGACCACAACTATGTGACCCCCCCCCCCCCCCCCCCTGGCGCTATGTGACCCCCACCCCTGGCACCAAAGCTGGATCCGCCCTTGGGTATCATTGTACTAAGGTCCAAGGAACTTGGTTGCTAAAGCCACAAGAACCTAAACAAATTTAATAAATGGCTATGAAACAGCCATTGCTTGGACATTCATTTTGTAAGTCTATATTGTAATCAATAAAATTTCATAGTGCGTATTGTATATCTGTGTCTTAAAAATACAACTTTGTGTTTACTTGACTTTCTTTTTTTCGTGATTTTAAAGCGCAATATGTATTAGTTTTTCACGGATGTTTGAGTTTCATTTTATACGGCTTATTCAAATTAAGTCCACATTCAAAACTATCATATTTTTCTCATAAGAAGTTATTTCATAACAATAATTAATCACAGCAGTTTGTGCTATTTGAAATCAATATTCAATATAAAAAATATTCATATTTATGGAGGGTATTTGTGCTCATGTAATAATAAAAAAATTTAGTACAATAATATCTAATGTATTCTTATGCTCTGTTCTTGAAAATGTCTGAATATTTTGTAATTTACTTGCTTGCTGAATAATCACTTCTTTTCTGACTGTCCTTTTCAAAGCTGATGTGACATTGGCTTTAGAGATATATTTAAAAATAGTTGAAGTTCATTGTTCAATAGTTATTATGAAATTTAAAAAAAAGTATCATGTGAAAGTTAAATGTTCAAAACCAGTAAAATTAGATAGAAATAAGATGTAGTTTTTAATTAGATTTTAAATAGATAATGTGCAGCGGAAAGTAGATATAATATAAACTATTGTTAAATAATAATGAAACACTTAGTTTTAAAACTTAATGATCCTAAAATACAAATCATCATAATTTGGCATCAGTATACAAAAATTAAAATGACTTATAAGTTTAGTTTAGAGTATAGACAGAGAAATGAGCTCTATACTTTGTTTAAGGAGCTAAACGTCGCAAAATTTATAAAATTGGGAAGACTTCGGTGGCTGGGTCATGTGGAGAGAATGACCGAGCATCAAGCACCAAAGTCCCTGCTGAACTCAAGACCAATAGGGCGAAGGAGCCTGGGAAGACCAAGACTAAGATGGAGCGACAACGTCCTCAAAGACATATCTATCTTGGAGCTTCTAAACTGGAGAGAGCTGGCACAAAACCGAGATGAGTGGAGGAAGATTCTTGAGGATGCCAAGACCCACCAGGGGTTGTAGAGCCAATAGTGATGATAGACAGAGAAAACAAATGTAGGAGATTTAAATTTGTTTTCTCAAATGATTAGTTACCCCTCCCTCCACTTATTTTTACAGTTGTGTTTATGTCTTTAAATAGTTGTTTTTAGTCATTTTAATTTTTAGTATATAAAAACGGTGGTTAAAACTCAATGTCTCATTATTATTTAATTTTACAATTTTTGAAGAAAAAAGTTTTGTATCTCCAATGATTCAACAAAAATATAAAACGCAAGCACTTTCCACATTAGAATAAAAAATGTATCTAAAGTACTGATGAAACGGATATCCGGTAACTATCTGGTATCCGGCCTAAATTTACTATCCGGCCGGATACCGGATATTCAAAAACTACGACAATTTCCTATAATAAAATGCAATACATTAATCTTTGTGAGGTAAATATCAATAAAATGGCTTATAATTATGACGGCTTTTATTTAAAGTCGAAAAAGTTACAAAAAGCCATATTAATTCATATTTTATTCAACTAATAATAACTTATTAATATAACCGTAAACAAAAAATAACACGTACCTGCCTTTTTCCCTTTACCACCACGAGAAATTTGAAGCCGGCACAACAAACAAACAGCAAACTTTTATTTTCACTGTTAATGTCGAATTATTGCCAAATAGGCGATCTTTTTTTCACTGAATATCCGGCCGCCGGATATCCAGCCATCCGGCCTAGCAGCTCGCCGGATATCCGGTATCCGACCAAACAACTATCCGTTTCACCTCTAATTTAAAGTAACATTATCAAAGATAATCCCAATTTTTGTGATGCAAGATGTGTAATAAAACCTCAAACTCTAATTTGATAAAAATAATTTTATGTTTATTATTTTCATAAATACTGTGACATAAATCTCTACATATTATAAATTAAAGTCCTCCTCCGTGTCTGTCTGTCTGTTCGCGATAAACTCAAAAACTACAGAATGAATTTTAATGCTGTTTTCACCAATAGATAGAGCGATTCATGAGGAAACTTTAGGTATATAATTTGTCAAGGTTTTGTGGTTGAAATATATAATAATATATTGTGGTGGACGAGCGGACTGGCAGCGGGCGGCGTGGATTTGATTTGTACGGAAATCTACAGTTTTATGCCGAGGTTGATGAAATTTTTGCACATGTGACCTTCAAAACAACAGGAAGGTCACTGACTACATTTAATTTCTAAAACTCTGTGTAAAGCACGGGCATCGCGGGGGACTTCACCTAGTATTTATTATGTTAAAGACATGAAATCAATAATTATTTGGCTGTGTTGTAAAATTTCTGGATTCTGAATTTTAAAAAAGCATTGAAGAGTAAATCGTTGTTGTTAAATTAAATTTTTTCTTCATTCAAAGCAATAATGTTGTGTTTGTATTGGAGAATGCCCTCTGTTATTAAATGTTCTTGCAGTATTTCTATTAAAACAACAATAGTTGAATAAATAACAATGGAATTGCAAATCATATAAAGCAGCTTGCAAATTCTGTTTCAAGAATTAAAAAAAAATATATTTTTGTCATTATTTTAATTGATAATATAAGGTATAAATAAAATATTAAAAAATACAATAATTATTGTTGTTCAATGGTTTATTATTTTTAACCAACCATTTGTAAGATAACAGCCAATGCCTTTAGAAGTAGTTAATGCTGGGTATGTTAATTTATGTTGGATTTTCACATTCAATTTATTTGCCAAATTAGTGAAATATCAATAGCTCACAGATATTTATTAATGGTTACCTCAAAAGGGTTTCATTGTGGGGTAATATTTCAAAAACCCAAGCACTTCTAATTATGGCCACAGAGATCCAAAAGTCTTCTTCAATGGAAGCTCCCTTCCTTCCCCCTCCGACATCCAGAAAATACCCGTGCGCGAGATAACCGCGGTGCCCGACACCAGCCTTATCGCCTGGATAAAATTTTGATTTATCAATATTTTTGTACTAATCGCATATAAAATTAGGATGGATATGAATAGCCAAACATTGTAGTTTATTGACTAAGCAAGTTATATGTACAAATCCCTTCAATTTAACCCCACACAACGAGGCAAAATTTATAACTCAGATTCGAGAGGTACACACGTCACGGGTTAAGCCCTCTATTGACATGATTGTGAAGTAATCAGCTCGGTTCTGGAAATTTCATTGAAATTAAACTAACTGAGAAACTGGGCATACTGTTCATGACCCAGAAGTTACTATAATGGTGCACAACTGTCGCTCCTGTAAAAATCGTTATTGTACCTTACTGTCCATCTGATAGATTCCCCCTTAATATTTATTTAATAGTGAGTAATAATGACAACTCTACTTAATTTAACAATGTTTCCATAGAAAGCGATCTGAGAAACTTCTGACATGATTCCCTTATGCACAGTTGAGAGACACTGCAAATGTCCAGAACCCGCATATGGTTCACATTTGCTACATCTGAACAAGTTGTTACTGCACTTAGCTTTGGAACAATTTGTTAATTTCCTACCTATTATAATATGTATGAAAGATTGAACTTGATCCTTTTCACTCCTTCCTCTCCCTACGGCATCTCTAGACATGAAATATTATAATTGTTATTGTTACATAAATATAATGTAACAAGTATATTAGTGAAAATAGTTCTCTGTGAATGGGTACCTTTTAGGTACGAACTTTATGGTTTTAAATATAGTTGTATTGGCAACACGCTATTTTTATGTAACTTTACAAAGCTCGTGACAAGAGGTATGGGGTGGTCATGAGCTTGTCCCTTGTCACAGGATGGCCCCTAACGGGATGGGATGGGGCAAGATGGGATGGTGTGGGATGGGTTTCTCTGGGTCTCCTACCGCCACCAAATTTTCTCTTGGTCTTCTACCGCCCCCCTGAAGGTCTCAAACGCCCCCAAGGGGGAGTTATCGCCCACGTTGAGAACCTATAGTCTAGTACATTACGCTGATAGCGAACATGATACGATGGATATTCTAGAACCCCCCTGAACTTATTGGCAGTGTTAATGATCCACATCTATCTGTTGGAAATGCTGGGTTAAGGAAATCCAAATTAGTCCCGAAGAGACTGCAGAAGAGAGGAGATAAATGTACTGGGCAGCACAAAAGGGTTCATCCAAATCCGTGCCTAAATAAAAAAAATGTGACAATAATTGTGCCATTCATTTCAGTGAGGAAGATCGCCTTAATATACACGGGTTTTATTGGGGGCATGGCCAGCAGCCAGGGGCAGTGGGAATGGCTTCTTTTGTGCATAGATAAACAACCAATAAAAAAAGAACTAAAGATGATAGAAGCACTTCCTACTAATATTACGAAAATTGGAACAGCAGTAAAATTCAAGTCTGTCAGCAATTTCTTCTGAAAACTCTCGACATCGGGCAAATATGATTATCAGGCATGCATGCAGTAAAATTTTAGGAAATATTTTCTCTAAAGCAGCTATGAGATGAAAGCACGAACCATCCAATAAAACTCACCATAGAAAAAGGACATAGTAATGCTATTCTTTAAACAATTACCCGCCGTTCCACCTCACTACTGTCGATATAAGTCTACGAAGAGATATCTTCTTTTAGTTTTCCATAATTAATATTAAAAATGTATACTGAACCTGTAAAATCACTGAATGAATCTGGAAATATCGTGAGCCTGAATATTTTCAGAAAAATATTTAATGCGGAATTAAAACTTGGGTTTTCATTTATCAAAAAAAGGCAAGTGTTCTTTATGTGAGAAAGTTAAAAATATGTCTGGTGATAAGAGAATTCAACAAACTGAAATGAATACTTCAAACGTCACCCCAGCGAAAAGGAAAAATGCAAAGAGATGTTCAGCAAAGATATTAACCTTTCCTGGTCTGTAATGCGTAAATACTACACATTGCTTCTAATAACTTTTATATCTCTATAAATATAATGAATTTTGGGTTCAGATTTTAGGTATTTCTCCGTTATACATTTACACACTGAATTAAAAAATAATATTTTAAATAATTAGCAAATTTAATTCAAAATCAGAGATATTTTGTTAAATATCGGGAATAAACCACAAATACAATCAACCGTATGCCAGTGTGAACCGTGATACGCGAAGAGTATGCGGGGGGAGATGACACTCTATGTGACGTCTTGCTCTACTTTGCTATACGGGAACACGAGAAACAGAGACCGCCATGTTGTATTTCGACCGTCGATACCTACGACCGCGTAGTAGCTAAACATACATAGCTGTATATATGTATTGGGTAGCAGCCCAGCGCCCAGCGCCTCAGTCGTTCGCGGGCAATCCTTTGAGATGGTCTCCTCGCCCGTTTTTTGAGCAACAGACGATGGTTTTTTCATGTTTTCAGCAATTAAATTACAATTATTATCACTTGTAACACAAATTACGAAAAACAAAAGCGATTAGCTATAAATGTTCATATATTTCCGATATAAAATCGATGATTTTAACACGTGAATTGATTACACAGCACCGGAGCGCGCGTATTTTTTTAGCACAGTAAGGGAAAGGTTAATAATAAATAATAATATTTGTATGACTTGACTGAAAAATCACCTCAAGGGCACTGTACAATACATAGTTATAATACATTTCTACAATCTTACTTCAAACTAGACAAACCGTGATAAATTACCTTGAAAAGCTAACTCAATTTTTCATTTTTCTATTAACATGTCCTTTTGTAAAACATACTAAAACTTATGTATTTGTTATTATAGTCAGTTATTTTATTCAGTTATTTATTTACCTATTATGATTGCGTGATAAATACTTCAAAAAAGTATGTTCTCCAAACAGCGTATACGACATTGCTGAAGGAAAAAGATCTATCAGGGTCATAGGCAAAACAGCATTACCGCCACTGTCTCAACAACTGAAGGTATTCAGATAATTGTATTATAAGCTCTGTATAGGCAGTAACCAATGATTAATAATCCTAATTAACCAAAATCTTTTTTTTTTTTTACATTAACTCCACACAGGAGGCCCTGAGGAAAATAATTTCCCTCAGGGCCTATGTCATCTGGGATGCTGTGTGGAGGGTCTTTTTGAGGAGAGGAAGGAATGAACATTGGCCTTGAAGAGACCCATGTTGTAGGAAGGAGAAACACAGAGGCCGGCAAATCATTCCACAGCTGTTGAACACAAGAACGAGTCGAAGAAACGACCCGTTCTCATGTGACAAATGTCAACCGTGTACAAATGTTGGGCACGCGTTTGGCGTGTTTCCCGACTATGCACCGGTGCCGAAGGGATCAATGATGCTGGTTCCTCGGGGCATCTTCCATTGTAATACCGGTAGAACAAGGATAGCATTCCCACCCGACGCCTGTGCTCTAAAGATTGCAATCCGTCTGTTAAGATGGGAGAATCTATCAAACGGACCGCCCGTTTCTGCACAGAGTCGAGGGTATTTATCAGGTATTTTGGAGCTCCAGACCAGAGATGGCTGCCAAATTCAACCGTGGTGCGTACTTGTGATTTGTACAAGGTTAGCAGTTGTGTACTATTAAAGTATCTGCGGGCCCTGTACAGTACGCCCAGTTTTTGGGAGGCTAACTTTACTCTGGCTTCGATGGAGCCCCCATACCTGAGCTGGTCACTTAGGGTTACACCAAGCATATCAATGGAGGGCCTGTTCGGAAGATTGCTTCCGTTGAAAGAGACTAGATTTTCATTTCGATCCCTTTTAGACGTAATCAGACAAGATTGGGTCTTTGAAACATTAAATTCAACGAGATTATTTTTACCCCAAGAGAAAACACTCTCGAGGTAACCGTCCATTCTTTGCTTCAAAGCCCTACGAGCTGTTGGAGTTTGTGAGCCCTTTGGGGGCTTGTCAAACAAAAAGTTATCGTGAACAGTACTGTCATCCACATAACAGTGAATTGGTGCACATGACAAAAGGTCGTTGATGTGCAACAAAAACAAAGTCGGAGACAGAAGACCGATCCCTGCGGGACGCCAGCATTTATCGAGTGTGAGGAAGAGGTGAAACCATTGACTACCGTCTGAATCGACCTCTCCCTCAAGAAGTCGACAATCCATGTACACAAGGATGCGGGAAGTCCGTAAGAATGCAGTTTGTTGACAAGTCCTCGGTGCCAAACCCGGTCAAAGACCTTGGAGATGTCCAGTGCAACCGTTTGGGTCTCACTGAAACGTTCCAGGCATCGCCCCCAAACATGCGTCACATACGCGAGAAGATCACCGCACGAGCGGTTCCGCCGGAATCCGTATTGACGGTCGTTAATAATTTTGTTCTTCTCGAGGTATGTGAGCAGTTTGTCGTTGATCCATCACCTTAGATAGAACTGATGTGATCGCTATGGGGCGGTAGTTGGCCGGGTTGGAGTGGTCACCCTTCTTTGGAATAGGATGGATAACCGCTTTTTTCCAACCAGAGGGCACAGAGCCAGTCTTCAGGGACATTTTAAAAAGCTTCGTCAAAATTGGAGCTATTTCTTCAGCGCACCTCTGCAGTACCAGGGCAGGTATTCCGTCAGGCCCACTAGCTTTATTAACATCAAGCTCTCGTAAAACATGGAGTACTTCCCGATGCCGGATCCTCAGCTTTTTCATACGAAAACCGCAGTGAGGAACCGACGTCGGGACAGCACCTTGGTCATCGAGGGTTGAGTTATCCGCAAACATTTTACCTAGTAAGTTAGCCTTTTCGGTGGCGGTGTTTGCTAGTGAGCCGTCAGGTCTGGTAAGAGGTGGCAGACTGGATTTGCAGAAATTGCGACCTATTGAGCCCGCAAGCGACCAGAATTGCCTGCTGACATGCAGTCAGCTTTCTGCTGATCTGCTGGTCGTGCTCGAATTTTGACCTATTTATGATTCTCTTGGTTTCCTTTGCCATTTTGTTGTAAGCTGTTCTGTCTTCGGATGTTCTAGATGTGTTGTAGGCTCGGTAAGCCGCGTTTTTTCGTCGCACTGCTTCAGCGCATTGTCGACTGAACCACGGCTTTGAGCCTACACTAGATTCCTTTACAGTAGATTGGATGAAGCCATCCATCGCGGATGTGATGACTTCACCAATTTCCTGGGCACATCTTGAGGGATCCGAAGTTCAAAAACAGACAGCTGACCACGGGAAAGCATTAAAATGTGCCCGCAGACCGAACCAATCTGCTGACCTATAGTGCCACATTTTTCTCTTCAGCCTCTCGTTTGGTAGTCTGAAGTTTACAGGGATTGATGTTGTTACCAGGCAGTGGTCGGTCGATCCTAAAGGCGCTGTGACTTCAATCTTGTAACCGTGTGGCACAGTAGTTAAAAATAGGTCTAACAGATTGGAACGGTGAGTCTGGACATCAGGAACCCTTGTAGGCTCCTGAACCATTTGCTCCAATCCGTAGCAAAGGGCAAAGGATTCCGCTTGGCGTCCAGCCGAGTCTGTTGATCCTGAGAACTTCAACCAAGGTTCGTTATGAACATTGAAGTCCCCCAGGACCACAAACTCTGCCTTAGGGTAGCGGGGCAAGAGGTCATCAATAGTGTCGCTTAAGTGTTTGGAATCAATTAAGAAAGCTATTTAAAAAAAACCTTCTCCTGAACAATTTGCTGTCTGCCGATTATGGGTCGATGTTCTTTCAAATTTTATAAACCGAAATAAATATATAATTTTTGGATGCAAGCATAAAAAAGTTTAAAATTACTGATAATGAAAAATAAATACATATACATAATTTATTAGACAAATGTATACAAACGTTTTTGTCACATTACTTTTTTTATCATCTTTATTACATAGTATAAAATGAAGTCGCTCCCGCTGTATGTGCGCTTAGATCTTTTAAACTACGCAACGGATTTTCATGCGGTTTTCACCAATAGATAGAGTTATTCAAGAGGACGGTTTATATCTATAATACATGCATATTATAGTTGAGAAATTCAAAGATTCAATTCAGGCAGCGGGCAAGCTGGCGGTGTGAATTTGATATGAATGCAAATTAACAGATGGCTTTGGTTATAAAGGTTTGGTAAGCCATAGCAATGTGTGGCCGGGTCTGCTAGTTCCATATAAAAATTCCCAAAGTTTCACAATTTTTTTCAAATTGCAATCAAGCTTACTTTTACTTATTTTGTGACTAACTGGCTCTCTAACACCGCGTATATCATATTTTTCACTATGATAGTAATCGAGTTGTTCCGAAAAGCGAACAAATTAGCCTGACTGGTTAACGCAAAAATAAAGGGGAAAATTAGCAAAAGTAATTGAAAGATCTTATTTAGCTGAAATTTTTTATTTCACATATTGGAAAATATATAAATAGACAACTACTAAAATTAATGCATGCAATTAATTTTAAAGTCTTCGTGCAAACTATATTTTAAATTAAAGTATAAAATAAAAAGCAAATTATTAAATTATTTATACCAATCTATACACAACCCTTTATAAACTTTACATCATTCATCTCCTTTCTCTTGTAGATGCAAAACAGAAGAATTCTACTAAAATTAATAGCCAATGACAAGAAAGAAAACATGTAATTTGAACACGTGGGTTGATGGTATATCACACAGCTTTTCTTATCATTTAATTAATTTCTTCATATCTTATAAATTAACTAAGTGCCTCCAATTTTCTGTGCCATTGCCATCGCATTTTCATTGGAAATCATTTGGAATTCTTGGAACCTCTGCGATATTCTCTGATTCATCTTCAAGAACTTCTCCATGCAGTTGAGAGCGCAGGTATCCTGTAAATATTGTAAACACACATCTGGTTAAGAAGGCTAAACTCGAATACATATAAAACTAGTATTTTGGGAAAATACTTTATGTTATGCTGAATGATTGGAATTTAAGACCTGCAGATCTCTCCGCTTTACCACATTTGTCCTGTATTATTTTATTACACAGAAGACCTTAGCACATACCAACAGAAGTTATGAAATATGAACTCAGTTAGTAGACTTTGAACAAGGTTGGGTTTTTCTTATAGAAATAATGGTAAATTTATACAAAGCCGGGACCAGCTCATTTTGGACAAAAAAAATATATATATACCCCAGTAGAAAGGTAATAATTAGATGTAATTAATTCCGTGAGCAGAAATTGAAAATAATGTATATTATCATCAATTTCTTAAATTTAAAAATTCAAAAATGTAATTTTTCAATGACTTCCATGTTGTTATCTTTATTTTAAAAAACAGCCTACGTTTTTAAATGGTTTGTCTGGCCAAGCAGGGTTTGTCTAGCGGGCTTGTGAATATTATCTTTATTTAAAAAAACAGCCTACATTTTTAAATGGTTTGTCTGGCAAAGCAGGGTTTGTCTAGCGGGCTTGTGTGACAGATTGGCCGAATATCGGTTCGGACTGGCCACGCTTATTACGAATAATTTTTAGAAAAAAACTTTAGATTCGCCTTAATTACTATAAAAGGAAACTTTTTGGCTTTGGGGCGGCGGAAAATAATGCATTTTAATTTTCAATTGCATAAAACCAAAATTCGCTTCGCGACCGACACAGCGAAAATCCGCAGCCGTACCTGTCAGTGTGATGTTGGTATCATTGATAAATTAACAAGAGCTAATACGACTGTAGCCGACTTCGTGGGATAAGGCGCGTAATTATGAAATTTGTCTAGCGGGCTTGTTTGTGTAACATGGTTTGTGATACAAAAGAAAGTGCCCCTTTATAACGCCTACTCGCGTCAAGGCAAGAAAAACATCCCAGTTTTCAAGCGGTTTAGCGGCTACGCTAGGTTTGTGTAACATGGTTTGTGATTCGCAGTATTTCATGTAGGTATCCCGCGAAGTCGGCTACAGTCTACAGTCGTATTAGCTCTTGTTAATTTATAATGAATACCAACATCACAGTGACAGGTACGGCCGCGGATTTTCGATGTGTCGGATCGCGAAGAGAATTTTGGTTTTATGCAATTGAAAATTAAAATGCATTATTTTCTGCCGCCCCAAAGCCAAAAAGTTTCCTTTTATAGTTTTGGTAATTATCGGTTCGGACTGGCCACGCTTATTACGAATAATTTTTAGAAAAAAACTTTAGATTCGCCTTAATTACTATAAAAGGAAACCTTTTGGCTTTGGGGCGGCGGAAAATAATGCATTTTAATTTTCAATTGCATAAAACCAAAATTCACTTCGCGAACCGGCGCAGTGAAAATCCGCGGCCGTAGCTGTCACTTGCTGTCACTGTTATGGACTGTAGCTGACTTCGTGGGATACCTACATGAAATACCGCGAATCACAAACCATGTTACACAAACCTAGCGTAGCCGCTAAGCCACTTGAAAACTGGGATGTTTTTCTTGCCTTGACGCGAGTAGGCGTTATAAAGGGGCACTTTCTTTTGTATCACAAACCATGTTACACAAACAAGCCCGCTAGACAAATTTCATAATTACGCGCCTTATCCCACGAAGTTCGCTACAGTCGTATTAGCTCTTGTTAATTTATCAAGGATACCAACATCACAGTGACATGTACGGCCGCGGATTTTCGCTGTGTCAGTCGCGAAGCGAATTTTGGTTTTATGCAATTGAAAATTAAAATGCATTATTTTCCGCCGCCCCAAAGCCAAAAAGTTTCCTTTTATAGTAATTAAGGCGAATCTAAAGTTTTTTTCTAAAAATTATTCGTAATAAGCGTGGCCAGTCCGAACCGATATTTACCATAGTTTTATTTAACGAATCTAAAGCTTTTTTCTAAAAAATATTCGTAATAAGCGTGGCCAGTCCGAACCGATAATTAACAATTAATGAAATAATTACTATTTAATTACCTCAGATTTTTTAATAACCCTAGATGTAAAATCATGGACGCAGTCCACGAAACAAAGCTCCGAAAGTTTGTTGTAGGATACCACAAATTCCTTGAACTGAAATAAAAATAAACATATAATAGCTGAAGAAATAGGAAAGTCATTTAATAAAGTTCTCAAATTATTGTGTTCTGAAACATGCGCTGAAGAAAAAAAGTTTTGTGTCAGTATTTCGAAATATAAAATGGAAATGAAGCTAAAAAAATGTTAACTTACCGATTTTATCTGATCAGCTTCTGACGCTTCGGTTGACGGCGTAAGTGAAGCCATTTTGATTTGTTTTAACTTATTAAATGTTTAAGAAAGAACATAAGCCCGTAATCTTTAACTCAAATATTTTTATATAACCTCACTAACCAAGTGTCCATAAATAAACCAATCAAGTGTCACTTACACGATAAAAACAGAGATAAAGACTAAAGACAAGTAGAGAGAAGACGGAGGAGTCAGAGACCATAGACATGTGGATCGAGTCGTAGATAAACCAATCCTATTTACAATGATCGCGCCATATCTTTCTCGGGTGTCTTCGGCGTCTTCTACCATTCTCTTCCAGGCCATACATTCTCCTTAAAAACCCGTCTCTTTGTTCATTACCCTAATTTGACCAAACATAAGCATTTTTTTTATTTGAACGCGTCATGTCTTCCTCGCGCGTCCCTGACTTTTTTTATCTTTCACTACTTGACCACTGTATATGTATACTATGTAGTTACTGTTAAAACTGCATTACATCGACTTTAATTCGACTCCGTATATCATTCCAGTGCAGAAATGATGAGTTACGTCTTCTTCGGGCGTCCCCGACGGTTTCTACTATTTACTTCTGCATACCACATTGTTACTGTTAAAAAAAAACATTTTATTGACTTAAATTCGACTCGTATGTACAAACATAGGTACGAGGAAATTAACTTAGATGTACAAAAAATTATATTATTCACTTTCATGTTTTTCAATCCCAGTGATTGGCAAGAGCGGATCCAGGATTTTTTTCTGGGGGGGGGGTACAAGGGGCGGACGGGCGAAAAAATCAACTATTACTGTTAGAATTTGTTTATGGGGGGGGGGGGAGGGGGGGGGGGGGGGCAAAAGGGGCGGATGGGCAAAAAAATCAACAATTACATTTAGGATTTTTTCCTGAGGGGGGGCACAAGGGGTGGACGGGCAAAATATCAACAATTGCTGTTAGGATTTTTTTCTGGGGGAGGGCACAAGGGGCGGACGCGCAAAACAATAAACAATTACAGCTAGAATTTTTTCTTGAGGGGGGCACAAGGGGTGGACGGGCAAAACAATCAACAATTACTGTTAGGATTTTTTCTGGGCAGGCACAAGGGGCGGACGGGCAAAAAAATCAACAATTACTGTTAGAAATAAACATGAAGTATCATACTTCAAGTTTATTTCTACAAGTTCAAGTATGTATCTATAGGAAGGTTTATGAAAGTGTCAAAACAATCGAAAAATTAAATGTTTAATAAAGACAGTTTTAGCTTCTAATTATGTAGTCTGATGGAATCTCCACAGTACACAAAAATACCGTCTGGGGGGGGGGGCACGTGCTCCCGTGCCCCCCCCCCCTAAATCCGCTACTGGTGATTGGGATTATAATACATGCTGAAAATTACGAGGGATTGCATCGATTACGACTAATGATGTGTATTATTAATTACAAATCTAATGAAAACCTAAATAATATCCACAATATTTCAAAAAAAAAATTTCGAAAAGCCCACCCGCAAAGTGTTAGTTTTAATACGCAGTGATAATAAACAAGTCAACATATTACATATGTAAAACTATATTTGCAAATGTGACGTGTATTGCCATTTACAATTTGGGAGGCGGGTGTGAGTACCGCCGCTCCGGAAACCATTTATTGGATAACCAACACCTCTGCCATAGGTCACCCCAAGTGGTTCGCTACATTTGGTGACTTAGCAGGGGTGCCCGGGTTCATGCGGGTGAGGTTTGTCAGGACTTCGCGGCCGATGTGTCTTCTCACCTGCTGCGTTGTGGAAAGGATCGAAGGAGACTGGTTGAGGGAGGTCTTTTATCCTCTCAAGGCCAAAATTTCCCGATTCATCGCCTTGCACTACAGTTGGAGGGATAGATTCATACGTCCGTCTCACTGACCCCTAGTTTCTTACCCATCCCTCGTACCTTTTTCCTTCCCAGAACTTCCCCTCCTTCCTTTCCTTAAAACAATCTTCCACACAGCATCTCCTAAGATGACATAGGCCCTGAGGGAAATTATGTTCCTCAGAGCCTCCTGTGTGGAGCTAATGTAAAAAAAAAATTACCAGCGTCAACATTATTGTTATATTTATTACTACCTCAAAATGAACGACTTTATAATAAACGCAATCATCAAAACCTCTCATTTCCAACTACAACTGCCGTTAATAATACTGATAAATACAAATATAGTATTAATATAAATTCTCTCACAAAAATGTAATGAAAAAGAATCGCAAGAAATATACCAATGTAATGATGTAGAAGAATGTTGCAAAATATTTGATAAAAACACTGAGTTTACACATAAATGCTTGTAGAAATATTACATCTCATAAAACATCCTCAAACCTAAAGCCAATCAAACACTAAACATGATTGGTTTATTTATGCAACCATGGATAACCCGCGGATTAATCATCTCAACAATGTTAATTAAAAAAATGCGTGTCCCTGTTTTGTAAATATTTTCCATTATTTTTTCTATAAGTATTGAAAATGATGAGAGAATGTCAGAAAGTTTTGAAAGTATTCACATTTTTTTTACAATAATTCGGTGTTCTGAAAATGACACTCGTGAAGTGGACTTTTTACACATCGCGGAAATAATAATGTTACGGATTATGAACAAGACGTGCTTCTAGCCTTTCGTATCGTATCTTGTTTTGAAAATATTTGACAGAAATTGATCGTCGTTTGACGTTTCGGTATTAGATCATTTATGGACATTTCTTTCTGATACAGAATTACAAAATGTTTGCACTAAACGGCCAAAAGCCAAAGAGCGAAGACAAGCACAATCTATCAGATTTCGGACTTTAGGGATATAAATATTGAACTATCGTTTTAGTATAACAGTCTTATGTTACTAAGTGTACATTATAATAATTCATAATACATAATATATGTAATTCAATATTTACCTTGTAACAATGTCACTGTTCAAAGCAAAAGAATGGTGGTCTAGTGGGACCGTTCTTTCAGAAGGAGATGCTGATTTATTTAATTCTAATTCTCTTACAACTTCTCAACTCGGCGTTGAGGGAGCTGGAGATAATATAATTATTGGAAATATTAGTGGACTCATTCAAATATTTAAACCACATGGTGCTTATCAACCTACGCACCTTATATTGGAGTACATGCTGAACGAACCCATTATTCAAGTCGATATTGGAAAACTTGTTTTGTGAGTTCAATTTTAACCTTATCTACTTTGCTGCCACATATATTATCCGTCAGCCGCCATACCCGTACGTGGATGTTGCGTATGTTGTTTTTTTAATGAGTCATTGAATATTGTTTATATAATATACTCCATTGAAATCTGAGAGTAAGCACGCCTTGTAGCAAAATGTGTTGACAATCTGTTGTTAACAGACCGATTGCCATCTCTAATTCACAGATGCAAAACAGGCATGCTGAGTCTGTTCCACATGTATTTTAATGCAGCCAGCTCTAAGGAACTAGCAGAATTGGTACGGAAACTCGAAGGACACGAGTGGAACGCTCGTTCACAGTTGATGTTTGCTTCATGAGAATGAGTAATTTCTTCTAACTAGTTATGGGTGTTAGTGGGCTTGTATATGGAATGAGTTTCAAGATTCGCATTAATAAATCCCTTCCTACAGCCCCTGCCTTAACCCACCTCACAACGCTTCCCAACGGGGTAGCGACATAGTTCACCTGTCTTTACACTTTATTGGCAGGAGGGGCGCTCTTTTGAGGTGTGATATAAAAAAAATCAGCTACTGAGCATTATTTTTAAAAATGTTTGTAATACTCCCCCCATAACTATGAGCTAATTAACTACAGTAGAATTCGGTTATAACGACTTCGCATATAACGGCCTACCATTTTTAGTATCACCCCGCACCACCCCGCATTTATCACCCGCACCTCGCCTCGCGACTCAATGCCTCAATTTGAACTTCTTTGTGTCATGTATTCTTCTCACAATACTTTCTTCATTTATTCGCTCTACATGTCCAAACCATCCGAGGGTCGCTTAATCTTACTCAATGCTTACACCAGCCTTGCATTCTTTGTGGATCTCCATATTTCTCACACAATCGTTCATAGTTTTACCACACATGCGCCTCAGGGATCTCATTTCAACATGTGAGCCACGAGTTGTGGAGCATTGGAGAGTAGAATAATCAGGAAAAAACATTATATTTTTCAACATTCGTAAATATCTAAGTAAACAAAGTTTCACTAAACCACATACAGTAGGGCCTCGCTAATCCGGATAGGGAAAAACAAGACCCCTTCTGAATTATCGAGGCGTCCGGATTATAGTATGCAATACTTTAATAGGAATAAAATACATTTTTAACTTGGGTTTCATTTATTAAAGTAAAAATTTAAAGTCAATTTAGACAAGAATATGTATGTATGTACAAACGTACTTATAAAAAAATTCAAACATGTAAGAAATTTGCGCACTTAACGTAAAATAAATAAAAAAAACTAAAAGTTAAAGCTTGAAAAATCTGAAATTATTCTGCTAATAATTTTATGCAATTTGTAATACGGAAATAATTATTATACGCAATTATATGTCTATAATACGCAATTTGTCTTTTATTGACAATGTAGAATGTTCCTCTCGCCTGTCCGGATTACAGCGTGCACCGAAGTAACGGGAGTCCGGATTAGCGAGGCTCTACTGTACATACATTGTGTAAAACTTGTTGTGTGGTGGGAACAGTTGAAAAGCCTTTTTTCATCATGGAACCATATAGCTGTAATTTCTGTCGATCCGTGTTCTGTACCTTGGAAGTTAAGTTGAGAAACGCATTTAAAAAATTGTATTGCATCTTTGTTGAATCATTTAATTATATTACTACATCTGATACTATATCAAAAGCTGATCGGAGTTTCCATGTCAATAAGTGGACAGTCAATATATACATATACCCATAGACATATGAATATTAGTAGACCTGCCCTAAGTGATTTTTATTTTTTTATTTTAGCGTATAAAATATAAGATTTAGATGATGTAATAATTTGCGTACATGTTCATGTTCAAATATGTTAATACCACTTTTCCATGGAAGCATTAGCTTGTGTCTGGAAGAGTAGTGTACATTTTTTAATGCTATATTATATTATAAGTTCTTAAATTACAATGTGAATGTAAAAAACAATAAGTTGTAAGTTCGGTGATATGTAATTATAAGTATTTATCTACTATCATACAATTTTACTATTTGGATAATGTATCTAGAATTATTGCAATTAGTTGTTAAAAACAAAAAAAAATTAACTTATTTGAAGAACGGAGTATCACTTGGAAACTGAGTTATAAGTTATTCTTGAGGTTAGATTAGTCGGAAACTTTTTTTTTTTTTTAGAGATTATCTTTAAAAATTTTTTAACAGTGTTTATTAATTGGATTTTATCATTAATTTTTCTAATTTCACCCGGTAATCGGTTGAAAATAAGTCTTCCTTGATAAGTATAATAATTTTGTGCGAAGGAAGTGTTTAATTTTGGGCATGAAAAAATATATTTATGTCTAGTACGGTTTTCAGTTATAAATTGATACTTTTCTTTTTCTTTTATAATTTGAATCAATGCATTTCTATTGAACAGATCTTTGAAAGAAGGTACTTGGAATTCCTTAAATCGGTGCAATGACCTCTTTTCATGTGCACCGATTCATTGTTACGCGGATGACAGTACAGTCCATGATAACTTTTTGTTTGACAAGCCCCCAAAGGGCACACAAACTCCAATAGCTCGGAGGGCTTTGAAGCAAAGAATGGACGGTTACCTCGAGAGTGTTTTCTCTTGGGGTAAGAATAACCTCGTCGAATTTAATGTTTCAAAGACCCAATCATGTTTGATAATGTCTAAAAGGGATCGAAATGAAAATCTAGTCTCCTTCAACGGAAGCAATCTTCCGAATAGGACCTCCATCGATATGTTTGGTGTAACTCTAAGTGACCAGCTCAGGTACGGGGGCTCCATCGAAACTAGAGTTAAGTTAGCCTCTCAGAAACTGGGCGTACTGTACAGGGCCCGCAGATACTTTAATAGTACACAACTGCTAACCCCGTACAAATCGCAAGTGCGCCCCACGGTTGAATTTGGCAGCCACCTCTGGTCTGGAGCTCCAAAATACCTAAAAAAAACCCTTGACTCTGTGCAGAAACGGGCGGTTCGTTTGATAGATTCTCCCATCTTAACAGACGGACTGCAATCTTTAGAGCACAGTGGGAATGCTGTCCTTGTTCTACCGGTATTACAATGGAAGATGCTCTGAGGAACTAGCGTCATTGATCCCCTCGGCACCGGTACATAGTCGGGTAACACGCCAAACACGCGCCCAACATTTGTACACGGTTGACATTAGTTACATGAGAACGGGTCGTTTCTATGACTCGTTCTCGAGTTCAACGGCTCGGCTGTGGAACGATTTGCCGGCCTCTGTGTTTCCTCCCTCCTACAACATGGGTCTCTTCAAGACCCGTGTTCACTCCTTCCTTTCCTCAAAGGGACCCCCCACACAGCATCTTCAGAGATGAAGTTATTTTCCTCAGGACCTCCTGTGTGGAGTTAATGTAAAAAAAAAAAAAATTATCCATTGGGTAGTCAGAAGGTTTTTTTAATATTATTTTAATTATTAGCCTCGGCACAACTTCAATTGGGGAAAGATTAGTTTTGTATGCGGATCCCCAGCTAATGATAGCATATTGTAAAGTTGATTGAACCAAAGCGTAAATATTAGATATAAGTTTTTTACCGATAAAAAATTTCTGATTCTTAAAAATATATAAATCAATTTTCTAATTTTTTTTACAACTTGACAAATTTGTTCCTTCCATTTCAAATTTTTATCGATAATAACTCCTAAATATTTGATTGTGTTTGTTGTTTTTAATATTGTGCAGTTTTGGATACAATAGTTTTTACTATGTGTTTTGGAATGATCATGGATGATGATGTCAATGTTTTTAGGGGTATCATTTTTGTGTATTGCAAATGGAATTACAAATGTTTTATCACCATTTAGTGATAGTAAATTTATGTCGAAAAAATTCTTTAAAATATTTATGTCTTCGGTGGCTTTAAATGTTACTTTTTCCCAAGTTTTATCGCTAATTATTAGTACCGTATCATCGGCATATGAAGTAATTTGGCCATGTAGTGGTTGAAAAAAAATGTCATTAACATAATGGTGAAAAGGATTGGTCCGATTACTGTACCTTGCGGGATTCCAAAGTCTGATATTTCTTTATCGCTATTAATCTGATTTATTTTTACGACTTGCGGTCGATTTTTTAGGTAGTTCGAAATCCATTTAATCGCATTGTCTTTTATACCCATATTGTTCAGTTTTTTTAGTAGAATCTCATGGGATATACTATCAAAGGCTTTTCTGAGGTCAATAAATATACCGGCACATTTTTCACCTTTATCCAATGATTCATTGATGTATGGGGTTACATTAGCAATAGCATCTTGTGTGCTGAGTGACTTTATAAAACCAAACTGGTTTTTGTGAAGAATTTTATTACTTTCTAGGAAACTGACCAATTGGTTTTTCACAATTTTTTCAAAAATCTTTCCAATGTTTTAAGATTTTCACGGCCAAAAGCATTTTCGTTATTTGTTTTTGGGGTGTTATGCCGTGTTGCGCTACCTCCTTCTTTAGCCAACGTTTCGGACATCGTTGCAGTGTCCATCATCAGGGCAGATCCGGCAGATCCGGTAGATATCTACCGGTAGACATCTACCGGATCTGCCGGATCTGCCCTGATGATGGACACTGCAACGATGTCCGAAACGTTGGCTAAAGAAGGAGGTAGCGCAACACGGCATAACACCCCAAAAACAAATAACGAAAATCTTTCCAATGTTTGAGATTAGACAAATTGGGCGATAGTTAGTTACTTGTTGTGGATCTCCAGATTTATAAATAGGTGAAATAATTGTATTTTTATAGTTTGTCGGAAATATTCCCTCTGTTAAACTTAAGTTTATCAAATGAGTAATTGGTTTTACCAAATGAATTTTCATGGATTTTAGAAAATGTACTTGTAATAAGGTCAAATCCGGGAGACGAACCTCCTTTCATGCCTTCTATTATTTTTAAAATTTCACTTTCTGAGGTTGTTTTAAATTTTGATAAATTATTTTGATTTTGTACATTTTCAATCGTTTGTGTTTTTGGGTTAAAAGATTTATTGATATTTTTCGCAAGTCTTTTTCCTACATTAGCAAAAAAAGAATTAAAGATGTTTGCACATTGTTTAGGTTGAATATTAGCATCTAAGATTTTATTTTCATGTTCAATGTATTTTATTTTTTGTGTTTTTTTAGTGTTATCCATGACTAAGTTGATTGTTTTCCATATTTGTTTATTGTTATTGTCTGTAGAAAGTATTTTATTTTTGAAATAGTCTTCTTTATTTTTTTTGATACAGTTTGTTAATTTATTTTTAAATTATTTGTAAAAAGCGTATGCTTTTTCATTTAGAGGATTTTTCAATGCTGTTTTATGAAGTTTTTCTTTCTTTCTAATTGATATTATAAGTCCTTGTGTTATCCAAGGCTTTAAAATTCTTAGTTTAGATTTAATGCGGACTGTAGTTTCAATAGTTGAATTTTTTATGTGTTGAGACATATATTTTCGTTTTTTGAGCAAGTCTCGGTATCATAACTATTTAACACATTGTTCCATTGTTCATTTCTTAGTTTTTTTGTATAAAATAGTCATATTTGTATGTCTTTGTTAGATTAAATTTTTTATTTTTAATTTTGTTATCATAGAGAAGAATGCATGCATGGTGGTCAGTTATATTCGTTTTCCAAATAATTGATTTCATTTTGTCAATATCTTTAATATTTATGTTAGTCCATATATGGTCTAAACAAGATAGTGTGATTTTTTTATTTCTCTCGTATTTTTATTAATGCACGATATGAAGTTAAATTCAGTCATACAATTAATATATTCATTTTTGAAATTATTTTCTACATTTTCATTAATGTTTATATTGAAGTCTCCTGCAATAAAGCAAAGTTTAGTTATCATTTTCATGAGCAAATTTACCGCGTTCTTCGCCTGGTCGGTGTAGGTCAGCGAATCCATTGTTACCCCTGTTTACTTAATATTTAATCAGGCGGTCACGTTACTGCACAATATGGCGATTCACTTCACGCTTTGACAAATTTGAGTGTAGGTATTACAACTTGTAACTAATTGCACTTACACAATTAATATAATAACTGTTACTTATTACACAGTGTTTCTTTAAACGTTGTTTATGTATCTAAAAATCACTACAATGCGTTCTTAAGTTGTTTGTTAACTATTAATTTTGTAGAGCAAAAATTTTACGTGTTTACCGTACTTACGTATCGAATTGTTGATAAAGGTGTATTATTTCCGCCTCCCCATACCGGTTCCTTGGAACCGGCTGGGATTGAGTATGGGTTCGTGTGAATCTAAAAAATGTGACGTCATCATTCTTCTGCGAGCCAGCGTCGAGCGCTCATCGGTGCATTTTATGAAATAACACCGCAAAAAACATGGTATGTGTTTTGAAAATGTGTAAATATATACTATCACTCGAGATACATGGCGTGTGCTCGTCGATGTTTACGGGGTAAGTAAATGATGAAACATTTGTAAAAGTGTCCTAACTAAATACGGCAACAAAATATTGGAGTCTGAAAATAAACAAACTTTATTTTGCCGTATTTAGACTTCGCAAATTTGTTCAATACGTGGTGAGCAATTCGCGGTCCCATGTAAAAAGGTCTATTCATTCAAAAGCAGAGTTTACTTTTAAGAACTAAACGGTGATATTATAATGCGAGATGCCTATATACTGTCATATTGAATTATCGACGAATCACATATCTCCAAAGTCATCTTCCCGCTCTGCACCCCGCTGTAGTTGTTGTCTACCCCTACCTTTGTGTTCTTGTCTACTAATATTCATATGTCGATGCATATACCCTTCTAAAAAGCCAAAAACCTCATCATTGTAAAAAAAACTCTTCTTTTATCCTGTCATAAAGTTATTGGCATTATTATTATTAAGTATAAGATTGGCAGAATTTATTACAAATGTTCTTTGGCTTCTTGAAATTTTGTTTGATCTCCAAAGTTGAAGTTAATAAGTTCTTTTCATTTAGCAACTTTATTGTTTTAGATTTCCTTCTCCATTTTGATTTTCGTCTAACGAATACATTTAAATGTTTTCAGTGGGTCTGAAAAGGATTATATTGCAGTTTTACACCCAAAAAAGTTGTCAGTGTTTTCCTTACTGACGAAGGAGGGCCAAGCAGATTTCGGTAAGTTTAAAAACATTTCATGACAAAACAGAATATTGAAGAGAAATAAACAAACAACGAACCTAAGTCCTATTCTTTTATTATGTTCTATTTTGTCATTGTTCTGTTTCATCCGGTTTTCTATCCTTTCAATGTTTAATATTTAAGGCCGAATCTTGCTATGTATTTTAATCCTTTAGGTTTGTTGTCTCCTCTTGTTTCTAGCAGACTTTTGCTACCGTACAGATAACAGAGGGCATTGCACATTTGCTTCGTAACGAGCGTTCCATGCGCTGTTTCATCGGCAAAAAAGTCTGCAATGGACTCCACTATAAACTGTTACGTTACTTTAACAGACTTTACTTTTCTGCGCAGTGGCCTGAAGTAGCTTGCGGAACGCTCATTCGGAAGTGGAGCCTAATAACTCTATTAATTTTTCTTAATCAGGTGACCAGAGTATTCTAAGCGAGCAATATCATCACATTCTACCCCGTACTGCCTATCATCTGATAATCGACAGGTTCGGAGGAGTTAAAGATAAAGACTTCATGTGCGTCCAATCCTTGGATGGTGCACTGATGTTCTTTGAGCAAGATGTGGCCACATTCATTTGTGTAATGCCCAATACTTTACTACCGGGACCCATTGAGTACAGTCACTGCACAGATTCTTTCATCACCTGCACTTCTAACTGGATGATTGAATCTTATAGGTAAGTTCCTGATAACAACCAATCTTCGATAGGAGAGAACACCAGAAGTCGAAGAAGAATTATCCTCTTTTCTGTTTCAGTTTCCATAATGTATCTCAGGCAGCGGAGTCAGAAGGTAAGACAGGTGTTGGGAAGAAGTTAACAGCTGATTGGGTATATAACATTGGAGAAAATATCAAATCTATTCAAAAGATACAGGTATGTACAAAGTTAAAGTTCTTACATTTACTTACTATAATTTTGTTTCATTTGACTGAGCAAGTCCTGTTTAAATTTGTTTTTGTGTTCACGGGTCCGGTCAATCGGAGGTATTTTCCTGTCTTCATTTTAATTCCGCCAGAGCGTGCTCAAGCACTATGGCGCAAAAGCTTTAAAATCAGAATAATAAATATTAAGTGAGCGTTGCTCACGAAACATGTTGGTTTTGTAAACAATAAAAGTGGTAAAAACAAAGTATTTTCTTAATTTTAATAAATATTATGCAAAATCTACTTTTCACAGAACTACTATTTTAAGTGTTATTCATTTTCAGACCACCAGCAATGCTTGCAGTTTGGTAATGCTCGGAGAAAGAACTCTGTACTGCGTAAATGACAATGGAACGTTGAGGTTTATGAAACG
The DNA here is from genome assembly GCA_929108145.2 of Limnephilus rhombicus. NCBI lineage: Eukaryota > Metazoa > Arthropoda > Insecta > Trichoptera > Limnephilidae > Limnephilus > Limnephilus rhombicus. Next base: position 23,671,545 of record OV815274.1, read on the forward strand.
ATTTGACTTTGATACTGTGTGTTGCCACGCCTACTTGGTGGGTTGGTACTATGGTAAGGCAATCTATTTCATATTGAATTAAGTATGAAAATAAATTGGACATTGATACAATACATTAGACCACTATGTATTTAACTAATTTGTGAGTATTTTTCCAGACCCAAATGCTCGTTTGATGCAGATGGTAGTATCAGAAACATCAACTCTGCTTATATACGAGGAAATAACCCTGTTGTGGTCGTGCCAGTTGACGTTTATGCCGCTCATGGTTTGTCGCGGATTCTTTGCCTATTTACCCGGCTCTATAGTCACATTGTCTGATAACGGAGAAGTTAAATGTCTCTTCTTGGGAACGGAGCCTGAGTTATTCACCGCACCGCCGTTGGTCGAAGCGGAAATTGATTTTGATAAGGCACAAGAGGAATTAGAGAGTATTCAAAATGTTATCAATAGTCAATATGATGCTGGAGGTAAATAAATTGTAACTTCAACATAAGGTCTTCAGTAGCATTAGATTTATCTTCTCTTTTGTGCACCTCTACCCTCTACCCATAGTTAACACAGGAAGAGGCATAAAATATCCCATGACACTGTTAACAAAATGTGGCAAATGATATATATAGGGTGTAACAGGACGTACCCGAGGAATTTTAACCAGCTATTCCTGAGCATATTTGGAGTAAAAAATGTAAATGAAGTTTTGGTCTCCGGTGACTTTTTTGATGACATTTTTATTTTTTTGAAATTTTTTTTCTTCAAATTCAAACAAAAAAAAATTATTCCGCATGTTGTCATTGGTCACTCAGCCGAGTAACCGACCAACCCCTCACCCCGCCTCTAAACACCTACCATTTTTTTATGTTTTTGTAGAAAAAAAAAATAAAAAAAACATCAAAAATATCACCGGTGACCAAAATTTTATTTACTCCAAATAATGCCAGGAATCGGTGGTTAAAATCCCGCAGGTACGTCCTGTTACACCCTGTATATACATAATATATTAAAAAATATTTATTTGTACATAATTTTTGCTAATTGCTTTGTGATTTTCAGAAATAAATCTTATCAATAAGTCAGCCGAAAGGGAGTTACCCTTTTACGTCAATGTTTCTCGTAATTTAGAACCGAGTGAGCACAGAAGGATCATTGAAGATGCTGAAGACGAAATAATTAACGAATGTTTCAAGTGTTCAGTGGATTTAGTGATAAAGCCATTGAATAAAAATGACATCCAATCGATACAAGTGACATTTATCGCACAGTCTCCTCTTGTTTGTTCGGATCCAAATCAAGCATTTACCATAATCCTGGATGAAATGCGAACAAAGACCGATGTTTTTATCGGGAACGAGCTGCCAATTGCCAATCTAGAGGTGGTTGTTGTCGTGCTGTTCATTAATTCTCTGAGGAATTTACGTGTCTTGAACAAAAGAGTACGTTTGCCATTAAAACTTGTTAGTCACCCGGTTCGACCTCTGAAGGAATCTAAATACAAAGTAACGCTGTCTACTGATAAGCCACTGGTAGAACTGATGGATCTTTTCAAAGGTATGCATTTTGTAGATAATTTTTTCGTATGTAATAAATTTTATTTATTATATAAGGGGTCGTCCATTAATCACGTGACGTTTTTTTAGCAAATTTTTAATCCCCCCCCCCATGGTGATATGCGGTGAGGTTTTGGACTAACCCCCCCCCCCCCCCCAAAATCACTTGTATTTTTTTAATACCAAGTATTTTGAAATTTTCAGAATATTATCACGAAAAATAAATACACGTGATATCTCATTACACCCCCCCCCCCGGTGATATTTCGTGATTTTTTCCGAACCCCCCCCCTTTCGAGCCTCACGTGATTAATGGACGACCCCTAAGTGCCTAGACATAGATATCCAATGATTATACGTATTTTTTATATTCATTCTACAGATTTTGATTCAGCTATTTTTACTGAAGTTGGTGGATCTAACGCAGCAATAGCGTTTGAAAATTTGAATCAGTGCGATTATCCTGTGACAATAATATCTGCCAAATCGTCTCAACGCTACAGGATTCAGAGTGATGGAGTTGTATTGATGAGTGTCATATTATCGGAGCTGGTAGAGCGACTTAAATTATACTTCAAGAAAAAATCCAACCCTCACACAGAGGAAGAAAACAAATCCATTAAGATAGAACTTTATGGGGGAATACCGAATGATATAATCCAGTATTTTTTGCAATCAATAGAGAGACATATTCACTTGCGGCAGAATTTGAGTGAAGCAGAGGTTGTGAAACTGTATGTTTAAAATTGCACATTTTGTATTAACTAGCACTATTATGGTGGTCCTGCCGATGTGAGCTGCGTTGTTATCAGTGGCGGTTTTTTCTAAAGTAGGTTTGTGCAGTGATTCTTCTTGAATTCATATTCCATAATTTTTTTAAAATTATATTTAATTAAATGAACATAATATTAGCGAAACTCAATCAAAAATCTGGAAACAGATAAATCAGAAAAAAATATTGGCACATCTGGGACTCGAACCCAGGACCTTCGGCTTTCCAGGTCGCTGCGTTACCAACTGTGCTAAGGTGTCCCTATCCAATTTGGTCATTTTTAACTGTTTCATACTTCAACTAAGAACCATCAACGTTATCTTCATCTTCTTAATGCATATTTTATTGGCTGCTATCTTTATGTATGATTGCAAGATTCAAACCCGAACTAAATGCTATCTAGATAGTGCCTGGCAGCAAGGGCGGATCCAGGGGGGGGGTCATGGGGGGTCATGGGCTGGGTCCAGGACCTAGGTGGACCACTAATTAAAATTGTTAAACGTAATGTATTTTTCGTATCTATTATTATCAAAATTACCTACCTACTTTTTACTTGTATCTATTATTATCAAAATTAAATTATAACTTCTTGTGACTTGACCACGAATATGTGACCCCCCCCCTGGCGCTATGTGACCACCCCCTGGCGCCAAATCTGGATCCGCCCTTGCCTGGCAGTGTCTGGATTCGAGTCCCAGAGGTGCCAACATCTTTTTATGATTTTTCTATTTCCAGATTTTTGATTGAGTTCCGCTAATATTGTCTTCATTTAATTAAATATTACAATTTGAGGTTTTACTCATAAAGTTAAAAATAAAAATAAACTTTTTATAAAATTTACAACATTTTAAACAGCATGCTATTCAAATTCCATACTAAAAAATCTACCCTTCCATAATAAAACTGCCCGAGAGCGAGTCTGAAATTAATCCCGTATGTGCGTTATGATTTCAGCGACTATAGTACTTTCGTTCTAAGATATAATTTATACGAAAAGTACTAGTGGTGCATAAGAGGTTAACTGTACGAGCGTGCAAACCTCAGGAATCTGTTAGCTGCCCGGACGTGCGACTATGAAATTTGTTAAAACCAAATTTGTCCAAAATAGTATTTTGCAACAATAGATTTTTCAATCAATAGATTTTTTGTGATTATCGTGCTTTTATTAAAGTAAGTTAATTTCTGAAAATATAGGTACTTACTCTTTTTATATTAAAAAATGAACAGCGATTTTTGCACTTAAAGGACCTTTTATTATTAATTAGCCACAGACTCCGTAATAAATCGTCAAATTGTATCTTCCTCGGTTACTAATCTCTGGTGAAGTGATGTGACAAAATCCTTTTAGATTTAGGTAAAAAATGCATTTGTAAATTATGGAACAGACGAAACATAGAATTTACAGACGAGGGAATTTTTTTCTCCCTTTTTTCATGAACTGCCACTGAGTGTTACCTCTCTGATACATACATCGTTTATGAGTATGAGGGAGAGGTTACAATGGAGCTATCAGCGGTATGCCTTTATTGTTTTATAATTTTTGTAACATCAAAAAAAGTTTTTTTTAAATTTAAAAATCAAAACCTGTAACGCTGGTGTTACAATTTTATTTATTTGTATTTTACTATAGATTTATTTTTTACAGAAATCATTAGATATTCTACAATCACAGTACATTGTGGTACAGAAACGACTGATGATAAAATTCCGAGAAAAGCCTCCAACGTCCAGTGAGGGAGTCCACTTTTTATTGCAGGATACTTTTAAAAGGATCAATATGGAAACCGGTGCAATTCAAAAAGTTCGACTGGATGTTTTAAGGTAAAAAATAACATCTTTTTTATGATCATTTTAAGCATATATGGTGTTAAGTGACGTACTTGACTTACTTTAACCAGTGATTCCTGACATTTGGAGTAAAAAATGTAAATGAAATTTTGGTCTCCGGTCTATACACTAGGTTATATTTATTTTCTATGTGTTATCACTGGGATACCACAATTCCACTAAGGGTTAAGTGTAAACCTTACATTTTGTACAGTGCTGTTATTTTATTTATTTTTTTTAGGCGTGGAATTGAAGTAAGTGGTTGTATTCACCTGATATTTCATGCGTTGGATTTGGTAGATCCCAAGAATGAAAGTTTCCAGTTAATTAAGAGTGCCTTAGACCCAAAAATACTGCATCAAGACCAACAGGTAAAAAATATGAAAATAAATATACTGTTAATATTCTAATTTCATTCATTTGTATAGAAAGCAGCCTACTTACAAATGTAGAATTAATGACGTTTTATTTGACTATGTACATTGATTTTCAGAACTGGGAAGAGACAGCTTCCCAAAGCATAATTCACCTTCTGCGAAATAATTTTTCGAAAAGTGATAAAGAACGAGATAAATTAGTACCTTTCAATCACGGCAATTCAATTGCAGAATTTGATGGAAAAAAATTTGTCAAATATGTAAATTTCCTGATTGAAAGGTCTTTGATGAAATTTGTGAAAGCCGTAAAAGCGGAGGAAAATATCACTGAACCGATGGGTTAGTAAATTCTGTTTAGTATATAGGTATATGCATTTAAAATATTCACACACAGCACAGATAATAGAAATAAAGGGAGATATGGAATGAACAGCACAAGCAGTATGGACTATCGAAGCAGCGGAGCCAATGTGTTTGGTATTGAAATGATGATATGCATAGTTCCTACCGGGATGTCATTTATCCAATACCTACCATCCCTAACCGTATGCCTTGCTGGAAAAGCATTTGAAAATGGAACAATGATAAGAGTGAATTCAAATGCTTTTGTTTCTGAAAAAATCAGAAGTTTTGGACTACATTGGAAGCATTTTGTTGGTTGTTTGTGCTCATACGAGATTATGAACTAAACCATATCGAAAGTTATATTATATTAAAGTTATATTAATATCGTTTAGTACTTATTTGTGTTGTGGCGATAACTACCTCGAGGTATCGCGGTGGAACAATATAAAGTATATTTGTGATTGTGTTGTTCGCCTTCGCAGAAGTAAGTGATTGGTTTTCCTTCTTCCTTGTAATCCATTATTTTCCCTACACGTATTATCATCCTATTCCAGCAAACACCACTTCATTTAGTATTTTCAGTCCATTTCCAAGTGCATTTGTTACTGTAATTCGGAAACAGTTTCGGATGCAACACAATGAAAGTTATGCATTTGGTGTGAAGGTAGAAACAAGTGCAGGGCTCCGATGTGCATTGATACAGTTTGTTGTAGTATGGATGAATTATTTTGGTGACATGTTAGTCTTATACTTCTTTATTAATATGTCTCATGGCCCATCCCACTTGCTTCTGTTATCTATGGTACATAGTATACCTAGTTTTGGTTAATTTACAATTTTATTTTTAGGTGAGGTTGCACTAAAAGATCCTGAAAATGTTGCGATTTTGAAAGAGCTTAATTCTGACAAACACGAAGAAGAAAATGTTCTCGAAGTTCCTCAAGGATCCCTCCTCGGGTTTAATAGAAAACCAATTCTGACCGCTAGGTGGGAAAAACAACAACTACAGAAAGTGGATGGGGAAGGCGAGGGAGAAGGAGAAGGATAATAATTTACACAGAAAACATATTTTTTTAAAACTATAAGTACACTTTATTTGAATGATTAACAAGCCTATGTTTTTTAGCAAAATTGTTCTGATTGTTTTAGCATGTTAACCAGTTTGTAGCCGAGTAGACAAATGGGTTGGTTCTCATAAAGTAGTCACAGGTTCAGCTCCATTATTTACAAGCAATATTTAATGCTTATAATGATGAAAGAAAGTAGGAGGAAATGAAATATTCTCAGGTTATTCGTAGTCCGGGAATGTTTGTCCTTATCAAGCGCCAAAAGTGCCCATTGGATACAAAAAATTAGTATCCGTTGAGCGCCGGCGTATCCAATAGACAATCTAAAAGAAATAGGTCTATTTGTGGGATTTTTACCCTCAGCACACTTCAGAGATTAGGTCGTGGGAGCTTGACGTTTCAAAGGTAAAAAAAATTAACTTGATAAATCATTAAGAGTAATTGAGTTAAAACTTGCTTTAATTGATGGAAGTTGTTAAAATCTGATGTGCATAGATTAAATCGCCTACATGGTCTAAATTATAACAATGTTTCTGGGGATAAAGTACACTAACTTTGGCAAGTGGGTTCCACAAGTAAATAAGTAAATTTTTTTCGAAATTCTAACATTATAAGGAAGTTTTCAGATAAAAATGTTGGAATTCTTTGTATAAAAATAAAATTATGTTTTTATCGTTTTTTCTTCTATCATAATGTAGACTCATCTCTGTAAAATAATGTAGTTTACTCCCAGACATCCTGTATATTATTAATGTAGTGTTCAGTAATCTTTAAATGCTCCAAAACACAACTTGTGCAGGTTTTATCAATGATTAGTAGATTCTCAATATTAACAATCTGGTTTATTTATGTTCACGTATTTACAATAATAAAGCTACAAGTTAGCCGACCTAACTGGAAGAGAGGAAGATTGAATTCGGTTGAATTAAATTGAATTCGAGCCGTTGAGTCAGCAGAAGTGACACCAGCGCCTCTGTCGGTAAGCGGAGAAGTACTTCGTTGCTGAAATCTTGCAGAGTAGTTGGAAAGCTTTTGCAATACGAGTACATTACAATTAAGTAATAGGAAATTTCACCCCTGGATTACGAAAAATTTGTTATTGTGTCATTATTATTTGTTATTATTGGGTAGTGCAATAATATATTATTATCGATTTAATAGAGAACTCCAGTCCAATTTTTTTTTTTTTTAATGAATAATTACCTTCTAACTTAAATAACTGCATTTTTTTTAGAGTTAGTTAATAGTTAAAATAATTGTCAAAGTTTTAATTTTTCAAGATCCTCCAAAAACCACCGTATGTATGGTGAATTGTGTGACGTCATCATTCCTGAAAAGTTACTAAAGGATCGGGCAATCAGCTGATCAACTGCCGCCATTTTGAATTTCGTTGTTCGAAGTATTCTCCCTAGAAGTAGCATTACTATTTTTTTGGTGCAGTAGTTTTTGAATATTTTCAATAATAGAGATTAACTAATATGAGATACCTTTATTTTTGAAACATTATTTAGGCCACGACGAACAATGACGTCACTACTAAACATTTCAATAATGCATACTTGAGGGCGTGTTTCTACGACCTGATTAAAAATGGACTTTTTAATAATTTTTTTTAAAAACTCTGCGTTTAATATTATTAAATAAAAATTATATATTCAGAATCAGCGTTTATTGGTCTATATCAGTGGTTCCCTACCTTTTTCTGACCCAGGACCATTTCTACGTTTATTTTTTCGACAGGGGCAATTTTTTATGAAGTTGAAATTTGTGTTTGTCAACTTTAAAGGGGGGAGGGTGACACCACGTTGTCAGCCCTATCCGTCGCCACTGGCCAGCATGGGTGCCACCTAATGGGTGGCACCCATGCTGGCCTAAGCCACTGCTTGTGGTCAGTAGCGTAGGATGGATAGCACAACGGGAGGGGCGTAATGGGATAGGGTAGGGCGGGTTCTAGCAGAATATTTACCATAACGGAGGGGGCGGAATGGGATAGGGTGCGATGGGTTCTAGCAGAATATTTACCACAACAGAGGGGGTAGAACGGGATAGTATGGGGTGGGGCGAAACGGAATACCATAATGGCCACTGACCACAAGGTACAATAATGATAAACTGAATATTGTCCCGATTTTTTTTATTCAGACTTCTCGACCAGGGACCGCCCGCGCGCTGGCTCGCTTATTGACCGGCGGACCATCTTCTAGCCTCTTGCGGACCACTGGTTGGGAAACCCTGGTATATATGAACACATTTTTTTAAAGCCATAATATTTTTCACTGGAGTTCCTTATTATGTTGTGAATAGGGATATGAGAGCCCTTAGGACATGAGAGTCCTTAAAAAATCCTGTGCCTTAATTTTTTACTAGTTCCTGTGTGCAATTACTAGCTCTTGTGTGCAATTATCTTTCTAAACAAAGCAATTTAAGAAATAAATTTAAAAGATTATTGTTTCTATTTTATTGCATTCTTTCAGGTAAAACATTTTATCAACTACAATTTATTAATTAAGGCTCAATGTTATTGATATTTATTTTCACGATTTTTCTGTATTATGCACCATTAATTATGTGAATGTTATTTATTCAATAAAATATCTCTGTTACATTGTCGTTTTATTAAAAATAATAGAAAAGACTGAATTTTTTTCACCAAAAAATAATAAAAAAACTATCAAGTGTTCGGTCGGCCTCATCCAATTTTCCCTTTATTTATTCATTAACTTGACTTGTTCGCTGTTCAGTATCTATGAAGGTAGGTACCATGGGTTACAAAAAAACCATATGATTTGAGGTAGATACAATTCTCCCTTCATCTTACAAATAATTTAAAAAGTTACGATATCTATGGAGATTTCTCTTTATAAATATGAAAAGAAGACATCGCGAAGAATACTCTTTCTCCGAAAAACCATGTTCGTACTTTCGTGGAGATTCCATCACAGTACATACTTAGATTTAGAAGCAAAAACTGTCTTTATTAAACATTTAATTTTTCTATTGTTTTGACACTTTCATAAACCTTCCTATACATATTTGAACTTGTGGAAATAAACCTGAAGTATCGATACTTCAAGTTTATTTCAAACAGTAATTGTTGTTTTTTTTGCCCGTCCGCCCCTTGTGCCCCCCCCAGAAAAAAATCTTGGATCCGCCCTTGCTTCTGTACAAATTTGAATGGAAACAAATGTGCCGCTGACTGTGTACCTTTTTTTTATTTATTTTTTTATTTATTTTTTATTTATTTTTTTATTATTTATTGAAACATTTATTATAATTACAATTTTACAACAAAATATTTTTTTTTTACAGGTTTTTTTTTACTACCCTTCCATTAAAAGCATTTGCTTGTGTATGGAAGGGAAGTGTACATAAATGCTATTAGTTATTAGTTAGGTATAAGTTAGTACTTAAATAATTAATTGTACATAAATCTATGTGAGCCGCAGTATTTATTTGATAATGGTGTGTTTTTTTTTTAAAAGAAAGAATGTTATGGAGAACTAAGATATTTGTAAGATTAATTGACAGTAGTTTTTTTCTTAAGAATATTTTTAAAGTGTCTCTTGACAGAGAGCAGTATTCGGGTTTTATCATTGATAAAACATTATTTAGCATTTTAGTTCTAGACCATTTAGCATGCGGTCTGTCTCTCTTATATTTACCTACGGCCGTCCCATTTGAATTTCGTAATCATGGTGAAACTCTTTAAAAAAAAACTCTTACTCTCCTAAAAATCTTTTATGGAATTATAGGCTTATTGCTTGAAATGACTTTAGCCATGTTTGGTGACCAGATCTGAATAGCCAGGTATTTCCCCATATTCCTTTTCCCCATCTCCTTTCTCTCCCCACTATCTTCAGCCTCATAATATAACCCAATCGGGGATCCCATTGGTTCCAGAAGGGAGCAGTTGGGACTCTTGTGAGGTATTCATTAAAAAAATATATTTGTGTGCAGTTCACACGCGGTAGAAGTGAAACCTTCAGAAAACTAAAGTAGACAAGAGTGGGGAGGCTGCGAAGCACCGCACAAAGAGGAGACCGATTATTCTATCTCATTCTTTCGCAAATCCTAAAGATGTATGCGTGTGTCTCTTTTTAGTGTCGCTTTTTCGTTTCATCAAGTTTCAAATCACAACGGTGCTAAAGAAGTTTTCACTTCAAAAAAGTAGACCGAAATTAGGCTTATAATTGGAACACGAAACACGCCCATAAGGCACTTTATGTATTTTTCTACTTTATATATTATGTTGTCCGCGTCGTCTGCAGTCTGCACAGAACTGCAGGCAATCAACAGCATCAGAGACTCGTCGCCAGTTTTTTGCGTTCCCGCGCAAATCGGGCGTTCTTTTGATTTGAACGAGACACGAGCAATTAATTCCGGAGACTGCCGCCACGCGCGCGCCAACAGCAAACCTGTCTTGCCACCATTACGCCATTATAATAGCTGGGAACAGCGGGTAGCAACTTATTCCATTGAGGGCCGGGTAGGTACTGAACTTTTTTCTGTTTACATTTCTTGATGAGGATCGTCAATTATTATTAGTTCCCATCGACCTGCCACTTGAAATTCGGTCCATTTATATTCATTCGATTTGGTCCCCTTCCATTGTCCTCAAGTTTCAGGTTTCAGGCGGTATTTTTTAATTATCTCCTTGCCTCTGCCAAAATTCTGGTTCGTCGATGTTTGGCATGAAACAAATGATGGATGCCGGGAATGCCATATTTTGTTTATTCTAGTGGGTGGGATTATTTTCAAGTGGACAAATTATACGCTTAATTTTTGACAGTACCTACCACCGATCTTGGATTGCGTTTTTATGCATAGGTAATAAGGTACCCGACTAGATCAAATATAATATCCTAACTCTGTCATCTCCATATTTTTATCTTATCTGATAACGTGTATTCGTACAGTGATCCAAAAGTCCAATCAAGTTCGCCGCTGGACTTAACTGGAATTTCTTTTTACGATGGGGCTTAATATTAGTTTGTTTAACGGCTTTTTGATCGTAAGCCATAGGTAAATTTGCTCAAGTGATATGCTTGCAATCAAACGTTTTTGTGAGTAACGTTTCGTCAGGTTTTATTCTCCAGTTAGTTTACCGTTCGTGTTGTATTTCCCCGCGGGGAAATGGAAAGAAGTTACGGGCGTCAAATGTACACTTTGCGATTTTAACGCTACATCAGTCGACTATAAATTATGAATTAACGTTTCATTCTAGAAAATTTCATTTGTCAGCACTGCTTTTGCTTTGGCAAGCCGAAGATTCGCAGTTGAAGACATGTCTCGGAGAGAATACTTGTCTTTAAGTTACCTATCTTTTTCTTTTGTCAGTCATATTTGTTTTAGTCATTTACCTATATAACTACGAAAATTGGACATAATAAGTAGGTTTTAAGGTACCGGATACAAAGATTTTTGGGAAAGGACATGCAGGGATAAACAATTTATTTCTTTGAATATGGCATTGCAACGCATGCCGGGGATCAGCTATTGTTTTTATAATACTAATCTTGAAACATCTTGTCAACGAGGGATTTAAACAGAGTTTAATATGCTTTATGCCACTCTCGATTGGAATATGGAGTAATAGGATGGGGCTCAGCAGCATCTAAACACATAAAACAACTGAAGGTAACTCAGAATTGCATCATAGAAGTCTCTGCCCACTACACTATGACCGTAACCATAGCGGCGCATGCAAAAAATATTCTTTGTATCGATCAGTATGAAACGCTGCCCACTAGCCCGTCCCGTCACCGACCAACACCGTCGCATACCATGACCGGACTGACGGCGAATTCTCGATGACAATATTTACAGGTGCCGGTCCGCTCTATGCATGGCACGCGTAGTTCATAGTTGGTATGGAACGGTGTAGTGGGCAGACTCCTTAAAGACCATACTAAAGGTCCCCATAAGGACGTCAATAACAGAAATTTTTAAACAGTTTGATGTATCTATGCCAAAAACATTCTAGTACATCACCTCAAAAATGATTCAGAGGCAGACACCTCACATGCTCATAAAACCAGAGCGAAACAAGCAGACATAATTAATATACCCAAGTGTAACTCTTCGTTTGGACAAAGAAGTTCTGAATTTTTTAGCAGTAAGGTTATATAACAAACTCTCACTTAGTATCAAACAAATTAAAACAAAAAATAGCTACATTAAGGACATTAAATATTGGCTATAAGAACTATAGGAAAATGAACTTGTATACTTATAACATCGTCGTAGAAGTTTCTGGAAAACTTTATCCAAACCATGAAATTAAACCATAGAATTCGCTGAAAACTTATCCAAAGCATAGTCCCCCTCAGCACAGGATCTCCTAGTGAGGAGGACTACGAATATAATTTATATTTTATATATATACCTAACATGTTTCATCTAAAAATGTAAAAAAAAAGGATTTTCGGTTAGATGCTAAATAAAAAAAATAAAAAAATATATTATCTAACACCTAAGTCCTATACCACAAAACTTTACAAGTGGAGCGGAGACGAAATGTTTCTTCTGAGCAATATGATTGGTCAATTTTTGCACGTCTCTGTTTCACTCTGCTCAGCTTTGCTTCCATGGAAACGCACCCTTAGATAAGGGCACTTACGACAATTTATTGCAACCAAAGGTTCTACCAAAACCAAATGTATTTTGTATTTGAAATTAGAAATTGGTTAAATACTGTATTTTGTATTCCAAATACACGACTATTATTTTGTATTTCGTATTTTAAATACATGCGAAAAAGTATTTTGTAATTTGTATTTTAATTACAGCAAAGCATGTATTTTGCCCAGCCCTGAAGGCAGTAAGGACGGAATACATACCACATACAACTGACACAACTTTGTCTCGAAACTCATTCTTTATTTAATTTTTACATCGATTAGGTATACGTTTTTATCACCTTGATCGTGTCGTGTCTTCGTAATAGGACGGCTCGTGTTCGGGCCTTCTAACTTAAATAACTGTATTTTTATTTTTATTTTTAGAGTTAGTTTTAATAGTTAAAAATAATTGTCAAAGTTTTAATTTTTTAAGACCCCCCGAAAACCACCGTATGTATGGTGAATCGTGTGACGTCATCACTCCTGAAAAATTAGTATAGGATCGGGCAATCAGCTGATATACTGCCGCCATTTTGAATTCCGTTGTTCGAAGTATTCTCCCTGGAAATAGCATTACTATTTTTTTTGTGCAGTAGTTTTTGAATATTTTCAATAACAGAGATAAACTAATAAGAGATACCTTTATTTTTGTAACATTATTTAGGCCTAAATAAAGTTTCAATAAACACAACAACTAAATCTTTATAAACAGTATGTAAACAAACGAATAAATTAATACGATGGCTTGTGTCATATACATTCCCATACAATGACTTTACGGTGACGTCACGACACGTCGAACAGTGACGTCATATTGACGTCACTGTTTGACGCGTTTTAAAAACTCTTGCGTTTAATATTATTAAATAAAACATAAATATATTCAGAATCAGCATTTATTGGTCTATATGAACCTATTTTTTTTATATCCAGAATATTTTTCATTGGAGTTCCTTATTCTAATATTCTGCAAAATTCGGAAGAAAATCATTTGCTGCGTGAAAATATAATTTTAACAACCCATTCTTAAGTTAAAACCAGTTTTATGTTCAGAGTGTAACGATAAAATTTCAACTGTGAGATAGTAAAGGCGTGAGTCCCCAGATTTAATTATTAATGCACGCAGTACACGAAAATGGTTTTACGCCGATCTTTGTAGTACATATTCTGCAACTTTAAAATCTTGCACTTCATCTGCGGACCCATTTCGAAGGAAACCATTCCCGAGTTCCGCTATTGCAAGATATTCCCCGAGTTTCAAGATATGAAAGTTTCAGACTATGTGCTGCAAATATCGGAGGAAAACCATTTTCATGTTATGGATGTAGTTTTAATTAAAACGACTTACCGAACACAGATTTACTCTTAAATTTAAACCAGTTGTGAAATAATTAATAAAGTTCAATTTTAATTTAAGCCGGTGGACTCTTACCAGATTAATTATTAAGTTAAAACAAGTTTAGTGATAGAATTGAAATTAAAACACTTTTGCACTTTCTTCCACTTATTTATTTTACCGGGACCGTTTTCATCCTACTACGGACATTTCAGACTGGGACTGGACCAGTCTAAAATCCGATTTCAATTTCCAATCCGTTTCTGACTATGTGCTGCAAATATCGGAGGAAAACCATTTTCATGTTATGGGTGTCGTTTTAATTAAAACGAGTTACCGAATACAGATTCAATCTTAAATTGAGACCAGTTTTGAGATGAGCTATAAATTTGAGTTGCACACTGTACGCTCCGAAATTCGCTCCATTCAGACTGGTCACTGCGACTGGACCAGTCTGAAATCCGATTTCAAATTACAATCCGTTTCAGACTATGTGCTGCAAATATCGGAGGAAAACCATTTCCATGTTATGGGTGTCGTTTTAATTAAAACGAGTTATCGAATACAGATTCAATCTTAAATTGAAACCAGTTTTGAGATGAGCTTTAAATTTGAGTTGCACACCGTACGCTCCAAAATTCGCTCCATTTGCTTGTTCCGTGTGTAACTTTTATTCAAGCTTTTGGATTCTTACACAGACTCACCCTTAACATTCTGGAAAAATATGAGAATACTATAGGCCGGGTCAACGAATAAATACACCGTCAAGACGTCATACTCACGTAACGTCGCCAATAATTTTTAATTTTATTTTTCAAAATTAGGACTAAGGCAAAAATCTGATTTAAGGATTACTTGTTTATCAAATATACTTGTACATGTAATTAAATTATTAAAAATATACAGTATCTTTATTTTTAGTAATCCTCAAACCAGATTTTGGATAATACCCAACCTAATATTGGATAAAATAATTTAGGTATTATGATTTACAGCGCTCAAATCCAAAGAATCGACAAACTGATCAAAATCTGAGGGCGTTCCTACATTTGGTAGACGAATTACCTTAGCTTGCGAAACTACCCCAGTGTATGCAGCTAATCGTTTGGTGTGAATACTCTCGGCAGTTGACTTGGTAATCAGTGTAAATAGCGCATCGTCAACGAATTCAAAACGCTTAAGTATTTCGAATTCATAAAAAAACGTTTTCTGAAATCCTCAAAATTACTTATTATTTCTTAAGTATTTATTAATGTACACAAAACAATGTAATACAGAAAAAAACATACAGGTGATTGATCATTTTTCTTCAATCAGTTATCGATCGAATCTGGTGTATAATACAATTGTATTCAAGTTTTGTGTGTATTAGAAAAGTGAACGTCTATTAGAAAATCCACTAACCTTGTTTTTTTAAAATGATCTTTCAGCACTAATAAAAACGCTATCAGAATAACAACTTTTTCACTAATTCACGCCAGTCAATAGATAACAATTCACTTCACGAGTTAACGTCAATCACAATATACGAACGAAATTAGAATTCACAAAGAATATTTCAGGGAAATCCCTGACCGAGCAATACTTCGAGCTAGGAACGAAAAAATAAATAATAAAACATTGTTTCGGGAATCCCCGACCAACCGAGCCATAGAGCTAAATAACAGCCAGTGTTCACGTGTAAAATATTTTTTGCGGCAATTTTGCACTTTCGTAAGTTTTTTCTCCACGTTCGAGTGTCACCCCCCTCCCTCGGGTGGCACCCGGGCGGTCCGCCCCCCCGCCCCCCCTTGCTAAGCCACTGCATGTAAAATAGTACATACTTACGTACGAGTATATTAGAGGTCTGACATTATATGTAAACTTAATCTGGTCAAACTAGACGGAGCAACATGCAATAGCCGAATAGCCTTCTTTGGAGAAATATGTTAAAACAATATGTTCTATGTACGTGCATACTTATTTAAGAATAATAAGTTACTTAGGTAGCAAATAATAATTTTAAGAATTTTTAAATTTGTAATTAGGTTAAAAAAGTGAAATATGTATAATGTATAAGTACATATTTATTTTAACTTAGTAAAAAAATCAGAGTGTGTAATTCACAAACGGTAGAAGTGAAACTAGAAAGTCGCTAGATGTCGCTTTCTTTTCTTTTTTATTATAAAGTCGTTTGAAGATTGGATATTGATTTACAAAAATAAAAGCGCTACCGGACGCTCGCGCGGAGTTGTGAATTTACAGCACTATATTAGAACCGAGGACCCGTCATAAAATACATTTTAGTGACGTATTTCCGTTTCATTCCAATCACTAACGGGGCTAAAGAAGTTGCACTTAAAAAATCGGGGAAGGGGAGGAAACGTGAAAGAGGAAGTTTGGGAAGTACCTACCTGGCAGATCTTGTCAATGAACATGCAGCTTCCATCATATCTTAGTTTCGGTTCTGAATGTTAACCTCTCATCAGGGCAATACTGACAGTAGGTATATCCTACTCTGACTAAAGCAGAATTCTTCCAGAAGAAAGCTGGGTCGTTTTCAGATCGTGAAGGTTCCCGGTTTAAAAGTCAATAATCTTTGAAAATGTGCAAGGGCCGCGAAATGGGTAATAATGGCGGTTGGTTTAAAAGGGCTTACAAAAATATTTTTCGATCTGTGGCTTCAGCAATTTATGTTAAACTGTGTATGTGTGTAATGGGGCATGATTACGAATTAATGACGCTTATTACCTTGTAAATTTATTCTCAGCTTTTGTCATAATCTTTGATCATTTTACACGCTATTTAATTATAATTCAACTACGCCCACATTTCAACAGTGCAAGCACAAGATTTGTGCGTATCAGAAAATGAAAGAATTTTTTTTTTTTAAATGTTCGTATATTTCATAACGCCCTTTCTGGACTATTTTGTTAACCAAGATGTTATTTTATGTTTTTGTATACACATAGCAAGCTTTCGGTGCAGACATTTTCGGGCTAACTGCAGTACAATATTATTTATGCCGAGTCAGTGGACATCTTCAAAAATTATGTATTTAAAAAATATTTATAATATTAATAGAATTGTATGTAATTTAATAAACTATTCCCATGTAAAAACCCCTAAAAAGGGCGTCAATAAATAAATAAATGTAGTCACGGAATGGAAGTAACGGATTCTACATATATCACGTGATTTTTTCAATGTTGATTCAAATTTATTTAAATACTATATATTTGTTTGTCCAAGAATTAAAGCCTTTCCTCATTTTCGGCGACAAGGATATTATTTCTCAAAATATGGCGCCACTAGCGTGTAGCTCAGACTTTCCCCTAAAAAACGAGAGGTTTTCCGGCTTGGTAGCTGCTTCAGTGCGATCTTTGCGTCCGTTTGAGATGGACGCTCCGCTGCCGAATCCCGCCACTTTCGAGGTGTGCTCAATTATTCGCTTTTTCAACTAAGAGAAAGAGCGTCCGCCCTGTTAAAGTTCGTAAGCTCACAATTTTGATCCCAGACGTCAGTAAGTCTACCACACATCGATTTTAAGGGAAGAAAGGCGTGTGCAAATTGCGTGCCCGTTGGGTTACCAAAATAACCGTTTTTCCAACCAAGACGAGGCTTTTTTGGATAGAAACCGGATTCACCACCTAACAATAGGATTCACCACCTAATCCCGGAATTAAAAAGGCAATTTTTTTTTCAGCATTCTCACCAGCGTTTGGTTCCTTAGAACGGGCAATCTGCCTAGCTAGGAACTAATATCGACCCACAAGACATAATAACACTTATACACATTTTATAGTTATTTTTCAATGTTATTATTATGTTATTTTTGCCATACAAATGTATCAAATCTAATGTTATAAATAAAATAAAAATCAGGCATGATTTGCATCTTTTTCTTCACCTGAAGCAACATTTGGCCGGAAAACCTTTGGAGACCGACTTAGGACGCCGAGTTGTATTTAACTGACTAAATAAAGGAAATTAATAAATTTGCATGTTAAAAATATATGTTCAAATATAGTTCCAAAATTCTATAATACGTACTAACTCTAAAAAAAACGAAAATCGTGGGACATCACAAAAAATCAACTTCGCGAAAATGCTCTGCATCATTATAGAAGTTTATATTACGAGCTTGACTTTCAATTATTCACATCACCTTCATCAATCGCCATAAAATTAATTAAAACATTTGTGTTAATTTTCTTAATTTTAACTTTCAATTAAGGGCCCGCAACCCGGATTTGTACCGACTTATTACATATTTCCCTTAAACACGGTAAGTTTAAAAGCTCTTAAAAAATATATGTTATTCTTGAAGATTATATCTAGACTTTGCCCGCGCCGAAACGCAAATTATATAAAATTCCCTTGATAGAAAAAAATTGCAATGTATGCTCCAAAAATTATTATTAACACGTTTGTTTCAGTTATTTTACAAGTTATATGTATGAAAAAATTCACAGAGTTTCTTTAAATGCTGTTTAAGATAATGCCCCCGAGTTTTTTGGTCTATTTTAAACGAGTCGTGTTTTATTAAACATTTTCGCAATTTTCGCATTGATTCGCTGTAAATGTTAGCGCTCTCCTCTAACATTCGTAATTTCGTATCTCTCCATCTTCTTCTTTTCGGGCCCGGTTGCAGAGCCTTAACACTATTTCAAATGAACCCAGAAAGGAAGAATCGTGTAGTGACAAGTCGCGCAGTCCAATGCTCACAGTGCCAGTCCGGGTTTGCAGTCCGCAGTCTGCAGTAATGGGCAATGGGCAATGGAAGGGCAGTGCGCAATGGCTAAGTACCCTCGTCCCGCGATTACCGGTAATTTAGCGCAGCGATCGATAGCCTCCTTTGCATATTTTGTCCGGGAGTTTTTCATTCTGGAAATAAGGTGAACAGCTCCTAATGACGGGTGAGTCCGATGGACTTGCTTTTCTCCGCGCAGCAGTGGCGGAACTTCAGATTTTAAACCGGTAAGAGTGTTACTTAAATATACATCCTCTCAGTATTAGTATTCAGAATCGAAACGTTATTTAAAATGCTAGTGCATAGTTAGTGACAGACGTCAAGTATAATTTTGCTCCGTATAAAATAGTGGAATAAAACGCAAAAAGTTTATTTTGATCGTTAAAGTGTAGTGGTGCATCATTGTGCTGCGGTAATTCTGGAGCTAATATTATGTACGTACTGAACCATATACATAAGAGAAACTGATTTTATAAAGTCAAATAACTGTCATTTTGAACATTATAATACCATCCGTTGTGACTCACATAGTCGATATACGGGAGGAGTGATGATTATCTTAAACAATAAAGTTTCATATGAAGTAATATCAAATCATCAATTTCAAAAACATTGTTGGATATTAGTCATCACCATTAAAACAGGAACCAATAAAGATACTGTTATTTATAGATCGCCAAACACAAGTAAGTGCGACTTTTTAACATATTTTCAAAGATGGTTGATGGAAAATTTACAAGATGAAAATATAAACATTATACCTGGAGATTTTAATAAAAATGTTAAAGCAAATGCAGATATATACAGATAAAACTGAAATCTATTATTCAAGCTACAGGGATTAAACACTTAGTCAAAGATTTTACACGAATTACCAGTACCTCGAAAACAGTGATTGATCTGGTAATTTCAAACAAATTCAACTTAAATATTAATGTACTAGATAATCCTAAAATTACCGACCATAACATCATTCAAATTCTAATAAATGACCGAGAAAAATACAACTCCAATAAAGAAACACAAGTAAAAACATATAAAAATTAAAAAAAATACAATCATCAAATTTTTATTCAGACCTTGGAGACTATTAATTGGAATGAAATAAATCAAATGGAATATAACGAAAAAGCTGACCAGATGATATTAAACTTAAAAAAATCTATTAATAAAGTAGTTCCAGAACAGAAGACACATAAATAAATAATAATAAATGGTACACAAAAGAACTACGCACAATGCAGCACAATAGAGATACATTTTACAAAAGAGCACGCCTTACTAATGATACTAAGCATTGGGATAACTACAAAAAAGCGAGAAACAAATACTCGCATAATGAGTACATAAAAATTAAAAAAATTCAGAAGAAGGGGATCCCACAAAAATTTGGAAAAGCATAAAAGAATTAGTACATGGCGAAAACAAAGATGACATACAAATAGTAAACTTTCCAAAAGAGATAACGAAGAAAACATAGCTAATAGCTTTAACAAATATTTTATTGAAAGCATCTCTCAAATTAATAAATTAATACTTAACATTGTTGCTAATCCCATAAATGATAATAACGACTCAAACAAAGAGTTATTGGTATTCAGAAAAATAAATGCAGAATATTTATTTAACATTTTAAACAAAATTAAATCAAAGAATAGTTCAGATGGATTAACTATTAGTATAATAAGAGATGCTTTTCCAGTAATAGGATCTACTCTATTAAATATTATTAATGAAACGATTGAAGAAGGAAAATTTCCGCAGTCATGGAAACTATCTACTATTAAACCGGTTCCAAAGGTTAAAAATACCAGAAAATGTGAAGAATTTCGACCAATCAACACCTTACCAAAATATGAGCAGATTCTTGAAGTGATAATAAAAGAACAAATTTTGCAATACCTAGATAAACACGATATTTTATACCAAGAACAGTCAGGGTTCAGATCTAATAACTCATGTGAAACAGCATTAAAAGTAATTGTCGAAGAATGGAAGGAAGGAAGGAATAATAATAAATTTATCTTAACAATATTTTTGGATTTTCAAAGGGCATTCGAAACTATAGATCGAGAAATACTAATAAGAAAGCTTAAAGAAATTGGTTTCTCACCTGTAGCCATTAAATGAATACAAGAGTATTTGAAAGACAGAAAACAGGTAACAAAAATTAATAATCAATTTTCAAAACCAATGGAAAATAAGTTAGGAGTACCACAGGGATCGGTCCTTGGACCTCTATTGTTCATACTCTATATTAATGACACGGTGAAAATATTTTCAAAATGCAAAGTACGACTATTTGCCGATGATACACTAATATACTTAATTGGAGAGAACTACAAAGAACTAATACTAAATGACGTGTCAAGATGGCTAAAAATAAATAAGCTTAAATTAAATACAAAAAAAAAACAAAATGTATGGTGATTGGATACAAGAAGACATTCAGTGAAAGCAAAATTAAAATTGATTGTGAAATTATTGAAAATGTTACTGAAATGAAATACTTAAGAGTTATATTAGATTCCAAACTAAACTTCAATAGACATGCTGAATACACCCAAAAGAAAATTGGCAAAAATATATCTTTTTTTGGAAGAATTCGGCCAAAAATTTCTAGAAAAACTGCAATCACCATTTACAATTCAATTATTGCTCCACACTTCAACTACTGCTCGAGTATAATTTTCCTATGTAACGAAAGAGAACAAAATAAGTTACACATTCTCCAAAATAGGGCAATGAGAATAATACTTCAACAAAATAGATTTTCAAAAATAATTAAAATGTTAAAGGAACTAAATTGGTTAACCGTGAAACGGATGCTGACCTTGAACACGATGGTATTTATCCATAAAATATTGAACAACGTGTTACCAAAATACTTCTCAAATAAAATTGTATACAACAAGGACATTCACAGATATAACACAAGGACGTGCAAGGAAATTAGGCTACAAAAAAAGGACAAAGCGAATACGCAGAACTGTTTACTGTACAAGAGAATGAAGTTATAGAACACACTACCAGAAACTTTAAAGTCCACACCAATTGGAAAGTTCAAGATGTATTAGGAGCTACATAAAACTTGAAAAAATGTAGTGAATATGAAATATTATAATTAATTAGAAATTTGTAAACTTAAATGTACAAATTACTAAAAGAAAAATAATAATTATTATTATTTGCTGTGTTTGGTGCTCAGATCTGAATATCAAAGTACTTGCTAACCTTTTTCTCCGCAACAATTCGATTGGGGATGC
Organism: Limnephilus rhombicus; assembly: GCA_929108145.2. Lineage (NCBI taxonomy): Eukaryota > Metazoa > Arthropoda > Insecta > Trichoptera > Limnephilidae > Limnephilus > Limnephilus rhombicus. Next base: position 23,693,434 of record OV815274.1, read on the forward strand.
CATGATGTCACCTCGTGCGGTATTCATACAGAAAAAAAGATAATTTTTAAAACGCTGTATGGGCGATCGGTTCTATTATTATCATACTGAAGGTTGAGAAGCACAAAGTGGCCTGGATTAATTTTACTACGCTGTTCACGAGGTGGAATCAGATTTCTGAAGCTTTATTTCGTTTTCTGTACATTTTAATTATTTAGATATTATTAATTTTATTTTGATAAAATATTACCAGATACCATTTTCGACTTTTAAGACACAATTTTAATTTGGATTGAATCTCTTCCGGCGACATCATCTAGTGACGATTTTGATTTTTGAAGGCTTTCAAATTTAAGCCTAAATCTTGAATGAATGTTTCTTTGTATGCCCCGTTTGCGTTTTTACACCATTCATCCAATTGCGATGAAACTTTCATGATTTATTGTGCGCACATCCTTGAAGGTTTCTATATAAAATAGTGAGCTCTGACGTTACGAAATTATTTCCTGTAAAATTCATTCGATTGCGATTAAATTTTAGGGATTTTTTGTGCGCACGCCCGCAAATGACGACCTCCGTAGTCCAGTGGGTAAGACTCTTGACTCACAATTCGGAGGTCGCGGGTTCGAACCCAGCATGCGCAAATAAATTTTATGATTAATTTGTGTTATTTCACAATTAATTAATTCAAAATAATAAATAGTATATTTGCGGCATGTTCCAGAGTGGAAGATACTATTAGTATCGCCCTGGTGTAAGACCACCATTCAGAATTGAAACGTTGCTTGAAAATGGCTTTAGCCGTGTTTAGTGACCAGATCTGAATAGCCAGGTACTTCCCAACCTTCCTCTTCCCCACCTCCTTCCCCTCCCCACTACCTTCAGCCTCACAACATACCCCAATTGGGGATGCCATAGTCTCACTGGCTCCAGACGGGAGCAGTTGAGATTCTTGTGCGGTATTCACTGTAAAAAAAAAAGGTTTCTTAATTTAATTGTGAGCTCCGGCGTTTTAAAACTTGTATTAAAAAAATTACAATTTGAAAAATGAGTGTACTTCATGTAGTTTAGGGAGAGGGGGAGGGAAATCCGGGAGGCGGAGAAGAACGGAGAAGAAGGTTACCTCGAGGGGGGACGGGGGAGGGAGGGAGGCGGGGAAGGTGGAAAGGGAACGGGGGCTCATGGGGGGCTCTCAGGGGGAGGGGTGGGGGACAAGGGAGGTGCAGAGGGAATGATTGCAAAGGAGACATGGTAGGCGTACGAAAGAGCAGTGGGTAAATTTGGAAAATGCATGCTTCTCACACGGACGTATGTGTACGCGTCAGAAAACCTTGGAAAATCAAAAACATTGTTTATCCAAAAGCACTGGGTGCTCGCTAATAAATGGTAAATAATATACTGCCTGTCACGGATAAAAATTGAAAAGGTAGATATTAAAGATTTATTAAGGAAATTATTTTATAATCTTGAAATTAAAAAAAAACTCCAATCTACTCACGCCACTGCCACGTATAGCCGCGTCTACCTCTACTCACTCCTTCTCGAGTCGAATATAATCGTACTTAAACGCAATATAAAATGTTAACGCTTATGGTAAAAAATAATTGAGATTAACGACTGCTAAAAGGCACGAGAATGATTACCTCAAAATGCAATATTGTGGAGATTTTAAACCGTGCGAACTCATATAGGTAATCTTCCAGACAAAATATATTATGCATCGATAAAGTAACGACAAGTTGAAAGTTTTATTTTTAATGTCGTTGGTATTAAATTCGAATTTAAAGTTTTGTGAAAAACATAAGGCTCACGGGCAACTGAATTTTTTTTTGACAACTATCGCTACTCCGTGTATTTCAATGGAGGTCCGCACACTACGCAACTTATCAAAGATCAGTTGTTAACGCAACCAGTCTCTCGCAACTCGTCGTGCTAGTTGCTGGCGCGTTTCAGTGCCAACTACGCCTCACGAGCTGTCAGTTTTCGAGAAATTCGCGTTATGTCCGAGCGGGAAAATATCGAATTTGTTCAGGAGGTTGATAAATTACCTTGCATTTGTGATTATAGGATTCCTGACTACACACGAGAGACACAGAATTATACATTATAATTTTTGTAATTTTCTAAATTTAAATACCTACTATACTTTATTAGCACATAAGTAATCACTGTATATATTAAATTATGAACTATTTTAAGATTAATAAATAAAACAAATAAGCGGAATAGCTTCCAGTGAAGTGGGGATGATAGTTAATTTACCAGAAAATTGTATTTGTTTATTTTTATATTATTGCATAGTATAATTCCAGTACCATAAAAGTGCTGCTTGTTGTGTAAATGAAGTAAATAACTAAATTATTTCTTAGGTCAATCTCTCAAGCTAGTTAATTGAAGATCTTGTTATCGTATTGAAATTATCGTAGATGGTGCTGGATATCCCAAGATCTTATTTTTAGACGATTCGTCGTTGATAATAATAACAAAAAATGGCGTCTTCATCATCACTTGATTCTGTAAACATTTATGAACGCAATACGAACAACCTTAGATAATCACTGAAATCGTAAAATAGAGTTGCGCCGTGAGAGATGCTTGGTTACCAACAAGTTTGCAACCTGCAGTTGCCTACAAGTTTGCAACCCGCAGTTGCCAACCAGTTTTATTTTGGTTTCGGTTTCTCCATGAGCGAAGGGCCTTAGTCTTAAAAGAAGCAAATAAATCAGAATAATAAATAAAATATTTTATAGTTTAAAAATGTAACCTTTATAAAATAAAGTGCCATCTATACGGACAATTAACAATGAATAAACTCCAAATAAACTTTTTAAATGTATTTTAACTTAAAAAAATTTAAATGTGTTTTTCTAAAAATGGACTTAACTGTAGCATAATAGCATAATCAAAAATAGTAATGATAATGTTCTAAGCCACTTCTTAAGCATCTTAAATAAAATCTTCCAGACTGGCATAATGCCTGATGACTGGAGTTCTCAAATAATCATCTCAATCCTAAAATCAAATAAATCACCCAATTCTGGATTCAACTGCAGGCCAATAGCTCTTTCATCCACCCTTAGTAAAATTTATGAAGAATTAATTAAAAACCGGTTAGAATTTTTTGTCGAAAGTAATCAGCTTCTCTCTCCATCTCAATTTGGATTTAGGAAAAAAATCAACGAAAGATAACCTTGTCATCATCAGCACTGATATTAATTTATCCATTTCTAACCAGGAAGTATGTCTTGCAGTCTTTATAGACATAGAAGGCGCCTTTGACAATTTTTCCATCCCAATCCTTAAAAAAAATCTTTTAGACCTTGGCCTACCCCCCCCATGTCTGTCCAATCTATTATTAATCTATTTCTTGATAGAAAATTTTTCTTTGTGCTATCGGATATTACTCCTCAGAGTAGGTCAATTTGGAAGGGTTTACCCCAAGGCGATGTATTATCCCCCTTACTGTATAATATATACACACACGATATGCATGTCACTATCCCCCCCATGTTATTGAGTTTGCAGATGACATAGCTTTCTTTTTATCATCCAAAATCATCCCTCCCGCCGTCAAATATCTTAATGAAGCTATGGATGCTCTTTGCACATAGCTTACTTTAAATGGTCTTGAACTTTCTGTCCACAAGAGTCAGTGTCTCACCTTCTCAAACCGTCACAACTCCCCACCCCGGTTCAAATTTTATTTAAAAACTCTCCAATCCCTAACGCCTCTGAAGTTACATTTTTAGGAGTAATATTTGATAGGAAACTTAAATGGTCCTCCCATATTCATAATATAGTTACTAAATGTAAAAAAACTTAAATATCACCAGATCATTGACTGACGTTTGGTGGGGTGCACACCCTACCTGCAATAATTGCTTTACACTGCACTTATTCGAAGTCTTCTCGACTATGTCTGCCTGCTTTTTAGTACTGCATCCAAAAATGCACTCAGTAGATTAGACAAAATTCAATCGAAGTCATTGCGAATAATAACTGGAGCGATGCTATCGTCGCCTATCAATTCCCTTCAAGTAGAATGTTCTGATCCCCCGCTTTATTTAAGGCGTCAACGTTTGGTGACCAGATCTGAATAGCCAGGTACTTCCCCACCTTATTCTTACATATCTCATTCCCCTCCTCACTACCTTCAGCCTCACAACATACTCCAATCGGGGATGCCATAGCCGCACTGGCTTTAGACGGGAGCAGTTGGGACTCTTGTGCGGTACTCATATAAAAAAGTAAAAGTTGACAAATAATGGTGCTATTAATTTCACTTTCTCAAATAGTATCAACAAAGCCTAGCTACCCCATTCCGCCCAGGGTTCCCATTCACAAAATGGTTTATCGCGACGGATATGGTGATATTGGTAACGATTACAGCTCGAAGATGAGAAAGCAGGTTTTGGGTACCTAGATCCAATTGATATTGACACAGGTAAGACATGGGAAGGACGCTAAGTGAGTCTTATCATTGCATTTGACATCTGCTGTCAATCTTTATCAGCACGTGACGATTCACAGTCCTGAATTGCCCGCTATCTACCTACCATCTTTATTTGGTTTAGTAAAGCAAATAATCGACAATTTAGTAGGTCATTGAATAAAATACCTACTTTGCATGATCATTTTATTTTCTGAAAATTTACATTTTACTATAGATGCACGTCAGACCTCTGAAATTTTTGCGGTATAATTTTGGGAGGCGGGTATGTGTACCGCCGCCCTAGGAACCATTTATTCGATAACCAACACCTCTACCATTGGTCACCCCAAGTGGTTCACTACGTTTGGTGACTTAGCATTGGTGCCCGGGTTTATGGGGTAAGGTTTGTCAAGGTCTTGGAGGCCGATGTGTCTGCCCACCTGCTACGTGGCGGGCCGGATCGAGAGAAACTGGTTGAAACTCCAGCCAGAATCCCTCGACCTATCGCCTTGCACCGCTGTTGAAGAAATGAATTCATACGTCCGTCACTCCTGGTCACTGACCCCCAGATTCCTACCTACCCTTCATACCTATTTCCTTCCCAGAATTTCCTCTTCTTCCTTTCCTTAAAAAAACTCTACACTACACAGCATCCCCTAAGATCAAATAGGCCCAGAGGAAAATTATTTTCTTCAGGGCCTCCTGGGTGTAGCTAATGTGGAAAAACCTTTCTCTGAACTCTTTTTGAAAACGTTGACGTTGGGCGCTGAAAATAGACAGAAAAAGACTGTTCGAATTTCATATTGCTGGAGTTCACAGTTCGAGAGTATTTGCTGCGCAAAATGTGTTTTTTTACTTTATTTTTAAAATCATGTAGAAAACAAAAATGTTAAGAGGAACGGCTGAGTAGCCTAAAATACAAAATTTGGATTTGAGGCCGAAATATCCGACAAACAATTTTCTTTTTATCAAATGTCTAGGCCTGTTTGAAATTATAAAATATGGTATATTATTAAAAAAATCAAGTTTTCATGATTTTAAACGCAAATTTGGCAGTTAATGATAATTAATTAAAAATGGTTTTGGTCTATTTACTACACAAATATAAAATAAAAGTCAGAGTATGCAGTTTATACGCGGTAGAAGTGAAAAAACGTGAAAGCAGAAAACTAAAGTAGCCAAGAGGGGGGAGGCTACGAAGCACCGCACAAAAAGGAGACCGATTATACCATCCCATTCTCTCGCAGGATAAATCCTATAGATGTATAATATACTAGCTTGTCCCGGCATGCGTTGCTATGCCATTTAATAAAGAAATTGTTTCTCCCTGCGTGTCCTTTCCCATTCATTCCGTTACCTTTCCACCTCCTATTCCTCTCCGCCTCCTCCATCTTCCCTCTACCCAGTCCACTTCCTCTACCCAGTGAACCCCCCTCCCGAGTTCCCCTCCCCCCTCCCAGGTCCTGCTCCCCCCTCCCAGGTTCCCCTCCTCCTCCCTGGTTCCCCTCCCCCATATCTCCCTCCCTCCCGCTTTCCATAGCAATAGCCGCTTCCTCGCGTGCCACCAATAGCAATTTTTTTTATACAAATTTCATAATGCCAGAGCTCACAGAAAGTTTTATAAAAACCTTGTCCTGACAACAACGAACACACAAAAAAAAGAATTATCCAATTTGGTGCAGTCGTTCGAAAGTTATGCGCTTAGCAACACATTCAGCGATTCATTTTTATATTATAGATAAGTTTATCTCTTTGTAGTGTCGATATTTTTCGTATCATTGAGTTTCAAATTACAACGTTGCTAAAGAAGTTTTGACTGCAAAAATATTAAAATTTGATACACTTTTCGATTAAAAAAATAATTTTAATTTTAGCCTCTAATCCAAATCTAAGTTATGTATGAAAAAGGCCGCCCAGTCTACACGTTTTCTACTCCCTCAAGAGATCTACACGTTTTTCACATTGACGGAACACTCAGTATATATATATACATGGAACATTATGCAAACTGAAAAAATACTTTTATTATCGTGTCAGTCTATTTTAAAGAAACTGTATCTCTTTTTAAGCTGAACCAATTGTTATGTTTATTTTATCCCAAGTCTTTGTAATGACATCGCTAATAGAGTTATGACCTATTTGCTTTGTCTATTTTTGACGTTACCTTGGCCCGATGTTCGTGAAAATATGACTTACGTTATTTGTGGATTCGGAAACTCGTATATTACTTTTCACGCGATAAAGCATATTTTTCTCAATAAATTCAAAGTTTTATTTTTTCCTGACATTGATAAAAACACTGGAAGGGAATGCTAGTCTTTCATCTGATATTTATTTTTTGATTAATGAGATAAAAGAAAACACTTATACAAAGATATAATATAAAATAAGACCATGAAAATAGGTACCTAACCTACCTATACTATCATTTTACTAATTTTACGTAGACATGTTTTTATTTGATCCTCTGTGACTAATGACATAAATATTGTTAAATGTGTGACTATTATTTTTTATTTTTTATTTAAGTGACTATAATTATAAAATAATTCTATAAGTAAACAAAATATAATAGTTATGTTAGGCAAAGATATTGTATTTCTTAGTCCTCCTCACTAGGCTTGTTTAATTATAATTTATTTGTCTTCTATGTCGTTTTTAGTGTCTTCATTAGAGTGTTTTCTTTGACCTCTTTCAGCCATGTTTTTGTTCTTGATTTGTTCTTATTAAATTTTTGAAATAAAACTTCTTTATGCACGCTTGACTTGGGGAGTAAGCTGGTGAATGCGTGACGAGAGCGTTATGAAAAGTGTGATCGGGCGAGGCGAACGGTCGGGCGAGGCGAACGGTCGGGCGAGGCGAACGGAAGTTGAGAGGGAGATATAAGTAAGTCAAGTTTTACTTCAGTCGTGTGGTCTAAAGCACACCCGTTTTTTTATTAGTTTTATGTCTTGGGGAAGAATATTATGAAGTTTTGTTGCAAAATAAGTGTAGTTTCTTTGTCCGAATGTGGTTTTATAACTTGGATTTTTTTAAAGTAATTTTTATTCGATCTAGTGTGATGGATACGCGGTCTAGTAGAGGATTCAGCATTTTTGAATAGCTTTAATAATATATTTTTGGCATATAGTTACCTATTCGTTGTACATTTGGTACGTCAAAGCTATTGAAAGCTATTTCAATGGAAGGCGTTCTAATAGGTACTTTCAGTATGGTCTTTATGATAACTTTTTGAATTGTATTCAGGTTGTGTATGTTTTATGTGAAGTAGATCCCCCATCCTATAATTCCGTATTAAATTCCTACATAAAAAACTTTAATATATAATTTACGACGTCTGACAATTATTTATTAACTAAAAATATCCCTAGAAAGTTTTTGATGATTTATAGTTCATAAGTTGCTATAAATATAACAAAGCCGTTAAAGCAAAACAGCTAGCCTTGTAACATCGCCGTACAAGCAAATAAAAGTCAGTCATATAGCAACGCCATGCTAGCCAATAAAAGTTAGCCATATAACAACTACGTGTAAGCAAATAAAAAATAGCCATAGAACAAAGCCATGTGAGCAAATAAAAGTTAGTCATATAGCAACGCCCTGAAAGCAAATAACAGCTAGTCATATAACAACGCTGTGGAAGCAAATTAAAGTTGTTAGCCATATATCAACGCCGTGCAAGCAAATAAAAGTTAGCCGTATAACAACGCCGTACAAGTAAATAAAAGTTAGTAATAGAGCAACGCCCTGAAAGCAAATAACAGCTTGTCATATAACAACGCCGTGGAAGCAAATTAAAGTTAGTCATATAACGACGCTGTGGAAGCAAACTAAAGTTAGTCGTATAACAACGCCGTGCAAGCAAATAAAAGTTGTTAGCCGTATATCAACGCCGTGCAAGCTAATAAAAGTAAGCCGTATAACAACGCCGTACAAGTAAATAAAAGTTAGCCATATAACAACGCCGTACAAGTAAATAAAAGATAGCCATATAACAACGCCGTACAAGCATATAAACGTTAGCCTAACAGTTTATAACAACGCTGTACAAGCAAATAAAAGTTAGCCATACAACAACGCCATACAAGCATATAAACGTTAGCCGTATAACAATGCCGTACAAGCAAATAAAAGTTAGTCATGTAACAACGCTGTATAAGCAAATAAAAGTTAGCCATATAACAACGCCGTACAAGCAAATAAAAGTTAGCCATACAACAACGCCATACAAGCATATAAACTTTAGCCGTATAACAATTCCGTACAAGCAAATAAAAGTTAGCCATATAACAACGCTGTACTAGCAAATAAAAGTTAGCCATATCAACGCCGTGGAAGCAAATAAAAGTTAACCACATGACAACGCCGTGCAGTCTTAACCCTATACCAACATGGTTACTAAAAAAACTAAAAAAATGTGTCATTGTCTTGGCCCCGTTCCTAGTTCATCTTTTTAATAAATCTCTGAGCACAGGTGACTTCCCTGAACCACTAAAGTCTGCTGTAGTTACACCGATATTAAAAAAATCACAACTAGACTCCGATAACTTAGGTAATTATCGACCCGTTTCAAATTTACCTTTCCTATCAAAAATCCCGGAGAAAATTGCTGCTGCACAAATAACCAGTCATTTGAATTCAAATAAATTATTCACTAATCGTCAATCCGCATATAGAAGGTTTCACTCAACAGAAACCGGAATCCTTCGTATGCTGTCAGATGTAACTTTGGCAATAGAGTCAGGTAAGTTAGCACTTATCTCACTCTTAAATATGAGTGCAGCGTTTGACACGATTGATAATGACTTCCTCATTAAGAGATTAGAGGAAACATTTGTTTTGAGTTCCGATGTCAAAAATTGGTTGGTGTCATATCTATCCAAATGCTTACAAGCCGTTAAGGTTGGAAATAAACTCTCTAACTCGCAACAATTTCTTCAGGGGTACCCCAAGGATCCGTTTTAGGTCCACTTCTTTCCTTTTTACAAATGATGTCGCCAAAATAATCGAGTCATTTGGTCTCCTGTCCCACTGCTACGCTGACGATCAGCAAGTTTATTTTTACTGCTCTCCAAATGAAATCAACAGTCTCAAAATCTGCATAGCTGAATGACTAGAAGCAATAACTCGTTGGATGTCTTCAAACAAGCTGAAGCTGAACCCATCTAAGACTGAGTTTCTCTGAGCGGCCACAAACAAACGCCAACATTTCATAGACAATTCACCTATTTCCATTTCCGGCAACGATATTATTCCAAAGACAACAGTCAAACTTCTTGGCGTTAATTTAGATTCAGACTTTTCGCTAAAAAGTCAAATAAATAGGACAGTTAGCATCGGTTTTTTTCACCTAAGACAACTCAAGTCAGTTCGAAGAAACGTTCCTACAGAGGCGACAAAACTATTAATCAACTCTTACGTAGTCTCACGGCTCGATTACTGTAACGGCATCTACTCTAGTCTTCCAAAATATCAAACTGACAAACTTCAATCCGTGTTTAATGTAGCGGCAAGGCTCATAACTGGGGTATCTAAATATTCGCATATTTCAGAACACCTTCGTAACCTTCACTGGCTCAAGTGTCCTGAAAGAATCCAGTACAAATTGTGCTGGATGGTTTTTAAATCAATTAACGAAATGGCCCCACCTTACATCTCTGAATTATGCTTCCCGGAAAATACCGGTCCGAGGCAATTAATCCCTAGATCAGCAACTTCGTCTGCTAAAGGCAGACTAATAAAACCCAAACGAAAGCCAAATACTAAGTTTGGAGATCGTGCTTTCGGAGTATCCGGGCCCAAGACTTGGAATAGACTCCCTCCGGAATTAAGATGCATAACAAGCCAAACAGAGTTTAGGTCCAAACTAAAAACCTACCTTTTTGGGCTCTCATACCCTTAATTTAAATATACCTATCTGAGAGTATCATACTTGTATTGCCTATGATATGTCTTAATCACGCTTTTCCTACTGAATTAAAATTACTCGAGTCCTTATAATCAATCTGTCTCTTGACGAATCACATTTAGGAAGATCAAATCCTTATAGGTACTACTGGACCACCCACCATTAAATGTTGCTTTTACTTTCCAAAATACACTCATCAAAGAATACATTACATATTAATATTAAAATATTTTTCAGGATTAAATAATATGTGTTCACAATTATTATGCCCTCTGCGTGCGAACTCTTTCTACATTTCTTTAAATGAACTATATTCCGTTGTTATTTCAAACGACCTCCCAGGTAAGTATGGTCCTGTTTTCATTAATTTTTAGGCAGCATCGCGTTCATTAGTCAAAATATTGTAGATATATTTTCGTATCGGTGATCAATGAACCGGTGTATGCAATTTTTAACCCTAAGTTGTTTTTAATTGTTTTTTTAGCTTGTAGTTTTTTTTTAGATTTCAGAAATGTATTATATGTTTGTACAGTGCCCTTAAATAATAATATTTGGATGACTTCTATAGCGCCATTTTCGTGAGAAAATCACCTCAAGGGCGCTTTAAACAATCATTTATACATTACAGCCTTACTAAAAAACCCAGTGAAAATTTTATTCAATTGACAAACGGCCGCGGATGTGAAAACATTACTAATTAAAAATTTGTTCTTTGAAAGAAATACACATGGTTTCCACGGCCTGAGGGGGTAGTTTATCTCTGTTTTAACCATTGATGTCCGAACGATATTTGTAATTTTTCCATAGTATTTTGAATGTTCTATATATTTCTTATTTTTGAAGGTGTCGTAAAAACAAATACCATTTATGAAAACTAGATAAAATTACCTTTTAGATTTGAGTATTTGAAATACACTTTAGCTTTCAAAAACTGCCATATTTTATGATTCAAACTCGGAAAAACATGGAAAAAAATTTCCTCCCACAACATTTTTGACCAAAATGTAGAGAAATTTAAATAAAATCAAAATTTAAAAAACACAGTCCTTTTATGTAATAAATTTGGAAGGAAACTATCACCTCACTTTTTCATCGTGTATACAATAAAAAAATAATAAAAAATTTCAAAATTTTTTTTATTGCCAAAAAAATAACTTAGAAATAATACCGAAATTTAAAACAGATTTCTTGCATCTCTAAAGACGTTAATTTTTTTGATACGTTTACGAACACATGTATTAGATTTTAATATTATAAAAAATTATCACTTTTAACAAATTCTCTTAAAATAAAGATCTTGAAATGAAAATTTTATCTTAAGTAACCTATAAAAAACAATATTCTGACAGTTCAACTTTGAAAGTACGGCGTTTGTACAATAACTTGATTAAACTGATGTAAACCACACAAATAATATGGTAAATATATCAATTATGTGAACAGAAGAGTAAATTCGTCACTACAATAGAAATTATTTAGTAAAATCACAACATTTAGACACTAACAAAATTTTCCATATCCCGCCATAAACACACCGAACTGTTTTGTCATCGCGGGCCGATATGCACAGGTGCACCAATAATGCCCCTAGCGGAGAAGAATTAAAACAACATTGCTTCCTAGTAAATTAAAACCATATACAACGTTGTCACATCTTCAATGCGTTTTAACAGCGTGACCACGAAAGAAACGTTATTGGTAATAAAACGTCTTTTAGTGTATATGAGCTCTATTTATGTTATTGCAATAACACAGTTAATCGGTCGCGCTGTGGTTTTTTTTTTGTAAGGCTGTTATATATACCTATATTCTACAAGTGGCTTACAACTAAGATTGATAACTAATGACTTACAACTAAGACTTATATCACTAGTGACTTAGAACTATACTTATTTTTATAACCAAGTTTGCACTTGCAAGTCATAACACGAACAGAGCAGTATTGTTACCGCTCTAATCGTGTCATGACTTGCAACAGTCTTACAATTAGTTATTTACGACTAACATACTTATTTACATTTATAACCACACGTTTATTTATTTATTTAATACAAACGGCATAAGTATGCCATAAACGTTAATTACATGTCACAAATTCATATTCAAAATATTAGTAATGGTAAAACAGTGTATGTATAACAGTTAATTGTGACGATACATTGGGAAGTGACACCAGAGATACATTTACATGCAAAAATCTATAATACAAATAAAATTAATAGTGATTAAAAAAATATGATAGCATAGCCGTCTTGTACCTATGTTCCGTGCAGTTAAATAGATCTATCACATCTGCATATCTATTAGTAACTTCATGCAACCTAGGTAAAAGTGAGTGTTTCGTATACTCAGTCCGATTATTGTTACATTTAAAAAGGATTTTTGAACGAGTGGTTCTCGTGGGAATATGAAATTCAATGAGCTTAGTTAGATCAGGACTGTCTATTCTACCATTTACAATTTTGAACATTAATATTAAGTCGGATATAATTCTTCGATCTGATAGTCTTACTGTTGTAATGGTTACTGCCATAATACGAAGTTATTAAACGAATATAGCAGTATTGTTACTGCTCTATTCGTATTATGACTTGCAATTGTCTTAACATTATTTATACTTATTTACATTTATAAACACCTATTGTTATGATTACTGCCCGTGGTGTCAGTATAAGTCATGAAAAATAATATAAAAAAAGTAAATATATTGTATAATAAATTGTAAAATATTGTAAAAAACTAGGTAATTCCCATGGACTGAGTAGTGAAATACTACTGAAAAAATACAGTTATTTTTCTGGATATGATAATGCGAAAAGGTGAGTTTTGAGCTTTGCTCTGAACTCAGATGTGCTGTCGATCTTTCGCAAATGTGAAGGGAGTTTGTTCCGAGCTGTTGGGCCTGCCACAGCAAATGCCCGGTCTCCGAAATTGGTATTGGGATTGCGCATAGGTAATGAGAGTCTACCTATGGCTGTTGAAGATGCTGATCGAAGGGTTGCTTGCCTAGTGTTGACATCATTTGGAATACACAGTTCTGACAGGTAGGGTGGCGCCATATCGTGTGTTGCCTTAAAAACCATCCAGCAGAGTTTGAATTGGATTCTCTCAGTACACTTAAGCCAATGAAGTTTCCGCAGATGTTGGGAAATATGAGAATATTTGGAAACGCCGGTTATCAGTCTTGCTGCAGCATTGAAAACTGACTGAAGTCTGTCAGTATATATTTTAGGGAGGTTTGCATATATGCCATTGCAGTAGTCAAGTCGTGATACAACCTAAGAGTTTACCAGCATCTTTGTGGCCTTAGTCGGAATATTTCTCCCTATAGATTTGATTTGGCGCAGGTGAAAGAATCCTGCACTTACTGTTTTGTTAATCTGGGATTTGAGGGAAAGATCTTGATCTAAATGTACACCTAGGAGTTTAACACCATCTCTAGGGATGATGTTACAGCCAGAAGTAATGAGCGGAGATTTATCTAATATTGACTGACGCTTTTTTGTTGCTGTCCAAAGAAATTCTGTTTTGGTTGAATTTAGTTTTAGTTTGTTTGAGGACATCCAGTCTGTTATGGCAGCGATGCATTTAGCAGTGATATCTTTTAATCTATCTCTTTCATTCGGTGCGCAGTAGAAATAGATTTGCTGATCGTCAGCGTAGCAATGGGAAAGAGGTCCGAATGATTCTATTATTTTGGCAACATCGTTGATAAACAAAATGAAAAGTAGGGGTCCCAGCACGGAACCCTGGGGGACTCCAGAAGTGAGGGTTACAAAGGGAGAGTTTTTACCACCGGCTTGTACAGATTGTGTTCGGCCACAGAGATAGGATTTTATCCATTGGATAGTTTCACCACCCAGTCCAAAGGTTTTTTCCAGTCTTTCGATGAGGAAATTGTGATCGATGGTATCAAATGCTGCACTCAAATCTAATAATGATAGCAAAGCTAACTTACCTGACTCGTTTGCAAGCATTAAGTCTGACAACACGCGCAATAATCCAGTCTCTGTAGGATGGTACTTCCTATAAGCTGACTGGTACTTTGATAATAGTTCATTTTTGGCCAGATGGGCGGTCATCTGCCTGATCACAATTTTTTCAAGGACTTATGAGATGAATGGTAAATTTGATACAGGACGATAATTACTTAAATCTACAGAATCTAATTGGGGTTTCTTTAAAATTGAGGAAACAAGGGCTTTTTTGAGTAGTTGGGGCACCTCGCCTAAATCGAAAGTTTTATTGAAAAGGAACACTAGGAACGGCACTACATGTTTCCGACACTTTTTTAGTAGCCACGTCGGAATTGGGTCCAATGCGCATTGTTTGTTCAGAGAACTAGACACAATTTTGGTGACTTCCTCCAATGTAGTATGTTTGAACTTCATCAGAAATTCGCCCTTGTAGGTGGTGAAATTAGGTGGAGGTGCAGACGCCATCGTTGCTCGGATATTTTCAATTTTTTCTTGGAAAAAGTTGGAGAAGTCCTTCGGACTGAGCGCGGCTGTAGGTGAGTTTTCAGACTCACCCATGACAGTTTTAAGCGAGTTCCAAAGTTGCTTTGGGTCAGAATCTTCACCCTCAATCTTCGTCATCCAGTACTCTGACCTTTTTCTTCAAATTGTCTCCCTGTATTCGGTTTGCGCAGTAACCCAAGCTTCCCTTTCGTCGGCTAGTTTTCCACTCCGGAAAATCCGCTCAAGTCGGCGCATGGTCCTCTTCTTTTCCCGGCATTCTGCATCAAACCAGGAATCAGACTTGCGAACAGCACAGGTCTTGGTCGAAAAGGGGGCATGTTTGTTGATAAGATCAGTTAAGGTACTGTTATAAATTTCCACCAGACCGGATGTCGAAATGACATTACTATTTAAGTCACATTTAACGAGAATGGATGACTTTAGCTCTTCCTCAAAGAGGTCAAAGTTAAACTTTCGCCATGCTCTGGTCGTCTTCGTTTTGTAGATAGGTTTGGAAGGATTGAAGTCTACTTCCGTACGTACAAGTCTATGGTCTGACAGTCCTACGTCTATGACTTCGGTTATTAACGGTGGGTCTGTTATCCTTGTTATAAAAACATCTAATATTCCACCTGCATTATGAGTTATCTACCCACTGCGTACATCCGTAGCACTCCAAGACATCGATAAATTAATCGTGTTACCGTCCGTCTTTCTGTCCAGTCCAGTCGAGTCCAGTCTTGAGGTGATTTTTCACAAAAACGGCGCTATATAAATCATCCAAGTATTATTATTATTATTAACGCCATGCAAGCAAATACAAGATTGACTAACTTCAGCACACATTTTTTAAAACATTTTTGAGGTCTGTCTAACCAGAGTCAGGGTATCTAATAGAAGGGATCGTATAAGACGATATATGAATGTGAATGAAACAAGGTGAGTGTGTTAAGACAGAGTTGTATGACCGTCCATCCTCTCTGCCTATGAGAAAACGGCCTGTTGCTTAGTTAGTTATATAGTTTTACTTGTAGGACTTGTATATGTAAATTCGCTGCGAACTCCCGATTCTGGTTAATTTAAGAGTACCACCTATTCGACACACTAGATATAGGATTTATTTCAATGTCAAACAAACAAATTATGTAGCAAATTCCTCGTCTACATAGTTTAGCAAACGAATACACAAACTTCGCAACAAATTCCATGCTTAAATCGCTCCTGAATAACTTTTTTTGTGTCCAATATTATTTCTGAAAATTTCAGTTTTTTGTAAACCATTGTCATGTAAGTAACGTCTTTATGCACCCATTGTGTTAATTATATTATGTTCTTTATGCACCCATTAAGCCTTCTGTAAAAATTGTAATCATTTCCCAAAGTGTTAGTTTGTAATTAAATAGACTCAATTATAAGGTACAGACGTATTTTATTGTCAGGTAAACAATACACTAGTTAACTCAATTACAAACAGAAGAAAAATAACAAAAGAAGATTGTTCCGGAACTATCAGTGTTGCCAGCATCAAATATTCCAACACCCTCCCTATTTGATGATACCCTGATTGCAAATGCATCTCATCAATTTCTCTCTATCCAAAGCTTTGGTGAGAGAGTCGGCTACCATTTTAGTTGTAGGGATGTATTTGAATTCAATTAGTTGACATTGGATCTTCTCACGAAGGAAGTGATGTCGCACATCTATATGTTTGGTTCTGGCTTGGTAACACCCATTCACGGCTAGATTTGCCGCTCCCTGGTTGTCCACGTGGATAACTGTAGGAGTGTCATATACTGCACTGTCTATTTCCTGAGCCAGACCTCTTAACCACAATGCCTCCTGTGTCGCAGCAGACATGGACATGTACTCTGCTTCGGTTGTCGATAGCGCCACAGTTGGTTGTTTTTTTGTCCCCCAAGAAACAGCTCCTTTACATTTAGTAAAAACGTAGCCTGTCACAGATCGCCTTTCGTCACAATCACTGGCCCAATCAGCATCACAGAAACCAACAATTGAAGAGGGTGTGCATCCATCAAACTCCAGTTTCCAATCTGCAGTACCCTTTAAGTAACGCATAATTCGTTTGACTGCAGCCCAGTGCGCTTGACCTGGATTGTTATTGAAACGACTCACATAACT